>CM056461.1:20872432-21509678 GCA_029783895.1 Triplophysa bombifrons | reverse complement strand
AAAAGAAGTGAAGTTCTTCACAACATTTATTGATTTTTGCATTTTCCAAATATTTATAATTTCAACATTTCCTCATTTAAAACCTGTATGACTTTCTGTATTCTCCAGAACACATTGTTTCAATTGTGTCATGTGATTGGTCAGATGGTGTAGTCTGTTGTGATTGGTCAAACGTGTTCATCATGTGTCGCAAATGGAATGCCTACCATCATTACAGGATTACGGTTTACATGTGGTTGGATGTCATATATATTATATGTGTAGCTAGAGAGGGCGGGGATTTTACCATACCAGTTTGAGCCCGAGTCTGACGAAGAAGCATCCGAAGATTCTAATCCACAACAAACTCCACCACGACTGGATCAGGATGTTTCTCAGTGGCAAGTGACAACTCTTGTCATAAAAACTCCCAGTGTGACAACATGCATGTTGTGCTTTTGCTCATTAATTTCATAAAACATTCTATTAAGTTCATTTACGTTGAAAGCATTTAGAAAATTAATTGATCGTTCTGCAGATGCCAGTAAGAAAACGGACACACTATTATACATGGACTAGTTGACATGGCACACAGTGTACGGTGTTCGTATCTTCAGATGTTATTACAATACAGATAGTACTCGACTCAGTTCTTGAAATAAATACTTAAATTAGCGGAGTTAATAGCAAGATAAACAAATTGTAAATCCCAGAAATAACGTTCCATGCTAATGATAGCGTTAAATGCATTAGCTAGATATAAGGTACACAAATATTTCTTGAAGTTTAGACAAAAATCAATAGTCACACTTACAGGTTGTGATTCGGTGGAGCTAACAGGTCCAAATAAAGTTGGTATTACCCGTCTTTCAAGGATAGTCTTTGAACATATCCTGTAGTGAACACACCAAGATTATTGAAGCAATCTTCTGTGAAATGACGCACGCACAGTTAATCTCTGGGGTTATACTCCTTTGGTATCGTTTGAAAAATGAATTGTAACCATTGTTCCCTCAGAAGTTCTTCCTTTTGTAGTTGAAATAAGACGCACTTAGTTTCACAACGTAGAACACAGACTCTAGACATAATACACACGCATCACGAATGATCGACAGTGTTCGGGGGAGGAGTGTGAAGTTTTCGCAGTAGTCCCATCAAAACGTAGGCAGGGACTATGTGTAGCCACGTAGATATGTGGTGGTACTAGTTCACGTCTCGTTTGCGTGATTCAGAGTCGACTCCCATTTTAACAAGCCAATAACTTTGTTATTTATTCACCTTAGGACTTACAACTTGGCAGACAGTTTACTTTCAAACACGGCAACATAACATCCTGCATGAAATGTAATTTTCATGATCTCATGCTACATACTCTTTAAATGAATCACGCAATGTGTTTTACTAAGGTTTGCGCTCCAGAAATTATTTGTGGCATTATGTGACACCCAAAAAAGTCTTAAATTTGTGATGCTCTTAGTAAATTTTGCTTAAATTGTAGAATGGTTAAGAAAGAAAAATGTCTCCTGTATATAGAAGCGAATACCTGGGACTGCAGACTGGTCCTGCGCCTTTAATGTTCCCAAAATAGCAACTCCAACTTTCTCCAACTCTCCCTGTCTCTCCTGCCCACTGCTGTTCTTTGCTAATTTGATGGCTCCTTTATCGTATCTGTTTGTATTTCCTGAAAAGCAATGTCAGTTGGTGGAGGGGTAGGGGTTTGTGTGCCTGTCAATGCATGAGTAAGAAAGCATGTTGTCTTCTATTATCTTCTGTGCCCGTAGCAAGAAACTGGTGTGGTATGACGATTGAAAGCTGTTGGGAACTCAACTGAAAATGGCTTACGGCCTCTTATCTGCATCTGTATGTGTTGAAGATCTCAGAGTAAGCTTTCTTTGTTAGTAAAGGCTTACGTATTGTTGAATTAGACTTCTGGCTTATGTTTGTGTATGCCTGTACGTGCATGTGTGGTTTTATATATTTGATGGCCCTTGGCATTTTTTAAGGCCAAGCGGTTTCTCTTGGTACTATCCACTATAACAATTTGTCCACTTCAGTAGAACATGTCGCAATTCAAAGAGTGCCCCAGATCAGCAGTACCATTATGTGGATGTTAAAAGGAAGTGTTTGTGCTTGCAAGTTCTCACTATTTAACTTTTAATGGAGCATATGATCGAGAGCCATAAGCTCCCCAATTGTCCATCTAGGTATCTAAGGACTGTAGTGGAGGGCTAAGCTTTCTGCCTGTGAATGAGGGATCAGCTTTGGCTGGGAGAGACGGAGCAGATAACCAATCTGTTAATATCTCCTTAAAGGGGAACTCCGCCGAAAAATGAACATTCTGCCATGAATTACTCACCCTCAACTCATGAGACAAGCCCAGGACATCTGTTCATCTTCGCAACGAAAATGACAATAGTTTTGATGAAGTTCGAGAGCTTTCTGACTTTTGTCTAGTCTACTCCGCTAGGTTGAAGAACAAAAGGAAACTATCTTTAAACAAAGAAAGCACAAGAGTGAAGCGGGGGCGAACAATCTGTTTGCAGGCTGAGCTCCAGCGCATGGTGAGTGCACTCAGATGGAAGAGGCGGAGGATGACAGAGAGAGTGGCTTGAATGGCACGAGTCTCCATATGGCAACTCTGGCCGCTGTGCCGGTCAGCAGGCCAGAGCAGTTTTTGGGGTCTAGGGCTGCCCTGCTTGCTTGGCATGGGCACACAGAACAGTGGAGACAGTTGGAGCAGGCGTGTGGCACGGGGACAGATTATGAGGCTGTGGTGCCAACTCTAAGCTCGGCGGGGTGTGGCGGGAGTGGGTTGGCAGGCACAAAACAAGCATATGGAGGGCAGGATGGTGTGACTGGCACTGTTGCGCACACCTGCAGTGGGGCTCGGCTCTGAAGCTGCCCCAACTCTCCAGCCAGCCTCCATTTTTGCCCTTCTTTTTACACATAACCAGTGCATCTCTCATCCAGAGGGGACATGTCTCAATGGAGTGCAACACTCCACAACTATTTTTTTTTGTTCATTCTCTGCGCTACTTACATACTGTATCAGCACATTAAGCTAATCTTAATGTCGATTTGTTGATGCACCGAAACAAAGCGAATGAACGGGGGAAAGAAGAAAAGCTCTTTTAGAAGAATTGTATGTGCATGTCTGTATTCTAGAAATATAAACTGCAGCGTTAATCTCAGGGTGTGACGGTAGAAATAATAACACTCACATTGTGTTCTCCAATACAGGAAAGAACAATCTCGGGAACTCCAATGATCCGAAACAATCCAAGCAGTGTGCGATTGGAGCCAAATGCTTGGGTACTAATGAGCTGACTTTTGTATACAGTTTTTCACATTTTGTCCTGTGCTCCACCACTGCACCAGTCTTAATAGATAAAAAGAGCCTAAACTAGGTTGGTAGTGTTGGACTGAATCATTACAGATTGGCCTGAGTTCAGGTCAAGATAATCCAAGACATTAATTAGCCACAGAGAGTGGGTCACTGTGCCCCCTGTAAACTATTATAGCCAGATGGTGTGTAGATGACTCCAAGAGAGCATGCTACCTGAATGCCGTTCATCCAGACTGATCAAGGAAGCAGGTGCTAGAGACAGGTTCAGTATGCTCACAGGCCCATGCCACATGTCTGTCTCATTGCTGATTGCTTGTGCCGGTATAAAAGAAGCAGCACCCTGCCTGCGTTCCTCACAGGAGCAGTTGTGGCATTGGTTTGTATAGCCACACTTCAGGGTTCGGTGCGTTACTCCGGATTGCTCCTTCACAGATGTAGGGAGCCAAAGGCCAGCGGCCCCATTAAGCCCCTGGCAGTGTGTATTTGTTGTAGCTGATGTTAACAACGTAGGCCAGTGCAATGGTGACAAAGAGACTGATTCCAGTGAAATGCACAGCACAAATAATATGTTAAATTTGATTGAAAATGAAATATAGAAGCTGTCATGGTGACCGTGTTATAGCATGCCTGATGACCTGAGACACAGGTTCCTGTGCTAATGGCAGATGAAAAGAAGTTCTGTTAATTATTACCACGTTGTTTGTTTTATGCTTTGTAACACATTATGTGTTATTTTGAACACAATTTGTGTTGATTTTGTGTGAAATAAATGAACGGGACCGCACAAGTTGTCTTAAACTTAACACAAAATGTGTTGTTCTAGAAAAAACACTGAGATTAGTTCAGCTAAAGACTACAAAATATGTTTTCTCCCTCTTGCGTTGTCAAACCCTGCACCACTTTCTTCGGCTCTCACACACCATTCTTGCAAGCAAACCCCATACATAATCACATACAGAATTGTATCTTTGTAAGTTTTGACAGTTCTGTTCAGGTTTATACACTATAAAATCAGTTGTGTCAAATATGAGAACAGCGCCACCTATGGGTCATGATATTTCGTAATCGTAACTTAGGATATGTCTACGGATTTCCCCGGTCATGGCGAATCGTATGATTAAGATTCTGTAACGATCGGATGAACGGACTGTCCGCCATTTTGAAATCTTCATATCCTGTTTGCTTCTCACATACGTTCGATACCTGGCAGTTTTTGCCCTTGTTGCCCTGTGCTTCTCAGGCTCTATGGTACTATAGCTCCGGACAGATCTTAAGTGTCCAGCTGAGTGGTGTAACATGTTAAATCCCATGCTTGGAGACCTTGAGGTGGGTGAATCAAACTCTCTGTGCAGCACGTGTAATGTTTATATGTGAAGTCTTTGATTTGATTTCGAAGGCTTGGCCCTGCGTCGCTGCTTGAAGCTATATTTATTGTTCTTCTTCAACAATGGGAGTCTATGGTAGCCAGCGTTTCCCATACAATGCATTTACTACGGCCCAAGTATATTTCGTATAAAAAAAAATTATCCAACCGTGCTAATGACAGTATCTGTGATCGAATAACTAGTGTCAAAACAAGTGTTCTCTCCATCCTGACTTGTTTGTTTTGAGTTGAGCGTGGCCGCCATTTTTGAAGCTGCTAGCGTCTATTGTACATTATAATCCTAAGGAGTTTTCAAAAAAACAGTTTTTTAAACGCCAGTGCTCCCTGCGTCTTTTTCTTCCATTTCAAAGCATCTTTTGAGGTTGAAAAGTTTAATATTATGTTTTTTCGATACTAATCGTAGAAATTGTGACCAATTGTCATAAAATAGACTCTTAAAGGTTTCCTCAGATGAGCACTTTCAACAAGTTGGTATGATTTATTAGGGTCTTCATGAAACGTCTGGAACATATTTTGCTTAAAACACTCAATGGCTGTGTAAACAAAACCCTTCTCGCCTCGTCAAAAACAGCTTTGCTCACAGCAACCCGTTTTGGTGCAGGTCTCTTTAAATGATAATGAGTTACCGTGCACCCCACCGTCCACAAGCCTGTGGACAATGGTTTAGCTAAATTATATTTCCTGAATTCCTCTGCTCTCAGTTTCGTCATAAATGTCTCTGTAGACTAAAAATTCCGTCCCAGCAAACAGCGCTCAAGTTGTGCATGTATGTTTGCCTAAAATCCACGGATTGAGCACCTGCAGATCTCAGCGGAATAACGTTGATTTAAGCGCTTGTCGTTGACAAGTTATAACATTACACACATGATGATTTGAGACGTTCAAAACGAAACTAAAAGCAGTGTTCGCCCCTGTTCAATAAACAGCTTGCCGCAGCTAAACATATTAACGCACATAATGTATTAACATTCATAAAGTTAAACTCCAAGTGTTCATCTGCACTTATATACAGTAAGTTTAACACTGGCTTTGAATGTTCTATTTAGCCCGTGACTGACGTAGCTCCCTTCGCTATCATATACTAACGTTAACCTCCTATATATAAAATATATTTAGTCAATTCAGACTGTTGATAAATATTACTTATATCGGCAACTTTCCTGTAGCTCAGTGGTAAGAGCATTGCGTTAACAACACAAGGTTTTGGGTTCGATCCCAGAGGATTGCAAATACCTATGTAAAATGTATAGGATAAAGCAGTGTAAGTCACTTTGGATAAAAGTTTCTGCCAAATGCCTAAATGTAAATGTAATGTCTCGTTCAGTTGGTCTCGATCACTTTTGAGGAACAACTTTGAAGCTAATCTTGCTTGTTCTGTCCCAGGTTGAAAAAGCACTCCGGCTTGAAGTGATTTGTGCAAACAGGCAGGTTTTTACTTATGGTTTCTTGTGGATTTGCACTAAAAATAAGTCGTGAGATTTGAAAAGGACTATTTTTGCTCTTAACTTTTGAAATGTTTGTCAGAAAATCGAGATCAATGTCATTCCTAGTGTCATGCCGGATCGTATGATTCTGTCACGTTGAATGATCGGCCTGTCAACCATTTTCAAATTTGTCATTAATTGTTATATATTTTTAACTGTATGATATATCGGCACCAAAATTGACAAGCATCAACAAATTACATTCCAAGACATACCCTTGAAGTTTTAAGACAGCGCCACCTAGCATCCATAAGATATACTGCTTTTATATCATTGCTTTAAACTCATGAACGCTTCTTCTGAAATAAATTTTTTGATGATCATTGGTTGTGCTCTTGGTCCGGGCCGATCTATTGATGCATAATTTGTCATTTTCTAACATTCGGATCCTAACTTATAAGCTTGTAATGCATATGAAAAACGCTGATAATTTGACAAAAGTTTTCAAAAGCAATCTTTTTCAAAGCTCTGCTCATATGATCTTAATCAGCTGCACAGAAATGGAAGAATCAAATTGTTTGAGGGCAATTTTTCGAGAAATACCTCTCCAAAGTTGACTGTGCCTTGACTCTTTCTCGTATTGAGCTATTCTGACCGTATTTAACATGTTGTGCATTATTATGCAATATTATCTTCTTGAATTCATTCCCACTTATGCTATCCGTTTCTCAAATACATTGTATTTCTGCTCTACACTCTCGTTTCAGACCCTTCGGGGATTGGCACATGTCAATGTTTGAAGCTTTGAAAGCTCTCCTCGGGATCCTTGGTCAAGCATGTCAACTCAGTGACACACATGAAAATCAGCAAACCTTCTGTCCAAGAGGTTGTGGATTTCTGTGCATTTCAATTTAAGTGTGCTTTTTTGGCATTTATTGGCAAGAAAATGTATATTTGTATTGCCAAAGCAGTTGCTGCTGGGCTCCGTACAAATAGTGCAAGCATTTAAACAAACGAAAAGAAAGGTAATAAGAGTAATAAATTAAAATAGAATAAAATAAAGTGTTATGTATGTAGTGCAACTTAAAGTGATTTATAATATATGTAAATATATAAAAGAGAAATAAAGTGAGAACCAATTTATATTCTATCTTTCATTATCACTTCTTTTCCTCCTGTTCACGTTTTTTTTTTCTTTTGCTCTACTGTCTCATTCAGCCGCTTCGGGGATGGCAGGCAGGATGCACAATGTCAAATGAGTGACTCATGAAATTAAGCACATGCCTTGAGACCGAAATGTCGCGGGTTCGAATCCCTTGAGGCATTTGTTTTTTGTAAATATAAAGTGTACATTGTGATTACATTTTCTACTGTTCTTTAATTATATCAGTTGTCCACGTACATATTGTTATTCTGGCTGAACCATGTCATAGCTGCAACTGTGGTTATTGTTAAATAACGCTACTATGATGTAATTTTCCGTCATTAAAATTTTTCTGGCATTTTGAATTATTGGTGAAACAAACTTTTTCGAACTTGTCCTAGAGCTTTTGAGCGATTTGTACGAAATTTGGTATGTAGTATCTAGAGACAGCTGACAAAAAGTTATTAAAGGATTTTCAATTCGTAGATCAGTTCTCATACAGCGCATCAAAGAATTCGATGGAGAGCCCGCCACAATGGATTTGATACTGTATCTTCGCCAAACTTTCACGTTTCGACACGAAACTTGGAAGGTGTCATCAAAAGCCCGACCTGATGTAACATGTTATGCTTCGGCACAGCACCATCCATCCATCCATTTTTCCCGCTTATCCGGGGCCGGGTCGCTGGGGCAGCAGTCTTAGCAGGGATGCCCAAACTTCCCTCTCCCTAGACACTTCCTCCAGCTCTTCCGGGGCGACACCGAGGCGTACCCAGGCCAGCCGGGAGACATAGTCC
This sequence comes from Triplophysa bombifrons, assembly GCA_029783895.1. Taxonomy (NCBI): domain Eukaryota; kingdom Metazoa; phylum Chordata; class Actinopteri; order Cypriniformes; family Nemacheilidae; genus Triplophysa; species Triplophysa bombifrons. The sequence continues at coordinate 21,501,604 of CM056461.1, read as the reverse complement.
CTCCAGCGTGTCCTAGGTCTTCCCCGGGGTCTCCTCCCGGTGGGACATGTCCGGAACACCTTCCCGGGAAGGCGTCCAGGGGGCATCCGGAAAAGATGCCCGAGCCACCTCAGCTGGCCCCTCTCGATGTGGAGGAGCAGCGGATCTACTCTGAGCTCCTCCCGAGTGACCGAGCTTCTCACCCTATCTCTCAGGGATCGCCCAGCCACCCTGCGGAGAAAGCTCATTTCGGCCGCCTGTATCCGGGATCTTGTCCTTTCGGTTATGACCCACAGCTCATGACCATAGGTGAGAGTAGGAACGTAGATTGACCGGTAAAACGAGAGCTTCGCCTTACGGCTCAGCTCCTTCTTCACCATGACAGACCGGAACAGCGACCGCATTACTGCAGAAGCTGCACCGATCCGTCTGTCAATCTCCCGTTCCATCCTTCCCTCACTCGTGAACAAGACCCCCAGATATTTGAACTCCTCCACTTGAGGCAGGAACTCTCCACCTACCTGAAGTGGGCAAGCCACCCTTTTCCGACTGAGAACCATGGCCTCAGATTTGGAGGTGCTGATTCTCATCCCAGCCGCTTCACACTCGACTGCAAACCGTCCCAGTGCATGCTGAAGGTCCTGGTCTGATGGGGCCAGCATGACGACATCATCCGCAAAGATGAAATCATGTCGTCCCCAAACCCTCCGGCCCCTGGCTGCGCCTAGAAATTCTGTCCATCAAAATTATGAAATAATTGAAATTATCGGCGCAGCACCACCAAGTAAAATCCAGTTTTCCCATGTCGGCCATTTTGGGCGTCGGCAATATCGAGATGAATCCAGGATAGGAAACACAGAATATTTAGTGGTTTATCATATATAGACCAGATGTCAAAATTTTCATGGTAAGTGGCCGAAAAATGCAAAAAATGTTTGGCTCGAATTTTGTTTGTAAAATTCTTTATTTTAGAAACGGAATGGCGAATCGCTTCGTAACCTGGAATGGTTTATCAACGTCATGTTCTGACCGGACCTGTAAAGTTATAGGCCAGTGCCCCCTAGTGGTCAAGATATATGACAAAACTTATTAAAATGCTTGTAACATATGAGGAAATCGACATAATGTTATTCGATTCACATTAGCATATTTGTTGGCTCAAGCCGAGTTCATTGATGTCAAAGTTGTCATATTCCACCATACTTCCTTAAAGCTATATTGATTTATATAAAAAACATTATTCTTTTAACACCTCTAAATAAAAGTTATTAAAAGCTTTTTGGTTGATCTAATGGTTCCCATAAACAGCCTTAACGAAATCAAGGTGATTAAGACAAAAGGTCATTTGGCAGTATCTTTGCAACACTTTTGTGTATTTTCACGAGACTTGGTATGCATCATCACTGGAATTCCCCCCCCCCCCCCCCCCCCCGTCAAACAAGTTTGGTGACAGCGGCTACTTGTGGTCAAAAGTTTCAAGCTATTATAATGTGCTTTTTATGCATTTACATATCTGCTGTGCAGAAACTAATCATCAAAAATGTCCACATGTATTTCCCTTTGTGCCCTTGTAGGGCTTAACCCCTGATTGCTGCTTGCAGCTATATTGTATTTATTACAGTTCATTTAAATGCTCACCATAGTTAAAATGTAGGCAAGTTATGAAAATGAACTAAAGATATCAGTTCTGATAATCAGATATTTATATTTATCTCTAGTCTATATCATGTGTATGCAGCAGGAAGATAGATAATATGTACAAAACTTAAGTATGTTTATCCACAAACTATAAGAGTACCTGTGTATGACTGGTGACTTGTGCTATAAACTGTTTTTTATTGGGTCTATTTGAGCATCATTACACGTTTCAACGCGAGTTTGTCTTAGCTCGTGTTACTATTACTATTTACTTTTACTTTACAAAAAACATATTAATAGCTTAACATAGCAATCTGACTTCTGAAATATGTGAGAATGAGGTTTGCCGCACATTTTTCTTCTTCATATTGTCTAATTTGCAGAGAGTTAACCACGCCCACTTTTATTCGCACATTTTATTCTGCTGTAACAACATATACCGCCATACCACCCAGCCCTATAGTGCCCTAACGCTTCTTAAAAGCTTCAAAAGGCTAGAGACACTTTATAAAATATTTCTCATGCCAGAGTGTTTAGGACTACCAAAGGGTTGGAAAAAACATTCTGTATTCTGTTTTATTTTCAAATGTTTTCAAAACAATACAAATGTGTGTTAATGATGTTTATGTTCACAAATGGTGTTTCCTGTCTTTGATGTCAAAGTGTCAGGGAAAATGAAAAGGTTATTTATTGGCTTCATCTAAAACATGTTTGAAAACCTAATGCTGCCCTATTGCACAGGTAACACAAGATGCTGGTAAAAAGCTCCAGGATCATGTGCTGGAGAGTGTGGAGGTGGGCATGCTGAAAGCATGAGGGATTGTATGCTTATATTGTGTAGAGACCTCAAATATATTAGGGCAGTTTGACGCTCAGACGAGGGGTCAGTGGTGCGGCAGGTAACAGGGAGAAAAATACTGAGTACAGCATTTCCCTGCTGGTAAAACATTGGCCAATGCCAAGAAAAACAAAGGGTGGGAGAGATGGGTGGTTTTGTTAAGCCTGATAAATAACATCAGAGACAGTAGCTAAATGGAAATCAATGTGATTAGTCCATTAGTGAGAGCCTGAACTCACTTCTCTCTCTCTGTATTTCTTGCTCTCGCTCTCTTACTCTCTCTCTGTCTATTCACTTCCCTCCATTAAGGACTTATCAATCATGAGGCATCTTTACTGCCTTGCCTGGAAAAATTCTCTCTTTCTTATTTACCTCTGTGTTTTTCTTTTTCATCTGTATTGATTGCTTTATCCTCCAAATATTTTATTTTTCAGGGTTCTTCCTCTGTGCCATTTCCCGCTGTGTTAACAGTTAACCAAAACGCAATAAAATTGTTCCAAACCTAAATCTTGTTATTTTGTTGGTATTGTAAACACGAACAATGAGCTTTAGACTGAGATCATTATTATACCTTTTATACTTTAATTATTTGTTACCACATCTGTCCAAAACTCACGTCTTTCATTTCTTTAGTTCTATTTGGTTTTGTTACAGCCGGCTCAAAGCTGCAACAAAGAGGGAGACCAGACGTGCCAATCTTTGCAACAACATTTAATAAATAATATAAGAAAACGTAAGTAACATAATATATATCTAGGAGACACAGGCATTCACACGCACACTAACACGTCACAGTTTAAATGGGGATGTGTCATATACCTTACATACTGAATAGACAGCTTCATCTTAACAACACAAACAACCGTTACTGCGCATGCGACCTCAACTGAACTTCCGCTACACATTCACAAACAATAGAGTGCCTTTTAAGTATTTCTGATAACAATTAAAAGAAACCGAGAATAAGAGTTTCTTGGCTAAACTTGTCTCTCCAATATTTTGAATTAAGACCTCGATTGTCATGGTTCCACCATCTTGTCTTGGTTATTCTTGGTCCTGGGGCGGAGCCATGACATAGTCTAAGGTTCTTTGTGGAGAGAGAGGTTGGAACTTAGAGATCCTCTCTCTCTCTCTCCGTGTCTCGTCGGTGTTTCCCTCCATCTCGTTTCCTTGTTACCTTCCCATTAGTGTTTCATTACCCACACCTGTCCCTTGCCAATTATCCTGTGTTTGTTTCCCTTTAAAACACCCTCATGTTCTTTGTCTTGTGCTCTTGGATTGTTTGATGTTGCCGTTTTGAATGCTGTTCCCTGTACTCTGTCCAGGTTGGCTAAAGTTCTACCTTGTTTTGGTATCCTGTCTTGTCAGTCACCCTTGTCATTTGTTTCTGTGAAGTCGATGTCCTTTGTTAATATTACCTCGTGTTCTGTAAGTTTAGTTTAGTGTATTTCAAAGTGTTTGTAGTCTAGTGAGTCCTTGTCCTTATTTCAGTTTATTATTATCCTGTCCGGTTTTCCCCCTCGTGGGTTTTTGTCTTGTTTTGTTTTGTATAATAAATATCCCGTTAAACCCCCAACTGTGTGTCTGTCTGCACTTGGGTTCTACTTCCCGGTCCTCACCGTTACATCGATACTATGCTCAACCGCTAGATGTCAATGTACCATACGATTACTTTAAATGTGATCAAACTACAGGACTCATTCAACAAATTGTTAATTTAATAAAATGAACATACAACTAAATTTAGCAAATCTTTTATTTAATACAATTATTTGACAGTAAAATAATAATACAAATTCATATTAACATAAATTAAATTAAATATGAATAGATATATTATTGAACACTACCCAAACACAAAGCGGAAGTTAACTGGGGGTCAGGCGTGTGTTCGTCCAAAGAAACGGTCTTTACTAACCTTTTTGCTTTTCTGTTTCAGGACATAAAACCATCTGGTCCATAGGCCTTAAGGACATTTATTATGTCCTGATATGGAAAACCCATACAATTCAGTAGGGTGTCCTTTCTTTTTCACATGACTGTAGGTCTTTGTATAGCATTAGAGCACCTGTCCCCTGTCTGTGAATAATTCTGGTAAAGATAATACAGAAATAATACAATAATCTAACAAATTTGACAGTTGCTCCTCTGCAGACAGCCATGTGTTCTGGGTGGAGCTGGTCAACCTATTCATCTCTCTATCATGTGTTTGTAACACAACTTGTAGAAGTAAAGGTACACAACTACACTATAAAAAAGTGTGTGTTAATTACTATCACATTGTTTGTATTATGCTATGTAACAGAACAGTATGTGTTATTTTATAGTAACACAAATGTATTGTCCCAGAAATGACAAGGAGATGTGTTCAGTTAAGGACATCATATTTTGTGTGTTGTCCTTAGCGGAATTTATTTGAATATTTAAGATCATGCAAAATGTATGAAAAAATGTTAGCATTAAGCTCTACGACTAACCCCACACATATACACAAGTGTCAGAAAACAATGCTTATTTTAAACAAATTAACTTGAGATCCTAAATGATCTTAACCCAACCCGTAACACTTGGTTTGTGGTGGACAGTTAAAAACTAGCTTGAACACAAATAGGGGATTAAGATACAAGAGATGTTTTCTGACACGTGTGTATAGATGTGGGGTTAGTGGTAGAGCTTAATGCTAACATTTTTCACACATTTTGCATGATTTTAAATATACAAATCCATACACATCACACAGTAAAATTGGTATGTCCCATGTTCGCTCCCCTCCAATCACTGCAGGTCCTGGGTCTACAAAGGTAGAGGTAAGGCAATGGGTATCCTCTAAAACGGTTGTGTTAAAACAACACATTTTGTGTTAAGCTAAGGACAACACACGTAATTTGATGTGCTTAACAACACCGAACTGCAGCATCGTTCACAAGTTGTGTGAGGTGAGAGGTGTGTTTGTTTGTTCACTGCATTTCAGTGATGGGTGTTATAAAGTAGAAAATACCTATCTTGCATCAATTATGATTATTCAAATTGATCAAACCATGAAACCCCACAGCGTTTTAATTTGTGTAAGGGTGAAACGCAAGACTATTCATTTTTTTCTGTGTAATAAGTGCTGGTTCTTTTAACAGTAGCTAGTGTTTACATAAAAGAAGATATCAAAATGACTAGGACTCTCTGGTCTGAAACGCTGGGGGCGTGTCCACTGTGCTGAAGCCACGCCACTCATCGCTCTCAGCCTCAATCCCCAGTAAACGTGAAGACTTTATGGGAGGATTTGAATTCAAACACGCTTGAGTCCAAACACGCACAGTGATCCCCCTCCCTCCGTCCGTTTGCGTTCTTCCCCTCCGTCTATTTCCCACTGCTTTAGCATTCACTTGATATCTAGCATGAGATTTGTTTGGGCACAGTCAGTGCATGAGATAGAGCCTGAACGTGCGTTCTTGAGAGTTGTTAACCCTGAACACGTGATTGAGCAGGCAAACCACTAATACTAATGCGCTCTAGTTTTAGGGGAGGGTCCATGCATGCTCAGTTGCTCCAGTGCATTATCAAGACATGATTTTAGATTTTAGGGTTTCCTTAGTACGTTAAACCACGTTAAGCGTTAAAAGACCATTGTGTGATTTTTTTCCGGCATCTAGCAGGGAGGTAGCGAATTGCAACCAACTGCTCACTCCATCCCTCCCAACGCTCTAAAAAGATAGGTGTTTTGAGTTTGTGTTGGTGAATTCCTGTCCTCCATCTGCACTTCATGTAGTGGTGGGACGTCATGTGCAAACAACCTATTCGCCTACTTAGATTATATCCTAAATAGTAAGTTTTTATGATGTAATTGCACTATTGCATTGTTCTCTCCATATTCACCCCGAACCAAGAATTATGTTGCGTCTGTCATGTTGTTGCATAGCAGATGGTGTCAGAAGGGTTGAGGTATTTTCTCAACACAGTAATAGAAAATGCATAATCTCCTGAAAGCCGGTTGCCTCCTCTGCCTGTGTCAGCCTGCCCACTTGGCCTCTAATTGCTGAGCTAAGATTGGTCAACTCATTTTGTCTGTTATATAGAGCCGTTTATTTTCTTTGGCCATCTATCATGACCATGTGACCCTGAGGTCAAGATAGGTGTCATACGGACTATTTAGTAGTGCTTGCACTACATCTTTAGAACATGTGTGCCCTTGTTGCGTTGTAGAACTTGCATTAATGTTACAGACAGAGTAGCCTGAGAGAAAACAAAAGGGCAAAGGACACTAAACATTAAGACGTAAAGGGCAAACATGGAGCGAGCTGCTTGTGTGTGTTTGCAGTGAAAGATCAGAGGGCCTTTGATGTCAAGCAAGCAGTGGGAATAGACGGTCTCTTTAGCAGCTGTGTGTGTTAGCTGAGCTAAAGCAGAGGCTGTAGCCTTCATTCTCTGTATTTTACCTTTACGAACACATGCTTACTGCCTGAACTCTGACCTTTGACCTCAAAAAGCAACAGAGAAGACATTTGAGTTGAAGTGAAATGATGAGTTGGGTTATTGAAATCCGCTTGAAGACATCATTTAACACTTAAAGAAACAGCCAGTGCTTTTACTGGTCACTGGTGCACCTTTAACTTTGGGAAAAAATGTTAACCCAGGGATAAGTGTAGTGGGACAAGCCTAATATTGTAGTATGTCATGACGGCTCTCCTGTTTTTACCAAGTGGTTGATATCCTTAGGACCCTGGAACAACATTTAAATCAACCAATCAGATTTCAGAAAAAAGTTTACAGTTTATTTTAAGTTTAATCTTCCAACCAGGATTAGGTGCTTCTAGACCATTGTTTTTCACTTATCATTTCCCTCTGATTTTAGGGGTAAGTTATGGTTATGGTTTGGTGTGAGTTTAGGTTTTATTTATAAAAATGTTGTCCATAGGTCAACAAAATATGTTGTCCTGAGGACATCAACCACTTGGCAAAATCAGGTCGAGCGTGTCATGACTGTCGGACTTGCCGGTGAATGATGTACTTAGCTGTATGTAGTAAGATGATCCAACCTAACAACAGTAGCAACAACGATGCTGTATATGCAAAAAATGATTACCTTTATTTTGAATGTTTTAAGGGTTCTTGTGCGGGATGAATGAGAGATGGATATTCTCGTTTCGAGTCCTTCATTAATTCATTCACAGCCCACTCACTGCCCATAGTCTTGTCTCCGGTGGGTGATATATTGTAATGAATTTAATAGCAGCGAGATCCTTCAAAAGCAGGTTTTGGCCTTAGACTCTATATACCAAATGTGCCAAACAGACACTGCAAGATTTAAAAAAACATTATTGCTGCTTTTGTAATTGCAATTATTATACATTAAAATTGTTTTGGCGTGTCATATTCTTATAGATTAGACATACAAACTGCATTAGTAATTGCATGGGTGAATCTGCGTGAATCTACACGGTCTCTTAGCAGCATGAAGAAAAAAGATTATTTTTTTCTGGGACAGAAAGTCATTAACTTCGTTATAATCTTGTGTTGTAAAGAATGAAACAGACTGTATGAAACTCTCATCATAATAAATGAGTCTGACGGACCGTATATCTTACTGCTGTCAGCAAACAAGCTGCAACCAAACTGTTTCATCTAAACTTCTGATTGCTCATTACGTTCATGCGTTGTCTATTGTTGGTTGTGATGCTCAGCGCTGTGAGTAAAACAGAACAGATCTTTGATGCAACTTGATCGGACGTGAATGTAAGGCTGTTACGGATACGTCTTCACATTTCATTTTTTTCCATTAATTGTAGCGTTTCTCGTGACGAGAAATCCCTTATTTCTCAGCGTGAGAAATAGAAGCTGTAGCATGAAAGCGTGTGAACAGGCTAAAATGCATGTATCTCACGGTGAATGTGTGAGACTTGATATGACAATGACTTGAGAGCGCTGACATTTATTTATCTTTATCATATAAAAAGCATAAGAGAAATTTATCTTCATTGTTAGTTTTTTTCTAAATGTTTGCCGTCACACCATAGAACCAATTTGCATATTAGTCTGTAAACTACACATTTACTGTTTCTGCTTTTTCGAGCATCACCTGCTACAAGTTTATCAAGCAACTTTGGGAAGGCAGAACTGTTTGTTAAACCTGATGAGCTTCTTCTCCTAACAGTTTTACACGCTCCGCTTACCACATGTGTAGTGTCGCCCTCTTTGTCAGCTGTCGCTTCAGATGTTTTAAATGAAGGAAAATTCTTAGGGTGACAGAGTGACCCTATGCAACAATGCATGCTGGGAACTTTCAAACACTTGAATTGTTTGTTGAGACTACACAGTTTGGCAAGTTGGTCAAACGTCTTTGGGCAATCATATATATCAGTCAAGAAAAGAATCTTTGTTACTACCACATTATTTTCGTTCACTTTCCTCAAATGCATACATTCTTCTACTTTTGCTAAGAAATCTTTGTTCAAGTTACTTTATAAATTTTGTTGGGAGATGAATTTTAAGTTGAATTTTTACAGTGAGGGATAGTTTACCCAAACAGAAAATATCTTGTCATCATTTACTCACCCAGAGGCGGAGCAAGAGTTTTTATCTATGGGGTGGCTAGGGGGTGGCCAAGGCTACTTCAGGGGGGCACATACACATCGAAACTCTTTGGTCATTTTTGAACGCGATGCTACTGGTTAAATTGGATTCAATGATCTATTCTAAGCTATGCTAAAAGTGCTATCGCCAGACTCGGAGATCCAAATTGGTAAAACTCAACTTATTACCTCTGGGAAAGTTGGAGAATGAGCCTATTTCCTTTAAAAGAATTTCAACGGAAACTGACATGGTTTCTAGAGAGCAAAAGAATGTAAGACTTAAATACAGTCATACTGTTAATAGGATTTGATTATTACTAGTTTAGTGATTATACATAATTCTATTTTGTTTCACTCCACAATGGCGGAAGTGTAGGTCTGCTGCTATGCGCTGGTGTTGCAATGGAACATTCTAATATCTTTAAAAAAAAAAGTTTTTAATAAAGTAAAACTTGGACCAAATTATTCCCACACTTTGACCTGACCATGTTTTGTTTACTGTAGATAGTTTTTTCTTTAATGTGAACAGTTTACCACGGACTAAATTGTGCGCTAAAATCCTTTAATGCATGGCTAGCCATAGATTATCCCTAACGTAAAATTTTGTCTGATATGTCTTAGAGAGAGATTATAAATCAGTTTTTTGTGCTTAATTTGACTAGAAAGAATGCATTATGTAGAAATCATTAACAGTATGCATGCATTCATATATTTTTATGCTTTTATGATCATCAATACATCCCAATATTAAATTATGTTAAGACATTCACATAAAAATGCACAAGTCATTTATCAATAAATAATCAATGATTGCAAGCAAAAGCACCACAAAGAACGTTGAATAATGAAGGGCTTCTAAACTTCTACATCAATCAACTTTTATCACTGTAAAATAATGAATATGAATAATGCAAACAAGGAATGAAAAAACATGTTTGAATGAAATATATATTCGACCTCAGGAAGCTACAGAGAATCTGATACACAGAGTGGGATTTGTGATTTGCTGTAACATATGATTTGTATGACTTTGAAATATGACTATATTGACTATATTTCAAACTATACACCCACATTTTTTCAGTACACACAAACAAACCACACTTTGACATCTATACAAACACACAAACATAGTTATAGCTGCATGTTTTGTTCAGTTGGCCTGCAGTGCTGTACAATACAGCAGACGCACAAAAATGGAAAGCTCCATATAAAATGTATTAAATTTGAAAACTTAGAATTTTCTTGAAATGTAATAATTTTTCACAATATAGTGAATTCATTTTTATATAGACTTTATGATTTATGTGTTTATGGCATACATATAATTATTTTTTGTTTCAGTGAGGACGCATGAGAGCATGAGGGTTAAAAACCATGAGAAGACAAGAAAGTGCAGCAGCAATAAAAATAGTCCAATAGAATGTGAAGAAAATGAAGGTACATAATATCTGAAACAGTTAAGCTACAGCATTCTTTATACATAGCCTATATTTAATCCATTTGACAAATTATCTCATCTGTCATACCTATTCAAATACACAAAATAAATTTACACTGTTGAGTAACTTAAATAAATAGCTTCTCATTTAACTTGACATGTTCTTTATTTTATAAACAGCTGGTAAATGAAAAAGTAAAAAAAGAGCTTGTATTTTCAATAATACATTGCAATTGAGGATCTTAGTTTTAGAAAGATTAGAAAATTATTAAGTGTTGAAGGTGAACAATGAGGCAGTTTTATTGTATTACAATATTTATATATTTTAACAAATATAACATATTTGATAAAGAAAATAAGGATTTTAGTTATTTTCATTCTAGAACCCAAAATTTTAATTGGAATTGCACAGCCCTATATTAACATGTTTAAACAGTCTTCTCCTTGAATAATTTGTTGGAACGATGGCCCCTATTGACCAGCCGCCACTGTTGTACACCTTCAGAACAACATCAGAATAGAAATGTGGAAGCACAGTCCTACAGTAATGCAGGAGGCTCTCCTAAAACTATTTAATCTGATATTACAATCTGGACACTCTGAATCGTGGAATACAGGCTTAATACAGCCACTATACAAAAGCGGAGATCAATTTGACCCCAATAAATGAATGAACAGTAATCTGGGGAGACTTTCTGTAGTATCCTGAATACTCCAATTCAAGCTTTCCTTACCAAACACAATGTCTTAAGTGAAAGTCAGATTGGATTTTTACCAAACCACCGCACCACCGACCACATCTCACATTACAGACATAAGTCAATGAGCATGTCAATCATAAAAAAAAGGAAAAATGGATGCATCTTTTGTTGATTTAATAAAAAAAGCGTATGATTCAATATGGCACGACGGCCTATATTATAACATTCTTAAATCAGACATAGGAGGAAAAGCTTATGACATCATTAAATCCATGTACACAGAAAACAAATATGGAGTTACATTTGGCGATAAAAGAACAGAATTTTTCACTCAGTAAGACAGGGTCCTTACTCTTGAGTCCAACTCTGTTTAACTTATATATAAAATTCACCCAAACAGATATTCCAGTTACAGTCTTGGTGTAAAAATGTTATTATGCCTATAGATCTATTTGGCTGCGAGGTTTAGGGTCCACAGTGTCTTAACAGATTTCTCCAAATGGGATAAACACCCTATAGATCCCTGCATGGGAGAAATTAGATTAGTTTGATTTAAAATGCCGAACCCAAGAGAGCAGGTGCTGGGTCGCCACTCTTCCTCACGATGCAGTGAAATCTAGTTAATGAATATTAATATAGCCACTCTGACGCGCACCCTACTTAATATTCAAGCGAAACCCTCATCTTAATAGGATTGGTTGCCCTGCTCACCGTAGGCGGGAAGCTTCTAGCACAGATTCCGCCCACCTAAGACAGGAAGCTCCTCCTCTCACCGGCTCCGCTCGGCTTGCCGTCGACGAGCGTGTCAACAATGTACCGCCGAGCGCAGTGATACGATGGATAAACGCGTCTACCTTCGATTTATTAGACGAAAATAGGATTTTACTCTCTTTACAGGTGAGAAAACAAACGTTTATTTAATTCAGAGCTTTGAATGGTTATAGTAGAGAGAGAGAGAGAGAGAGAGAGAGAGAGAGACAGAGAGACGTCGCAGTACAGAGCGAGCGCGAGCGCGTGTGCGTGTATTGTGTGTGAATTGAGGCTTTGTCGGTTTGCTTTAGTTACGGGTTCTTTAAAAAAATAAACATTTCATCTTCTCAGGGGTAGGAGTAGGGTCTGGTGAGCTTTATGACCCTCTTAATATTATCATATGTACTAAAGGAGCGATTATTATTGATATAATCATAAACATGTTTCAATACCCTAGTGAGCTCCCTAAGTAGGCAGCACATTTGAGGCAGTCTGAGTGATGATGCTTCTGATAAGACCAAAGGTTCTGCTATCTAAGGTGGGAGATCACACGGGGGGAGTTAGAGACATATGTTTTTCATTATCATATAACATTAAAGAGCTTATGAAGGTTCATAATTCATAGGAGAGGTGGTGCCCTATGAAGGGATTGCACTTTTGTGATGTTATGGCAGGAACTGATAAGAGATCTGTATAAAAAACAATGCGTTTTTTCTTGGGTACATTTTTTAAACGGTGAAGACATTATTGAACTAAATTTGACTAATATAAGCACAACATATGTAACATTATACAGAAATGCGTGCGTGCATGTGTAACCTAGGTGTGTGTGTAGTGTACACTTTCATATGCAGTGCTGCCATTCCTATGATCACTGTGTTTTAATGTGATGATTCATTTCCCTGGTTTCTTTTTCCTTTGTAGTGCTTTTTGTATTTCTAAAAGGCTTGTAAAATATCTTAGCAATACATGGTTGTATTTATCCATTCCTTCTAAATGTTTGTTCCGATGAGTGGTGGACAAATGCTGCGTGTTGTGGTAACGCCGCTTTTCAACTGCTGAACGTGGTGACAGTTTGTCTGCGGTATAAGTCAGCTGTGGATCTTGTAAAAGTAATTATGCCTGCCGCTGTAATCTCTGGTGTTTACATTCAGTGCCTAAAGAAAAGGCTGACCCAGTTTTGCATGTCCTCGTCACAACCAAATCCTTGAAAAGCCTTCCATTTGTGTGGGCCCTATCACACCCCTGCGTTTGCATGCATTTCCATAGCCCAAAGCCGGAGGAGGCACGGCACATTTGCCCTCTCTAAACCTACATTTGACTACTTATGAAAGCTGCGACTTGACTCTGTTGACTGCGTGACAGGGCACACAACAAACAGCGCTTCTGCTCGGTACGGTAGACTCTCGTGGGCATTCTTAGTACTGCCAAGTTTTTGGCAAGGTATATTTCCTCCCCTCTCTAATATTTGGATTTAACGTTCTTATTGGCTGTCTGCACGGGGCCCTCGCACTTGTCGGTGAGTGCTCGTGTGGACAGAGATCAACAGGAAGTGGCTGAGCAGCTGTGTCAACATGTAAAGCACCTGTCTGTTGTGGGCCGTTACTGAGAGTCAACCCCCACTGAAGAGCTCACAGACACCCCCCGCGGCCCCCTTGAACCCTCGTCTCCTCCCTCACCCACTCTCACTCCTCTATTCATGGAGCGCTTGGCCTTTATCAGTATGGATCCAAAAGAGCTCTGTCACTTCTGACTTGTTATCTCTGTGCGTCTAAGCCCTTGTATATCTGTGTATGTAGCATGTCTTGGTTTAGGGAGCTTCTTTAAAACTAACCTGCCAATCAACAAGCTACTAATGTGGTTAAGAGACTACATTAAAGTTGTTTAAGTGGGGAATTTAATATAGTAAGCTTCTTTAAAAAACAATAACTTAGTCACTAAACATTACAATCAGTTAACTAATAAAAGCAAATGAGTCAACTGCAATGGAAACACTGTTTTTTCTGTTTCACACCTCAGTCTTGCGGACTTTTGTTGACCGCAAGGCACTTTCAGCATACTTCTGGCAGACTTCCGCTTGTCTCTACGTCTTTGGATATTGATCTCTACATTTAGTAAATAGATTAGATCAGCATGTTTTGTTATGTACAGCTTTTTCTCTGAATATAAGGCCCTACTCATCACACATGCTCCTTTGTCAGGTAGCGCCCTCTGGGGATGGCTGTGTCTGACTACAACAGTGGTTCCGTAAATTGTGGGGCGTGGCTGCTGAGGGGGTGCACAGGTACTGCTGTGACAACACAGTCAGACAAAGCACTCAAATTATGTTTGTAACTGTACTTCATACATAGTTGCATAATGCATATTGCATTGCACATTGCAAGAAATCAAACACAATCTTCCCCTTGGTTTTACGCGGCAAATGTCAGCAAATGACATCAAAGTTACGTCCCTGCTGAAAAAGCAATAAAATTGAACACGTTATAATGGTTTCAATGGCTTTTAATGGGATTTGAATTGGTTTTAATGGATACTGTAATAGTTCTACTGGTGCGAAGGATTCTGTTGGTGGGATGTTAAATGGAATGGTAGGATGCCAAAAACACACTACAAAAAGCAATTTTGTAATGGTTTTAATGGAAAAAGCTAATGGTTCGTAAAGGTGTTTTAACGGAAAATTAGAATTTCTGTTTTGGTTATGTTTGGGTTCTGTTGTTTTTCAACAGGAATGATGTTAAAGCATATGAAGCAGTCTACCGATGAGATACACATATCGATGCATGTTCAATGATATGACACATTAAAGATGCATATGAACCAGCTACCGATGTGATACAATTCACCCCTATTATGATGCAGTGCGATCTGATTTCGATTCGATTTGATACAACACAGTGGGATTCAATGCAATACGATGCAATGGAGAAAAATGTGATGCTATACAATTCAGTGTGAATTCAGTACCCCTGCTGAAAAACTCTGCCAAAACACAATAAAACATTTTATGGATTTAAAGGTGTCATGAATAAATTTGAACCTGGGCTTTTGTTATATAAAAGCTCATCGTATTCAAACGAACATCCTTTAAGTGTCAGAACTGAAGACGTCCTTGTTAATGAAATGACATCTTTTATTGACACCAGGCCCAGCGAACGCACGTAGCTTGTCAAAAAGACACACAGAAATGTACATCACAGGGCACACTGATGTCTTTTGGAACTGTTATCAAATCATAGCAGTGGGCGTTTACTTCCAAGTCTTCAATGTGGCCTGCCCATAAAGACCGGGCGTTTGTAGAGCCGGCCTCAAAACCAGGTTAGAAAATAGTCTATTACTTGTTGATTTTGGTGTTTTTGAATGTAAAAACCATGCAAATGTCATAAGTAGACCTCAGACAACAGTATTAAATATTAAAAAAGGCAAGTTCATGACACCTTTATTGGTTATGGGAATTGTATTGGTTTTAATGAAATCTATAGTTGTGTCTACTGGTATGTGATGGATTCTATTGGTATGATGTTTTCTGCCACGTGGGAACCAATAGAACACCTTTAAATCCTATTGGAATAATGCCCAAAGGGCAATACAAAAGGGAATTTTTGTAATGATTTTTTAAAGGTGAAGTACTTCCTTACTTAGAAGCATGACACTTCACAAACATGTCTTGCACCCATATGAGGTATAGATGGCTTTGTTCTCTTTAACGCTAAATATGTTTACAAGTAAAAGGCGATCGCATCAGTTATTGCCTCGGTAGGAGCAGAGCTGTTAGCCAGCAGGGAGTGAAAAAAGTTGTAATCTTTTGTTCACTTGCCGTCATGCTAAGTGGTAGTGGAGCGGCTAGTATCTACAACTAAATGATACATCTATGCTGCCTTCAAAATCAATCCGATGAAGGTATCTCTGGAGACAGGAAGCAAACATTGTATTCGGACTTGACTTGATATCTTTCTGCCTTGGAATGCCGCCTCCAAAGGAAGCACTTTATAGCTGTCGGACGCAGCCTGTGTGTGACTGTCAGGACATGCCTAGGTCTTCGTAGTGTTGTGATACATCATATTCTCATAGCAGCAGTGGTGATGGCAGAGAAACAGTTTAGGGAAATCATCCTACATGAAAAATAATAAAAGTAAAGTGCATATACTAATAATTCTATATAAACAACTAGATTTACACCGATGCAAATATGTAAGCATAAGCAACGATGCATAGCAATGCAAATGGTAACTTGTATTCAATGCTCACTTTTTAAATTGATTCTTGCATCGTTAAACTTTTGAATCTTATCATCCCTAACATCTATTCTGACAGTCTTTATTAGATTAGGCAACTGTCTGACAAGATTTTAGACTATTTCGATAAAGGTGGTCTTATACCGTACAGTCATATTTATAATTGCTTTGGAAGGGGCTGTGGCTGCTTTTCTTTGGTTTAAAGGTGGGTGTGAACAAAGTTTAAGAACCACAAAGTTTGAGAACCACTGCGTAGTAGGTATGACTAGAAACTAGTTAAGTATGCTGTACTTCCTGCGCAAGCAACACTACAGAGACCACCACACACATACAACCGTCAGTTACATATCGTTCCATCTCGTGTCGACATCAGCTTGCAAAGTGTTCACTTTGATTTGCCTATCCACCCTAGTTAAACATGACCGTCTCTGCATATGCAAAAGCTCAGGCATGCTGTGTAATATGTGGGGCGGGTGGTGAGGGGCGTCCTCGGCTCACAGCTGTTATCTGATGTTATCTTTGACACCAGATCGGCCTCAACATGTTGCAGTATTCAGCGTCCACGACCTGGAAACTAGACCTTTCAACTGTCAACACCTTTGTTTTAGCCCTGTGAGCATCATTATTAAGTATCAATTAGACAGCGCACGGGAATGAATGTAATACAGTAGACTTTATATTATCGCTTTAAGGGATAGTTCGCCCAAAAATCTTTTACATCATTTTACCATGACAAGGCTCGGCGAAAGTCAGAGGAGGCCGGTGAAGCACTGATTGTAGAATTAAATTTTAGAATACATACAGACTGTTTAACATGTTGATTTCATTTTAGCTGAATCGAATACACTTGCGCATGAACTTCCTGCATTATTAAAACTAATTAAAATTATGTGCAGTCCCTCATGGAAATTCAACCATGGTTTCAAACAGCATTTAAAATGTATTTGTCTTCACTTAACCAGAATATTCAGCAGGTAAGGTGGGACTTGCATCACTGTTTGCTTGGACTGTGGATCTGTCACACTGGAACAGGCTTTGGTTGATATTGGTTGATGCCATGCAGCCTTTATTGCATCAACAGACAAAGTCTCAGTCAAGAAATGCTTCAGCGAAATATTCCTAAAAGAATGTATTTCAGGCACAATGAAATGAGAAATGCAGAAATATCTTCTAATATAAAAACAGAAGCCAGGGTCATTACCCTTACTACACTATAGACAGGGATGCACATAAGTGGTGCGCATGCATGGCCAAAATAAAAAATGCGCTCTTTAAATAAGTTTAGATTCGCCCATTTACGTACTGATATGGTTGAAACCTGTGTGCAATGTGAGCACCAAACCGAATCTCCAGGTGCTCTCTTGAGAACCAGATCGAAGAACTTATATGCACCCCTGACTAAAGACAATAAATGGAACATAAAAAGTGATGTCTTAATATTCATGTCTTTGTATAAACTAATAAGTCATTCCTGTCCTTACTCCTCGAAAAAACAACAGTAACACAGTGTCCCTAATATACAAGCTAAAGTAAAGTTGATTTCTGTATTGCTTTTTACAATTTTATGCACTAGTATGTAATGGGCTAGGCATATCACAATGTAATTCTAGCTTTAATATGCAATAACATGCCCTTTAAAAGTTTGATTTCAATACAACTGAAATGTAAATGCTTTGGGCAGAGAGGAATTGTTTGTAGAAGTAAAGTAACAGACCTGGATAATGTTGTTGTAGCTCATCCTCTTTCAGCATGAAATGGAATCACTACGTTAATGCTTAGTGTTTGGCGGTATGGCCATAAATTAATATAATGGTTTCCCGGTACATGACAGTTTTTCTTATACCCCATTTTCTATTGATAGGGAGAGGAAATACTGCAGTTGATTGACTTAAAATGTCCTTGTACACTGTCATGGTGAGTGAATATTGTAAAAGAATCCACACTATTATTATACAGGTTTGTAAGTCCCACAAAATGATGCTGTTCATAAAGAGTTGGCACTCATGATGAAGTGAATGAATTAGTATGCATTACCATTGCCATTCAAAATACGGAACCTTTTAATTGTGCAAATTTCGCAAACAACTTGTAACCACACAATGTAAACAATCCCCTTCCCCTATAATAACTGCATAGTTTGGACTTGTTTAACAACTGAATAGCATGGAAGGTAACTTGCATCCGTAATATCTAAGCAAATAAACAGAGAACATGGCTTGAACTTTTTTCATTGGTAACACTGGTGCTCCCAACTTCATGAGTTAGGCCCACCTGAAAACGAATACCATGATCTGTCTGAATAGTTAAAACATGCATGTTTTGTCTGCTGTGTTTTAAATAGTCACAATGGCTTCATGATTTCCTGAAATCATTTTTTTTTAATCATCAAACAAAGGCTTAAATTAGATTCTAATCTAAATGAGGTCCTCCTTCCTCTACTGATCCTTATTTCTCATCATAGCATACAGAGAAACAATTAAAACTAAAAACACATAATGTTAAATGCTTATGTTGAGCCTGTATTAGGGGAACAAGAGTGCGTTTGGAAGATGTTTGCTTGTGAGTGTATTTAATATAACGTAATGCGAACTTGCAATTGCTACACCTTTTTTACAGTCATCTGCTGTTCAGCGGCTCTCCCATTGTGACACAAATGAAATATGTAAAGTTACCGACTTATTGCTCATACGCGAGATGCACGCGAATATCCAAACGCCTTTGTTTAGCACATGTTTATACAGAAAATGAAAAGTAGTAAAGATACATCCAGGGCTCCAGACTTTTCCAGGGCATTTTGCAACCAGTTTTCGAGACAGCACAAGCATTTTTGACAGCATGTGCAACTTGCAAATTTGGAATTTCTTCTAGTTCGTATTTCATGTGGAAAATGCAGGCGGTGTGTGATAGTCAACTGCGCGCCAGTGTGCAGGTCACTCACGTATCACTCACATGTCACTGATGCGGACGCGCACAATCCAGCTAGTCATTACTATGAGTTGCTGTTTGATGACGGGTTTCTTGAGCCAGAGGACGAACAATTTGATATTTGAGACCGCGGAGGAGTTCAGGAAACGTAATTTATCTGTAATATTTGAGATAGCACTGGATCATTTCAAATCCGATCATTTCAAGAACGAACGAAAGGTCATTGCTCTTGTTAAATTTTGTTTGACTTTACATTTACATGTGTTGTGTGAACATAAGGAAAAGTGTCCTTATGCAATAAAATCATCATATAAGAACGTAATAACACAAGACATTTCATTTCACTTTATGTGTAATACGCTGTGTAACACGGTAAACAATTAAATCTTTACTTTTTAACAAGGACAATTTCTGTTGGTTCAAATGAATTCAGATTACAGTCTCCTACAGTCTATTTAACATCAATCAATAACAAAGTGTGCCCCTAAAATTTTGAGTCAGGGGCTACAGTGCTCCTAGTAAAAAATGTTTGTCTGGAGCCCTGAATTCTGTATGAATAGTCTGTCACAGTGCAACAGTGAAAAGGGACCCCAGTGAAACAGTGTCACGCTGCACCGCGTTCCGCACATTGTTTAAGAAACACACACAGATAATGTGGTATATAAAAAATTCACATCATAACAAAAATACACAGTATGATATATAACGGTATTAACCGGTATATAGCGCATCACTATTCATTCTGTGAAAGGCAAAGCTCAACTAGTAAAAGCGTATCATAAAACATATGTTAGTGTACTTATTGTGTAACATAGAAAGCTTCGTTGACAAGAGATGAGAAGTCAAGTCGCTTGTTTTTTAATTGAACTAGAAAGGGAGTCATCCTAATGTAATTTGGATGACAAATTAGTTTTCGTGCCGCTATGAGGGCCAATGTGAAGAAGTAAATTTGATTTCAGATATTTGTTGTTGTTGTGATAACGTGTTTGAGCTGGTGAGTAATATGGCAGCAGTAGGCTTTTGGCCAGGATGAGAGAGTTGACAACACACTAGCGGTGTTTGACAGTAGCTGCTCCAATCCCTCCGGTGCTGATAAGACACCACTAAACAAATGCAGCTCTGGAGTTAAAGATAAGACACACACTGGCCCAAACCGCGCCTTATCAGCCTGCGCTCAAACAGCGCAGCACTAAGTGTATGTGCATTATCCAGGTCTGTAGGCGGTCTGAGTGTATTAAGTGCGTTGGAGAGGTTGGGGGTCTTGCGGGGAGGTGAAACAGTGAAGCGGTCAGAGGCAGTACTCTAGCAGGAGTTCAGCACCCCTGTATCACTTACAGATTATTCTCCTGTAATACCCACACAGGGCATATGACAGGAAACCCTCTGGGCCCTCCACACAGGAGGGCCGAGATCCCCTACACACACACACACACATAATACACAACAAAGCAGCATTCTTCACTCCCTGCAGAGCTTGCACACTGTTGTTCCTCTGTTGCTGTCTTGAATAGGCTGTGTGCATTGGACACACCAAACACAGGAGAAAGGCTTCATTATAAACCACCTGGAGGTGCCACAGCCAGCTGCCAGATCAGCTGAATGTCAGATGGTGTAGAGCACCACAGCTCAAGTATATATTTCACTTGTTCCAGCAGTATGTCTAGTTTTGTCTTTGTTGATGTTTTTCATTTCATAATTTACAAGAAATACACAACTGCAAAATGCAAACACTTTCTTTGTAAATTTTATTTAGATGCAGTTACGGGAAATGCGGAAGCATACAGATAACTCAAGACATGCAAGAACCAATAAAGTGTGAATTCCTGTGCCACGTGTTTTCCTACACCTATTGTTCTGTTTAAGAAGACATTCATTTAATCTGCTAGAGTTGGTTGGATTATTTTAATTACTGCATGTGCTTTTGGATCATCAACTGCGTATGAACCATGAATACATGTTTATAGAATTATGAATATTTAGGACGCAATTGTGTGCTTAAATAAGGGTGGATGTGTGTAAATGAATTGTATGTACACAAATGAATCCCAGAGTGTGTGTGTCATGAAGACAAAACATAATCTGCTTGGAAATGTGGAGAGCTATTCATTAATCGCAGTATTTTACGTTGATGCATTTGTTAGAGGCTTTTATCTGAAACATTTTGCAGTGCATTCACGGTTTACGTATCAGGTTTGTGTGTTTCCTGGGAATCAAATCCACTATAGCTTAGTCTTGCGAATGCATGTTGCAAGTTTTTTTGTTGTAAATATTTACACCATCGCCTTTATTCAAACAGCACTGATCAAACCAGTCACACGGGCTCGAGAGTGCTTTTGTACGTCTGTGTGCATATCTTCAAGAGCTCAACCCTGAGGGCTACATGTTGATGTTAGTCACAGACACACATGCACAAGCAGGGATAATTCTAGTGGAGTAACAGTAGATAGCCCCATCCTACAGATCGGGCTGCTTTAACCAGCGGATAGGCAAATCCTTTTCTGGTTAAAGATTAAGCAGCCTCTAGGGCATCACACCTCTTATCTCTGCAGTAGGCCGCAGCCTTGCGGAGCCACTGGGATTATTCCTGGTGAGGGTGTGTATGTGTGTGGTCACACAGGGTCAGTGGGCATTGTGCTTTGTTATGCTGTGGCTTGTGATAAATGCCATCATGCTCTCTGTCCATCTGAAACACTGCGTTCACATTGCAGGAAGATATCAAATGTATGTAATTTGTAGCTTGTGCATTGAAGACAGCAGCTCCCTCTACTGGAGAACTGAAGGATGTGGAAATGCATACATTTTGCTGATAGTCTAAACCAAGAAAGTCGGGAGCTGTCTAGTCTCACCACTCTAGTCTACTGAAGGTCTTGAACTTATTGCAGCTTTCTTTGGAAAGGCCCGCCCAAGAGGCCGTATGACTGACAGGTAAAGCAACCAATCAAGTTTCGTTTTGTGCCTCATCATGTTTAGAGACGTGAAAACGTCCCAGCAGGAAACAGACCAATGTACATTCACGTACGTGTCAAAAGTTAACAGAAACAAAAATGATTATAAGTTTATGCCAAGAACTTCGCATACTTTTAAGAACTGAGCGTTTAGTCGATCATGATGAATTCTTATAGCAACCGTTGTATACATGACAGTTTACTTCTTAGATCAGAAGGCTTTGATGTTTCCAGGCGGACCGTTAAAGAACGCGACACGTACGTCTCCCAGAAATCCTGTGTAACTCAACCAATCAGATGATTGAACCTATAGCGGATTTATTTTATGCCCATTGTACGAAAGTGGTATGTCTCCTGATCTGAGTCATTTTATTTTGAGTATCTGCCGATCAGAGTCCCGATCCGATACTTGTATTTTCCTAGTGTTTTGTGCACGCTCCAGGTATATAAAGATTATTAAAATATTATTATTTAACAGTTCAGCATTCTATAAATGATAGCCTAACATATTGTAGCAAACATAATGACAGAATTAGTCTTTTCAACTAAATCAAATAGCAGGATTTGTTTAAACATTAAAATGGCAGCTAGGTTCAAACAAACTTTATTTATTTTACATTTCTTTTATGTTTATTTATTGTTTTTAGTCCAAGCGTGTTTTTTAGTAATGCTGTTTTCATTATAAACATTTTTATTATATTTTGCAATGTTTTTTTTATGTTTGTGATGTCTGTATATGTAAACTCGCAACACTACAAATCAAATGGTCCTTCAGGTAAAAATAAAGTTGACCTGACCTGACCTGACCTTATCTATAAGTATAGTTTAAAAGCTTTAAATGCAGCTGGACAACAGTTTGTTCTCATTAGACAGAAAAACAGAGCTTCATTCAACACAAAATAACGGACAGCCGCTATTATTTCCCTTTCTCATCTGTGTCATTAAGTTTGTTGTAAAGCTCTGGTAGAGCACTGTGTGAAGGATGAAATCCTTGTCTTCTCTATCACAGCGTCACAGAGCTGACTAAACTCGCTGTAATCCGTCCACTTTTTGCGGGTTTGGTATTACATTGTTACTATTGAACGAAGCTCCTTTTCCAACACCTTGCGAAATGCTCTCACTGCAGACATATTAGTCCCAGATCTTTGTGATTGGCTAATTTTTAAATGCATGTCATCTAGTATTAAAATATAGATATTTTGATGTGTATTGATACTGAAAAATCTGAAAGGGTTCCAATTAGGGATGCACTGATACCAATGCCTTGTACTCGTACTCGTAATGACACACCAATACCAATGACTGATACCTCATGTGACATAAATAGAGCCCTATGATTTCTGCAATGCGGAAAACGCGGACAAATTGAGGAATCCTGCCATTAAAACAGAATTTGCTGTACAATACGGAATGGCACGGAATCTGGCAAATGTATTATTTCCTAACAAGAAGTTAGTGCTTACCACAACCTGAAAGTTTCTCAATGAATTACTGTTAATGCTGCCACATCCGAAGGTCAGAGGGCATTTTCACACAGAAACTCTGAATATGGGACACAGAAGAAAAAACAAAACGCATTCTTCCATACTAAATAGTAAGCAAAAATGAGTTTTAGTCACAAAAAGCTTTTACGCCTGGTGTTTTGCTTGTCGGTGTGCACACACATTGGTGCCCTTTATTTAGTCCCGAGGAACTAGTGAACTTAAAGGACATCATAAACATTTGTGTGCTAGGGCTGAGCAATTAATCGAAATCGAATCGCGATGTGATACGTTGTTATTTTAATACAACTGAGTGCCCAGTAAAGCCCCTGACATATTCTGCTGTCAGACATTAAAACAAGTACATAATAGAAATTAAACGCTACTAATTACTGCTGTATGTTAGATGACAAAATCCTGATACACACAAATATTAAAAGAGCGGTTATTTTACCAATATAAGTTCATTGGTCCCGTGCAGAGCACCCAGGGCAGTTGTCTGGCTAACAAACAGTGCATATTTACAGAAGTATGTTCATGCTTTTAAGTTTAAACAGTGACAGGTTTTAGGAAATGCTATTTTGCTGTAACTGACAAGCTGGGGTATAGTAAATTGAAAGTGCTGTGTCTCCCTGCCCCACACTCGCTGCATACTGCAGACGCTAGGAAAGACCCTCCTAAACATGTGTTTCGTTTATCTTGCAGTTTAGTCCTACAGGGCTGAAGGTATTTGGGTTTTTCTCTTTCTCTACTGCTCCTGTATGCTCTGCTGTGTTTGTACGTGAGGTGTGCACTCTGTAAAAGGTCCCGTGCTGCTCCGCTCTTGCAGTAATGATTTCATATAGTTTTTTTTAGTAACGTTTAAAAAAAAATTGACATTTGTGAATAGATTCGAATCGTTAGCAGATTGAATCGATATTCATATGTGAATCTATTTTTCCTCCCATGCCTACTAGACAATTGTAACCGATCAACAAAAATGCATAAGCATATTTAGCGAAGTCCACATCACTCTTACAATCACTTTCATAGTATTTTTTTCTCATGAACAATACAACATTAAAGGAATCATAAGACATGGCTGAGACGAATATTATTATTAAATGTAATGATATTTGTTTACACGATTAAAGGTTAAAAAACATTGTATTTTCCGCATAACGGGCTTGTTTGTATCTTCTTCTTGCCCCCCAGATTTGTTCCAAAGTTCATGGCTCTAAAAAGCGAGGTGTGCTATGGTTGGCCAGTTAACCAGTGCGTAGTGATTGGTGGAATACGGCAAGCGTGTGATGGAAATGTAACGGCACTTACCATATTTGGAACATCAGTACTGACTTGCATATATTTGGGCGGTCTTAGTCTACTCATACCTAGAACTGACTTAGATTTGTGGGGGTGTGGTTACACAATGCATGTCATGCAGGTCTGGGTGAGCATTCTCTTTAGATAGAATGCATCTTTCGTTCCAACACTTCAATTTTTTCAATTTTACAATTGCATGGGGAACTTGTAGCGCACCAAAGACACAGAAAAACATGTTTTCGTGCCATATGACCCCTTTAATAATAATGAATAATATAATTATCGTTACAGTTGTTTTTATAGTTATCGTTTTTGGTTTATTTAGCTATAAACTCTCATAGTTTTTTTTTTACAACTGATAGCATTGTTTAATTGTTAAACAACATGTAAATGGTTCTACTTGACAGTTGATGTTGTAAATGCTAGTTTGGTGTTCAGTAAATGTATATGTAGGTTTTTTATTTAAACCTTGTGTTTCAAATACATCTTTATGTTTGTTTTTGTCACTGTTTGTCTTATAGCGGTGAGTGTCAGATTGTGTAGGAGGTGGGAGACACAGGTTCCATTAGAGAGAAGGGCCAGGTTAGAAGATCATGTCAGAACAAGCCTGCACCATAGAGAGAGAAAAAGAGAGAGAAAGAGCCCTGAAGTGTGACCCCCCTCCCTTCCCTTGGTCTTTCTCTGGCTTTTATCTAAAAAAAGGCAGAGGAATTATGGGTGGTGAGTGTCATGTGACATTGCAGCAGCTGCTACACTGAACGTTTCACTTGATTAGAGAGGGACTGTGTGTGTGTATTGCTTTGTTGATAAGCTTCAAACCTTTGTGAAAGAGCGATAGTGTGTGAGCGAGTGGTGTTTCCTTGTGTGGCATGTCAGAGCGGCGATTGCTGGAGGATGACTGACACACTCCAGTAAAACAGATGGAGGATTGTATACCTGAACGTTAACTTAGGGTAGCTCCTCTGTGTGTGTGTGTAATTTATGGGTTTTATTCAATTAAATTTTACATTATTTATATACTGCTTTTTATAATGTTGCATTGGTTCAAAGCAGCTTTACAGAAAAAATGACAAAATAGGAAAGCACAGAAAAGGTAGATTACAATACAGTGCATGGTTTTATAGAAAGTGTAAGACCATTCTAATAAAGCAATGTTCCTGGAATTTAAATAACCCTGAGGTAAGCTAAAATCAGAAGTCTCTCAGTGAGCAAACCAACAAGACCCAGTGGCGACAGATCAAACTACAATGATGAATCATGGCTCCAGACTCACTGTTTTTACTTAACTGAAATTTTTAGGAGCCCACGCTGAAAATATAGGGACACACCTCAAATCAGCCTGCAATGCAATTATTGACATTTTCACAAAAAATAGCTATTTACTAGGGGTGTAACGTTACGCATATCCGTACCGAACTGTCACAAGCCGTTGCAGGGCAAATTCCAAAATGAAGTTATCATTCCTATGCCCTAGGCATTTCCTTGTTATCTTCAGCTGGTATGTTCCCATGACAACGAAGCATTGCGTCCATCAGCAGATGTCACTGTTTTAATGGCATCACTTAAGCATAAAACCTTACTGTTTGCAAGTTAAAATACATTATATTTTGAAAAGTTTTTTAAATATGCTATATCATATATAAACAGTATTATATATAAAACTTTTCTAAAATATAAAATGTATTGTTTATTTGCAAACAGGTTTAATGCTTAAGTTATGCCATTAAAACAGCGACATCTGCTGACGGACACATTTCCAAACGTCTACATAATGCACGTAAATGTCTTGTTCACTCCAAAGTCTAAACTCTGAGGGCTCTGGCCTTCGAAGGGAGTAGGGCATAGGAAAGATGACTTTATTTGGAAAGTTTGTTTGGTACGAATACACGTACCGTTACACCCCTACTATTAACTGACAAATATTTTGATAATAAATAGACTAAACTCACAGAAATTACAATGTGCATCATTTCAGAGGGATATGATATACCCCAATACCAAGGTCATATGGAATTTTTTGTTAATTATGTGCTAATTTTTTTTAATGCGTTTACATTTGTACAGAAATTAAAAAAAAATCTGTATAAAAATACCAGAAAAAGTTATTTTTACAGTGTGCTTTGTTGAAAAGATGTGTTTTTAATCTAGATTTAAACTGCGAGAGTTTGTCTGACCCACGAATAGTATCAGGAAGGTAATTCCAGAGGTTAGGTGCTACATTTGGCCCTTTGGTGGATTTTGTTATCCTAGGTACTATCAGAAGTCCAGAGTTTTTCGATTGTAAAGAATGTGATGTTTGTAGCGCGATAGAAACTCTGTTAGATCTCTTTCCTGTTAAACGTCTAATGTCTGTCCTGTGCACTGATCGCTTGTTGACACGCACCTTACTGCTGATTGGCTACAAGTTTGTTTTGGTACTCAGACTGACTTGTCTTAAGTGTTAAGCGAAAAAAGATTAACCCGCCTTTAACTATATTTGCTGAGATAATATGGTGCTCCATGTATTTGCATAGTTGTAATCTGTAATATTCTGTTTACATGTCTTTAGTCTGATAAGTAATATCTCTGTCTTTTCAGAATTTAGCAGAAGAAAATTAATAATCATCCAAGTTTTGTGTCCTGAACGCACTCTGAGTATCAACTGTTTAGCAATAAAAACTAATTCCATGTTTTCTAATAATTATACCATGCACATAGACAATAGCAAGGGCCCTAAAACAGATTCTTGAGGTAATCCATAGTCTACTGCCGTTTGATTTTGATGATTCTCCATTTAAATGAACAAACTGATATCGGTCAGATATATACAAACTGAACCATTTGTAGATTGTCCCTTAATACCGATATAATTCTGTAATTTATCTAAAAGGAAGATTTGATATATTCACTAGGGTCTTAGTGCGGTTTCCTAATAAGTGTCTTAATAACGCCCAGTTTAAAGGGTTTTGGAACATGACCTAGAGTGAGTGAGGAGTTAACAATATTAAGAAACAGGTGATAACTTGTATTATAGTTTGATGGAAATCGGGTCTAATAAACTTGTTGTCGGTTTGAACAGCTGTCATAAGTTTGTTTAACTATTCTTGGCCTATGTGTGAGAAATATTGCAACTGTTCTATAACGGCAATGGCTGATGTTGGTTCAAAGGGGTTTTTAGCCTAGGGGTGTACACTCTGACTTTATTAAATAGCGATCGATCTTGAGGGCGTCCTCAATCCTCTTCAACGGAATGAAGAGGATTGTGATCTTGTCTGTCGTTTAAAACAAGAGTTGTGTTCCACATCATTCAGCGCTGCACAGATCCATTAGCATATGACATTGAAGCACAGGGAGTCCAGAGAGCTCAGTATGCCTTCAATTTACACTCGCCTTGCTGCAATGCCTTATGCATTCGATACAGTTTTGCAAGTGCATTAGACAGAGCGGCTAATTTGTGTGAGGTATTTTTGTCCTTGTGCTTGTTTGTGTGTGACATTAATCGATGGCGCACCTCTAATTTACTTAGTTTTTGTCTATTTTGTGATCGAAACTCGTTTCCCGGATGCATTGAGTTCATATAGCCTATATCTAGAGTCCTATATCATGGGTTTGTCGGTGTCTCAATGTATGAGGAGATAAACAAATATAAAGAGGGAGCGTCTTCACGACGATTTGTCAAAAAAAACACCAGTTAACCTAAACGTTCGAATGAAAAAATACTGTAGTGTTTTATAGTATTTGATATAGCAAATTGTGGTATTCCTGTTGTAAATTGATCAACAGTTTTATACTGTAATATTAATGAAGTATGCTTTTTCATATTGATTTCTCAGAATAAGGCCCAACTTTCAGAGCCCCGAGTTAACCACGGCTACTTATTTACTTATTTATAAAACTCCTGTAGCACCAGTGCTATGTGCAAAAAAGTAATGTACAGCCCTGTATTTCAATTCAGATCGTGGATCGAGATTTTTTGTTATGAAGATCGTGATATGGTTAATTGGGAAGAAATCGCCCAGCCCAAGTTTAGCCAGTGGCGGCTGGTCAATAGGGCCGCAGATTATCCAGAGAAAAAAAAGTAAAACATAAATTCAACATATATCATAAATTGCTAAAGTATTTTGAAATAAATTCGAAATGTATTCACACTATATTCCTACGGTAGTTGTATTAGCATTCACGAAAAGTAATTTCTGTGACACTAATTATGTACTACACGTGCGGGGCGCTGGACAAATTAGTATTTATGTATGTACAATAACTTTTGGCAGCCAGGTGACCTGAGGCTGCTCTCTAATTGGCTCTTGAACGTGGTTTACAAATTCACAGCAACAGTGATAAACGATTAGCTCTACTCACTCTGAGAATGAAGTGTTTACAATGCACGCGAGCAGAACGACAAAAGCAGAGAAACACTATATATATATATATATATGTTTTTTTTCTGTTAGTGTTTACTCTCTGTAATAGTGTAGTACACTTTTTAGTATTTACACTAGTAAACTGTAGTAAATTGTAAGGTGCCGTTATATTTTATGGTTATATGTAGATTTTCAGTAGTACTAACTGTAGTTGTTGTGCTGTTTTTTTATCTATCTAAGTCTGAACCAGATCTGCCTAAAACACCTTGATCAATCACGCCCCTACATCTCTATGTCAGTATGTGGTAATGTTTGCATGACGCCGCCCAAATGTACATGCGAAGCTGAAGGCGTAGCTTCAGTTATTGCAGCCGTGGTGCTGCAGCTGCCATGTAACAGCAGAAATGCATCAGAAAATAAAAACATACCTCTGTAAAGTGTCCTTCTAGTCTATCTGTTCTGTTGGTTTCATCATCCTAACTAAGTTTGAAGGCAAAACCCAAGCTGGTTTTACCCTGTATGCACTTATGTACTTGTGTACTTACTTCTTATAACTGGTCCGACGCGAATCCACTCCGAGTGGGTGTTGAGCTGAACTGACAATCGTTCCAGCAATGAGAATTGCTTGCTCTGGGCTTCCACACACTGTCTGGCCTTCGCTGGGCTTGCATATGCGTTTTGATGTGCTCATTTCATTATTTAATCTGACACTGCTGTTATTAGCGTACTGTTTTAGCAACAGTTATAATGGGGAACGTCTCGTTGTGAGAGGAGAGATGAACTGACAATCGGCCTCGTCCTTGAAGTTTGCATTTTGGTAAGGGTCGTAATATTCCCAACTCACGCTTGAGGTATTCAGCCAATCAAAACGCACTGCTTAATTGGCCGATCAGAGCACACTGAGCTTTCTGGATCAATACTTTTTTTTTTTAAATCTACTTGTTTTAGAAAGGCAGGGCATAGGGGAGTTACAGTAATGTTTGGGATGTGAGAAATAATGAGTTTTTTCAACCTTAAAACATATAAACACATTGTATTACACCAAAATCATAAGTTAATCATTAGAGGTGCACCGATTGACCGGTCAGAAACCGGAATCGGACGGTTTTCGCATGATCGGTCGTGACCGGTGACCGGCCGGTCAGTCTCACCTCTTGCCAATTCAAAGCCGATCGTATGTTGCCAGCGACTCGGGCAATAACGTTAAAGACGGCTGTCTTTCATGGCTCATTTATGCTCTTGACTGCGTAGTCTCCGAACTGAGCGAGTTACACACGCGTGCGCACACACATCATGTAGTGCACAGACAATTTTTACTGTCCAGTAGTTCACCTTCGTTGCTCCCCTCTACTTTGGGTATGTACTACATGCTAACTGTGATGCTAAACTCTGACACATGCTAAACTCATGTTTAAGTTGTTCACTATGTGTAAAACAAATGTAAATTCCATTCAACCTGATTAATTGTCTTACGTTAAAACTATGGTCATTTCACTGAGGAAAAATGACATTCAACACGACTTGAAAAAAATCCAAACTATAAAAAACTAAAAAATCAACCAATATTTATGATATTATCTGATTGAGTTCTTTACTAACACAAAAAAGGGCAAATGCATAGACATATTTAGAGTAGAATTCACTCATAAGATTTTTAACTTTTTATTGAAGTGGCAGCTAAAATCAACCCACAGTGAGCTAGAATATTCTGGTCAGGTGATGTCTGGTTATTTGTTAGAGTAGCTACCGTTCTAAATAAACCTTGGATTGTTTTGGTTAATATCTGAGGTTCCAGAGGTGCTCAGTTAAGCTTGTTTTAGTTCCTTTTTGTAACAGGATATACTATCTAACCACACAATTCTTAAATCCTCTAGTTTAGTTTGTCTCCATTTGTGGTCTAGTTGACGTGTTTATTTCTTCAGGGCAAGTTATTATTTGTACCAAGGTGCTATGCTTTTCTCTCTAACTTACAACATCTAATGTATGAAAGAATATGGTGTTCATATTTTTAGTTACTTCTTCGAGATCATGTGTGTTTATGGGTGCACCAAGTAAAAGGGACAGGTCAGGCAGGTTATCTGTAAACATAGGCGTAATTTGTGGGTGGATGGGTGGGAGATGTCCCCACCACTTTTTGCCAAAATCAATTTTGTCCCCACCACTTATTGGAAGAAATAAAATACACGGAGTGTCTATTTACTGTGAAAGTAGCCTACCTTGTAAGCAGATGCTATTTATACTAACTCCGCCCATCACTTTCATATTGGAATAGACAAATTGTAAGAAAGGCACACGAAAGTCGACTGCTCCAGTGGCATAGAGCGTAAAGCATGTGTTACCTACTTCAAGTTGGGACTGCTGTTTGTTGAACTTTTTCCCCTATCACATATCAGATTGTAAAGGTATTTATTCTTAATAAAATGATGAAAATATTTGAAAATGGCTGTTCAAGTCATACATGTATCAAACATTTTTGCGCTTAATTGCACTTTGGTGCTATATATTCGTCCTTAATGCTTCACGGCAATGTCAATATTATTTGTCATGCGTTTTCACACTAATGTTACACCACTGAAGCTGTCGATTAAATGGCGCTGGTTTTATACTGTTTTCTGGAGGAGTTTTTCTTGCATTTTTCTTGCTTGTGAATCCCATGAATATTCCCAACAAGTTATTACAGAAACAATTTATTCAAGTATTGTTTGTGTCGTCTTTGTCCCCACCACTTTTCAAAACAAAGTAACGCCATTGTCTGTAAATCTATCTTTAGAGGTTTGCTCCCCATCATGACTCCTATCATGCATCTGTGCTTGTGTGCATGTGTGTATAAAAGGTTCTCGGGATCAGTTTTTGTTTCATTATTAATCTCTCTAAGAAGTTCATGTGGGTTGCAGTGAGTGAACAAGATGTCTGTCTGTCTCTCTCTCTCTTTATTCCCCCCCTTTAGTACAATTATTTTGGTGTATTAGCATGGTTTCATATGGCATTGCAGTTAAATGATATAACTAACTGAAAGATTTAAGAACATATCATTTATTAAGTGTCAGTGAATGAAGCAAAATATTACCTTGCTTTGCTTTTCCCCAACATATCTATTGTCTTTCTGAACTATAATTTGTTATGGCTCTCTGTCGATGACCAAATCTTCCTTAATATTTCTGATACATCCATGCTACAAAATTGTGTTGTTTTCTTATTTTTCTAGACATAATTAATAGCTAGGCGAACAGATATGTTGGTCTGAAACTTTGTGGCAGTTACACTAGCCTCTGAAATAAATAATTTTTCGATGTCAGTTTGGAAATCTCTCTTACTTACTTATTTTAAGGTTATTATTATATTATTACATACTACTGTACAAGTAAAGCAGTGCAAAACAACTTTAAAATGATATAACTTTGAGCACAACCTTTGACCCTGTCCGCCTTAACACTGTCCTCCAGCTGTCAGGGACAGACAGTGTTTTGTGTGTTAGTAGTTAGGGGAGCCAAACATTTGGTCCCTTACGATTCGACTGGATGCTTAGGGTCACGATTAGATTCAAAATCGATACTTGAATCATGACGTACTGATTTGCATATTTGCGACTAAATATCGCATTTATGCTCTGGGTCAGACTAGTGTTGGCACGTTTGCTTCTAGTCTCTGAACAGTCACATACTGTTTTAATGCAAGTGCCCAATAAACCTGTTCACATTGAGATGTTTTCTTTATCTATTGTCAATTAAAACAAGTATAAAATAGTCAAGACTCATTTATACTACATGTTAACTTGCAGTAACTTCCACGAATTGCCACATTGTCTGAAAACAATCATTATACACGTAAGTTAAGGAGCATTGGTTTTAGCTGTATGACTGTATTCCTCTACTGCTTGCTCCACTGTAGCTGTACGTAATGTTTGCTCTCCCTTAAACTGTCCAGGTGCTGCATCACTCCCGCAATTAACTTGCCTTTTTGTTCCTACATCATCACGTTATTATTATTTTAACCAATATGAAAAATAGATTTTGAATTGATCTGTGAACCGATTCAGAAAGGTCCATGTCTTCATGGCTATGCATCTTTCTTCCCTATCCTAAGTAGCGGTTCTCTTGACCAACATCACTGCGAGGCCGGGTATCTCTTGTTTATTGCTGCTAACATTTCCCTCCATCTCTCTCTGTGTCTCTCTCAGGCATGAGCCATGAGCCAAAATCACCATCATTAGGCATGATTTCCACGGCGACCCGCACCACAGCAACTGTCAGCCCCCTCACCCCATCTCCTTTAAACGGTTCAGTTGTGCCTAATGGCAGCCCTGCATCTCAGTCCACTCACTCCGGTTTCGCCGCCGCCCTCCGCAAGCTGGCCAAACAGGCAGAGGAACCTAGAGGTAAGCAATGACTCCCCACCATGTGGCCCCCTGACCTAGATCCAAGATGCACTGTGGGTATTTTCTCTTTGTAGTTGATAAAGTGATAGTTTAGTGAAATTCACACTGTCCAGGGGGGCCAGAGAATATTACGGTGTCATACATCATGCTTCGAATTCACACACCTCTTTAATGAATGAAGGAGGTATTTATATAGAGCTTAATTGTGTATTGCTGTATCCATAAAGCACTTTACAATCAAAGGAGCGTCGTCTCTCTCTCCTCAACCACCACCAGTATGCACCATACACATGGATGATAAGACGGCAGACACTGTACCGCAGCGCCATTGCGCTCACAACACACCAGCTTTAGGTGGAGAGGAGAGAGAGAGATAGAGCCAATTCAGGGGGTGGGGAATAGTAGGAGGCCATGATTGACAAGGGCCGGTAGAGGGAATCTGGCCAGGACACTGTGGTTACACCCCTACTCTTTATGGGAAGTGCCATGGGATCTTTAATGAACACAGGGAGTCAACCTTGGTTTACAGTCTCATCCGAAGGATGGATTTATTTAATATTTTATTTGTTTTAATATAATATAAATTGTATACTTGAATGTTATCTTTTTTAATGTCTGATTGATGAAACCGAAGATCGTTTGTGCCGACTTGGATTACAATTTTACTGAATTTACGATTAGCTTTAGCCAGCACATTTAAATTTGATTTGACCTGTGAAAACGCTGTCTCACGGCCTCAAAACGTCTTCATTCCGAACTGAACTGTATGCGGAGCTCGTCATGCTACCCACATCCAGAGGTCGCATTGAGCAAAAATTCTCCGTCATTGACAGAGTTTTTTATACCAGTGCCGTTGGACATTTTGACGGACTACAATGAGGGGAGTTTGTAATTCCCCTTTTTGTCAAATTTGTAGTATCCAATCAATTCCTTTCAACACAACGTGATCGTAGGGACGCGAAGGGACCAAAAGAAAAAATTAGACAAAATCACCATCATAAGGCATGATTTCCAACGCGACCCGCACCACAGGGACTGTCAGTCCCCTCACCCCATCTCCTTTAAATGGTTCAGTTGCATCTCAGTCCACTCACTCCGGTTACCATTCATTACTCATAAACGCTTCGTCCATTCAGGAGAACCCATGCAAGATCAGCAGAGACTCGCGGTGAGGGCCAGGGGCATGTATAAACAAGACGATTATGACGGCCCACCACAGTCTAATTTGTTTCGATATAGTTTCAAAAAGAACTTAAAATCTTTTTGCACTTTTTTACACTTTTATTATAACACACTTTTTCTAATAACTCTCTTACTTTTTTCCATCAGAGACTAGTGTCATTTTGGATAAACCTTTACTTTCATTGAGTGGAAAAAAGTCTCTTCTCCTTTCATGGCCAATATATAAACGACTTTGGCTTTATTGGATATTAAAATGCAGTAAGTTCAAAGAACAGCTTTCCTGTAGCTCAGTGGTAAGAGCATTGCGTTAACAACGCAAGGTTGTGGGTTCGATCCCAGGGGATTGCAAATACCCATGTATAAATGTATAAGATAAAGCAATGTAAGTCGCTTTGGATAAAAGCGTCTGCCAAATGCCTAAATGTAAATGTAAACTCAAAGTTTTGCAATGAGGTCACAAACATGCTATTTGGCACGTAAGATCCCCTTACACCATGGTGACGGGTAAAATAGATTATGACAGATTTTTTACGAGCCTGTCCGTCATTTGGAAAAAGACTAGCGCAACCTTTGCCCACATCCCAAGTGTTTTCTGTCTCTCTTTGACTCTTACTATCCTCAAATAAAGTTTGGATGCAAGACTCTAGTTCTAAAATCTCTCTGTAAGCTTAACTATTTCCATACATTTGTCACATGTGAAGCTCTTGACGCTGAAAGAGAATGCAAAAATAAACATATGGCAAGCAGTGCATGTAACAATAATAGAAGAGGAAGCCATAACTCACCAGGTTTCCGGACTTAGCAAAGGTTGCTTGATGAAATGATAGTATATCACGAGTAGGAGTGAAGAAAAGGCAGAGAAACTAACGAGTTAGCATAATGCAACACAGTACTCATAGAAGACAAGCTAACAAACTAGCGTTATGCTAATGGGGTTGAGTTAACTATCTATTTTGGTTTAGATTTTAAGTAGTGCTGTCAAAAATAATGCTAGACAAAGAATGATAGAAAAAACATATGCTTCGATAATTGCATTAAATATTTTTTTGCATTACTGCATATGCTAAATTTTTTCAGATTAGTGCGTTAAAAATATTAAATGCAAGCAGCACCCGTTTACTCTGTCACCCTTTAGCTAGCGTTACATTATATTAGCACGCTCTTATTCATGCAAGCACCATTTGAAACGGCTTTGATGCATCCAGCACAGAAGCTGTGCAGCGTGGAAAATGCATTTCCACCTGTTGACTTAGAGATGTTTTTTTAAGAAGTCATTTTTTGGAACAGTGCTGCATCATTGTCTAGTTATGGGAAGCAGCTGACTGAGTTAGACACATACACACTTTGTTTGTGTCTGCTTCTCAGATGGTGGTTGTGCACATAAACCAGGGAGTATACTAATGCTTGTATTTACACACACACATGCATACATACCTACCGACTGACCACAGAGCTAGACTCTGCTCGTAGACAGAGTCTCAGCAGGAAAGCAGTCTTTAAGCGTCTGCCAGGAGTCGTGATGTACTGCATGTTTCCTGTCCCCTGGTGTGAGAGTGTCCAGCAGACCCAGGACAAGCACTCCACCTTAGGAACTGGCAGGCTGGGCGGCACCAGCACCCTGCTGTCAAGAATAACATCCTCTCCGGTCATAAACCCACACAACCTTGCTTGCCTTCAACGTTCACACTGTCTTCATCCTGCTTTACACAACATCTGAGTGTGTAAACCAGTTAATCAGGAACAAACGTGTTTACTGGACTGCTACAATGAGCACTTTGAAGAAAAAACATCAGGTTGGGAGAGATATTTACATTTAAGTTGAGACTTAACGAGCCCCTAGTAATTAAACAAGATACCATAGTGTAACAATGTTCGCTATGAAGGAAGAAAGGAGGCGGGAACCGGAAAACATTTAACAAAGTTTTAATATAAATAATATCAGCCGGCGGCCGACCGCCGGCGAACAAAACATAAATACAAAACACAAGAACATAACTACAAACGTGAAACACGTTCGGGCCCGGTCCTCTCTCTTGGAGGGTCCGGTCGCTCGTTCCTTTTATATGCTCCCAATCTCCTACGTGATTCGAGCCTGGTGTGCGCACAGCTGGCGCTCATTCACAATTACTCACCGGACTCGAACCACGGTCTCGCCCCGCCTACTCTACTACACATAGATATCCAGATCAAAATTGCTTTTAGACCTCCTCCATTTAGAGAATTTGTTCCGGAATCTGGCAGTCATAGAACGCCTGAACAAGACGGTCTCAGCCAGCTTGAAAACAAACTCTGGAATGGATAGCTTGTGGTTTTGAAGCAATCTGACCCGACGGACCCATGCACCGGTTTGTACATTACATGAAAAGCAGCAGTGTGTGTTTTGCAAATATGGTACCATACACCTTTTACAAGGTTTTTAGGGTGCATGTCTTACAGAGTCAGACTTTGGATATTCAGTAAAACAGTGCTATGTTTAAAATGATGAGATAATATACATCTACAAAGAAAATCACATTACCCCTAAAGCTACTTTTGCAGCTGATAATTTCAGGAACAAAGTTTCAGAAGTTTTCCTTTAGGCCATTTACCACATTGCATTTGACTGGAATTAGGACCTCATGAGTACAATGGAGCATTTATAAAACAAGAAAACTATAGAATGCCACAGTCAGAGCGGTGTTTTTGTTGTCTGTGGAGGGGTTTCAACATATAAGTTGTTATTGAAAGAGAAAAAAGGGAGGTCTAATAGACTAAAACTCCTATGACAATACAAAGTGCTACATGGATCTGGTTATGCAACAATAGTTGTCAACAAGATTCCATCAAGTTCCATCACTTTAAACTACTTGTTGTCTTTCTCATTGCGTCTGTCCTTGGCTCGTATGTGGGTGGTGTTTAAAAACAGTTCATTCATTTATTCTGATTAGGTCACTCACAATTTTAGAAACGCCTCTACCACAATCCTACCGATTTGTCTCCGGTCCAGACAGCTGTGGGTGGGGTGCAGTCAGGTGCTTGTAAACAAAAGGGACTGATGCCGAGACACTACAATTTAGTCATTGTGACTTGTTTAAAATGTTAAACGTGCTGGTTTAACGTGGATCGTGTTTCGTAACATGGATCCTATTCCTTTTATTGGGCAATTATCCTGTAAATGCTCTGCAATGCGAAAGAAATAGCCTGCCCACGCGCCAACTGACGAGCGATAGTAAGATCTGCCTACCATCAAGATTGGCTGCACTGCATCAAGATTGGCTGCGCTAAGGGCCTGCAGCTGCAACTCGTAACTTTTGCAATAGTGAGAGAAGTCAGTAGTTTGTTTGTTCACGGCATTTCAGTGATGGATTTTATAAAAACTATGGGTGGGCAGTGATAAACGGTTGGATTTAGTAATACTTTGGTGATAGGAGCATTGGAGATGTGAAGATGTGTGTTAACTTTGCCTTGTGGTCTGATGGCGTAAATATTTTGTCCCAGATTCTCTGTATTTTAGGGATGGCTCTGCACCACCACCTAGTCATCGAAGGCTGTATACAACTCCTACAATAACATTCGCTGAATAGATATTGTCATGGGGCTAGCGCTGTCACAATGTCAATGCTACCAATAATGCTATCAGTCCAATTCATCTTAATTTGATTTGTTAACTGTTCTCTCTTTTTGCCTAATGAATCAAGCTAAAAATATGAGTTTAGGGAGACAAGTTTATTACCATTTTAATTTGTGGCAATAAAGGTAAAATTTTAAACGGGTGCTACACAATTTAAGTGTAGTATTCTATTTATATGTGAATATCTATTTTCATGATTTTTATTATAATGATTATTGTCAATACTGGTATACTGTGACACCCCTTCTTTATTCTAGGGTGGGCAAACTACAACCTGTGGGCCACACATCACAACCTTAATGATATGCAGAGGAATTATCAAAGAATGTATAAAATATGGACTGGTGTCCGTGACGTCACCTGTTTGTGAAGAGTAAAAATGAAGCCTAAAGTAGGCGGACCTGGTGGTCGCCATCTTGGCATCACGTTATCATGTGTCAATCCCTGATAATCGAAAATGGGCAAAGAGGCAGGATGTGAGTGGAGCTGAAACAAACCACGCCCGCCACGCTCGACGTATTGGCGGTTGACATTTAATCGTTTACAGTGGCTTACAGCTTACTCTTGAGGCAAATTACCTGAAACTACACAACATTTTTTGCATGTGACAGCTAAATGGACACCTGTCACTCAAATGACCATGCCCTTAATTATGCAGAGTTTTAAGGCTTAATATAATCTGAATGGATGAGTTTTAAAAAATCATCCCCTTCACAGTTGTCATGAAGGGCAAAATGATCCTATATAAACCAAAAATCCTCTAGCATCCAGTCGATGAATTGAAGTTTTAGTCACTTACCTGTTGGCTTACATTGCACCTTGGGAATAAGAGTGGAATGATATGGTTGGCATTACTCATAACTTTTTCCAGCTGATATATACATATAACAATGACAGTGTGTGTGTTGGAAATGGTCGTCGTATCTGCATATGGAGCCAGGCGTGTGGAGTGCCCCTCTCACAGCAGGTGTGAAATGGGCTGTTTAATTAACTGCTGATGCTGTTATAATGCAGCCCAGGACGTGTGTGTTTGTTTGTGTGTGTGAAGGGCCAGGATGTTTTCTGCTTGTATGAGCTTGTGCATTTGAAGAAGAGATGTTGTATGTGTGCATGTCATTGTATTTTCAGGTGTGTGTGGGCAGCGAGTGGAAGAGGTGGGTTAATGGAGGACCCCACAGGGAACAGAGATACACATTAATCACACAAAATCTCTGTGCAGTGTCAAATCTCTTCATTTCAGTGGCATTCAGAGCGTGACAGGAAGTGTGGGGGGCTTCTCATCCATATTTGGGTATGGCTTCCTCTGAAAGCAGCTTGCAAAGACACATCACACTGAATATATTTGAATATCATTAGCATCTCGTATACATCTCATACACACCAGTTTGCAGGGACTCAGATGCTGTGTCAGGCCCATCTGCCCTGTGTGTGTTTCAGGGTGGCTGAGGTTCAAAGGAAAGACGGCAATGAATCCTGCATGAGGGACAACGACACACAAGCACTCGTTGAGATGTGTGTGGTTTTATCGCTGCTAAGACACTAAAGTCTGTCTTTTGATCAACACGCATTTAAGATGGAGGGGGACATGAAGAGTGGTATTGTATTTTGGACGAGCTCACACAGAAATACAAAAAGAACATGATTTCAGAGTCCCGTCTGGTTGATTTAGATCAACTGTGGACGTTAAGACGAGCATAATTCCCCTCCACAGCATCATGAAGCTATCCATTGGTTATTGTTGTTACAGTTTCTGATAACGGAGGGTTTGTAAATGTTCCTTTTTTGTGTTGTTTCTCTGTGGGTGTGTGTGCGAGAGATTCTGAGCTTGTGTTAATTGACGGAGCGAGACAGGAAGAGGCACTCGGAGATCTTTTCGGGACTCAGCTGTTAATTGCTGTTGTGAGGACACCACACACTTCCTCACACACACTCTCTCTCTTTCTTATTCTATTTGGCTCTCTGCATGCATGTTTAATTGTGTTTTTTAGCCAGATCCACTGAAACCTTTGTGGTGCTTTTCTTAAAAGCTTTCATCAGAGAACACCAGCTCCTAATGGTTTTCCCGAGAATGTGTAATTTTTGTAGGTGTCACCATTGCATTCATTTCTAGTGCTTGAAGTCATAGGGCTAAGATGACTTGTTTCACATCTATACTTGGTAACTATACCTTTTTGACAATCGTTTTTGTTAGTCTTCATCCAGTCTTCATATACATCATACCTGGTTACCACAGAGAAATCTACACATGCACCGTAAACCAATAGACTTTACCTGGCCCTACTTTGTCATCTTCTGTAAAGAGTGCAATGTTATCTTGTGTGAAATGTATTGGTGTGAAAACAGTCAGGTCACACAAATTTGTCATGATGAACAGCCCCAGTCATTTTCTGTTAGGTGTGAGAGATGAAATATGTGTGTGTGTGTGTGTGTTTCTGAGGGGTGTGCAGTGGTTGAAATGACAGTCAGTTGACAGCAGAGATGTGCATACACTGACTTTGTTGAAAGCCAT
Source organism: Triplophysa bombifrons (assembly GCA_029783895.1). Taxonomy (NCBI): domain Eukaryota; kingdom Metazoa; phylum Chordata; class Actinopteri; order Cypriniformes; family Nemacheilidae; genus Triplophysa; species Triplophysa bombifrons. The sequence continues at coordinate 21,460,796 of CM056461.1, read as the reverse complement.
GGTCATGTTGTCATTTCCTATGGACCTCAAATCAGTTTTATTTATTAATTGATATATATATTTATATTCTTTTTTAAATATACAACTTTTGTGCAGAATATCAAATGTTTGCATAAATTAACATTTTTGCTGGACATGCCCACAATCAGTTTGTCAGTCCAAAAATTAAGGAAAAAGCACAGTTCAAGGATTTGTATTTATTATTATTATTTGTTTAATAAAAAACTGGCCATCGATAATCCAGTTTATTAGTTGCGAGGTGTTTTCCTCATCCGTTTGTCCACTTGTATCTACCAAGACAAACTAGAACCGGTTTGAAACGCTGTGAGCCGATGTAGGAACTTGATTCAAAGCGTGAAGTACAATAATCCACGACTGTTTTGTTTTCTGTGTTTTAGCAGCATCCTCGATCAGCAGCGAGTCATCTCCTGTCTCGTCTCCGGCCACTAACCACAGCTCCCCTGTCAGTACACCCAAGCGTGGCCCCATGGGTCCGGTTATCGTGCCTCCCAGTGGTCACAGTGTACCCAGTACCCCACCCGTGGTCACCATCGCCCCCACCAAAACTGTCAATGGCCTGTGGAGAAGCGAGAGTCGACCAGTTCGAGAGGTAAAAAGCCAAACCTCACTTTCTCCTGTCTACTTAGGCAACTTCCTTTCTTATTCAGCATCCGAGCTAAAATGTTAAACTCTAGCGACTGGTTTTATTTGCACACAAACAAATAAAAACCTACAGTTGAAATCAGTAGACCCTGACAAGTAAGAAAATTCATGATTTGCATAGGCTGACGTACGATGATATTATTTCTCCGTTTGTTTGTTAGAGTTGTGGTTTGGGCTTCACTAGTCTCTTGAATTTAGAATGATTTAAAAAAATTGAGATAGTTAGTGCCTGGTGTGAGTGAATAAACAAGCAGAAGCTGCTAGTAAGTTCATGGCTTGTACAGGCGGATGCTTTTTTATATGCGATTAGTATGTGTGACATATGTTTGGTGACCCATCCCACCACGCACACCCCCTGTACCGCCCCCTGACACCAGTGTTGAAAATTGGCACAACAATGGCTATGAACATCTGTGCCTGCATTTCTCCTTTTGATCCCTTCAGTCAAGTGCAGCCTTTGTTTGTGTGCGCTTGGTTGACAGATTATGTTATTTGCTTTCAGTGGCCACTGCTGCTCTCATGCTCACAACCTGCTGTATCTTATTTGTACTGAGTTATCACACATGTAACAATGCGTCAACTCAACGCGGACCGCAATTGCTGGGAGTGGTCTGTTTGAACCCCTCCCTCAGTTAAAAAAACTCTGCGATAGAGTCATGTTTACTCAAACGCATTTCCAAATGAATTATTAAAGTAAAATATTTGTGCTTCTGGATTAAACATCTCACATCTGCAACATAATTCACAAGCAACACGTGTGTGGACACTGATGCCCTGTGGTCATTGCCTGTCGACAGGGACAAACGACATAGAAGTATATGTGAAAACCGACACATAGGCTACAGCGTAGGTCCGACACTCGAGTAAAAATCCAACTTAAATGTCCATGTAGCCCATGTCCAACCTTTTTGCATTTAAATGTAGGAATGTCACCTCCAGATCACTCCCTCACTGCAGATATTCCTGCTGTGTGTAACTGGGAACCATTGACAGGACAGCAGCATTGCATGTTTAAATGAATCGCTATGCATGTATGATTTATTTTTTAAAAGACAGTTACACAGTTTTTTGTCATTTTTACCTTTATTAGTGCAGTAGGAGAGAGAGGACAGAAAGTGAAGGTGGTAGAGAGAGGGGATCAGGCAAAGGACACGAGCCGGGACCCGAACTCAGGTCACCCTGAGCGCAACAGCACCATATGTCAGAGTACTTAGAATTTTGAGACGCTGCGCCAATCAGCTAACTGGCTTGTTTACATCGATTTTCAACAAGTTGCTTGCCCAGTCTGTTGTCTCCATGTGATTTAAAAGATCCTTCATCATTCCTGTCTGAATGACTATCGACCTGTGGCCCTGACATCACTGGTTACGAAGACCCTCTGAAGATTGCCTATTGCCCCAACAGATCTATATAAGATGCCGTTTCTCACATTCTGCACACCACTCCAACTCACGTGGACAACCCTGGAAATTATGTGAGGCTAATGTTTATAGATTATAGTTTAGCCTTTTACACTATAGATCCCCACAGACTGGCCGCTAAACTCAGGAACCTTGGTCCTCTGCAATTGGGTTCTGGACTTCCTCTCAGGCAGACCCCAGGTTGTGAGAGTCGGCCAGACCATCTCGAATACTATCACCTTGAGTACAGGTGTGCCACAGGGGTACGTCCTGAGTCCTCTGCATTACTCTCTCCACACTGTGTGTCCTCTCATAGATCCACTTCTATCATCAAGTTTGCGGATGATACAGTCATATTGGGCCTCAACTCTAAAAACAAAAAGATGTCCTACGTCGACGAGGTGGAGAATGTGACATTGTGGTGTGAGTCAAACTGTCTCTATTTGAATGTCAGCAAAACCAAGAAACTGGTGGTTGACTTCCATCTACAACACTATATCCCACTAGACATCAGAGGCACACCGGTAGAGAGAGTAACTGGACCTGGACTCAACACTCACAAACACGGGAGAAAAAAGCCAGGCAACGGCTAAACCATTTAAGACAATTGCGAAAATTGAGGATCTCGCCTGCGATCCTGAAAATATTCTATACGGGTGCCACTGAAAGTATATTGACTCATATATTGCATCTCATCGTGGTGTGGAAACTTTTCTGCCCAGAAAATCTTCAACAGGCGATGCAAAGTCAGGGCTGCTAAAATCTTTAAAGACTCCACACCCTGCAAATCCTCTCTTCTGTCTACTGCAATTTGGTAGATGTTTCCTCAGTCTGTTGGCCAAAACAGAGAGGCTCAAGCTTTTCCCCCAAGCCCTTGAACTACTTAATATGGACACATCCCGCACTTTAAGGACTCTGATGGTGTAATGTCACTCACCAGCTCTTGCACTTGCACTTTACCATTGTACTCATAAAACTGTATGATCTCTTTTTTACACCTATATTTATCATTAGTGAAAAACCTTTAACTTGATAGTATGTAAATCCATTGTTATTATCTTTTGTGTATACTTTTTTACATATATTTTCTGTTTTCTATTATCTTCTATATGCACAGTCTTTGGAGTATACCAGATGAACATTTCACTGCAAGTTGTACATGTTTATAAACTGTATGTCACAAATAAAATCTTGATCTTAACCACAAGGATATCGGCTGCGACTGGACTACACCCTTTTAGTATTTTAGCATTATCCATTATGGTCTGCTGTTATACATAGGGCAGTAAATACTAAATAGCTCAAAATACCTTATAGTAATGGCTATGATGAAATCACCTAGCTGTTTATATCTTTATTCAGGACACTTGTTTAGTCTAGTTGTCTAGTTTTTTGTAACCATTTTGTAGCTTCAGAGAGGAATACAAGGGTCCCGAGAGTTCAGGGGGTACGTAGTGTGATGTTGCTTTGTTACGAAGCTAAGCGAGGTGTACAGCAGAAGATGGAGGAAAGAGAAAGTCACAACATCGGTTATACATTTTTACAAACATACTAGTTGTCAGTTGTAAAAGATTTCATATTTTGCAAGAAACAATGTTCTCATATTTAAGCACTGTTTTACAGTTATTCTTAGTATTTAAATAGCTTTATATTTTTAATTGTTATTAAGAAGATATTTTAAGGCCCAAATTTTTTGGTTGTTTTAACACATCATAAATTGTGGAAAAAAGCACATCAAAATGACTAGACTTCTTGGTGCTCAGTGTGTTTTAAACACTGAAAGAAGCACACTTCTAACACAGACTTCCCAACTTTCATCAGGCCGAGTCTGGGAATCGCGGCATCAGTCGTGACAGGTCAACTTCAGAGACTTCTGCAAGCCAGGAGAAAGGAGGTCCCACAATCCCTGCTCACCTGATTGGAAACCCTTATGCATTTGGCCTGACCCCTGCATCTGTGATGCAAGATTCACGCTTTCAGCCTCTTAAGTGAGTATTTCTGACCTTAAAATGTCTAATCATCTTTTATCTGTTCCCTCACACAAAAGCCACGTTTATGCGATGAAAAACTGAAAAGTTTTAAAAGTTTCAAGTACACAAGACAGCGTTATCAAAACTTTGCATTTTCACAGATCCAGGATAACAGATAAGAACACTGTAGTATGCACGCCAGACCAGTGGATGGCGATGTTGTTGTGTAAAGAAACAGGACGTGCCATGGCACATATGCATGCAGAGTTATAAGGGAAAAGTGCTTTTTAATACTCTTGGTGGATGGATATGTGTGTTTAAAGTCTGGCGAGTGTAAATAGTGTGTCCCTCTGTTGGGGAAACGTTAACACATAGCAGTGAAAGCTCACAGTGCGGGAAGACAACATATTGTTTTGGCTATATTCGCTTGACCGAGCGTTTAATACACTAGACAGTTTTCAACTGAAAATGCCTTTTTCAGTGTAAACAGCCCCTAAGTCTCACATCCACACGCCATCACTCATAGACAGTCATCTAAAGGATGAGGTGAATCGTGAATCCCTTAATATCGTTGACTCCAAAACTGTTCTGATGAGAATTGTTATTGTAAATTGAAACGTATTTCTCTCAGGACATCTTTCATCAAATATTTAAACGATAGCAATATCTGTCAATAAATGATTGGTGGATTGAAACTGTTCTGGGCAAACTATCTGCATGGGCCGTTTTTTAGCAGAATTGTACTTTTATGAAGCACTCACACAGCATACATTTGACATCGTATCTATTCTTTTCTATATACAGTATATACACTCTCGTCATCTTTTGGTTTTATCGGCTCTATTCCACTAACGTCTCATCCTCTGTGTTACTGTCAGTCTGCCCCGTCAGATGTCTCATGCCATGCCCCCGGGGGGTGTTCCAGAGGAGTACCTGAGAGGATTCCGTCCTTACGCCACAGCCGAGGAGCTCCGCATGCCCTCATTGCCACTGGGGCTGGATCCTGCCACCGCTGCTGCCGCCGCAGCATATTACCACACTGGATATCTGCCCCACCCTTCCTTCTCACACTACAGGTATATATGGCAACACAAAAAGGGTCAATTTTCTGTAATCATTTGAACATACAATAGACACAAGTGCAGTTCAGTAAGATGACATGGTTTCTCATATGTAAAACTACTGTTCGTAATATAAGGCTGTAATGTGTCTCTGTATCTCTCTCAGAATGGATGATCCGTTCTGTCTGTCAGCACTGAGGTCTCCATTTTATCCCATGCCTGCAGGGGGCGCTCTACCCCCTCTACACCCATCAGCTGTACCCATGCACTTACCGGGGGTCCGTTACCCTGGAGACCTGAGCCACCCGACGCTGTCCAGCCTTCAGTCCGAGCGTCTGTCCGAGAGGTATCTACTGGCACTGATTATACATGCTCATGTGTGAAATTCATGAAGCACAATGTATATAATCTAGGAAATTGGGCAAAAGCCTTTGACGAAAAGAATAAAAAAATCTGTGAAGTCCACGTTACCATCTGTTACCACCACAGTACTCTACATGTATTGGAGTGTCATTTGAGCTAATGTCTGTGCGTGTTTCCACAGGCTCCAGATGGAGGACGAGCTGCGGCAGAGAGACAGAGAGCGTGAGAGAGAGAGAGAGAAAGAGAGAGAACGAGAGGCCGAACGAGAAAAAGAACGAGAGAGGGAGCGAGAGAAAGAGCTGGAGCGTGAACGAGAGAGAGAACGTGAGCGAGAGAGAGAACGAGAGAGGGAGCGTGAGCGCGAGAGGGAACGGGAACGGGAGAGAGAACTTGAGCGCCATAAGGAGAGGGCAGCGAGGGAGAAGGCCATGGAGAGCCACTATCTGGAGCTTCATGCGCTGAGGGGCCCTGCAGATGACAGAGCCAAACCTACCGACCGAATCCCTGCGAACAGAGCTGGTACAGCGCTTTATTCACAGCATGACCATCATCCTGTGCCAAAGACGTAGTAGTAGTGTCTAAAACAATGTCTTTCATAGTGGTTTAAACACTAACATTGTGTAAGATCAGTCGCGATTTCTTTAAGACTGCAAGGGAAGCTCAGCTTGTCAAAAAATGAAGGGTCAAATATATGTACTATTATGTTAACATTTTATTGACTAAAAATGCGTTAAACACGTTCATCTCGAACGAAAACAATTTCGTTCAGAATCAGCTACTTAGGTCGGCTGACTCGATTTCCTTCTCATTCATTCCCGTAGCGTACAGTGCATTACTCTGTTGAAGCCCAGCGTCCATTGACTTCAATGGGGCTGCTTTAAACAGTTTTTTTCAGTGCTTAGAAACAAGACGGTCATTGGATAATGCTGCGATTATGTCCCGCCCACGGACGCTCAGCGTCTCTGGGATGAATGGAGGAGTGGGCTGGCCCAGACTCCGAGCGTCTGCGTGATGATTGGAGGGTCTGTCGAAAGATTGCATCTCCTTTTGATTGACAGCAATTTTGTTCTATAAAAAGTCGCTGACGCTGAAGCTATTCGATCTCAGTCCCATTGCAGATTTTGCAAGTGCGGTCGAAAGACAAACTGCTGCAACCTATTTCTTGGTACTTCCTTTCCGAAATTTCTAGCCAATTTTCATCATACATTTCACACAATTATACACCACACTCCTTGTTTCAGTTTAATGTAATTCCCACATTACCTCCGTCGAGTTTAATATCTTTTTTTAGATCGTTTGTTCATTCATTCATTGTGAAATGAGCTTCCCCACTTTGAAAGACCAGCAGCCGCCACTGTGTAAGATGCACGTCACAGCAAATTTGACCTTGATGTCTTTAAGAGTTGAAGTCTGACATCTGTTTGACATCTAATAGCTGTGCTTTATCTCAGTAGCTAACAGTACCTATTATTATTTCCTCCAGATAAAACCAAAGAGCCTACCCTCTCCACGCCTAAACCCATCCAACCTAGTCTGCACCACCCTCTAAACTCCACCCATCATCCTGTGCCCAGCCTCGTCTCTGCCCATGGCTTGTACCTTGGCCCCGCAGGCACGGGACCCGGCGGTTTGACAGCAGCCAGCATGCTGCAGCGCACCAACGAGGAAGAGCGCTGGTTGGCCCGGCAACGGAAGTTACGGCAAGAGAAAGAGGACAGGCAGTACCAGGTGTCTGAGTTCCGTCAGCAGGTTCTGGAGCAGCATCTGGACTTGGGCAGGCCGGGAGAGAGTGGCGACATGCAGACCGAAGGACACCGGTAAGACATTAGTTTACAAATGTTTCAGCCCTAGATATCGTGTGTGCGATGCAGCTTGAGTTTGTTTGAGTTTAAAGGGATACTTCACCCAAAACTGAAAATTCTGACTTAATTTACTCACCTTTGATGCGTTTCAAATCTGTAGAAAGATATTTGGAAGAATCCTTATAACCAAACAGATCTTGCCCCCCATTGACGATCTGTTTGGTTATAAGCATTCTTCCAAATATATTTCTCTGTTTTCAGGTGAAGTATCCCTTTAAGTTTTCCTGCATTCCTTTTTCATTTTTGTACACATTGAGCTTTGAGCCTATTGATAGAGAGTCTTCGATTAAGATGCCACTGATTGTTTCATACCAATGTCAAACAGTAATCTACTAATATTCACAGTCATCTTATAACTTTGATTCCGGGATAAAGCAAGAAAAAGCGAAACACTTACCAGGAGCAAGAATACCTACGCATCCCAAAGTCTTAAAGTATATATTTATTGATCTGAAATACACTGCACAGTATGTTATATTGTGTGATAGGGATGGGCTTCCCGCAGAATGCGAGCAATGGCCTACGTGACAATTCTGTTAGTGCAGGATGTAAAAATCTGCACAGACCACTTGAGTCCTTCTGGTTAAATCACGAGAGTTGTGTTGCATGCCTGTTTTGATTTTGTTGGTGATGTTTGTGTGCCAGTGATAACCGCAAAGTATGTCACGCTCTCCTAGACCCGTATCACGAGACCAACACGAGACTAGCAGCAGAGATCGGGAAGACAGAGAACCTCCTCACCTGGGAGCTCCACCCCCTCTCATCTCCCCAAAGCACCAGCACAGAGACCGCGCTCCTCCACCCACCACACTCTGGAACCCCGCATCGCTCATAGAGACCACCACTGACTCCAGACGCCCCTTGCATGATCACCTGGGCCTAGGTCCCTATGATATCAACCATCTTCCTGTACCATCCAAACACGACCGCCATTACAACCCAGAAAAGCTGGAAGAGGGACCTCGGAAAAGGAACGATCTGGACAAATATCCACCCGTCCAACCAAGTGGCTTCTCTGAGCCAAACACATTTTTAGTAGAGCTGGAGAAATCCACCCACAGCTTCCTTAACCAGCATAGGGCGCCGGTGAGTCTGTCTGGTGCATACAGAGAGTTGGGCACGAGTCTTAGGCCCAGCGGGTCATTTATGGGCCTCCAGGGTCCTTCACGTCTCGCGCCTGATGGTCTGTTAGTGTACGATGAGTTTCTGCAGCAACACAGACGAGCCGTCAGCAAACTGGACCTGGAGGAGAAAAGACGCAGAGAAGCCCGAGAGAAAGGTACATGTTCAACAGCTGAAAACGACACCATCAGATGCCGAAAATGTACTGTGCCTAGAGGCTGTGCCATTGGTTTTCCAATAACTGGTGCCCAAACTGACTAAGAATTGGCAGTTATAATAAAAAAGTTGGGTGAACCTCCTCTAAGAGTGGTGTTTCGAAAACGTTTGCCAGAGGTTGTGATGAACTCTTTCCCCGCCAAACACAGAATTTTCTGTGTGTCTGTTTTCACTGTGGTACAGCAGGTGGCACTGTTACACATTTTCCGAAAGACCACAGTATCTCTGAATCTAGAAACGGTAGATATTTGATCTGTTTTTTTATTCATCGTCCTGACTCTGATATGAGTCCATCATTAGAATGCTGATTATCTCAGCTGTTTAATCAACTTGTTGCATTTTGGATGAAACCAACACTCATTTAAGGGGTGTTTAAATAAAACCATTGAAGTTTAAAAGCAGAAACTCTGTTCTTACATTTGTTGTATTGTTTGTCCATATATTCATTAAAGAAAATGTACCAGGAGCCATCAAATTTGAGTAAATATGTCCAAAAAGGCTGGCGGGGAAAGAGTTAACTGTTCACAAAATAACGTTGATGGAACATGATTAGAAACGTGTTGTTGTAGAGATCATTTATAAAATTAGAATGATTGTAAATGTAAAGCTTTAATGGTTTGTAATGAACACTCAGTGAGTTGTTGAGTGATAATTGATGCTTTGTCTAGGTTATTACTATGAGCTGGATGACTCTTACGATGAGAGTGATGACGAAGAGGTGAGAGCTCATCTCAGGAGGGTCGCCGACCAACCGCCTCTCAAACTAGACGATTCTACTGAGGTGAGCAAGCACAACACCACACCCAACCGCCCGTTCTTTACAAAATAAAGCATTGCACCATGAATTTCTAATCGGTCATATCCATGAATAGATTTGAATACCATTAAAGATGCACTCACCACTGATCACCACCATGTACACTTGATGCTTAGCTGATGTTTTTTTTGGCGCAGTGAATCATAGAGGATCATGCATCCAGCTCAACTTTGTCCCTGTTTTAAATGCACGACGCTACAACCCCTCTCTCCCTCTTTGCAGAAGGTGCAGTTTTTGCAGAAATTTGGTCTGACCACACTGGCTCGTCGAGAGGAGATGATGGAGGTAAAGAGGAGAAAGAGGAGGCATATGCTGAGAGAGAGGAGTCCCTCCCCACCAGCCGTCCTCAGCAAACGGCCCATCACTGCTCCCCTGAGCACTCGCTTCACCCCAGAGGACATGAACAACAGCTCCGAGCTGGAGGACAAGAAGCGCTTCCTCACCATCTTCAGCCTCAACCACATCACACAGCAGCAGAGGAAAGGTACGACACACAGTTGACTTAAACCACATGCCAGCTCTCACTTGAGCTACTAGCGATGCTTATTTGATGTCTCTCGTGTGTTTCAGATAACCAGAGGGCTGAGGAGTTGTTGCAGGCCATCAGACAGAAGAACATTACTCTGGACAGCATCAGACACCACCCTCACCCGCTGTGCAGGAGCCCTGAAGCCCTGTGCGCCGGTAAGCTCACACAAGTTTTTGCCCAGACAGCGACTGTTGAGTTATGTCAGCCATGCTCATTCATTTCACTCGCTTTTTTATAAGGTGTTTTTTGAGGATTTTGAAAGAGAATCACCAAGTTGGAAACTTGGAAACATAAGGATGTCCTGCCTTTTGAAAGAAAGAGGAAATATGCAATTGGCAAAGGCTTTACTTGACCACTATGACCATAAAATGTTCTACTGTACCTTGACATATTGGAGAGCTTTTAGAAACTTGTGCAGAATAGCTGCCCAATTGCTTTTGAGATATTTTTAAATGGGTGATATTACATGATTAAAAACATCATTAAAGGGCTCATATGGCACGAACATATGTTTTTCTGTGTCTTTGGTGTGTTATAAGTTGCTCATGCATGTAATAGACACGTACAATTGCTAAATTAAAGTGTCGAAACAAAAGATGCATTTTATCTAAAAGTGAATGCTCATCCAGACCTGCCTGAAACACCTCGTGTAACCACAACCCTCAAAAATCTACATCAGTTGGTGGTTTGATTTGACTAAGACCGCCCAAATGTATACGCAAGTAAGGTGGGACATTTCTGTCACACGCTTGCAATATTACACCAATCACTACGCACTGGTTAACTGACCATTCATAGCACACCTCGCTTTTCAGAGCCATGAGCTTCGTAAAAAATCTGTGCGTTTCAGAGAGCAAAGAGGAGATACAGAGTATGACTCCTTTAACTTTGTTTTTGGTGTAATACAATGTGTTTATATGCTTAAAGGTTGAGAAAACTCATTATTTCTCACATATCATACATTATTGTAGCTGCTCTTTGCCCCGCCTTTCAAAAACAGGTTGATTTTTACTAAACTCATCGCTCTGAAAAGCTTAGTGTGCTCTGATTGGCCAGTTACCCGGTGCATCGTGATTGGCTGTATACGTGTGGTGGAAATGTTAAGCCCCGTACCATAACCGCAAACTTCCAGGACGAGGCCGATTGACAGTTCATCTCTCCTCTCACTGTTGCAAAAGGACGATTCTCACGAAACCACTGAAACATCATGGCAGTAAAGATTTTAATTGGAAAACATACATAACGAACACAAACAAATGTCTTAAAAGATAATTGTGTTTAAAACCTTGGACAAAACCTAGATTTGACATAGGAATTAAGTATTTATGTATTTTATTGCTTTTTCTGCTGAAATTCTCATAACCGTAACACGTCCTGTCTGAGTGCATTATATGCTTTAGTTCAAACAGAATCAATTTAAAATATTGTAAAAAAAACAATTACTATCTACAATCTACTCGATGTTCTCAAATGACAAAAAATGACAAAAAAAAGATTGATGGATCATTTATCATGTATAATAAAAATGAAGAAACAGTGGAACAAAGAAGTGTTCTCATCCTCCGTAATGGACACAAAGATATTGATATTAAGTTTGATTTTATGTGAAGGAACACATCAACTTGTACCTTTTAAAAGTTTAACAAGTTAACCTATTACGTTATATTTTTTCTAGTTTAAAAACGTAATTTTCTCTTGTCACGCTGTGTACACAGCTTCTCCCTTCTCATTACCGATACAGGTAGTTTTCCATATTTAAAGAAATTTTACACCTTTAATATTCTATTAAAATAGAATTAATTAATGACTTCTTATGTACGATTAATAAAAACTTGCTTTGGACATCATGGCTTCACTTGCTTTTAGCAAAACACGCTATGAGATTGGCATTAAATGTTTATGTTAATGAGAATGTTTAAGGCCTTTTTTATTTTATTTTTTATTTTATTATGTTAAACTGTCAGTGAAAGTTTTGAAATGAATGCCTTTAAAAATGTCATATCTTGATTTAAGTGAATATAAAGGGAATTTGTTTGACATCATAAAACCAAGATCTCGTGTGAACACCTAAAAACAGTCGGACAGCAGTGTCAGAGTAAATCATGACCGAGTGGATCAAAATCACATATGCAAGCGCAGCGGAGGGCAGACAGTGTGTGAAAGCCCAAAGCACGCAACTCTCATGCTGGAACTATGCATTTCCGCCGTGACATGACAATAACTGAAGCTACGCCGCTTTCTTTGCATGTACATTTGGTCATACAAACATTACCACGCACTGATGTAGAGATGTGGGGGGGCGTGATTGATCGAGGTGTTTTAGGCAGATCTGGATCAGACTTCTCTTTTTCTTAGAGTAAATCGTTTTGTGACTGGACATCTTTTTCACAACAGACTAAATCAAAAGCGAAACATGAAATCATGTCATATCACCCCTTTAATGTATGACACAAGTATTTATTTTTTGTGTAATGTTCCACCTTTGATCTTTGCAGACCAATCGTCTCAGTCCCCAGTCCAATATGACGAGCTAGCGAACGGACGGCCCCTCAGTCCCTCCCCCTGTGTGTCTGGGCCCCCGCCCCCCATGGATTCCCTCTCCAGCCCAGAGCCCCTGAGACCGAAAGAGCCTCCCCTGCCTGCTGTGTTATCTGATAAGGGCAGAGTCAGTGACCCCATCCCGGGCAAGAGCTCTAGTCTACTGAGTAGTATACGACAGCCGCTGTTCACTAAAGAGCGCTCTGCTGGTGTCAACGGAAAGTCCAAACCCTGGGAAAGTTTTACAGCGGAGAAGTTTGCCCAGCAGTTCCACGAGTCTGTGCTGCAGTCCACACAAAAAGCCCTGCAGAGGAGCAAAGGTAGTTCCCGAATTCTGATCATTTATTAGCGTGCACACTCAACCCACTCTCAACACAGAAGGCATGAACCGCTTATGGAAATCAAAATGTAATTCTGCAAATATCACTTCCTCCATCAGGTGGTGCCTCAGTCACTTCAGAGCAGAGCCATGCAGCAGATTCCTCCGTGCATTATAACATTCCTGAGCTACAGAGCACACCTGGCCGCTCGAAAGCACACTCGCAGCCCTCCTCTCAGACCAACGGCCAGCACGGCCCTCCACCGCCCGGACACCAGGAGCTCTCAGCTGAGGAGGACTCTGAGGATGAGGAATATGAGTCAGAGGAGGATGAAGCCGCCCCGCCCAGGTGGCAGGGCATTGAAGCCATCTTTGAAGCTTATCAGGAGTATGCAGAAGGTGAGCTGTTTGGTGCCAGTGATGGGACTGCAGGGAGCTTTTTCTAATGCTTCATCAAAATGATACAGAATGTTTTGTAATCTTGAAAAATCATTCTTTATTTCTCACAAATGTGCCCAAACAAATGAGTTTACCTATTATATACTGTGACACTATTGCATGCCAGCATGTTTTAGCTCTGCAGACTGCGTGATGAGTTTTGTGGTACTGTCCAGTAGATGACATTGTTACTTCAGCACTTCTCGGCCCAGCTGTCTGTCACAATGCATAACCTCGAGACCTCTTCTCTCTCCAGAGCAAAGCATTGAGAGGCAGGTTCTTCACAGTCAGTGTAGATGGCTGGAGACACATCACTATAATCTCAGCCTAACAGCAGAACAGCTCTCACACTCGATGGGGGTAAGAGACGAGCAGATACACACTCACCTCCCCTTGGGGGCGTTCATACAATTACGATAACCAAGTCCACACCACAACTAACAAAAACATTGCTTTTATCTGATGAACAGTGATGCTCTGTAGAACACCTCACAAACCTTTAAAGGAGTTGTTCACTTTAAAATGAAAATGTTCCCACATTGTCATATGTTTTTATTTCTTTTGTCGAAAACTAATTGAGGCTTTTGAGGAAAGGTGTCCAGGCTTCCTATCCATGTAATGGATAGGAATCCATGTGTCCACTTTAAAGGTCCAGTGTGTCTTTTTTGGGATGATCTATTGATATAAATGTAATATAATATACATAGCTATGTGTTCAGAGGAGTATAAAGAGCTTACACAATGAAGGGTTATGTTTTAACTACCTCAGAATGACCTATTTCTATCTACATACACCGCGGGTCCCCTTGCATGGAATTGTCCATGTTCTGTCAGCCGTGTAGTGTTTCGAAAGGGAGGAGGAGGGGTGGAGTGAGCGATTGGTTACTACTCGCAACCTTGCCGCCAGTACGCAATCACGTTGGAAAGGTTACCAGTGACGTAGTTTTCAAAAGATTTAAACATCCCTGATATGCACACGGACTGACCATTTGAAACATTAAAAGAACTTTTGAACGCTCTTCTTTCTCCACACTCGTAAACACTGGGTCGGAACTTCCGCTTACGACTCGTGACCTTTCCAACGTTCCTCCAGGATGCACATCCACTGCTTCCGTTTCAAGCAGAGCAAGCCATATATTTATGTTTAAAAAGTAGTGCTGTCAATCGATGAAACGATTAATCGCACATAACAAGAATGTTTTAAAATATACTTTACAATCTAATAATTTCACATTTAATCTTCAAATTAATGTAGAAACAACAGATTTCAGTAACCGCTCCATTTAATGGATAAAAGCCAATATTCTGATATTAGTGCTGTTACTGATGTCTCTATTATATTGATCATTTTTTATTTATTTTAACATTAATTATAGCCATTCAAAAGTATAATTGAGAGCTATCATGTCTAACAGGTAGGAAATATACAGAAATGAAATACAGAAGAATTCTCCTTAAAGCTATAAAACACATTGAATTCCCATTTTCTATTTTTCTATGATTAACATTTTTGACAGGAGTCACAGCCCTTTAAGACCTGCCGCTCTACGTAGATTCGACGCCACTCCCGTCTTCACAACTCTTTGTTTTAATTAAAGATTTGATTTAACACGTTGAAGTCTGTTCTTACGACAATGCTAGACAAACAGGCTTTCTGGCATAGTCTTGTTTGGTTTTATTCATTTAAGCAGGAATGAGAACGTAATAATGATGCTGTGCTGTCTGATAGAGATTGACTGATGCAGCCTTCAGCCTGTGACTGTATACCACAGACTGGACCTCACGTTGCGTTTTGACGCGTCAAACAGAAGCTATCTATCTTCACTGAACAAAGCAACTGTTCTAAAACACGCTTAAGTGGTTTAAAAGCCTGTATACGAATAAGAGCGTGATTATATAATGTAAACTAGACAAAGGATGACACAACAAACGGATGCTGCGTTAATTGCGTTAAATATTTTAAAGGCGTTGATCTGAAAAAATGAATCGCATTCGTTAACGCGTTAAAGTTGACAGCCCTATTAAAAAGTATATCATTTTTTTCTTGGAAACTAACGTCTCGTTAGACGACACCCTTATTCATCGACTGGTGTCGTTTAGAGCCTTTTGAAGCTGCGATGAAATGGAAATTTGGACCTTAACCAACAGTCCCTGTAAAGTGCATTAAATGGATAAGAAGCCTGGAAACCTTTCCACAAAAGCCTCAGTTTGTTTTCGACAGAAGACATAAACACGGATGGCTTTAAATGATTTTTGTAAAGTGAACTACTCCTTTAATAACCTGTACTGTACACCTCTCCAGTCCAGTCTCCTATTCCACTTCATATTTCTCTGTTGTTATTATGTGTTTTCTGAGCATCGATGGTGTTCCTTGTCTTTTAGGACCTGATGGCTCAAAAGCAGAAGCTGGCAGCCGAAAGGGAGAAGCTACAGGCAGAGCTGGAGCACTTTAAGAAGTGCCTGACACTGCCGCAGACTCCCTGGTCTAGGGCCCACTTCAAGGGCTATCCACCCAGGTGACACCCTACAGGACCACCAACCACCCACCCGGACCGTCATCCACACCCCAGCTAAACCCCCATCCCCAGACTACTGCTGTGTCCACTCGAAGAACTTGGAGAGAGACGGTTGAACAGAAAATCTGGCCCGTGAAGTTGCCACCCGCTGAACTCCGTGACCACAGAAAACCTCCAAACACATCCAACTACAGGGACAGCCACATATTATCACATAGAGAACAGAACGCCAAACAACATGCAGCTCTGCCCACCTGCCATCTCTCTTCACTGTGGAGAGCACACCTAGAAATGCACTTAAAGACCCTGATGAACTGTCTGGTGGTACTGTGACAGACAACTCTTGATCTTGGCAAGCAGAAAATGCACATTCAAATAAATAAAAAAACATCAAATAAATACAAGAAAAATGTTTTATTTCAAGATTTAGAATAAAGTTTTTAAAGAGGTGCTTCAGCATTGTATTGTAAATAATATCAAAACAACAACAAAAAAGGCTTTTGTAAGTTTTTAATTCATTTTTCTTTGGAAGAATAACAGCCTGCCATTTTTCTTATATAAAGGCTTTTAGTGTTCGCTCGGCTGCACTCTTGTTCACTTCCTCTTTGTGTGAACTACAGTAGCAATGGGCCCAGGACCGACCGCCAACTTCATTTCCTCTTTACCCACAAGGCCATGCATCACTCCAAACAACTGAAGTGCTGAGTTCTGATGACACCCCAACCATGTATGACCCAGGATGCCTACTGTCATTTCTCAACAACTAGAGATGCCACCTGTCTCACGTTCTGGACTGTGTTTTTTGTTCAGTCACGACGCAGCATGCAGCAATCCTCTTTGGATTTCAGTTTCCTATTCTAAGATTTAAGGGTATCTACAGTATATTACGTAAGGCAATCTCAATATTTAGCTCACGTTTGTACACAGAGACATTGTTCAAGAGATGTGGAGTTGTACTGTGCCAAAGTTTAAGAGGTGGCATGCCAAAAATGATTAAAAGTGAAGAATTCTTGGTCCTGTGTCGTAGCACATTACATTAATGAATTGGAACACTCCAAAGAAAGCCTGAAGATAACCTTCTTTGCCAATTTAATTTATTACAATTTTTGCCTTCACTGGTTATCAAGGAGTTATTTTAACAGCCCAATTTCAATGACAAATGCAATGAGCTTAGGCCTTAAAACTGTACTGCCTGTCATATGTTTTTCTTGCCCTTTTCTAGTATTTTGGTATAACACCTGTTTGTTTTCAGTGGACACTGGCATTTAACTCCGCCTTCCTCACATGGGCTCTATGTTGCTCATAAATGACACAACACACAGAACGGTGTTATAGACATGCCGTCTTTTAATCTCATTTTACCTTGTACAAGGTAAAAACATGTCTGAAATGCATCTGCTAAGGATTCTGGTGACGCTGTCATTTCCTTTGGATGATTTGACCCCAAGCAGACGTGCCATCAGTTTATTTGTCTCATGCCACGTAAAAATGCCATCTTCGGTGGTTTAATGTTTACAAATCTGAGGCTGGCCCTAAACAATATCAGCTGTTTGTGTTTCTCTGCTTGAGGAAGCACTACCACTGCCTGATCAGAACAGGCACAAATCTGCCCACATCTCAAACACATGCACACACCCCCTAAACTCTATGGAGGATGTTGGATGCTGTGAAACCATGTTTTTTTATGTACTACTTTTTATGTACTTGTTTGAATTCATTGTAATGTAATATATTCTTTGTTGATTGTAGTAATTAGGTATTTATGAATATATTGCTGTAATTTGAAATTACAAAATAAAAAATATAAAAAATATATTTCCAAAATTAGTTTGCCATACTTTTATTGCTTTAATACCTTTATATATAATGTGAATCCATTAACTTAATTTATCATGTATGAATACGTTACATTTTTATTAATATGTTTAGAATTTCATGAACAATAGTAACAGAGATGAGTGGCTGTTCATGCCATAACCAGATCATCCAATTTTGGATTTGATTGATGCCAAAATGAGCAGCGTTCCATGGGGTCATTGTGCAGTTATTAATACTTAATTATTTCATAACTTTAACCACTGAGCTACAGAAAAGCTCAATGTCACATGTCAATATACGTGTACATAATACATGAATCCATAAAATGTCTTTAATCTCTAAATTTCAACATTTGATTTACATGACCAAGTCAGAATCACAAAACACATCAGCTATATTAAAGGTAAAGCTTGAATGACTATGATCCAATCCAACAGAATGACTTTGACTTTTGAAATCACTTTACTGCGTCAACAAATGCTTTTCACTGCAAAAACCTGTCAAACCTGGTGGCAGTAGGGCAGGTAAAGTTGAAGATCTTCCATAGAGAACATTTAGTTTGAAGAACATCAAATAACTACCAAAAGGTTGACAAAACTAACCTCTTTACAATAGACTACTTACACCATATTGTAAATAAAACATTGATATGAAAAGACACTTTAGATACTATAACATGAAAACGGTTTTATTTTACTACTTGTCTTAATGGGTAAATATGAAAGTTAAATCTTGTGGAAGACTTCGAGCATCTTAGTAGTCAAGAGTTCTGGTCGGCTGCAGGTTTGATCGCAGTTTATACATGTAGTTGAGAGAATCCAACAGAAAGGAGCGTGTGGTATTGATCTCCATCAGCGTGAGATTATCCAGCTGGAGAGAGAGAAAAAATATGCATATGAGTTATTACAATAGTAAATCTGAACCAGAAGAATTTCTGACCCTATACACACAGAAATCTGAAATCCTATTTAAAAAAAGGCTCCTCGTTAAAACTATTCTGAAGCAGAATAGTTTAAAAATCTAAAACGGGTTCAAACTACAGGATTGTTGACCACATGTTACCCAGATTTTCACCTCCCAAAAATCTTTGAAAAAATTGTGTTCATGACGACCACATCCGATGTTCTGTCCAGATTATCACCTAATGTGAGGCATTCACAGATCAAATCTTACATCTCCCGATGTGCTCTGAAATGATCGGGCTGACCCCGGTTTTTCTCTAACATGTTTGATATTTAGGATATTAAATCGGGATAATGAGGTCAGTACTGTCACAATGGTGACAGACGGAATATTAAAGAGTGCTGCTGCACAAGTGTGAGAGTGCGTTACACAACGGATATGGAGTCGTTTTTTGAAGTGTGGAAACGACACAAATACCTCTATTGAAAAGCGACAACTTGAAGCAGTGTTACAAAATCTCTAGAATGCACCTTCCGTGAAGCTTTTAAACCTTTACAAAACATTTTTCGAATCAGAGCTTTGGAGGATGAAGTCACATGATTTTAAGAGAGTTCATTGTGTTAATGCTGCGATTGAATTTACATACAACTGAAACAGAATGCTGGCACAAATATTTAATACAAATCTGAAATTACAAAAAAGTAACTAACGCTTTCAAGATTTTAAAGTTTATTAATGCATCATTGAGTTTGGCCTGAGATTTCTTAACCTTCTTACCAATAGGTGGTGCCATTACACTGTGTTTAAAACACACTGATGAAATGCTTTACTGGAATGAGCTTCTCTCCCAATAGTTTCCATCATAAAACAAATAAATGAAAGCAAACAATAAAGAGCTATGCATGTATAAAGGAGCACCAGTTTGATGGGAGACAATATTAAAATCAACAATATATAAATATTAAATAAATGATTGAACACTTGTCAAAAACCAAACATTTTTTAATGATTTAAGTGTTAGTAATAATGATAGAAATAAAGGATTAATAATTTCCAAATTGTACAAGGTGCTTTGATTGGAATACACTGAAATACATCACTTCCGGTAGGTGGTTTTTATGCTTCGATCATACTTGAAAATCCCATGTCCACAGATTGTCACCCAGTGGTGTCAAGTATTGGAGTAAATGTTATAAGTACAACTACAAAGTAGCCAAAAAGATAAACATAAAGACGGTAAAGCCAAAACCAGCGTGTCCAGTGCAAAAATGCTTTGACTTTTGTAGTATTAGCTCAGATTATTTTATTAATCTGTTTTACTGAATCTGTTTGGCTTCCCTTATGAGCGCTTGAGTTTAAGTGAGACTTTGGTGTTTGTAATAGACGTAGGATATGGAGTGGACCTTGCCTTGATTTAATTTGAGGTGTATAGTATGATGCGATTCCTCTCCTCACGAATAAACTGTTTCTTGTTTTTCACTGACATGTCTCTTCAGTGTTGAGCCTTTGAACCTACATTCAGTACGAGTAAAATAATTGAGTAAAAGCACTTAAGTCGTTTTGGAATTGGTGACTTGTAACGGGGGTAAATTTCACTGCAAGGTATCTTTACTTTTACTCAAGTGTGGTCTTCAGGTACGCTTTACACCTCTGATTGTTGCCCCACTGAGCACCAGCCCCTGCTATCGACTGTCTTGTGCAGTGGAAGTGACGACATCAGAGAATATAGCCAATAGAGGACGGAAGAGCTACTTCAGGTATACATTTACATTTAGACATTTAGCAGATGCTTTTATCCAAAGCGACTTACAGAGAGTTTAGGAGCAATAAGCGATATGTCATACAGGAGCCATAATACATTAGGTGCCAATACAAAGTTACTGGTTTCAACAAAAACTAGACCACTACCTGTTGAGAGAAAGGGTTAGTGTTTTTTTTCATAAAACATTAATACAGTTTAATGTTAAAACTGTTTTGACAGAAACGGTGTCATGTTGTTTTGAAAAAGTGCTACAAAAGAAAATGGAAACAGTAAATTAATGTTTAGTGTCAAAGTAAAGGGCTATTTTTAATATTTCCTTTAAACATTTAACATTCTTAATCAGAATTAACATTACATTTTGATGTAGTAATAAAACAGGCTTTGAGAGTACTGTAGCAAGTCTTCAGTAGCTCATTGGTGCTATAAATGAGACTAGGGAAATATATTTATGTGGCTTGTTTTTTGATTATGTTAATAATACTATTTATATTGTTATTACTCATTTTTACATCATAGTCCAAAGGCACATACAAGTAAAATAAAAATCAAGAATTTCTGTGGTGCCCCTGGCGCCATCTGGTGGCCCTCTGTGAGAACCTCTAGCCTAGACATAGTCCCACAGTTCTACAATTTAAATCCCTTAAGGGTTCTTAGGCAAAATTTCATCAATGGGAATCAAGAACTCTTCCAGTAAGAAGGGTCTACTTGTTGTTACATCAAATGATTTTATACTGGCCGGTTCCTGTCTGCCTTGCTGACAGTGGTTTGTATCTCTGGACCTCATTATAGATCAGGGCTCTACAGCAGAGGGTGAACCGCTAATATTTGATGTAAGGGGTGGAATAATTATTCATATGTCATTTACGGTTCGGTAATAAACACACGCGGGTGGAATGTGGGTCCAGTAGTCAAGAAGATTATTTCAGCTCAGCTCAGGGAGCTGCTCACAGGGTCCTGTGCTTATTTGTGTTCAAGCTCTGTCTGAAGAGCTGCTTTCTTACTGCAGCACAGTTTGCAGTGTTGAGCATTGTATGCAATCATGCGGCAACTGATGGACAGCGAGCACTTGACTATGTTCTTATCTCAACTTAAATAAATATTTAAGCTCACCAGGTCTCTTTCCTGCACTACACTTCAGTTTTGACGACAGTTTAGCGTTTAGCGTGTTGCAGAGTTTTGGGAGAGACAACCAACAGTGATCCAATATTGTTAGCTAGTAACCTATCCATTAAATGTAGGATAAAACATAACTCGGATCATTTGTTCTTGGAAGAATTAGACGAATTCACTTCATATTATAATGAAGGGCATTTCAGACGTCAGTGTTGATAAAATAGTTCAAATCTGAGATAAAAACATTTTTTAAATCTAAAGTCTCAAGTGACATTGCTGGTGTATTTTTTATAAACTATATCTGAAAAAACTATTTTCTCAATGTAATCTAGTTCTTATCTTGCTATCCCATTCCTCGCATCAAGCGGTGCAAGCGAGAGAGACTTCTGTGTTCATATGATATTAACAAGTTATCTTTTTCAGATTGCTTGTTGCATGAGAAAACAAATGGTTCATTGTACGTGCATACATCTACGTCGAGTTAATGCGGGTGCGGTTCGGGTCACATGTCAAACGGGTACAGAATGAAATTAGTGGTGCTGTCGGGTGTTCTTTTAATTACTGCGGGTGCAGGGCGGGTTTACCAAATAGGACCCATGCAGAACTCTGCTCTACAGTGCAACAAATTCAGTCGTATCTGCGACTGTAAATTAGTCTGTGCCGCCGTAAAAAAATATTCAGGTGCACTGGTGCGACCAGATCTTAACTAATAACGCAAATGCTTAAAAATGATTCAATTAATAAAAGTATGACTCCCAAATGTGCCTACATGTATGTTATGTGACATTATACACTGCTTTTCATGCTAGTCAACTGAGCAGCGTTTCCCAAAATGAGAAAGGAAAAACATTTATTTGGTGCTAATAAATAAATGTTCGGTTGAGAATTACTGGCGTATGATCTACCTGTTTTGTTGCAGTTTGAGAGCTGGCTGTAACAAAGGCATGACACAAAGTTCAAGAGACTGATGTGAAATTCAACTTCCCTGTTTGTAAATCTCAAATGTTATTAATCAGGCATATTTGAATGATTTCCAGCATGTTTCTGTTTTTGTTAGATCTGTATATTGATTGTATTCAATAAACAATATTGTTTTTTTTTTAAAGACTCTTGTAACTTTATCGCATTTAGGTTTAGCCAAGTAACGATTACCCAAAATAACGATGGCTAGACATAGTTACATAGCTTGCTAATTGAATTGACTTGTTTTTAGAAATAATATATAGGGACTCTATTCTTTGCTGTTGTGTACCAGAAGTTAAGTTTGGGCCATAAAAGCATTTGTTTACGTTGTTGTCGGTAAAACTACAGTATAGAAATGAGCATTTTTACACAGCAAGAGAAGAGCTTATGTGGCAACCTAAAACATACTTGTACTGAAGTAAAAGCATAGCTTTTTTTGATTCTATATAAATGTTTATTTGACCTATTAATCTTTACATATTTTAAGTGTTTCGCATGGATGGATCAGAAATGCGCATACAGCGCACCGGTATGCAAAATGACATCTTGGGCAAATCCACACAAAAAACCACCCACTCAACCATGACATGATTTTTATGGTGTACACTCATGCCCTTGTGTGCACTAGGCTTCACCCAGAGTAAAAGCTGTTCAGGAGCAGGTTAACAGGGTAGCACAAGTAACCACGCTGCTGTAGTTACGTTTATGTTCTTGAGCCCCAGAAGAAGACTGTTCACTCAAACCAAACCTAAACTTACCCCAGTAACCAATGAAGGTTTCGTGCGACAAGTTCAGACCTGATAAGTATATGTATATAGACCTTATTATAGCACGATGATGATTTCACAGGGATAGAAGTCCAGAGCAATGCATCATACTATATTGAGATATTGGTCTGTCAGCCATCAAAACTCAAAACTCAAGTCCAAGACCATTCGAAATTCAATCATCACTGTTTACAATAGTTGTCTGTCCTGTGGAAACTTGTTGAAATGATGTTTCTTCTATGTTTTGATGCCTGAAGAACCAAGACAAATCAATGCAGTGCAGTGAAGCACTCTTGACTTCTAACCCTCATCGCCGTGTTTTGGAATCAACATGTCGGCAGGCTGAACTGGTCTTTTGCTGTCCTTCTGATCCATACACGTAAACAAATGACCATACCTGCGCGTGAGCCTCCTGCTGGCTGATAAAACTATCAGCAGAAAGTCTCAGTTTGGCCATGCGCGTGTCCCAGATGTCTTTCACCAGCGTACGGATTTCATCGGCTTTGGGTATATTATCTGCAGCGCTGATGACATCACAAAAACAGTATTTGAATGCTCAATGCATATTATCCGCAATTAATCACAAGCAAATGTCAAGTTTGAACTCTTTTCCACAATGACTGCAGAAAATACAAATATATCAGCAATGTGGTGCATTCACCAAGACACCTCCAAGAGCTATGATTCCACATTACACATGTTCATTAGAAAAAAATACAGAATCTCAATTTAGCATTGTAGTATTTTGATAACATAGATTGATTGCTGTTGATGTCTATGTCCTGTGTCTGTTACTAAAACAGCTTGATATGCGTTGCTTGTCAATGGTGCCCCAGGACTGTTTGATCTCCTAAATTCTTCAAAATGTTTTCTTGTGTTCATTAGAACAAAAAGGTAGAATAATTCTTTCTACTATGGTAGTCAATGGTGCCCCAGAAATCTCAGTTGCTTACATTCTTCCAAATATCTTTCTTTTTGTTCGACCAAACAAATAAACATATACAGGTATAGAACAATTTGAGGTTGAGTAATTAATGACGGTTTTAATTTTGGGAAGAACTATCACTTTAATCATTTAAATAACCTAAAGGGTTAAGCCTACAACCTTTTATATTAAAACTCTTTTATGTGTTCACTTGTTATTCAACACATTATTCGAGTTTTAATTTTGGGGTATTCGATATGACAAAATGTCTAATAATAATTAACTGTGTTTTAATGCTGTACTCACTGGTTAAGTAATAATTTTGTCAGCTCCATGTAATACGGGCTTGGTATGGGGGTGAAAGTCTCCAGCTTTCTCTCCTGATCACGAATCTCCTCCAGTTTGTCTAAAAACAGAAGAGCACCGGTGTTTAATGCAGCTTCACAGGTGTTTAATGCAGCTTCACAGGTGTTTAATGCAGCTTCACCGGTGTTTAATGCAGCGCCACCGGTGTTTAATGCAGCTTCACAGGTGTTTAATGCAGCTTCACAGGTGTTTAATGCAGCTTCACAGGTGTTTAATGCAGCTTCACAGGTGTTTAATGCAGCTTCACAGGTGTTTAATGCAGCTTCACCGGTGTGTAATGCAGCTTCACCTGTGTTTAATGTAGCTTCACATGTGTTTAATGCAGCTTCACATGTGTTTAATGCAGCTTCACCGGTGTTTAATGTGTTTAATGCAGCTTCACCGGTGTGTAATGCAGCTTCACAGGTGTTTAATGCAGCTTCACCGGTGTTTAATGCAGCTTCACCGGTGTCTAATGCAGCTTCACCGGTGTGTAATGCAGCTTCACCGGTGTGTAATGCAGCTTCACAGGTGTTTAATGCAGCTTCACAGGTGTTTAATGCAGCTTTCATGACAGATGACAAGTCAGAAGAGATGAATGACGTAACTCACCAGTGTCCATCCATTCTGGCGGTACGATCCTGCATTTATGTCTCTGTTTGAGATTAAGTGCCAACCACACCGGTACTTCCACTGATAGACCCGGGTTAAACGGACCGAGATCCCCCTAAATCACATGAGACGGACAGCTCAGGAACAGTGTGTGGATATATCATGGCATATACGTAACGTTACATATACAGTTGTACAAATACTGTATGTAAAGCCGTCACTTTTAAAAGTAGTAAGTTAGAGTTAAATACACGTTGAGCATTCACGTACCCCGATTAAATAAATCTTATCTAGACTGAAGTTGGGAATAATTTTCACGATCTCTTTCTCTGAGAGAAACTCCACTTCTGCAGCGTCCATTTCCCGCGTCTGACTGTGACGAAAGCGCCGCTCTTCTTCTTCTTCTTCTTCTTCTTCTTTTTTCTGGCGGCTCGCATTCTGAAATGAAGCATTACCGCCACCTACTGGAGTCTGTGGATGAGAGATTACGGCTGCGTCCGGATGCCTCCACTTGCGGTCTTGTTGGCCATTGACGGTCCTGTCCCAAATGACACACTCCGATCTTGTGGACCTTCTTCGAGTCCACACTTGTTGAAGTGCCGACCTATAGGGCACTAGGCACGAGGGCATAAGGTAAATGTGAGTGCACTTTGAGGATTATTTGAGGTCATCACGCCGGAAAGAGGAAGCAGTGCTTTCTAATGGCTCTCGCGTTACTTGGTGTCATACGCTGATCAGTCTGCGCAGCGCTGCATGAAATCGACTGCACTGCTGTCCCATTGTTGTTATTTGGGACACGAGCTGCCGGTTTTTATAGTTCTGTATTTTATATGGTTTATTATTATGCCAGCCGAGCATTATGCAATAGATACTTTGATTTGTAATGCAACTACTTATGTTTATTTATTTATTTGTATACACAATACTTAATGTGCATAATGTATTTTTAATATGCGTATATGTTGTTAGTTAATATTTCTATATAATACAGAAATTGTGTTCAGCTATATATAGCCCAGAGACAACTAGATATAAATCTACCACAAAACATGAGTTATTTCTGGGTCAATATTTTCTTAACAAACAAAAAAACATCTCTTTTGATATTTTAAAATGACCTTGGTTTTATTTTAGTTAATAACTAAAACAGTTAGGATGAGATTTGTTTGATTTCACATCCAATAGCCTTGATTATGTACTCTTATATTAAGCATTTAGTGAAAAAGACAATAATGGTCATATTAACAAAGTAAGTTACTAGCGACATAAATTGTAGCTTTCCTATAGCACAGTGGTAAGAGCATAGCGTCTGTCAAATGTGTAAATGTGAATATCTTGTAAGAATTGCAATCAGGAGCTAAAAAGGGTACCCATTAGAAATTATTTTAGGCAACAGAATCATGCGGGGTCCTAAAGGGGACCGATTTCGAGAGGACACGTTTGTCATGACACCAGCAATGGACACTGCATGTTATGCAAAAACATCAGTTTGGAGCCTGGGCATGCGCAGAAGGAGTCATCAGTGGAGCGTAGTTTTGTCTGCGTATTAGTGAGCACGAACTGGAGCGTTTTCAAAGTCCCGCCCATATTCCCTGATGACCCAATCGTAAACTAAGAGGTTATCAACACTAGTGCATTTTCATTTGAAAACTGAGCTTTTGTTTTCAAAACGCTCTTAGTCCACACTAGCCTTTTCAAGCATTTCCCAAATGCTGCCCATCCACACTAGGCCTAGACCACACTTAAACCAGCGGCATAGCCAGAATTTTATTTTTGAGGGGGCTTGTCTGTAAATGAGGGGGCCATTATGTATACGTATAGGTTTCTATACATGTAGATATTTATAGGTACTAAAATGATACACCTGTATTATACAGCTCATTTCACCGTTTTAGCAAACATGAACATACCCTTGCGGCTCTTAATCTGGTCCTTGCGTCCCCCCATATTTTGCGTTTCTCTCGTTTAACACAACTGATTTAAATCACCAGTGCTCCCTGAATGAAGTGTGTTCTCATTGACATGATCCCTGCACAGTGTACAGTCCTCTCTACTCCCCTTCACACAGGAAATCGGCTGAAGTTTGCTTTTGAATTTAACTTCAGAACACAAATTTGCAGTGTCTTCATACACGTACTACAGAAGTTTGAAGGGTTATTTACCGCAATTATCAGATTTCCGTAATGTTAGTAGTTACGTTTAGTACACTTCAATGCCCTTTATGTCCACTTTGCAGGGCTTTAACGGGCGAATTGAACAAACCTGTGAAGCGGTAAGAGACGCATACAAAATAATCAGAGGGGAGTTGTGAGGACCAGGAACCGCAGTAGTTCGCCGGCTACCAGTCAAACCATCTTACCTTTTACATGACAAGGCGGAGTGTTTGAGGGTGAGAAAAGTTTCTGCTGCAAAATGTCTACAAGAACACAACAGAAGTAAAATGCAGTGTAATCGTTATCTTTAGCAGTCTTCTCATTTTCTTCTTGCTCATCTTTTCGTAGTTTATAAAAAAAAGAAACAGAATAACATGCACACCCGCCATCAGAGGGTACAAATTAGCCCAAAAGTCAAGATGCTACGCACAACACGTGCCATAATTAAACCAATAACTTTGAAAACAGCAGGGAGCACTGATTGGTCGATCAACCAGAGTAACAAATTAACAATTCCTTATTTTTCATTTTAAGCAATCAAAAATCTGAGGTGGCCGTACATGTAAATGAGGGTGCCTAGGTCCACTAAAAAGCATAACAAACCAATAGGTGGCAATATAACCCTAACCATAAAGTCGTGTTGGCAAATCAGAAGCCTGGAATCTGACCTCAAACATAGGAGACAGCAGCACGCATACTCCACCTTCATTCTACACGACAACACTGAAACGGGTGTTTCTAATAAATCTTAACCCTGGCAGAGGTTTCAAAAATCTTTTGGTTTTAGTGACCGATTACTGCGTTTGCGTGTAGACGAACAGCCAAACCAAAATTTTGTTGAAAATCCCTGTGTTCATGTGGACAGCACATAAGAAATCATGTTACCACACCCCTTTTTTATAACATCTAATAACTTACTAAAACCACACTTATTAAAAAACTAACACTTGGACATTCATCAGCATGATACAAAGTGACTCAAATACTAGAAAACATCTTTGGAAAAAATATTTGAAGTGTAATTGGATTTTATAGTTTGGTTCTTGTCCCATTTGTTTACACGCAGAGGGCAGAGTTTATGACCTGTACTGCAGCCAGCCACCAGGGGGTGAACAAAGAGCCAGCAGCTTCACTTTTTAGGTCGTGTGAGGCACCCCTGGGGTGCGTTCCACTTCACTTTTAGACAGGTCCTCGCAAACTTCCCTAAGCACTTCCCCTAAGGGGAATCCCCGCCACCATTTCGAAATGCGTCCCACTTTGTTTATATGGACAGATCTTTTTTTCCTTGATTCCCTTGAAGACCCCCACTTGCAGTCTTTGCACTTGACCACTTGACTACTTTCATGACGTATTTCCTGTTTTTGGCCATAGTGTTATAGTAGACGTGAATATGTCTACATGTCAGAGAAAATGAGAATCATGAGGTCAAAGGAACTGCCTGAAGAGCTCAGAGACAGAATTGTGGCATGGCACAGATCTGGCCAAGGTTAAAAAAAATTCTGCTGCACTTAAGGTTCCTAAGAGCACAGTGGCCTCCATAATCCTTAAATGGAAGACGTTTGGGACGACCAGAACCCTTCCTAGAGCTGGCCGTCCGGCCAAACTGAGCTATTGGGGGAGAAGGGCTTTGGTGAGAGAGGTAAAGAAGAACCCAAAGATCACTGTGGCTGAGCTCCAGAGATGCATTCGGGATATGGGAGAAAGTTGTAGAAAGTCAACCATCACTGCAGCCTCCACCAGTCGGGGCTTTATGTCAGAGTGGTCCGACGGAAGCCTCTCCTCAGTGCAAGACTCATGAAATTCCGCATGGAGTTTGCTAAAAAACACTTTTGGCCTTAATTCTAAGCGGTATGTGTGGAGAAAACCAGGCACTGCTCATCACCTGTCCAATACAGTCCCAACAGTGAAGCATGTTGGTGGCAGCATCATGCTGTGAGGGTGTTTTTCAGCTGCAGGGACAGGACGACTGGTTGCAATCGAGGGAAAGATGAATGCGGCCAAGTACAGGGATATCCTGGACGAAAACCTTCTCCAGAGTGCTCATGACCTCAGACTGGGCCGAAGGTTTCCCTTCCAACAAGACAATGACCCTAAGCACACAGCTAAAATAACGAAGGAGTGGCTTCACAACAACTCCATGACTGTTCTTGAATGGCCCAGCCAGAGCCCTGACTTAAACCCAATTGAGCATCTCTTGAGAGACCTAAAAATGGCAGTCCACCAACGTAAACCATCCAACCTGACAGAACTGAAGAGGATCTTCAAGGAGGAATAGCAGAGGATGCCCAAATCCAGGTGTGAAGAACTTGTTACATCTTTCCCCAAAAGACTCATGGCTGTATTAAATCAAATGGGTGCTTCTACTAAATTCTGAGCAAAGGGTCTGAATACTTAGGACCATGTGATATTTCAGTTTTTCTTTTTTAATAAATCTGCAAAAATGTCAACAATTCTGTGTTTTTCTGTCTACATAGGGTGCTGTGTGTACATTAATGAGGAAAAAAAATGAACTTAAATGATTTTAGAAAATGGCTGCAATATAACAAAGAGTGAAAAATTTAAGGGGGTCTGAAGAGACGGCAAGACGGCAAGTGGGGGTATTTACACTCTAAAAAATGCTGGGTTATTTGTTTAACCCAACAGCTGGGTTGAGCCTGTTGGGTCATTTTGTTGGGTTATTTTCTCAGTGTTGGGTCATTTTGTTGGGTTATTTTCTCAGTGTTGGGTCATTTTGTTGGGTTATTTTCTCAGTGTTGGGTCATTTTGTTGGGTTATTTTCTCAGTGTTGGGTCATTTTGTTGGGTTATTTTCTCAGTGTTGGGTCATTTTGTTGGGTTATTTTCTCAGTGTTGGGTCATTTTGTTGGGTTATTTTCTCAGTGTTGGGTCATTTTGTTGGGTTATTTTCTCAGTGTTGGGTCATTTTGTTGGGTTATTTTCTCAGTGTTGGGTCATTTTGTTGGGTTATTTTCTCAGTGTTGGGTCATTTTGTTGGGTTATTTTCTCAGTGTTGGGTCATTTTGTTGGGTTATTTTCTCAGTGTTGGGTCATTTTGTTGGGTTATTTTCTCAGTGTTGGGTCATTTTGTTGGGTTATTTTCTCAGTGTTGGGTCATTTTGTTGTGTTATTTTCTCAGTGTTGGGTCATTTTGTTGGGTTATTTTCTCAGTGTTGGGTCATTTTGTTGGGTTATTTTCTCAGTGTTGGGTCATTTTGTTGGGTTATTTTCTCAGTGTTGGGTCATTTTGTTGGGTTATTTTCTCAGTGTTGGGTTATTTTCTCAGTGTTGGGTCATTTTATGAGTAACCCAAACGCTGGGTCACCAGTCGGGTCCAATTGAGTGACAGTTGAGAGAGTAAACCCCTCCCACTCCTCGACGCATCAGACAAACTTTACCTTCGCGGGCATTTTGATCCACCTCATCTAGGAAAGCTGTTATTCGGAGAATAAAAGGTATGTTTTACGAGTTTTTAATGTATAAAACTATTACTGTACATCAAAAAAATGCAAAAGTATGCTAAATTCCGCTGTTCGCATTAGGTTTGAAAAGTAACGTTACAATCTAGCTTCGTTAGCTTTGGATAGCTAGTCTGTAACGTTAAGCCCACGTTGTTCTAATTTACAGCTTTTTAATCATTTAAACTTCCTTTTTGGTCAACATTTCTGACCCGTGTGAGTCATTTAGTTCAGTAACTTACGCATCTTTATATTAGTTTAAGATCGACACGAGAGCGTCGTGTCAAAAGCAAACATCCAGCAATTGTTTTTATAAATACCAAGAATGTTTGCTGACGGAACGTAGTCTTAAGAGTCTTTTAGAAGAGAATGTAGTTGTTAAGAACTCAAATAGGTGATTTATATAAATGTAACGCCTCATTGAGACTTTGTTAAGTTGCTGTCGGAGGTTTGAGCTTCAGGCTGTCAGCAGTTGTGGCTCCGCTGAGAGCAGCTCTATCTCGGCCAGTGCTTAGGGAATAACCGCTGGCTCTTATAACGTCAGTGGTTAACCGTGCGATATAATTAATTTTGGGTAAATGCAACTAACAATTGTTGGTCTTTTTAGTCTTCTACTTATTCACGAGTTTGTCGGATTAGTTTAAGTGTTGTGTTAAAGTTTATAATATTATTTTTTTGAGACTGTGTTTCACTTTCTGTACTATATCCCACTCTTCTTCTTTTCCCTCACTGACAGGTTGCAGAATAACAGCAAATATTAATGGATCATTCTATTCAGGAGAAAGTCGACTGGAACTTGGATGTTCTCATAACAGGCTTAAAGGTAAACTTGATTTATTCTTTATATGTTTATTATAATCCATTGTGCTCTGGGTAGGCCAGTTTTCTTAAATTCTTCTCTTGTCTCTTGTCTCTTTTTCTCTTTAAAGATTAACAAATTGATAAAGAAACCCTCCTGCTGGACATCCACTTCCAAAAGTGCACGCCACACTGTTGTCTACAAACTCCCAGGAAAAGAATCCTCTTCAGTAAGACTGCTCCGTGGATGTGTCAGGTTAAGCAGTACTGGAACCGAAAGAACTAACGCTCTTTAAAATGTTTTGTGAGTTTATATGAAGAGGAAAGTTACGGTGTCCCTTTTTCACATCCATAACACTTGTTTATTTCTTTTTGTTTATAGAAAACTTGTGCATAGACTGATATTTTATCATATAAGTGCGGTTCTATCAACAAGGATTTAGTAAAATACTTTTTATAGTGTTTTTATGTCGCATCCATAACGCTGGAAATGCCCTAAAGCATTTTACACGTGCCACTTTGTTAACTGTAGGCCTAGATGAGTTTTTGAATTGTTAAGTTGTTGAACTATTTATATTTACTTGTGCCACTTTAATAACCTTGTTAAATGTATATGTTAAAATCCAAACTAATGTAATTTATTGATGTTATTTTTCTTTAAATATGTATAAACATACATTTCATCAAAGTGTTTTATATGCCGTTTTATTGTTCATTGAGCATAACATATTGCATGTTTTTATGAATTCCTTTTGTCTTGCATTTTGATCCTTAATAAAACTTTTGATTCTTACTGATGCCTCAAGTAATTCTCTGTGAAATTATGATTATATTTTTAAACATTTCGGGTTTGTTTTAAACCAGCAATGTAATTTTTAAGCAAAAGTTGATTTAAATAAAACAACCCAGCATGTTGGGTCAAAGATTTAACCCAACTGGCTGGGTTAAAATAACCCAACGCTGGGTTTGTCCATATTTGACCCAACGTTGGGTTACCAAAATAACCCAAATTGGGTTGTTTTAACCCAGCCTTTTTTTAGAGTGTAGGCGCAGCCTAGTCTACTTCATCTGTACGCTTCTCTAGATGTCAGTAAAATGTGTATGATTTAGAATGGATGTACAACAGCCCTTTCTAAGATGTTTAGCAGATGTACCTGTCCTATCTGGGTGGCGACTGACCATGGTTCGATTTTCACTGTTAGAATTGCAAGATGAACCTGTACGTAAGTATAACTGTTTGAATATGTAAATAAACAAAAATGTTAACCAAGAAATAAATCTTTAAATCCTGCAACCATGTGTCATGCACTCTGACTTCTTTACAATGTTAAACGTGCTGTCTTTTCATGCTTAACATGGTGAACTTGAGGCAAATTACGTAGTATTTCTGTGCTCGATACACTCCATCAGCGATCGTACAAGTTTCGGAAAGTTTTTTTCGAACATATATTACTGTTTCACAACAACTTTTCTTGGTCCCTTATTGGACAATTCTCCCGGAAAAGCATGCGGCACGGCCACAGGAGAGCAGGAGAAGGAGCATGCGCAGACATCACTTTCACTTGTAAGCAGGAGAGAGAGAGAGCAAACATTCACAAAGTTCTGGTATTGGTTCGTTCACTGCATTTGTTCAATTCAAGTATATTTATATAGTGCTTTTCACAATGTGTATTGTTCCAAAGCAGCTTTACAGGGGCAAACAGGAAAAACAGAAAAGGTAAAACACAGCACAGTGAATGTTGTTTATAGAACAAGCGAGATCATTCTTATAAATAATATCTAATTAATAAATAAATACATTTGTGTAATGCATGTTATATAAACTGTGGATATAACGCTGGATTTGGAGATCGTGAAGCACGAAGTGTTCAACCTGCGGCAATCTTTTTACTCTCCCGCGTGCAACCAGCTGAAAAGTGCTTGCGGCTGTTGTGGCGAATCGGCCTTCCATTGCAGAAAGAAATCTCAGAGACAAGGGTTCCAGGTGCCAAGAGTTTAAACTTTATTTGGCAAGCAAAGTGGGATATTAAAGCAATAAGCCCCAAGAAGCCGTGGGTTACAGTGCATTTTATAACAGCTAAGGGGCGTTATTAGGCACGACGCGAAGCTTCGCGGGGCTTATTGCTTTTATAAAACAGTTACTCCATATGCTTATCAAGGTTTCATTAAATAAAGTAATATCGGGGTATTTTATAACGGCTTAGTACCGTGGCCGCTAAGTGTCACTGCGCTGCAACAGAAGAAAACACATGCAAACACAAGCAAATTCAGAAAGCATCTCCATTAGTTTGGCGACACATGCCCTGCATATACTCGCAACACAAACAAACACAGAAACGCGCTGCAAACTGCACGGACGACAACGGAAGTGTTTCCGGGGAACCCCAAAAACTGATGCACCTGATTGGGACGCGCTTCACTTTGACTGTTCAAATTCGTTAGTGGAGTTGTCAGCCACATGAAACGATTTGATAAAATGAAATGATTTGAGAAGAGGCAAGGGGGTCAATTCATGATTTTAATCAACAAATCTACATTTTATTTCTTAACATTTTCTCGGCTAAAAATATTATGATATTAATTTGAGCCCTCATTCACCATTAACATTTTTATTAACTTTGAGAGAC
The DNA here is from genome assembly GCA_029783895.1 of Triplophysa bombifrons. Taxonomy (NCBI): domain Eukaryota; kingdom Metazoa; phylum Chordata; class Actinopteri; order Cypriniformes; family Nemacheilidae; genus Triplophysa; species Triplophysa bombifrons. Next base: position 21,426,742 of record CM056461.1, on the reverse strand, counting down.
AGAAGAATCAAATAGAGAAATTGTTGTCATGTCAGCATTTACGTACTTAAGAAAACTGAGGAACTGGCGAATACCTTAAATTCAAACTACACTCTTCCAAAACACCATTAAGTTTTGAAATACTTCAAAATGTGTTTTATCCAGTAATTAATTCAATAAATAACTTGTAGCATTCAAAATTGTACATGAATATTATACAAACTACTGCATGAAAACAGGTATAAAACCTTTCTGACATTTGATTCCTATAGTTCAAGGCAGGGGTGGCAATCCTGGTCCTGGAGGGCCACTGTCTGCAGAGTTCAGATCCCACCCAAATCAAACACAGCTGAACTATCTAATCGAGGTCTTCAGGATTTCTAGAAACTTCAAGCCAGGTGTGTTAGAGCTGGGTTGCGCCAACCTCTACAGGACTATGACTCTCCAAGACCAAGATTCTTTACCCCTGGTATAGGGTGATGTCGGTGATGTCAAACTTGAGGACACAGCGTCCCGTTAAATTCGGTCTATTATTCCCAAGTGTATTAGAGAACGTTGTTAACAGTACTGTATCGGTTCACACATGCATCCTCCTGAAATGTTGATGGGTTTGTTGGGTGATGTGGACTTCTGTGCAGCTTCAGCATAGATGTAGCACAGATTTGTTGATTTCAGGGTTGGTCCAGTCGTTTCTCAAGTCATCGAGGTGGTTGTCAAAGTCTACAAGATTTTCGTAAGACCTGCTCTCTAAGAGAGCTGAAGTGATTTTCTGTGCCTCTAGCCAATCCTCAAAGCAGTCACTGCAATGCAAACAGGAAAAAAAACTGATGAAATAACCACTTTCAAAAGGAAATTAAAGTCTATCAAACACAATCATACATTTCCTGTAGCTCAATGGTAATAGCATTGCATTAACAACGCAAGGTTGTGGATTCAATCCCAGGGGATAAATGTATAGGATAAGGCAATGTAAGTCACTTTGGATAAAAGCGTCTGCCAAATGCGTGAATGTAAATAAGTATTTATGATAGCATAAATGTCAATCTGGAGTTGGATTAAAGATAACTCAAACAAAAAAAGACAGAGCATCTTTAAAGACAGTTACATATTATGCGGCATCATACACAGCTTTTCAGTTACCTACTGTAACCCTAACATAGAAAAAACTAATTATGAATAACATTTATTTTAATTCCAGTATCAGAATACTTTACAAGACTAGTTTTGTTCCAATCCACTACACTTGAGCAGTACTGGCTGTATGTCATGTCGAAGGCTGCGTACTCCAGAGGTCTGAATGCATTATAAAGCATGTCTTATTTTAGAAAAGTAAGTTCAGTAAGACTAAGTCGGAATGTGACCTTCTTTCACACAAATTGGGAGGATGCATGTGGTGTAACAACGCACTGGTTAACTGGCCAATCATAGCACAGCTCGCTTTTCAGAGCGATGAGCTTTGTAAAGAATCAGTGTGTTTCAGAGAGGCAAACATACATATACAAACATGCACGGTATGTGGAAAATACAGCGTTTTGAACCTTAAATCATGTATACTCTAGGGATGAGTCACAGATTTCGAATATTCGATTAGTTTATTTAATTATAGAATTTCGAATAGTGTGTGCGATCTTAAAAAAAAGTGCAGTGTTTTCCCGCGTAACGGGTTCATGTAACCAAAGGGTGGCGCTGCCAATAACGACGCACCTAAAACCTAAAGGCTGTCAGTCAAGAGACAATAGAGGAAAACATTTACTCACAAGAATTGGTAATGAAGTTACGCACACTGTAGACACACGTGGCTTAACGGAAACGGTGTATTGAGACGACGTCAACAATTAGTTCTGTGTGGGGTCCTTTAATAAAATGAATGAGAATAAAGTGCAGTGCAAACTCTGCAATGTAAAGCTGGCTTATCATGGATCAACAACTACGATTCACAATCATTTGAGGGCGAAGCACCCGGCAGGTCCATCCACAGGTCAGCAATCAGTTGATAGTTTTATGGTCAGAACAACCAATTTGGATGCCAGACGGGCGGAGCAAATAACGGCTTTAACTAGCAAGATGATCACTAACGATATCCTTCCGATCGGCTTTGTCAAAGGAGAGGGTTTTAAAAATCTTATGGAGTTTGTACAGCCCGAGTTTACTGTTAGTCTAGAAAAACCATCACTGCCAGACTGGAGAAACTTTTTCATGACAATAGAAACTGAAGCATTTTGATCTATTAATTCATGAAATCGTTCCGGACTGTTAATAAATGACGTCATTCGGTTGTTAATATATGAATGTTTCAGCACGTTATTTTAGCTTGATGTAAGATCGCCTGTTCCATAATACATAAAGCAGTGTGCCGTCATACGGATTTAAAGCGTAAATGTTTTCTCTCTCTCTTCGTTTGTGTGTGTGTGTAATACTGTAAATGAGTCCATGTGGGGGAGGGGTGCGAAATTACAATAATTTTCAAGTAGTTCTCATCGATCTTAAAATATTATTTTTGCTTTAAATGCCCATCTCTACTTGTAACGTGGGTCCTATCTTATATCTGCTAGAAAACCCTTCCACAAAGAAAAACCTTCGGATACTATGGGGGGAGTCCTTTCCTATAGTATCAACGCGACCCGCTTACGTATCTCTGACAACAGGCAGGTCTTAGCTCTTTCTCATCTTGTAACACTGTTATTCTCTGACCTTTTGCAACATTTCAGTATATTAATATAATCAGTATAAAATATTGGCTAATTAAATTAAATAAACAATAAAAAAGTCAGTGCACAACGTTTATTTAAAAGAACAAAAAATATGTTTACTTCAAAGTTGCGCAGATAATACACACTGTTAAATAAAGCTAGAAATAAGGCACCGCACAAAGGTTTTTGTTTTACTCGTTTCCCTCAAACTATAAAAATATACAAATTCTTATCAATGTCAATGAAACAGAATTTAAAACATAATTGGTCTCACCGTATTTTGTTGTTTCAATGTGAACAATCATTGTAAAATTAAAATGAATTAAGTTAATAGTAAATGCTATAAAGATTGTAGATTTGTTGTAGATTTACCCCCATCTATGTTTACTAATGCCAATCAAATTCAGTGCATTTTAAATAAGCATTGCAATGGTGTTTTTAGGCGTTTGAAGTCAGCTTCAGTCAGTTCTTTTTTCTAAATCTTGCAGCCCTAGTTTTTATCGGGTTTTAGCTGGTTTTCAGAGTCTAAAAGCTGGTTACAATGTATTGTGCAGTGATTTGACCCCTCATTCATGGGTCTACGGGACAAGTTACATGACATTTCTTTTGTTGAGAAAAAGTAGTATGCCGGATAACAGTGAACAGATATGTCCTATTTTTTGTAGGGTTGATAAAAAACAAAAGACATTTGGTCACAATCATCTACAAAAATGAAAAGCATCCATGTTATGTTTGTAGGCCTACAGGTATCTCTATAATCTGTCCATGCAAAACAATTTATGCACTCTTTCTCCAAACCTTGTCAAGTATGGTAATTTTTTTAAATAGGATTTTTTTTACATACAATATAAAAAGTACTGGCAAGTTTTATTTTAACATATTTTTAGATGAAGAATAAGCTCAAGAATTGTTAAGGTTAAACTACACTAACCATAGTGAGACAATGGTGCATAAAACCAAACTTCTTGGCCACCACTGACTATCGTAGTAGGAACAATTGCTTTATACATTTCTATATCTTTCACTGTGTTTAAAAAATAAATTTATACAGATCAAGTGTAAATGATGAAAGAATTTTTATTCTTGGGTGAACTGTCCCTTCCGATTCACATTTCGCGTCTATAACTACACGGAAAACGACAGCTGCACTTTCGTTTTTCCAAAGCACTTGGACTTTGTGCGCTCCTGGCATCTGTCGTCGCTATGCAACCATGATCCACGAAAGCCGTTGAGACGAGAAGGTATAAACAAAGGATATATGGATTATATGCACTGAAAATACCTTGCAATAACTCCACCGCGTCTCCCCCTATTTCCGTGCGCGTCTACATTTAAAATAACGAATATGCACGCAGAAAAGACGCAAAATGTAAATCGGGCCTAACTCTGTTCATAGAAAAAGTACATAAAGGAGTAAACATTGCGTTCCAATAAAAATGACATTTTTCACAACTATTAAAATAAACGTAACAAACACTAAGAAAACAAACCATTTTATAACAAAAGCCACCCAGGTGCGCTATTAGTAAAGTGATGTTTATGACAAATGTCCGTGACGCATGTTATTTACATCAATGTCTGAAATCGGTATCTCATTCCCTTCTTCCCCATGTAGCAGACTCAAATGTCATTTGATTTATCAGTAAAAGAGTCAATGGTTTTGGACACAGCATTCATCTGACTGCATGTACCATCATACCCCTAAAAAGCTATATGCTTATATACTTCAATACCCCTTCCATCCAATGTTATTTTAGAAATGAATAATGTAGTAAAATAACATGGATATGCTGAATTATCTACAACATTAGACTAGTTAGTAATTAATTCAATCAGCTATAAAGTGAACTGAACTCACGTGCTCTGCTCTCTGCACTTCCACTTGCTGTCTTGATGATCATAGATGAGGAGGACAGGCACAAAACAATCCATAGTAAACCTGCTGTTGTCCAGCTGAAGAATGAGAAACAGATCAACTGTCTGACAGGGTTGTGATATTTTTACTTTGCGAAACATAATCAGATGCAATTTACCATGATCATTGTGGCCTCACTGAAGTTTTCAGAGATTCTGGAGGCGACCCTCTCAGCTACCTGATTCGGTCTAAAAGAGTAGGAAACGTCACCACAAAACACATGCAGACATTAAACATGATCTGAAAGAACAACATGAAAGACACCGAACCTTACCTGGCTTCCTTAATACGTTCATTTGCTTGATAATAACCAGCAATGACATATTTGTTCTCTTTGCACCATGTGTCAATCTGAGGAAAGAGACATCAAATCCATTAAGTAGTTCATGAGATTTGACGTGATTGCATGTACAAACTCAAAAGACTGTGTCTATTTGCTTAAATGACCTTCAGTTTTAATTTAATTAGCTAAATTTAAACACTTTCCTTCATTAAGGTATTTATTTGACAAAAGGTTACCTAATTTAAGGTCCCTAAAGTAATTTAATAATTGAATCTTTAATAATATAACCCCCCAAGTTGGACATCACTGACACTACTGCTAAAGCATTTATCTGTAGACAAGTGATGCTGACTGACAAAAGTTTACCGAAGTATTTCCTAGACTGGTTTGCCAAAGACTACATTGCAGGGACACTGGTTGCCAAGCAGTCAATTATGCTGAAACACTTTGTACCTTTGTGATGTTGATCATTTTATTATTAGGTTGCCTCATTTAGAATCAGATGATGCATTTCTCACATTTCAGTTTTAGTTTGGGTGCTCAGGACTTATCATGCATTCGCAGCATTTACTACCAGCAATGCAAAATACAAAGATATTTTCTTCTCGAACAATGGTTGTATTGAACAGGCTGTGTGGATGTCTCATTCCAACACATTTCAGAGACATCCATGGATACTGGTCCATTGACTGGAAAAGCCACTAAAGTAGTACAGTGCGCCCATTATCAAGTTCATTAAACCAGTTTGAGACTGTGGCACGGTGCATTATCATACTACTATATGTAGTCATCATTCGTTTCTCTGCAACAATCAAGAACCATCACATCAGAGCACGTTTTTCAAGTCTTTAACAGTCTAGTTTTTCTATTCTGCTGACAACAGTCGTTATCTAGATTACCAAATCCTTCTGAACCATTCTGGCTATTATTAAAGAGGCATGTCTGAAGATCAACATTGGATGTTTGTGTTACTATGATAATATATAGGCGACTCGTACTCAATTGTAGTGTTTATCGTTTGGTCTGCAAACATGAAAGAAGAGTGAAATTGTTTTCACCAGTTCGATAGAAAGAAGTGACAGAGCACCGTGTCTGACATTACTATGGACCCTGCTGAAAAAAACACATAGAAACCATCAAAAAGTTCTGATTCTTATAATGGTAATTGTAAATGATATCGGAGCCTCTACTAACGTGCTGGCTTTCATTGGTGGGATGCTCCGTGAACATCATTAAACCCTCTTGAAGGAGGCCCAAAACCAACTACATATACAGGGACTTCATAGCGGGTTTGACGGTAAAATCTGGCGGTCCACAATGAATACATACTGGTAGGAACTGTATCAGATACAGCGCAGGTAAATGAATGTCTTACCAGTGTGAGTGCCACCTCCAACATGGGCGCGAGCGCCAGGGGCCCGTGAAAAAGCGGCACGCAGTCAACGCAGAGCGCCGCGTCTCTCGCACCGTCCTTCCTCTTGTGCTTCTCGGCCACCAGCAGCCCGTTAACGGCGCATTGTGGATATTTAGCGGCGTGCAGTAGCATCTTGCTGTACGCTTGAGTGGTCAACTTTAAAGGCATGTTTAAAGAGCTGACTTTGATCTAATGCATCTACTTAAAGTCCCTTTCACACGATGGGCGACCTTTCGCTATGTTGAACACATCTAATAAGTACGTGTCAGACTGATCCTGGACCGGCTGTCGTTTTTTTTATCTCCCTTTGAAATGTTGTGTGGGCATCCGGAAACTGCTTCTGGATCATAAATGACAACTTCCGCAAACATGAATCGGAGCAGAGCTGAATTGTCGGAATTGAAGTGTTAAATATAAATAACAACTTAACGTTACCATCTTATTTTATTTAAAACCATTTTTGTGTGTTTCTTATTTTAAACACATTATAAAATTGTTTTATTTGGTCATCCATGATGCTTTGCGCTTGTATTTCCGCTTGTATGTCGCCTCACTTCCTGTATCCTATCATCCTCTGAGAGTGACGGACTGTGGCGCGAGGTGTGTGAGGAGGTCTTTATATTCTCAAAGAACAAGTGCATATATCTGCTATGCTTTTTAAGATGCTTTTAACATACTGTTAGTTTTTTTTTGTGTAGCGTTACTGCGAGATGTCTTCCTTAATTTTAGAAGTGTAATGACATTGAGAAATGTGTTGACTGTTGCTCTAGTTTAGCTTTAGCATTAACTGTTAACGTTAGCTGTCGATCGGTACATGTGGTGTAGTTAATCTCTTTAACGGACAATGTCAGTTTGAACAGAAATAATAGTCTACATGTACTGTGCTTATGGATGTATATTTGTGTGCTCTGGCATTAAATGTCACGATTTGATGTGTATGGTTGCTCAGTTATATGTTGACCTTGTAATGTTAGCTAGCTGCTGCCTCGGTCGGTGTTATTGTCATTTACACGTTGAAAATAAGAGTCGTTCGATTAGTAACTTACTATAGCTCATACCCAGCGTTGCCTTTCAATCATACGAAAATACTATGTAACTTAATAATTGCCATAATGTTGTACTTTGGTATTTGGACGTTACTTTAACCTGTTACCAGTGGATGATCTGCTGTAATCCTACCCTACACACCAAAGTTAAATAATATAAAGAGAATGTTAACGCCTCTACTCTGAAATAGGCTTATATATATATAACACTCAACAGCAAAAACGTGTCTAGTTGACAAATAATATTTTTGTGAACAGCAAAATGGGACGTTACAACAAAAGTGAATACAGTTTATATAAGAAGCATTGTGTGTCAGATTGTCTTTTTTTATTATATGTATAATTTAGAAAATGTTATACTGAATCGATTGTCATGTTGTTGATACATAGGATGTTGGCAACCAGAGCATTTCGTCTTGTTGGTAGCAGGGCCTTGTCAACTTCTATCTGCCTTCGTGGTGGACATGGTAAGCTGTGTGCCAATAGATTGCTGCCACCAAATAATAAAAAAAATTCTAGATATTTATCAAAGGCCCAGTCAGCTGAATGGCCTGTGTCATCTTTGTTTTGTTGGTGCTTTCAGGAGTTGCTAAGGTGGAGGACTATACACTCCCAGCATACTTCGACAGACGAGAAAGCCCTCTTCCTGACATCAAGTATGTCCAACAGCTGAGTCCTGACCAGACGTCTCTGAAAGAGAAGGAGAAAGGCTCATGGGCGGCTCTGTCCAAAGAGGAGAAGATTGCATGTGTGTGATATTGCCACCATAAAAGATATATGCATTTTTTTATATTTACAAATTTGATTCATTTTTATTATTTTCAGTGTATCGCATCAGCTTCAAGGAGAGTTTTGCTGAAATGGAGAGTGGAACAGGCGAATGGAAATCAGTAGTTGCTGGAATTTTCTTTTTTATGGGTTTCACTGGCCTTGTTGTCTTGTGGCAGAGAGAGTATGGTAAGCTTTACAATCCATTCCAAAACATGATTTCTAATCACAGGTTGTTATATTATTATTGGTAAAAATGTGTCTCTTTTTTTAGTTTATGGAGATGTTCCCCATACCTTTGACCCTGAGCACAAACAGAAAGAACTCCAGAGAATGCTTGACATGAGGATGAATCCTATTGAGGGATTTTCTGCCAAATGGGACTATGAAAACAATACTTGGAAGAAATAAATTCATGTTCTGTAAACTTAAATCTGTTGGACCATCTTGCACAACTTCTAACAAATAAACAGACATGTCTTTATTTATTGTTTGCCCATGTTACTTCTGAACACATTTTGGAAGATTGCTTCCTCCTAAGGTTCATGTGTATTCGAAAATAAAAATTCCAATGTGTATCGTAGACTTTGCCTCAATTTGTTGGAACACATGATGGTTAATAAAGAAAAACACAGCTGCATACCAAAGCACCACTGTGTCACTGCCACATGGTGGCTTTCAGAAAGTATTGCATAGTTGGCACCAGCATATAAATGGTCTAGTTTGCTCAAAATCCCAGTGTATGCTCTCTCATTTTTGCCATGAATTTATTTCACTGCAATGGCAACATCATTTGCAATTTCTAAAATCTGGTTCCAACTTATCATCCTCCCCTCTACATGCATGTGTAATATGTGGCCAATGCGAATGAACTATTTTGTGTGCAAAATTTTATGACCTTTTAGTTGCCCTTATTAGAACTAGGTGTTATAATCCCACTATTTCAGCACAGTTGAATCGCCCAAAAGAACAAATAATGAGGACATAAAATAAGCAATAATGCAGTCAAATAATGGGAAAAGCCCAGGGCTAGAATGTTTACCAACTGTGTTATTTAAAATATATATCATGAAATGTTTAAAAAAACAGGAAGGATCTCGACAAATGATAATAGGAATTTAAAATATAAAAGAAAAGGGGGATATACATAATTTTCGACCATGCTATTTTCACATGCTTATTACAGTTTTTGAAGTTTTAGACATACGTTTGTCCAATAGACTGAAAATGTGCTATATTATACAAGTATTATAAGGACCAATTAAGCATTAAAGCTATTAATATATATTACAGACACAATAAGTAACATATTATTTATGAAATATAGTACAATATATGAAAAAAGAACATAAAGATGGATATCTTATAAGTGTTAATTTGAAGAGTTGAGTTTGAAAACTTTGAAAAATCATGTGTTTTATTATGTTGTCATGTTTTTATCGTGTTAGTGAGCTTTTTTACGGGGTTATAATGGCTAAAATCAAACAAACCAATTGCAGTTTGATTGGAGTTATCTCATTTTGGAACCAAACTCTTCATTTGGAAATGGCTTTTGAAAGAGTAGGGGATGATTTTTTGAAGTAACAAAATGTGTTTGGTAAATGGTTCTAAAATAGTTGCTGTTAAAAGGTGCTGTTAGTCTCATTAAATGCAGTGACTTTTTAACAGAATCTTTTAACATTACACAATCTGTTAAACAACAATGTAAACTATCTGCGCAGCTTTACAGTCTGGTTGCAGAAGCATCAGGGCTCATGATAATCAAGCATAAAGAAATACCATTAATATGGGAGAAACTAAAGAACATATGAAAATCTCATATGCATATAACACAAATTTGATTTCAGAGGATATAGAAAGTCAGGGCCGGCTCTAGGCATGGGCAGGGGTGGGCTGAGCCCACCTAAATGTTCGCATTGTCCACTATTGTGTATAATTTTGATCATATCCTGTATACTATGGGGACTGCCGTGTACCCCGGTTATGAAGAAGTATTCATAGGAATGTTTGTAACATAGTTGTGTTAGTAGAATCAAAAATCATATTAATTTAGATGAGTATTAGAATCAAGATTGTTTGCATGATAGAATCAATATACTTATGCATGATGGAAATAATAGAATCAACATATATATGCATGATAGAATCAATATATGTCAACTTATGCAGTAACTGCTTTTATAAAACATTTTAATCATTTTCAGCAATACAAAATCCAGTGATGTGGTTTTAAAGTCAAGCTGACCCAATTAAGTCAAACTTATGAGGCATATTTTTAAAAAAAGGAGTCAAGCTTGCAATTCCACCATTAGACCACAAGCTTTGATGTCTAGAAATAATGGTGGCAAACAAGGACAGTTGGATATTAAAAAATAAGAGATAGCGGGAATTTACATGATTGGTTTCGAAGGGTTAACAACTCGGAGTAGTTTCACTATAACTAGAGGTTGGAAAACACCCGATTTTCAGATGCTTTCGGGAATCATCTCACTTTGTTTGACTTGTACAAATAAAGTAAAATCTTTGACACCTGGACCTTCTTTGTCTGAGCAATTTTTTGAACTACAAGATCAGCATTTTTCTCCCCATCACCACCCAATGAGAATAAAAAAAAACACCAAAAATTGCAGTACTTTCTATTGTCTGAAAGCAATGTCTATATTATTACTAAATAAAAGGCAATATCAACAATCATTATTGTTGTTTTAATCTTCTGTAATGAATTGCTGATTTTATATTTATAATATCATAAACATCATAAATCATTTAAAGGGTACTACACTCAAAAATAAAAATTCTGTCATAATTGACACCCATAGTAGGAAAAATTACTTTATCAGTTTGTTTTGTTCTGTGGAACACAATGGAAGATATTTTGGTGATGAGGTCATTGACAAAAAGGATTTGTTTTAGTGAACGGATGTTCAAAAGTGCTAACTTCATAGTAACTATTTTTTTGTTTTTTACCCGTCATTCTCAGAGTATCGTCTGATAAACAGTAGATTAGATAGCTTTGTCATACGACTGGAAAGGGCCTTAGTTTTTCGCTAACTTATCAGGACAGACATAGGGAGAACTAAAGGAGCATTCAATTCATTTTCATCCCACACAACATATAGTTAGCATGGTCAAAAATCTGTAAATTCTGGCACATTTCATTGGTTTAAAAAAATTACAGGACAGGAAGAGTGTTACGAAGGCTCAGACACAGAAGTGTGAGGATTCATGTGCAGATTTAATAACTGAATAAAACGTGACAATAAAGCAGGCAATGGTCAGGGCAGGCAGATAACATTCACAGGCGATACACATGCAATGGTCAGGGCAGGCAGATAACATTCACAGGCGATACACAGGCAATGGTCAGGGCAGGCAGATAACATTCACAGGCGATACACATGCAATGGTCAGGGAAGCAGATAACATTCACAGGCGATACACATGCAATGGTCAGGGCAGGCAGATAACATTCACAGGCGATACACATGCAATGGTCAGGGCAGGAAGCAAAGGTCCACATCCAATAAACAATCCAAGTCCACAACAATGAATACAAAACAGCGATCAAGTGAACACTCAGAAATCTTAGCCAGGGAAAAACAAAACTTTGTACTAAAACCGAGCAAACACTGGGGTTATAAATTCCTTGTAATGAGTTCCAGGTTTGTTTTCCATATTAGAAGTCCAGAGATAGCGCTTTTTGTTGGCGAATGGGAGTCTCTATTTTGGTTTCTTGGTGACTTTGCTTTATCCATACCATTATCTCCCGATTCAATACTATCCCCATTCTTGTGTGTCGATGTTGATTCAACATCTATTGCAATAATTGAGAACTGCGATTATATATAACTATGGCAATTCGATTTTTGTTTGCCACACTTGGGGTTTGTTTGTTTCCTAATTTAAACCAGCCACACTGTTAATTGCTTTAATTGCATGAGGGAAATTAGCTGGCACAAAGAAATCTGTCAACTCCTTCAACTTTCCATTCTTTCTTCCTTGGAGAACTAGTCGCCCTGTCTCACGCAGCTTTTGTCAGATGTATTCATGTTTAGTGACATCGAGGCCATGCTTTTTAGAGAGATGATCCGATATTATTTATTGGCTGTTCTCTTTGCGGAGAACACGTGTTATCTCATCATCATTAATTTCGAGCAATTTTCAAAATCATGAATGTACAGTCTCTGGAACTGGTTTCAGTATACATGCAAAGGGCCTGAACTCGAGTTTTTGCTGACTTTATTCCTTTGACATTTCTAAATAGTTGGCATCTCTGCATGTGCCTCCATAATGATTTTCTCTTCAAGTAAGCGTCACAGTTGACGCAGTGCAATGCATTGCTATCAGGGTATCACCATTCCTTTTCCTCCTTTCAGCACCTGAGAATTATGATATTGGTTTTGTTAATTTCTTAATAAACTCAGCTGTAATCTTCGTTCTTTCGGGAATGCAACTGCTCTTGCCACCTCTGACTTATCTTTCAGTTTTTATTCCAAATTGCGTGCCATTTTACTGAATAGTTTAGAGCAGAACAAGCAGTTATACCTTTTGTTGTATTGCCTGCCTCCATCTTTTTCGTCTTCAGCATCATGACGTCACATGATAATTTGCAGGTGAAGAAGATTGTCCGGTGTTGTTTTCATCAGATGAGGAGGATTCCACATTATGGTGCCACTGGTTGCCAAGGATCTAGAATGTGTCACACACTTTCTTTCACACGGCTGAGATCTTGAATTTTTGACTGGACCTTTCGTCTCTTACGCTGTTTGTTTTTTGCTAAACTTTCTTCCTTCACTGAACTGTCACTGTCTGATTCGTCTTCTGTTTCTGGCATATACTCCTCCTTGCTAAACTCTAAACATGGCAGAAATTATTTTGTTCTGTATAAAAGCATTTATTCGGTTAAGCTGTGATCAGAAATGCCAAGACAAACAACATATTACAGTAATGAAGGCCTGTCCAAAGTGAAAAATTCAATGTGCAAATTTTATTTCCAGGCTATAGAAGCAATAGAAGTAGTAGTGGCAGTACTAGAAGTAACATTATCAATGCATGTTTACATGGCTATTGCAAAAATCCTAATCACTGCAAAGAACATTTTATGTTCATACCCTGTTTTGTGTTCTTGTTTGCCACATCGCGGGCTTATTATTTAATATAGTATTTGGGTGGCTGCGCTTGGGTTCTGTCAGGATACTCAGACAGAATCAAAGCGCAGACAGTTGAACAAAAGCCTCTTTATTAAATAATATGCCCGCGATGGGGCAAACAAGAACACAAAACGGGGTGAGAGAGAGAGAGAGAGAGAGAGAGAGAGAGAGAGAGAGAGAAACATTTTTTATGCAAAAAGCAACATGCGCAATTCTTTTTTTACAGGCTCGAAATGAAGATAGGCCTACAGATAAAAATCCCCAACACAGGCATAGTTTACAATTAAATGTAATATAGGCTATGCGTTTTATAGATTAATATTACATTTACAGTAATAGAGATATACTTGTCAAAGAAAAAATAAAATAGTATATTTCCCTTGCCCTTGGATGCATACTGTAATATAATTGCGACTTTTCCAAACATTCTTCGCTGGCGAAGGACTTATTGCTGTGAACACTAAAGGGTTAACTATGACGCTTCAGATTTAGGTCACTGTGCAAACAGCTGATTGGTCCGGTTTGGGTTTGCAAGCGACTGAATAAGAGTTTGTGCTGCGCAGACCTATCAGAATATTACATCACTATACTGCGAGATCGGTTCGAGAGCCCTGCTGTGCTGTACGCAGATCTATTCTCTCGCGGTACTGAGATGTCATGTGACGTACGATCTGCGCAGTGCGGCACGAAGAACAAGCCGAATGTTTTTATTTTGGCATAAGACAGGAAGTTGTGTCATGGCAGCTGTTTCTGTACCACGACGTTTAAGTTATGCTGTATTATAATGCGCTTTCATACACAGCAGTGTGATTTTAGTGAAGTAATGAGATGACACGACAGCGATCATATGCAAACTTCACTACTGCGTAGATCTACTTTAATCAGCGAACTATGGGCAACGGAATGAATAAGGTAATGTAAACTGCAGAGGCCTGTTTCAGGAAGCTTGTTTCAGTGGCTATTATGGGTTTAGTTTAAGCAAACTTGGTGTTTTGGAGGCTACACGGCTAACCTCGAGCAGGCTTTATTCTGGCTAAGAGTTCGCAAACCCGAACTGGACCAATCAACTGTGAGCAAAGACGTGATGTCAATCTGACGCATCATAACATTTCTGTGTTAATGGAGCTCTTATGAGATGTTCTGTTAACGGATGAAGATTGTTTGTAGAAAACGTGATATTTTATTACAACATGCACCCTGCTGCCAGATTGTCGTTTGGAGCTGTTGTGTTGTATCTTTTCTATTTTAACTCTGGCTTTTCAGTTGCTATTGAAAGTATAAGCTATTAAAGTAGTGTCCCAGACACTCTACTCTACTGACCAGACTCAACTGTGCTTAGCTCAAGTGGGCAACCAATCTTGGGCTACAGGGTGATACGGCTGCTAAAAATACATAAATACACTTAATGTTCTCAGTGTATGTATGTTGTATTTAAAGGAAAAGTTCATCTCAAAATCAAAAAATGTGTTATTTTTTACTCGCCCACATGACCTTCAACATATTTTAAGACCTCCTGGCATCTTCAGAACACAAATAAAGATATTTTAGGTGACATCTGAGAGATTTCTTGGCCTCCTCATAGACATCATGGTTATAGTTGTTGTCGAAGTACAGAAAAGTACTAAGACATTGTTAAATAGGTCCATCCGCTCAAGGTGACTCAACTGAATTTTTCTGAAGCGATGACAATACTTTATATGTGAAAAACAAACCAAAATAACGTCTTTAATTGATACATTCTCCATAATATGGTGCGCGTTAACGAGAGCACTTCGTCGCATGCGCATTCGGTTTGTACGGAAATCATCAGACATTTTGCGAAGATCATTTTATATAAAGTGGTTGCATCTTCTTGTAAACACAGAGTTGCGCTTATGGGTTGTCAGTCAGAACGCAGGCGTCTGCCCCCACTGAATGCGCATGCGTCGAAGTGTTCTCGTGAATGCCCACCATAGACTGAAAAAAAGTAGGAGAATAATATTTAAGTCGTTGTTTTGTTTTGTTTTTGCACATAAAGAGTAAAGACTTCTCGTAGCTTCAAATTTTTTTTAATTGAGTCACTATTCTGGGTTTGTTAATACATTTCTGTTCTACTCTGTTAACATATGAAGAATGTTTGAAGAAAACGTGACATTTAATTTTATAACAATATGCATCCTGCTACCAGATTTCCTTTTGGTGTTGTTGTGAGTTGTTTCAGCTTGTAACTTCTTCAGTTCAGAGTAGTCATAGGTGTCTTGGTGACCTCTCTCTCACAAGTCAACTTCTTGCATGGACTTTGTTAGGATGGCCTATAACAATAATAAGAATAAGGCATGTTCCATATTTCTTCCATTTCTTAACAGGCAATTCAATGGTGTGCCAAATTTACGTTACTTTGTTCACAGCAAATTGGTCCAGTTTGGGTTGGCCAACTCTTAAGCGCAAGTTATTGTCCTGCGTAGGACCTGCACCATAACCTAAGGCGTAGCTTACACAGAGCCGCCTACCTTATGCGTACCCTACGTCATAGCCTGCACCTCTCCAAAAATGTAACAACGCGTCAACTTAACACGGACCCTACATGAACAGCAAGCGCTGGGGTTGGTCTGTTTGAACCCCTCCCTCAGTAAAAAAACCCCTCTGTATTAAACATCTCAAATCTGCAACAAAAGTGACTGCTTACTTGCCGCTATCAACGCTAATGATTCTCAAACGAGCTGCTTCTTCTTAGGCTCTTGTCTTATTTTACACAAGCAACACGCTCGAGGACACTGATGCCTAGTGGTCATTGCCTTTCAACGCGGAAAACGACGTAGAAGTATAAACGAAAACCGACATGTAGGCTACGGCGTAGAGGCTACGGTGTAGGTCCTGAGCAGAACTAATAATCACCCTTAATGCCTTTAACCACTACCACACACGGCGACACAACCTAATTCCTACGTATCTGTTTAAAGTGAAAATCAAGTTGTTTATACTTTGTTTTTAACATGCTTTGAGACACATGTGAAAATTCATCATTCAAAACAGCTGCTAAGTATTTTCTCCACAAAACTGCAGTTTTCCAAAGACATTCTCAAAAGCACTATTTGAAATTGCCCTGGCTTTCTTGATGCCAAAATGATCACGACACTGCTGCTTTAGCTTTGCTTTGGCAACGCCAGCACACGCTAGTCACGTGTGGAGTGTGAATGCTCTAGCCCAGGGGTGTCAAACTCAATTCTTGGAGAGCAACTGAGCACAGTTTAGCTTTTGAAAGACCGACACAAGGGCAGAGCTAACAGGATCATTGCGGTCGGGTAAAGCATCTATTAGAGTTTGACCGATATGGATTTTCTCCGGCCGATGCCACTGCTATTAGTCAAATGGTCATAAAAAGCACTCATAATACACAGCCTGCTGCTCATAACGGCGTTTTTAGTTATATTAAGCCTTTTTGTAGCCTGACAGGAAAGTAGACGCTCCTATGGTTGAATGCCTTTAAACAGCCACAAAAGACCGCCTACGGACATATGTAAATGAGGGGAAACAACAAGTCAGGATTTAAACTTTGGCTGAAGACTTAAAGGAGTCATATGACACGGCTAAAACGATTATTATGGTTTGTTTTAGATGTAATGTGTATACACGATTTAAGATTCACATACCTTTTTTTGTATCTCCTCTTTGCCCCGCCTCTCTGAAACGCACAGATTTTTTACAAAGCTCATGGCTCTGAAAAGCGAGGTGTGCTATGATTGGCCAGTTCACCAGTGCGTAGTGATTGGTCAAATACTGCAAGCGTGTGACGGAAATGTAACGCCTCTTACCATATTTGGAACATCAGGTTCCAAAGCAATTGTACTGACAGGTACACCACGAACTGAAGTAGATTTGTTTGGGTGGGGTTACACAAGGTGTTTTAGGCAGGTCTGGTTGAGCATCCGCTTTTTTTCTCATCTTTTGTTCCGATAAATTTTTGCAATTTTACTTGTCTACTAAAAGCATGGACAACTTATAACACACCAAAGACACAGAAAAACATGTATTCGTGCCAAATGACCCCTTTAAATGTTCGGTTTAATGGCGTATCGCCATTGATTATTGTCATACACAAACAAGCACAATCACGAGAAACGCAATTCACACAAACACGCAGCTCTCTCTAATACACATATTCTTAGAAAAGAAAGATTTTTCGTAGCACTGTTGTTATAATTTTACTTACTAGTCAAATTCTCTCTCACTTGCCCATACAAATCATTACAAGTGGACAAGTTGTTAATGTCGAGCCCTTTCCCCATTGTTAGCATTAGTCTTTCCCGAGGACTTCTGGGTGCGTGGGCTCCACGGATACTTCCTCTAAGATGCTGTTTTAATGAGAAAGTGGTCCCCTCTAATGTTTCTGTAAGACTGGAGTTCCACAAATGTACCGCGACATGATTTTAGGTTTGGCTCACGATGGTTCTGCTGGTCATATTGGTGTGACAAAAACATTTGATTATGCGAAGCTGTTTTAGGCCTGGTCTTCAGAAAGACGTTTTATATTGTAGGACTTGTCATGCGTGACAAATGGAAGGAAAACCTAACCAAACTATTCTGCCTGCCCCACTATATCCTGTCCCTACGGTACATGAAGTGTTTGAGCACATTATTAATGACTGTGTTGGTCCGCTTCTGCGCTCAAAGTCTGTTCATCATTATTTATTGACAATGTGTGTGACTTAGCATATTCCTGAAGCTGTCCCCCTACATTTTATCAATGTAAGAGCACTTTTTGTTTTGCCTAAAATAATAGTGGGGGGAATAAATTTCACGTCTTGAGTTTTTTCTCGACTGCTTAAAAAGCTTAACATCAAGCATAATCTCTCCACTCCTTTTCATCCTGATGGTCACAGGGTGCCCTGGAGATATATCATCAAACTTTAAAATCTAAGCTATGCGCTTATTGCTTTGAGCTCGAGCGAGATTAGAAAGATGTCGTCCCATGGTCACTCTTCGCGGTAAGTGGTGCAAGATTTGCTGGGGTTTAGCCCGGTTGAGGTGAAATCATATGTCACGCAGACCATTGACCGTGTTAAAGGAGACCTGAGTCATCTCCAAGTTTCGCACAAGCTTGTATCGAGTACTTGAATTGGCCAAGCTAAGTCTTGAGAAGGCACAGTATAAAAGGAAAAAGTGGTTTTGTTACCTGTGTCTGGCGGATCACTGCAAGCTCAATATAGTGGTCCTCACGTGATTTCAAAAGAATTCAGATCGATTACGACTGCAGTCAGAAAATGCTTAAAGCCTAGCATAGCAAGAATCCGAATGATTCACCACAAAATGTTCATATAGAATGTAATGTACCGTCTCCTATTGTGCTGACGCTTACAGGATGTAAACGAAGATGTTGAAATGGGCCCTTCAAGGTGTCCAATTGAGGACAGACTAAAAATTTCATAGATGCTATCTACGTTGGTATGAAAAATGCTCCCAGTACTTTTCAACGTCTCGTTTATATAGTTTTATCTGGTGTTTCCGGATGCGAGGCTTATTTGGATGATATCAATGTGTACAGCAGTTCATGGTCTGATGATCATTCAAAATTGCTGATGTTTTTCAGAGCCTGGTAGATCCAATTCTAACCATTAAGCTCACAAAATGCAAATTTGGTAAGGCCAGACTTATTTATCTGGTGAAAATCATCGGAAAAGGTCAAGTACGACTGGTCGCTTCCAAAGCTGCAACCATTTGCGAGTTCCCACCTCCCATTGACTGAAAACAATTGCGCCGATTTTTGGGAATGGTAGATTACTATCGCTCATTTTGTAAGAACTTTGCAACTGTAGTGTTTCCCCTTACTGTACTGTTGAGTCCAAAACATGTTTTCTCTTGTACGGTCGGATGTGCCTTCGAGAATGTTAAGTCTCTACTCATTTCAGCACCTGTGTTAGCCACACCGAATTACTCCAAGCCATTTAGTCTAGATATTGATGCTTGTAATGTAGGTGTGGGAGCTGTCCTCCAGCAACAAGGTGCTTATGATGGCGAGCACCCAGTGTGTCATTTTTCAAGGAAGTTTACTTTTACGTAACACAACTACTCGACTATTAAAAAAAGAGGCTTTAGCTTTGGTCCTTAGTGTGCAACATTTAGAGGTATATTTGGGATGCGCTCACCCAAGCACTGTGTATTGTTACAGTAATCGACTTCCCTTTCTAATCTCGATGCGCAATTTTAATCAGCGTCTTATGCGCTTACGATCTTACGATCTTAACTTAAACATGTCAGAGGCAAAGACAATCTGGTGGCAGATTCCCTGTCGAGGCTGTGGTAAGTTAGTATAGATCTAAGGTCTTCTTGACAAAGTGACTAGTCAATTTTTGTGTGTGAAGGTATTACATGTGCACGTAATGTCTATACGTATTTTGTAATGAATTTGCTGCCCTCTATTGACCGTTTGTGTGTTGTTTTTTCTATTCCCTATTAATTAGAAGCATTTGCAAACACCTACCATCATGTTAGGACTTTGCCATTATAAGAGCTGATGCTGCACCTGAAACGGTGTGGGGGCTTGAGGGGCTGAACAAGCAGCTTTTGCCCCATTTTAGTCCTTGAGTTTACCTCCACCAAAAAGTTACTTTTTACTACTTTCATAAATCTTCCTAGTTGAATGATCCTTTGCGTTTTTCCTCAATCGTACAATGTATGTGTATGAATAAATGAGGCAAGTGAGTGATAGGGGGCAGTTGCGACTGCATTCACATGCAGTGAGTGTCAACTCGATGAGAAAGTGCAGCTGGTTTCGGAAAATATTTGAAATATCAATATGTTTGACAACACTAGTTGCCAGGCAATTTTTGTTAGTGGCCTCTAATATAAAAAAAGCTCGGTTTAATTGCATTTCTTCATAATTGGGTGATCTTCAACTTCATTAGATGAGTTTCTCTGACCCTGTGGATGTCACATAAACAATGTTATTTTAACTATGTTGACATGATTGATTTCAGGTTTGTGACGTAGAAAATCATCATTCAATGGTTTTGAATTATAAATTTGCACATGGTTTGTCTAAAGCATACTAAGAACACCACATATACATATTTCACTAAAGGGGGACTTAAGTCTGACTCTGGGATATGCATAAAATCTGTACATAGAAAAGCAATTTGAAAAGTACCAACAATAGAAAGGCATAATACAACATTTAAGTGAAACAAAATTGATTATGTGCTTTATTAAGGTTAATGTTTACTGTATATGTGATGTGAATCTAAAAGTTCAGTATTTGTTTATTTTGTGCATATAGATTGTTGATGGTCTCTATCTTGGAAATATAAGAGGTAAGCAATGTATTATTTTAATTTGTTTAGCAAACAAATATATAAATATCTAGCTATATTTAAGTTTCCTTTATATCTTGTTTGTATATTTTGTCCATCTTTAATCTTGCTAAAATTTGTGGTTGCTATGGTTTTGAAACAATTCATCTACAGTACACTCCATGCACAATAATGACAAGACAAAAAACAGGTTTGTGACAACTTTGCAAATGTATTAAAAGAAATTGTACATTGCATTAGTATTCATACCCTTTTCTGGGACACTTGAAATTTAGCTCAGAAGCATTAGTTTTGCTCTTCGAGTGGAGTTAACCTGTGGCAAATTCAATTGAAAAAGTATGATTTGGAGTGGCACATATATACCTCTCAATAAAGGTGCAAAAGCTGAAAATGCAAATCAAAGTAAAAACGAAGACATTAGGTCAAAAAAACTGCCAGTTGAGCTCTAAAACAGGATTGTATCAAGACACAGATCTGGGGAAGAAAGGGTTCACAGAAGCATGTATCCTTTATCTATCCTTAATGAAACAGGTTTGGAACCACCAGATCTCTATCTTGAGCTCAACTCCTGTCCAAACGGAGCCATCGATGGAGAAGGTTCTTTGTTAGAGCGGTGACCAAGAGGCTGATGATCACTCTGGTTGAGCTCCATGATCACACATGGAGATGGGAGAAACTTACAGAAGGACAAACATCACTGCAACACTGCACCAATCTGGGATTTATGGCTGAGAGGCCAGACTTAAGCCTTTGCTCAATACTTCAACAAATCTTTCAAACTGTCAGAAACAAGATGTTCTGGTCTGATGAATCTCGGTTTCATGTGTGGAGAAAACCAGGCACTGCTCAACACCTGTACAATACCATCTCAACAGAAAAGTGTGGTGGAAACAGCATCATGATGTGGGGGTGTTTTTCAGCTTCAGGGACTGGGGCATTTGTCAGAGTAGAAGAAAAGCTCAGTTGCACAAAATACAGAGATAATGAACATGAAAGCCTAACCCAGAACATTAAGAACCTCAGCTTCAGGTCAGTTGTGGCCTAGTGGTAAGAGAGTTGGACTTGTAGCCAGAAGGTCGCTGGTTCAAATCTCAGTACCACCAGGAAATGACTGAAATGCGCTTGAGCAAGGCACCTTACCCCTGTTTGCTCTGCAGTGATAGCTGCCCACTGCACCCTACTTGTAAGTCGCTTTGGATAAAAGCGTCAGCCAAAGGAATAAATGTAAATGGAAGCGTAGCTTATGGACAATTCCATCTTTATCCTTGAGTGGCCCAGCAAGTGCTTGGGCTTGGACCCAACTGAACATCTCTGTAGAAACCTGAAAATGTCTGTCTACCGATGATCTCCATCCAACCTGACAGAGTTTGAGAGGATCTGAGGAGACGAATTGCAGAAAATGGCCAAATGTAGATGTGTAGAGCTCATACCCAAAAAGATTTGAGTCTGTAAAGGTGCTTTAACCCTTTTCTGAGTTAACTGTATGAATACTTATGCAATGTACTTATTTGTTTTTTTTTTGTTCTAATTCGTTTTCAAAGCTGTCAAAAATCAGTTTTTGTTTTGTCATAATTGTGTATGAAGTGTAGATTAATGTCATTTTTCTTTTTAAGCAGTTTAAGATAAGGCAGCGGCATAAATTGGGAATAAAATGAAAGGGGATGGATACTTTTTTAAGGCACTGTATATCTATTTAAGAAACAGGTTTTTATTTTAAGTACATGTTTTTAGAAAAATGAAAGACATGGGAACATTGTCTCTGAGTTACAAAAAAAGTCATTTTTAATCATGAATTACTCCAAACCTGCACACATTTCTTTGTTTGATTGTACATAAAGATATTTGGAAGAATTTTAGCTACTGAGATTTCTGGGGCATCATTGACTACCATAGTAGAAATATTTATTATTTCTATGTCGAACACAAATAAAACATTTTGAAGAATTTAGGAAAACAAACAACCATTTTAACGGAACTCAACGGTGCCCCAGAAATGTCAGTGGCTAACATTCTTTAATATATCTATCTTTGTGTTCCACAGAACAAAAAAATGTATACAGATTTGTAACAACTTGAGGTTGAGTAATACATAACTGAATTAAATTTTTTTGGTGAACTATTCTTTTAAAGGAAGAGTTGACAGGAATATAAAATCTACCGCATAATTCCATTACCCTCGTGTAGATGAAAACCTGTTATATTTGGCTTTTAATCGCATACTCTTTATATTGTTTGCTTCATTAGTGTTGTTTGTAGAACATCATTTTTATTATTGCATAAACATTGTACGGTCAGCATTGTGAACAAGCCAAAGTGTGAAACTTTGGCATGTGACTTCTCCCTCAATGTTTTTGCTTCCTTTTTTATATGATCTGTGATGTGTGGAAAAAAGCCCCAGAATATGTATTTTTTGCTGTCAATATCAACAAGGCTTTATGAAGAAATGTCACATTCTGAATATTTTGTGTGACCATGGCATCAAGCTCAGCTTTTATGTAACAGCTTTCCTAAAACTTTGCACATGCAGGACAATGGACATCTTTATTCTAACAGCTCTGTGGGTAAATGCTTATAACACTGATGTTGTTAAATGTTTCCATACACAGACTCCGAGAACAGAGAAAATCTGTCTCGTCAAGGCATCACCCACATCCTCTCTGTGTGCAACAATGCCAAGCCTGTATTACAGGTATGAATTATATGCTCTTACAGAGACAATAGTGTACCAGGCAACATACTACACAGAGTAAAACTCGGAGTATTAACAGAGTAGTTCACTTTCAAAATAAATGTTCATGATCATTTACTCACCCCCATGTCGTCCAAGATGTTTATATATATGTTTCTTTAGTGAACTACTCCTTTAACACCGAGTACCTCAGAGTATTTCATACATAAAGCATGCACTGCATATGAGACATGTCCTTTCATATTGTAGTCTTTTGTCAGCCTTAATCTGAGGGTTTTAAATGGTTTATTTATAGCTGAGGTGTGAGTTTAGCTTCAACCCTGATCCAACTCACCCACTTGTAATATTCCAGTAATCCGGAAGATCTTGATTCACTTGTTGAGATGTGTTTGATCAGGGTGGATGTCAAGGATCACAAGCAAGAACTTGCAGGACTGTTGAAAAAAATAGCTGATTTACGACATTCAACATTCACGAGCAGCAGGGGGCAACAGTGATATTCTGTAACTGTTGAGAGCGATGGACTGATTTAACATTCATCATCTGTTTTGAGACCCTTTAAATAGCTTCAAAACTTGCTGAGCACTGAAGTGTGTGAGGCGACACAACCTCCTAATCTCAAGAGAAGTAATTCATGAACATGATTTCAATCTTTATATTATAGTTTTGGAATGAGAAACGTTACAGTTACTCTGAGACCTCAGAAAATAGATGATTGAGTCCAATGAGTTCCCTTTCTGTCGGTCTCTCGACATGGTTTTGAACTGACAGATTGGGTTCCCCCTTGAGAACCTATCAACTTCTGACTAGTGAGAAAAGGCCAATGAAATTGGCGAATGAAATTTGCATCCGGGTATAAAAGGGAAACCGCGTGCTGCATTCATTCACCTTGTGTTGGTCGGTTCCAGACGTGTTCGAGCAAATTCTGAAAAAGCTCATTTCCTCCAGCGTAGCATGTCCTGCTGTTCTCGTGGGTGCGGTACTCTCATTGAGGAGGGGGACGGACACGATGACTGCATCAAGTGTTTGGGTCTCCAGCACACTGAGGTAGCCTTCATGGACACATCTTGCCCACACTGCGGGCAGATGGTGATTGAGACGTTGCGGTCACGGATGGTCTTCTTCCGAGAACCAGCCACCACCTCGCCTGCTTCCCGGGCTGTGACGACAGTCCGCCAGCGCGAGCAGCATGGGTGAGATGGGGGCCATTGCGAGCGTAAATCCGTCAGCCAAGCGCTCGCGGACCGCTCGCACCCCGTCTCGCTCGTTTGATCATTCCCCAGAAGAGGGTTCCAGACTCTCTGGATCCTCAGCCACGTATCCATAAATGGTACGTGATGAAGATGAGATGTCAATCGCAGCAACGGAGGGCAATTTGCTGGCATCCGATCCCGACGATTCCTTGCAGCTCCCTCCCATGGGGGGTGGAGCTCAGGAAGAGGTGGATATCGAGATGTTATCCATGCTTTCCCAGGCCGCCGTGAGCATTGGGTTGCAGTGCACCGCCTCCAAGCCGTGCAGAACCCAGTCCCATTCTTCCCTTTCGGCTTATTCACATCAAACCGGTCTCGATGTGCCCCCGGTGGAGCGTGCGGTCGCAGTGCACCTGTGCACCTGTGCCTGTAGACGGGGGCCCCCTGGAAAGGTCGACCTAGACTCCCGTCCACTGCTGCGGGCCAAGCTGCCTCCTCTCTCCACGCCATGGCCATCCAGCAGGTCCACCAAGCCAAGGCGTTGAAAGAGCTCCACGAGGGTAAGACCGACCCGGGGCTAATGCAGGAACTCCACACCGCCTCCAACCTTGCCTTATGGACGACCAAGATGACCGTGCAGGCCCTGGGTCGGGCGATGTCCACACTTGTGGTCCAGGAGAGACACCTCTGGCTCAACCTGGAGCAGATGTGGGACGCAGAGACACTCAGCTTTCTTGACGCACCCATCGCGCAAGGTGGGCTGTTAGGTGACACTGTCGTGGACTTCTCACAACAGTTCTCGTCAGAGAAGCTGCAGACGGAGGCGATCAGCCACATCCTACCCCGCAGCAGCCCTGGCCCTCTCCGATACCAGCTCCGGCTCCCCCCCTACCAAGCGCCCCCCCCGAAGAGGATGTAAAAGAGGAGACTGCCACCCCGTCAGCAGCTGTCGCGGAAGCCAAAGCGGCCCTGACGGAAAGACCCCAGGGAGGTTAACGCCATCAGGACCGACCCCAGCAATAACATCGCTGGTCGGTTGATCAGAACGGTTTCTGCCCCATCTCAACATCAGCTAGGTCCCTTTGGGGGCCTAGCGGCCACATTCTCACACAAAGAGTTTCCAATCTCCCTGGGTGTTTTTCACAGGCGCTCTCACCCTCTTCCCGACAGTGTTCGGCAACCCGACGTTGCATCATGGCGAGATGCAATGTCGAGTATTGCTCGAGCTTCCCACCTGTAACAGTGGCCATGGGAAACTTTCCGTCTCGGCTTCTCGATGCAATTCGCCAGACCTCCGCCCAAGTTTCGAGGTATCCTCTCAACCTCGGTCAGAGGCAGGGATGCTCCCGTAATTCGGGCCGAGGTCGCCACCCTTCTGGTGAAGGAAGCGATCGAGCTCGTCCCTCTAGCAGAGATGTTCAACGGGTTTTACAGCACGTACTTCATCGTCCCCATAAAAGGCAGGGAGTTGCGCCCCATCCTAGATCTGCGTACCCTGAACAGGCAACTGTACAAGCTAGGGATGAGTCACGAATTTTGAATATTCGATTTGATATTTTTATTATAGAATTTCGAATAGTTTGTGTGATCTTAAAAAATTTGCCGTGTTTTCACGTGTAACTAGTTCAAGTAACCAAAGGGTGGCGCTGCCAATAACGACGCACCTAAAACCTAAAGGCTGTCATTCAAGAGACAATAGAGGAAAACATTTTCTCACAACAATTGTTAATGAAGTTACGCACACTGTAGACCCGCGTGGCATAACGGATAAGATAAATTGAGACGGTGAGTTCTTTTCGGGGGTCCTTTAATAAAATGAATGAGAATAAAGTGCAGTGCAAACTCTGCAATGCAAAGCTGGCTTATCATGGATCAACAACTACGATGCACAGTCATTTGAGGGCGAAGCACCCAGCAGGTCCATCCACAGGTCAGCAATCAGTTGCTAGTTTTATGGTCAGACCAACCAATTTGGATGCCAAACGGGCGGAGCAAATAACGGCTTCAATTACTAAGATGATCGCTAAGGATATGCTTCCGATCGGCTTTGTCGAAGGAGAGGGCTTTAAAAATCTTATGGAGTTTACTGTTCGTCTAGAAAAACGATCACTGCCAGACTGGAGAAACTTTTTCATGACAATAGAAACTGAAGCCTTTAGAGCTATTAATTCATGAAATCGTTCCGGACTGTTAAAAAACGCCGTCATTCAGTTAATATATTTTAACGCATTTTAAGTCTGGTCTAAAATCTTTATGGCTTTATTATTTTTTCCTTAATCAACCACACTGCTGTTTTTTAGTTGGTATAAATGCGCATGCTCAAATTTTACAAGGAAATGTCCTAGCATTATGAGGTACGACGTACTGTTAATAAGTGCCGTCATTCGGTTGTTAATATATTAATGTATCTTACTTTCATGTCTTGATTCTCCCTCGTCATCTTTTGAGGGTCAGGCATAGCAGTACAGAGTCCTCCCTTTAGTCTGTCCCTATCCCCACAAGTCTTTACGAAGATCATGGAAGCCCCCCTCACTAAGCTCACTGGGGGAGAAGGCATACTTCCGCTTATCGCGCGGCCAGCTGTGCGCTCGAGCATCCGTGCAGAGGGGAGCCTAAGCATCACTAAGCAAGCACCTCCTGCGGGCAGTCTGGGCAGAGCAGCCCTACCCTTAGACCGGGTACCTTTATAAATTATCCACATATAGCTCTAACCGGACCTAGTGCTACCAGACGTTGTAACTTCCCCAGTCGGGCAGTGCCGTCTGATGTATCCTCATGATAGGTTCCCACCTTGGTTACCCATGACCTTCCCTAGGTGGACCTCCACCTTGCGGTTAACTACTTAAGTCAGCAAATTTCCCATGAGCTCTCCCCTGACAGTGAGACCATGCTGGTGTCTCCACTAACTCCTCCCGACGGTAGGAAGTAGTCTCTGTAGTGCATTTCCCATTTGAGGAAGTAGCACTTACCCAGTGGCCTTACGGCACAGAGATGCTACTCGCTGTTAAAAAAATCCAAGGCCGCAGCCCGTGAGGACCGAAGGCAGAGGCTTCTAACATATTCAAGAAGCTTGTGGACCACTTACCTACCTATCCACTGGAAGATTACAATTTTGCGAAATCACTCACGACTGACCAGCCCAGGCCAGTCACCGTCGCTTCGCTAGAGATTGTGATACGTCACAGTGCTGTGGCGTTTTCAATAGGAACCCCATCTGACGGTTCAACAAAACGTCGAGAAACCATCAGCACCACAGTCTCTCAAAATCCTGTGGGAAATTTTATTTGTGTGTTATATTATAGAACAAAAGTTTTTGGGTCGGGCCTTGTTGTGATGGTATTTGATGAAAAGACGTAGAAAAATAGGAAAGTGTGATATATAATATTGGATCTCCCGAGCAGACAGTGCAGACACGTGTAATGATTTTTTCTAGGGTTTTTAAAGTGTATTTAATCAGAATATTCACAGAATTATTTCAGCTGTTTTGAAGGTATTTATAATATCTTTTTGTGATGATCTCATCCTCAGGACAAGACCTATCTGTGCATTCATGCAGCTGATGCTTCCAGCCAAAATCTGTGAGTCCTAAATATACTGAACAACACACAAACCTTTCAAGACACTCAAGGAATGTGTGAAGAGCAAAGACAACATGTATACATAAAAATAACAATGCAGAAATGCAAAATGAAAATGAGTGTAGAAATTGTAAAACTACTGGTGTTCGTCATGGGTCACATGACTTTCTTACAGACAAGAAAAGATGCTCATGGAGAGACACTTTCACAACATTATACCAAAGCTGAGTTTTCCTCATTCATGTGTCCGAATCAATGAGTGAGTGGGCATGTTTCATGCAGGTATCAACTATTCACGTGTGTACATCTAAAACGGTTCTTATGTACCTGGCTAAATAAAGGAGCTTTCACATAGTTAAAGATAACTATAAAACAAAGTTTAAAAAATTGTTCTTCATTTGGGAGATAGCGCGGTTCAAATCACAACTATAATGATAAAGAAAGATTTTTTTCAGCTGATGAATGATAAAACACTGTTAATACTGTTGCCAATATCTAATGTTAGGCTATTGATGAATGTGATGCTGGTTTATGTCTGAATTAAAGACTGTAGCGGTTTGAAAGGGGTGTGTTTACAGCAGGATATTATACACTGAGGTAACAGTGTATAATATAAGTGTCAGTAAGCTGGCACATATACATCCTGGACATGAGAACACTTCCAGTCTTCAGAATGAGCATCCAGCCTTTGCTCTGCTTTGCTGTCATATTTTGGAGAAATGACGTTTGGGAATGAAAACAAAAGCATTAGGAGCATGTATAATACATGTACAATACATTCATTTTAGTGAGTGGGAACAATGCACCGCGCGAGCTTA
This sequence comes from Triplophysa bombifrons, assembly GCA_029783895.1. Taxonomy (NCBI): domain Eukaryota; kingdom Metazoa; phylum Chordata; class Actinopteri; order Cypriniformes; family Nemacheilidae; genus Triplophysa; species Triplophysa bombifrons. The sequence continues at coordinate 21,397,933 of CM056461.1, read as the reverse complement.
AAATAAACATAACGTGTATCGTTATTATGGATGCAAATTTTGTAACATTTAACGTTATAGTTATAGTATAATGTGAACACCCTTTAATGCTGTTTGCTGTGTATTCTTTCACATTGGCCTACTCAATAACAATCCAGAAAAAAAACTATGGAAGAAATACGTAGGACTTATAAAAAATCTTAGGAGTCACATTAAAGGAATCTGTTTTACACAATATTTCAAGCCAGTTTAGCCTATTTAGAACATAGAACATAGAATGAGCTTTATTGGCCAAGTGAGTTTCCACATAAGAGGAATTTGTTATAGTGACAGAAGCTCCACAGTGCAACAGAAAGACATAATACAGATGATAAAAGAATAATATACAATAGGCAATGTATAAAACAGCAAAAACACAATATACAATATAGACAATTATGTATGTACAAGTCTGATATGTGCAAGTTTGGTGAATAAATAATGTGAAATAGAGTTCTGTGTTCCGCATATAATGTCAATTGTTCATGAGGTAGATTGCCTGAGGGAAGAAACTGTTCCTGTGTCTGGTCGTTCTGGTGATCGCTCTGGAGCTCTGGAGCTCTGAAGTGTGATGGGAGTGAGGGGTCTAGAGTGACTTTACAAGCCTTTTTGCTCATTCTGGATGAGAACAGTTCTTGGAGAGTGGGGATGGTTGTACCAATGAGCAGTCCGGACTACCCTCTGCAGTCTTCTGAGATCAGATTTGGTAGCTGAGCTGAACCAGACAGTTATAGAAGTGCAGAGGATGGACTCGAAGATGGCAGAGTAGAACTGTTTCAGCAACTCCTGTGCACTAAATAGCTGTGTGTGTGATGCACGTGTGCTATCAGTGCGAGGCACCATCCCCTGATGCAATCCAGAGGGAAGGAAACTGTGCACTGGCCACCAGACCTATTAAAACCCATCTGTCACAATCTCACAGCTTTAAAATAAGGATAACGGTCTGGATGTTTCATCACACCCACTTTAGTCGGAAAACAAACTGATTTTTATCGAAATTGCGCATCATAATCATTCATGACAAAAATGTGTTCCCCACTCACTGTAACCATATGTAACCTGTTGCTTATACATCTAACATATTAAGTGTTTCTTCCTCTCTCTTTTTTATTGCCTTAAACTGTTCAACTGCTGGGCATTCGTTTACAAGAGGACGGAACGTTTCTTAAAAAAATATATATATATATACATATATGCTAAACAATTTTTTCTGACATAACAACTTTATTATAACAATCTTCATTTGCACCTTTTTTGTACTATTTACCACAATAACTGTGTAAGTTAACTAGGTAACAATCCTGAACCGACCCATAAATCTAATCTCGACTAATTGTAGTGTAAGTACCTTGTTAGTGCGCATACTGTTAAATAAAACAATCAGTTGACTTCCATTCTGAATTAGGACAGTTAAGGGTTGTGAGTAATGCTTTGTTAGCTATATTGGGAAATCGGCACATTGAAGGTTTTTGCAATCATTTGTTTCTCAATCATACCTGAATTTAGCGCAGTTTTCAAATGGTGCTCTGTTTTTTACATTGGTAATATTATTAATAGAATTATTTCCTTGCTTGGAACATGCCTAGGGAAGGTCATTAAAAACTCAGTTTTAGTAGTTTTAGCAGTTTCTTTGATACAGTATTTCCCCTGAGCTTCAGCTGAAACATGACGATGTCCCTCTGGAATAATAATGTGTAATGATTGGATATTTTGAAGACTTTGCAGAGACCATTTTCAGTTTTTCTGAATTTACTATTCATATGTATGTATGTGTTTAGGTACAATTATCCTTTTTTTTCATTCAGTAATCTACTTATAATATTTCCACCAAGTTTCAAATAAAAACGTTATTTTGTTTGCATATATTTGCAGAAAATGAAAATTGGAGGAATAGGTCAAAATAATGGAAAAGATACTCTGTATTTTTACAGACCTCAAAAAAACATGTTCATATTCCCTTTTAACAACATTAATATGTGTAGATGCATTTAGGAAAATTCATGTTTTTCACATGCTGTTGAAAGACTTTGTTAGGATGTTTAGATGATTTCGTTGAAATTCAACAGACACTGGACTGGAATGGACACAACACATCTAGAAAGGGTATTTAAAGGAAATTTGGAAGGTCTCCTTTATTCCGCGGCTGTATATCATACTTCCATGTCAGTTGCAGATTAAAAGCGAGGTAGTAACCTGTCATAATATGATCATGTAATAGGATCTGTCTTTCTCACATTTCATTTTGCAGGTCTCAACATTTTAAAGAGTGCATACGCTTTATCCACGAGTGTCGACTCAATGGAGGGGCGTGTCTGGTTCATTGGTAGGTGTTTTACCTGTTTTCTATTTTTGTGCTTTTCCTTCAGTACAGTATGTGAGCTATTAAATATTAGAATCACTTTACAGGAACAGTGGTTTAACCGGAAAACCTTGCTTGTATTGTTGCATCATGATGCTTTTTCACCATTTCCAGTATTATAGTCTAGACAAAATAACTTGCATGCTCACATTCACAGTGACTTTGCCTATATTCTGTATAAATTAACAAACTCTTTATGCTATTAACATTCAATCTAACAAACCATGTCTCTCACTTCAGTCTTGCTGGAGTGTCTCGCAGCACAACCATGGTGGTGGCTTACCTCATGACCGTCACCAGTTACAGCTGGGAGGAGTGTCTGTGCGCCGTAAAGGCTGTGAGATCCTTTGTGGGCCCAAATTACGGCTTTCAACAACAGCTGCAGGAGTTTCAGATCAAACAGGTTTCAGAGGTACAGATTCTGACTGAAGATGACTTCCTCTCTCAGGTGTCAATGAAATATTAGAAAGTAAATACCAGTCCTTTACAATGAAATTGTAAGACTAGTTAGGCTCTGTGTTGCAGGTTCAGGTCCTCATCCAAAAGCAAATTCTCAAAGGTCATTAAAGGGTCACTCAAATACAATATTTTGGCGTGATGTGTGTGCGTGTGTGTTTGTGATGCTGTCCTACTAACAATGACCATTTCTATACATTGTAAACGTATTTGTAAGTGTTGGCAGGTTGGATCAGATGAAGTTGTCCACTAGTCTCAGCCTCCACCATGGTTGGTTGAACGTCTGATGCATAAGGCACACTTTTCTGGAAACACTTCAGCACGTTCGAAGTCGTCATCTGTTGAATTTCACAGGATTTCTAGGGGACACCCGTGTGGTTGTTTGCTTTACCTGTCAGTCATATGGCCTCTTGAGCGGGCCATGGCCAAAGAAAGCAGCGAATATTCCCTACTCTACGTGAGCCTTTTTAATATCCAAAAGAAGTCTGTGCAGTTTACAACTCTGGTTGCATGTGCTCAAATTCTGCATGTCCTTGTCTGTGAGAACTAAGCGAGTAATCATTACCCAATAAATGGTACCCATTGATTTTTTTATAGTAGGAATAAAAATGACTAGGCTCAAGTCATCAGCCAATTTGATGTCTTGCATCGGTTCTCGCATTTGTTGTGTGAAGGTGTGAAGTGGGGTTTCCTGTTAGAGCTTGTGTTGCTGCATGAAAAGTAAGATACGAGGAGTTGAACGACAAAAAAGTTAAAATAGTGCTTCTGACCATTAGTCTGACTTTTTGGGTTAAAAGGGGTACCTGCGTGAATAAGGGGAACTCTGGTTTAAGGGGGACCTTCTAATATTGCAACACGATCTTGTCTGCTCAACCCAATATTGTTTGCTGTTAAAGTGGTTGTAAATGTGTCAGGCTGAGATTTTTGAGAACAACATAAAGAGGAATTACTTTCGTACCTCTCATGGGTTATTATAAAACTCTTGATTCATTTGATCACGCTTTACAAATACATAGAGAGCCTTATCTGTATAAACAATGTGTTGCTGTATTTGACCTAATTGTGGACAGAAATGTCATTCCTAAAGTGGCTATTGGTGGATACAGACTGTGGGTGGGTTCACTTCTGTCCTGCTCTCAGGAAACAGCGCAGTTCTGAAGAAAGACTGCCTTTGAGCAGAAATGAAAGAACCCTTCTATACGAAGGGACGGATTGTCGTGATAAATGTCAATCCTTATATTCAGCGAGACAGTTTTGGACAGGTAACCATGAGGAGAAGTGAAACGCACTGTCTCTCTGCCCTTGCACTGATGCCCAGCTAAACTGAGTTGTTTGCTTTTGACTTTATATGCTGAGGTCTACACATGCAATCATGTTTAAAATGAGTTGTTTAATGCCCGGTTCACAGACAAGGCTTAAAGCTAGTCCCAGATTAAAATGAATGTTTGCTTCTTCTTTGAAGATCTTAAATATGTCAGTGCCATTGTTTCATCTCCACACCAGTAATGATTTTTACTAAGGCGTTTTTATAAAAGTAACTTAAATATCCTCAATTATCTAAGCTATATGACTTAAGTTAAGCCCTTTATGTGAAACCGGGCCTACATTTTGGCTGGACTTTTGCTGAAAAAAGAATAGTTTTCTAAATGGGAGAACCTCTATTTGGGGATGTGATCAAATGGAGAAGTGGTTTGTGAACTGGATAATGCTTTTTATTATGAAAATGTCCACTTTGTTTTTAAAGTAAACTTAGTCTGCAAAATAAGAAGCCTAATTCTGATTGGCTTTGTTAAAAAAATTGTATGATGTGTGTCCAGATAGAAAAAGGTGGGTGTTCACCACCAATTGTTAACATTTTTCTTGATCTACTGCTGGGTGAATAAGTGGTGGATATACTGTACTGTAGGTTATTTAAGTTTACAGTTTGTGAGAGCATGATTTCAGGTTTGTAATTCTGCTTAATCTGCTAAGGAAAGTCTGCCTGGAAAGTAACCGGATATCTGTCCTCCCACTCAATTCCAGCATTGAGCCCGAGCAAGGGCTGTGTGCCAGGGAATTCCCACTCTCTCTTTAAGACATGACATATCAAGACTAGACGGTTACAGTCATCTGCTCCCGCTGGGAAGGTGTGTTTGTAGGCAGTGATATAGAATTCTGTGGAAGTCTATAACTTGCTTGGGTCAGAATTTCCGAAGAGTCCTGAATGAGGGCCACTTGGAGCCTGGAACATTTGGTCAGCATTCGTTGTTTTAAAATGGGTTCATTTCAAATCCAATACTTTCCCGAAAAGCCTGTGATGGAGTAGCCAGGTTGTCATAAGAAGCCAGATGTTTTCAATCAACTTCTATTTTTGACTGTGGGCACTGAGACACTGATTCAGTAGAATATTCTCTGACGAAGCAATTCTACATACGCTTAGACGTCACAAAATGCATTCAAGCATTGAAAATGACCTATGCGAAGGTTTCCCTTTTTTCGCTCTTTTTCAAACCATAAATAACAACAGAAACTATACAAGTATGCCCTGTCACCTGTATGTGCTCTCGTGTCCAGTTTGTTTGATGACCGAGTAAGTTGTATTAAAGCACTTACACTAATGTGATGTCCTCCTATCTCTTGCAGTACCGGGCGTGGCTGCAGGCCAGCTACAGACCTAGTCCCTTTAAAGACCAGGAGCAGGTTCAAGCTTTACTGAGTTTATACACCGAGCAACAGCAGCAGGCCCAGCAGCGTGAAGAAGAATGGTTGAATCAGTCCTCTAGTACCTGCACACTGCCCAACAACAAATACAGCAGACCAGGCAGCAACAGTTGAAAGAGTTCAACGGCTTTAACCTCTGCTGCACAGTAACGCCACATCGGACGAGAGAAATGAAAAATCAAATCGGTTACACTAGACCCAAATGTGCATGTAATGTCAAACACAGATTGGCGTAATCAATGTAATTGAAGTGAGAAGCAACAAAAGATTTTTCGTTCTCTTTTTTTGGTAATAGCACTAATAAATGTATTTCATTAACTGTGCCGCCCAGTTTCTTGAGTGAGATATCTTGAGTTTTTTACCCTTTTATCACAAAACCACATACACCTTGATCATTCAAAATTAAGTGATAGAATGGAGACATACAACATGAAAGAGGTCCATGGTTTGCTATATTATAAATGTATCTTGTCATTTACAAGTTATGGACTGTTGTACTTTATGAACATGTAAATAAACAAAAATACACAATTTGTTTGTATTTATATTTTAACATAGAGTCATATGACTTTTTAGATCCTAGTTTAGTTCCTTTTCTGAAATGTTGGTCTAAATAGATATTACATATATTGGATATTCATGCTATATTTGCATATCATATTATTTTAGATTTTGTAGGTGGTTTCGAATAAACACTGTGAATACTTATTTTTCTGTCTAATTTGATTTTCTGAAGACTGCGACCAATGGATTGGTGTCGTAACTGCACAATTCAGCTAAATCCTTAGAGACTATATGTGAACTTTTCAGCATGGTATTTTCCCATAGCAAACTGGGAGTATCAAATTGGCTATCAATTATTAACAGTGTTGAGTGAAAGTGATTAATTACTGTAATAAAAAATGTAGGGTATTCATTTTAAGTTATTGTTGTTGCTTAATTTATGATCCACTTGCATTACAAACTGCATGTACTATAAAATGATTTTCAATTTAAAACATGCATTAGAATTAGAATAGAGCACTTTTCTCTGGCTCTGATGGTGACAGGTTAGCTCGAGCAATAGACTGCACATATGAGCAGCTTGTGTTGTAGAAGCAGCACTGCAAAAAATGTCGTTTATTCAAGTGTACTTGTACTTTATTGCGGTTATACTTAAACGCCTGCTACAGAATGTGCAATTTCAGTGATCTTATAATATCTTGACAGGTCACACTGTGCGACACGTATCTAATATACTTGGGAACGACACGCATGTACACTGTACGATGATGACACCTCCTGAATCTTATGCTAAGGAGCAAGTTAGAAATCGTCATCAGCGTGCGCAAATTGTAATCGTAGTTTGGCAGTTGTGCTTGCATGTATGCTGGAAAGAAGAAGTGGAAGCGGAATTTCGCCTCCATGGCGTTTAACTTTTCTTGCCATGTAGTGTTAATCCATACATCATTTCATCTTGCATTTTTATTGGCTACTCTGTAGGTGTAGGTTGTACGATCAAGCTTAATTTCTGACACTGCCAGAAAATGTTTGCAGGCTGTTTTTGATCGCAAGACCCTGACAACAGCCGTCTTACAGTCTTTCTCACTGTACAATGTAGGACCAGCCTTTAGGAGCCACGAACAAAGAAATCGCCATGGTTGTCTTCTTTCGTCTGGGACAGCCCAAAATCATTTAAGAGGCGGTTTACTGCAAAGGATTAGATTAAGACAAAACTAGGCCTAGTTAAATTAGAAAGTATAGGTTGTTTTTGGTCACACTTCAGGCAATTTTCTCTATTAACAAACCCTTAACAACCAATTTTCCCCCAATAAACTCTTCATTTGTTGCTTATTAATAGTTAGTAAGGTTATTAGGTTTAGGGATTGGTTAGAATTAGGCATGTAGTTTATGGTCATGCAGAATATGTGCTTTATAAGTACTAATAAACAGCCAATAATAGGCATGCTAATAACAACTTTATTAGTGAGAATTGCCCCCTATACTGAAATGTTACCTGTTTCTTTTTTAATACGCATCACAAGGAAAATTACAGTTGTCCACCTTGAGACAAAACAATGGCACTGATGTATTTTAAGATACATGTCTGTGCAAACAGTTTTCAGCTTAAACCGAGACCTAGTGTACTTAAAGCGGCCATTCCCTGTGATGCCAATTTTCAACCTTTAGTTAGTGCGTAATGTTGCTGTTAGATCATAAACAATACCTGCAAAATGAAAGCTCAAAGTTCAATGAGTAGCGAGATATTGTCTTTAACAGAATTCACTTTTCAAGGACTACACAGAACGAAGTAGTGTTTGGTTATCAGAGATTGTAAATATTTGACTGACCTGGCCAATTACGTACTTTCATTTTCATCACAGTCCTCCAGCTGGTCATTAGAATTCAGCTACACACATTCTAAGATAACCAACGCTCAAATAACAGCTTCATGACTTTAACATCAGCTTTGAATGCGGTTCTGTGTAATAACTGATATTGTGTGTGTGTGTGTAACTCTTGAACACTTCTATGAAACGTCCTTTGAAGACCTGTTTGCGAATGTCTGCTGGTCAATCTGCTTGTTTTATTATCCAGCTCAGGTCCAATATAAAAAGGCAAAGCTAACGCTTCTGTTATTAGTGATAGTTGATAAAACCGGTCTGATGCCATTCCACCATTGTCATTTCTCTGCCATAGTAGGGAAAAAATGTGCGATCTCTAACAAAGATTTGACGTTTGCACATGCACTTGCAGACAATCCGCAGGTTTTTAACTGATGAAGTGAAGTTGACGCCATTGTTAATGTTTATTGCTAAAAGCCAAAAAAAAGCTAAAAGTTTATGAATTCACGTGCACTGAGAGGGGCACCGACCAATCACAACAGCTTGAGGAGTGGAACTGGTGCTGATATGGTATGAGTGGGACATCTTCACACACACACACTCTAAGCTGGGAACCAATCACGACATACCTGGTCAGCTTTACCAATCAGAGCGTTTCGAAAGGCGGGACTTTGAGAAACTGGAAGAAATCCAGTCGTTTCGTGAGAAGAGCGACAGCGCTGGACGACAGACTTGAAATATGTGAAATAAAAAGTTTTTTTTAAACTAGAAACATGAACATCCATTGTTAAACACCCACATAACATAATCAAAGTTTACTTTATTATTTCCTGATTATAAAATAAAACTTGGCAAACACATATTCCTGTTGGAAAAACAATACAATATTTTCTATTACAAATAAAATTATGTTCCAAATTTTTTTTGAATCTATTGTGTCTTGAATCTTATTCCAGTGGGATTTAATGGTGTTCCATCTGTTACCATCCACCAAGACCATACCAGAGCAACTAGGCCTATTAAAGGTTCCATTAGCCTGAAATCAATAAAATCATTAAGATTTAAGTGTTAGTTCTTGTTTTTTTGTTTTCAGCCAGGGACTTGTAGTTAAAGGACCAGTCACTCAAATCTAGCAGCATCTAATGATGAGGTTGGGAATTGCAACCAACGGGCTCACTTCACATCTTCCCCCTCCCTTTCGAAGCACTACAGAGGCTGACACAACATGAAGAATTACATGCACGGTGTATGAAGATATAAGTAGCTACATTTTAAGCTCATACAAACATAACGCTTCATCATGTAAGGTCTTTATACACATCTGATGCACAGTGATGCATATTATAATGCTGGGCAGCGGAAACATTTTTTATCGCATTAATCGCATGAGTTTTCTGTGCTTAATCACGATTAATCACATTGTTAAGCGTACAATTCAATAATTAATTTAAAAGTATTGTAATATTCACTTTTATTTTAAATGTACTGTATATGAACAAAAGTGCAACAAGATAATTTAAACAAATAATGTGATTTTTTACAACATTATTTCCTTTACATAGTAGCATTAACATTTTAACTTAAAATATTTATTGTAATGAAATTAAATATAAAACCAAAGCTATCTGCCATTGCCAGGCATGTACTTTCTGTCTAGTTTGATATAGAAAATCAAGTTATAATGATTATTGATTTTCATTGCTTATACATAAACTCTCTTTCAACACTCTTTCAACACAAAGTGTAAATTGTACTGTATTTTTTTCATAACATCTTTAAAAAACATAATTAGTGTATGATACTTTTTTCTTTATCTTAACAATTCATATAATAAGAAGACAATTCCTTTAACATGGGTGTTTTGGGCCCGTTCATTATTGTTTGATGAACATGATAAACAGAGATCTTTAACATGCTACTTCCCCTTTAAGAGCGCTCTATAAAGATCTAGGTGTCTAATGATGGGTTCACACCAAATGCGAACAATCGCGTTAAAGGCTCTTTATTACTCGCGGGAAAAGTTCGTTATTTTCGCATGACGCCAGCTGACAAATATTTTCAACTTGCGGGGAAGAGGAGATTTGTGTCTATTTGCGTCTTTGCATTGACTTTGTATGTAATTTACTCATGCAAAACGCTTACTTTGCGTTTAGTGTGAACCCCCTGTAACATAATTGTTTCCCAACTGTTTATGTTCATAAAACTGACTACATTCACATGGACCCTTCCTAATATGGGAATTTTTACATCATTTTGTGTTTATTTTTAGTTTTAGAGTAAGAATATGTGAAAGAAAACTCAGTTTGGTAGTTTGCGCTCTGACTATCATGTTTAAACATGTTTTCTGCATTAGCCTCACACTGCATACAATAAATGCATGTTTTGTACATTAGCCGGGGAATTTTTGTATTCGGCAGGCTATGGATTTCCTTCCTCTTTATTATCAATAGCATTAAATAAGCCTCTTACACCCGCACATAGGACGTCTAGAGCAACATACTTACCAAACAAAATAATACTTAAAAAAACTATGTTAATGCACAGAAAAATTGCTGTCGACATTAATGAATTAATCCGTTAAAGCAATAATAACATGTTAACTTTCCAAGCCCTAGTATATTATATTGCATTTCCGTCAATAGACCCTCCAAAAAATTACAAACTGGTCCTTAATATTATCAAAAGGCTGAAGACTTTACAGAAAATGTTGATGCCTGGTAAATATGCAATGTCCTACAGTAAGTTGAGTTCTTTTTATGTGTGTAATGCTCAACTTTCCCTTACAGACCAGCTTCAACACGACCACTACCTGTGCTCATATCCTCCAACACACCACCAGAATGTAACCTCACCGTTCCAAGATCTGCTTTTTCTGGTTTCCAGATGATCTTTAAACTTCCTGACAACAAGTTAGACGTAACTTGACTTTACAATGACTTTCACTGAAAACAATACCGAATAGAATGTATCAACATATTTACAACACTGTTGTATTAAATATCATATAGACAATTTTTTAATGAAATAAAAAAGTTCACCTAACTTGTTAACCTACAAAATCAGAACACTTTTAAAAGTGTAACGAAACTAAAATGATCATTTTAAACGAGGGATACCTATAAGCTATTGTGCCTGAATTGTCCTTGTGTTTTGATTATTCATGTTTGGTCAAAGAAGAAGAACTGATTTAAATGTGTTATGTTTATAAAAGCTCATCGAGGCTTTAACTTATTTCACTATTATTTATGCTGTTTAACATAAAAACATAGTTTTCTCCGAAATATATCTTTCCACCATCTGTCAAAAATGCGTACTTCATTTACCTTTGGTATTTCACGGGAGAATCAAGTCAGTTCAATGGTTGACTTAGAGTTGGTCAAAAATGCCTTTAATACTTAATATCTTGCATAATGTTATATAAGGGATAATGTAGAGGCAGCCGGTTGTTGATTATGTCCTCAGGACAACATATTTTGTTGACCTAAGGACAACATTTTTATAAATAAAATGTAACCCACACCCAAGCCTAACCATAACTAACCTCTAAAATGGGAAATGATAAGTGAAAAGCAATGGTCAAGAAGCACCTAATCCTTGTTAAAAGATTAAATTGAAAATAAACTGTAAATTTATTTCTGAAATCTGATTGGTTGATTTAAATGTTGTCCCAGGGTCAACGATGTTGTCCTAAGGATATCAACCACTTGGCAAAAACAGGAGAGCTTTGCAGAAAGAAGCCTCCACAGTGTGAAGTGTCTTGTACCACACAGAAGGGGCTTATTTTGTGATAACAGCCGGCTGCTTGTACATTATCTCGCTTATTACACGGCTACTCGCCAGACAAGAAAAAAACTGGACATGAAATGTGAATTTGAAATATTTTATTAGCTCATTTTAACCAAATGCAGACCTTCCGTGAGGAAAAGCCGTTTACTTTCGGTTTTTAGGTAAGAACCAACTTTCAAAGGATACAAACAGGCAATTTGATGTAATCATTTGTAAATATAATGTCATGTATATCTTATTAAAAGACATATTTCCATTTAATTTGTCAACAAAAACCCTGTTCAAATGATTTGCTGCATCCGGGTTACCATGTGTTATTATCTGGGAATATCGAACCTGCGAATGTTGCGACTGGCCAATCAGAATCAAGCATTCCAACGAGCCATGTAATAAAATGTCTTTAAGCATTAATTGAACTATAAATTCAGTGTACACGAGCACTAAGGAAAGTTTTTGAAGGCCCCTTCACTCAGTTAAACCTTAACTGAAACTCAGTCTCTCAATTAAATTAAGTTTTTTTTGGCGCACATAAAGATCATTAAAATCTCTTCATGTATAAAAAGCATCAATATGCTATAGGGAATGTGGGGTTGCTGAGAAACGTTTTATTCTGCCAGTTTGTGGGACATTCAATTGAGGAGGAATCAATGCACGAGCCTGACTTGTGTAAAGTCCCCACAAGTCACAGTACAAACATCCAGAGCCGAAGTCAGGTTTCTTGTAAATGCCTCCGCTTCTAAGAAGCTGATTTACATATTCATGTGGCTTCAGCCAATAAGCGCAGAGGATCGACACGTGGGCGTTCCGCTGGCCAATCGGCCCTCATGATCGTCTCCATTCATGGAGTGAGTGTTTATAAATGAAGCGCATTTACGTGAGCCGTGTTGTACTCCCGCAGAGTCACGTGTGAACATGAATCCCGGCGGCCGCAGACTGAGACAGTGGCTAATAGAACAGATCAATAGTAATATATATAATGGTTTATTATGGGAAGATGAGAACCGAACAATGTTCCGAATCCCCTGGAAACATGCAGGGAAACAGGATTACAACCAAGAGGTGGATGCGTCCATCTTCAAAGTAAGTCTTTTATTATATTGGTGTTATTACATGATCAATAATAAGAATAATAACATGATTCTAAACGCGAAGTGGATGCGTCACATTGCATAATAATGCACAGTAGTGTCTATTGATTTATGTTTTGTAGCCAACAACATGTTGAAATAATTATCATGATAATAATGATGATTTTATCTATTGTTTCTATGTTTTGTGAAAAGCACAGATGTTCAAAGCTTAACTGTGAAGTTATGAACAGAAGTTTATTTAGAACTAGAGCTGTTCTAAGTGTTAATAATAGTTCCCTGCAGACCGACTGAGATTTTTATTGCACATTGCATGCACTGACCTTCCGGAAGCTTTTTTTAAATGTGCAACAACACAATGTGCTTCACTATAAACTTGAATTATTGAGATATTTGACTTTTTATATGTATTTTAAAATGTTACAAAGTTGGCTTTATTCAGGCAAACTGATTTAGAGGAATTCAGATTGCGGTGATGTCTGACTAAGCATGTGTTTTCACAGGCGTGGGCAATATTTAAAGGGAAGTTTAAGGAGGGGGATAAAGCTGAACCAGCGACATGGAAGACCAGACTTCGCTGTGCACTTAACAAGAGCCCAGACTTTGAGGAAGTTACTGACCGATCCCAGCTTGACATCTCTGAGCCTTATAAAGTGTACCGGATAGTGCCAGATGAGGAACAGAAATGTGTGTGTGTGTGTTTTCATTAAATCTCTAAGAAACATTAGAAGTACACAAATGCTTAACCAGTTCTTTATTTACAAGACTCATTCTAACATAAGGACATTAAAATGACTTAATAAATAATGAGACAAATATACAGTCATTTAGGAACTCTGGTTTCACTGATGAATTATGCTTTTTTGTTTAGTGGGTAAAATCCTGATTCCTGCCATGTCGTGCTGCAGCACAGACATCACGACCATGGAGTGCTCACCAGAACTGGATGAACTAATTAAAGAGGTCCGTGGTTTTCCATTCCTTTAGGTTAATTCTCCAAAACATTGATATATATTGATTCTCATGACTGATAATTGTGTTTTTGTGTGAAGTCTCCAAATGAGCCAAGTCATTCTGCTCTGGATGATGCCAGTTGCGTCCCATCAGTGCAGGAATGGTGGCAGGAGGGCTGTCACAATGGTGCGACATACTGATCTCACTCTCTTATATTTTGCACATTTACTTGAAATCATTTGAAAGAATCCAATGTCGAAAAACACGAGCTCGACCACACTGAGTACAGTGTTACTGAGAGAAATATTGACTCATTTCCGCCAAGGGTTTGCTGACTTAGCATAGCAGTCTCTCTCTCTCTTTCTCTTAGTTGTGCTTGTTGTGTAGTTATTGAAGAAATTTTGTTAAAATAGGCTTTACTTCTTCTATCCTCAAACCATCCCTTGTTTCAAAGCCAACTCATGTCATGTTGTTTGTATTCTCTATTAGCTTCTGTTGTCCATCAGGACCTGTCACCCGTGAGCACATTCAATGCAGGTATGTCATTTCCACTTTTTACCCAAGTGTGGATCTACTGTACATATATTAACTTTTCCAAAAACCGTTGTTATAATTCTCTCTTCAAAAGACTTTCACTGCTGTGTGAGGAAGACGGTTAACTGTAGGTTCCTATTCTTTCAGCGTTTTCTCAGATTATGATCTGCTTCTACTATGGAGGACGGCTGGTAGGCAGCACTCTCACCACTCATCCGGAGGGCTGCCGTATCTCCCCCGGACAGCCCCCTGTGGCTAATGCCCTTTTATATGGTCCAGATAGTCTCCAGAACATCCGCTTTCCATCGGTGGACCTCATCGAGCATGATCGCCAGCGTCACATCACTCGGAAGCTTTTTAGTCACCTTGAGCGTGGCGTGCTGCTACGTGCCAACAGAGAGGGCATCTTCATTAAGCGTCTGTGCCAGAGTAGAGTGTTCTGGAGCAGCCCGGAGTCCCAGTACAATCTCAACCCCTGCAAACTTGAAAGAGATGCTGTGGTTAAAATCTTTGACACTGCCAGGTTTCTAGAAGGTATCCAGACACACTCACAGGCTAAATATATCTTGATATCTCAGTACATTTGCAATTTACTTGTACGTAAATTGCAACTGTAAGTAAGGAAGTGATATTGAATTAATATATTTTTTTTTCTCACAGCACTTCAGTTATATCAGGAGGGTCACTATCAGGTTCCAGATCCGACCGTGACACTCTGCTTTGGAGAAGAGTTTAATGATTTCAGCGCCGTGAAAAACAAATTAATAATTGTGCAGGTGACTAATATAAAATATTTAAATATCATTTTTTGTGTTCTCAAGGCATTAAATGTTCATGTAATTTCATAGACTTCTTCCTTAAAGGCCCACTGAAATGCCTTGGAACGCGCAGCATTATTTGATATGTTGACGTCATTTCATATGAAAAATGCAGAGATGGCAAGACATTTCGACCCCGCCCCCTTTTAAAATAACCAATAGCGTTTCGTTAACGGCACACAGTCAGACCGCCTGGCTAAGCTGCATTTAACAGCGTCATTGTCACAATTGTGTAAGTCTACTCTGTCGGAAAGAATAGGAAGATCTGTGATACCAGTGATTTTCTCAGCGGATTTGCGCGTATTGTCGCGCATGTGATCAGCTCTGTGCTACCGTGTCTCTACGTGCAACCGCACGCGTGACAGTAAAGTGAACTTAAGACTTAAATGTAAATGTTTACACTGTCTGGATCACCCCTATCTCCCATCTAGTGCATTGTGCGTCATTCACCATGTAGGACACAATAACTTTGCAAACTGATTGCTGATTTGAGGCGACACTTATTCAGCTCTGCTAGTGAAGGGGGCGGGAGTCATAGGAATCTAAAGCGGATTTGATTGGACAATGACTTTGACGAGAGGCTGAAGGGTAGCTTGATGTCATGGAATTTCTAGATTTGTTTGAGCGCACGTGCCAGACTGTCAGTTAACTGTTATATCTCCTAAATGCAAATTTTGTCAGCGCTTAATAGCATTTCAGTTAATTGACGTCCTTTAAGTCGGCAAGAAACGGAAGTAGTGGTTGTATTTTTCTTCCATATCGTGACGTATATCAGGGTGAAACAACTTCTGAAATGAGAATAAAATGTAGGGGGGACTTGATTTCGTTCATCGAGTACTGTTTAGATCGTTAAAAGTTGGGTGTTGCCAACAAAATGGAGTCAGATTTGTAATCCAGTTTGCAATCTATCAGTCATTGCAGCCTCGCCCCCGCGCTATGCCTCATGACTAGAAGTGAAGAGAGGTCGTTTAGAGGGGAGGGAGGAGTTGAAAGTTTTTAATTTAAGATTACAGGTGCAAATTAATAAAAAAATCATTACGCACGGATAAATAATTTATAATGAAAACTGCAAAGCTGTGTAAATTGATTCGAGGGTTTTAATTGCATGCCGACTTTAAGGCTCACTCATTTTTAATAAAAGGAAAAGAGCTCATTTTGATTTCACTGGATCTTTAATATTATTTTCAAATATAAAGATTTATAACCCGACGTAGTGAAATACGCTTCTTTACTGTTGCTTCATTTCTGTTAATATTCTTTATAATACAAAATATGTAACATTGCGTAATGCTTTATTCAATCAGATCACAGCGTTACACTGTCAGCAGCTGGTGGAGGCGGTGAGTGCCCGCAGATCCCAGTACAGCAGTGGGAATCTGGAGATCTCTGATGAGTTGGCCAGTGATCAGATGGCTCGTATATACCAGGATCTATGCAGCTATCCGGTTCCCCAGCGATCTTCATGTTTTAGGGACAACCTGTCCATTACGGTCTGAGGCAGAATCTGATCCAACCTTCCCTTTGGAGAAAGTCAATGTACATAATACACAACATCATATATTTTCTTTCAATGCCATTACATGATGCAAAGTGTTTCACTTTTAATTATGACGCCACCACATGTGTGAAGCATTCTGTCCTCTCAGGGTTAGTAATCTGTTGTAATGCAATTTGAAATGTTCTCAGGAAAGATATATTTTTCTACTAGATGAAAAGTTAATTCACAATATTGAATGTTTTAGAGTTGGTATAAGATGTTTTTTGTGTAAAATATTTTTCTAATATTTGTCCTAATCAGTTTTGTTTTTAGTGTTTTTATTATGCATTTTAAAAGTGGATAGGTTTTACTATCCATTATCTTTTAAGTATATTTTTAATGACTGTTTGTTATACAATGTGCAAAATAATAATAATAAAAATCTTTGCAAAATGGCGATAAACATTCTTTTGGATAATGTCTATGTGATTGGCTTGGCTATTTAATTTATTGTCATACAAGGTTTAGTCAAGAAGTCAAAGTCAGTGTATTTTTTTTCTACAAATTGCAATGAAATGAAAGGTAAATGGTTGTAACCAGGTCTTTTTAAATGGTGAAATTCTTTATTAATCAATTAAAGTCCCTATAATTTAAATACAAACACACAAATGAATCTACATCAAATTCTTCTATATTAAAAAGTCCTTTGTAAACTACCCAAATATGTCCTAAGATGAACATTTGCTCTGAATGGCTTGAAAAGCACCCAGTGAGTTAAAGATTGCTTGGCGTCAAGTGAGTAAGATAGCTGAGCGTGAAAGCAAAGGAAGCATCTAGATAGAGGGTCTAATCCTAGAGATCCACACTGCAAAAATTACTTTCTTACATCGTATTTTAGCAAAAAAATCTTGTTGTTTTCCATTGCAAATGTCAAAAATTGCAAAATGACCTATGAAAAAGGCAAGCAAATAAATTTATCAATGGGGTACGAAAAATAATGTTGATTTAATGTATAGATTTCTCTAAACTCACGATTACTAAATTCAAGATTATTTTCTTACCCCATTGGCTGATTTTTATGCTTATTATAAGACAATGGATCTTGATTCAATAATTTGTAGACATTTGTACTTGAAAACAAGACAAAATAAGAAAGTCATTTTTTGCAGTGTATTCTCTGTTGTTCAAAACTCTGGAATAAATAATGCTGTTCACTGCCTCTATGTAGGCATTCGTATGTTTCTCATGATTCTACTTGAATGATCATTATAACATCCTTATGTTAAAATATGTCAAGACATTTATATAGAAAAACATTTCAACAAACAATCAATGATTGCAAGCAACTGGACAACAAAGAATATTGAAAAATTAACAAGAAAACCAACCTCAGTCGAAAATACATTTTATTTTATAATTTATCCATGGAGAGAGAAGATAACTTTCTCATTTAATGGGCAGTCATCATAGAAACTCATTCAACACCCACACATCCCATACATTCACCTCTTTTAGTTAAGAAAAAAAGAGAAAATGGTGTCACATGAGCCATAAACACAAGAAGTTGCTTTAAACAGGTTGTATTAATAACTGTATTCTTCCGTAATAGAGTTGACAGGTTATGCAACTCTCGTTTTTAACCATGTGAAGGTGAATTCTAATGTTGCATGCAAAATGTCGTGTATATGCTATCATGTTAAGTTATAATCAGTATCGATTCAGCATTGTTTGTCATTTTGTCTTCCTGGTTGTACTGGGGAATAGTTGAAAGTTATTTTATATGATGAAAACCAATTCGCTAGAACACAGCATGGGATGTTCAGAGGGGATTTTCCTCATTCATTGTCATAAGACATCCACCTCCAGTCTCTTACAAAAAAACACCTGTTAAAGATTCTGTGTTTTTAGTTCCCCAGAATCTTTTTTTAACTAAAAACATCAAATGACATGCATTTTCAGAAAATTTTAGATTCAGTCTGAAAGTTTAAAAGTTTAATAGGGTGATGTAAAAAAATGTATAGGTTCACATGATATAAATCAATGAACCTTCATTTCTTAATTGCTGTTTACAATTTCACATTGTCACAAAATTTTTTTTTTTTCTAATCTGCAAAACATATAGGTATTAACTCATTAAGTTATGGTAGAACCCATAGGAACGCAGACAGATTTGTCCTTAAAGGAAACTGACAGGGGATATGAAACACACCAATTTGACCACAAAGAACACATTTCTGAAATATTTTTGTACAATACAACACCAACTGTTTTAAGGTTTACAGCTTTATTTAACACATTTCTATGAATTTGTTATCAAGAATTGTTGTTAAATGTAATAAGGGATATTACAATTGTAACTGTAAATAGGTTGAAGCATACCTTTAGTAAAAAAGCTAGTTTTTTATTGTTAGCAATTCTCACAATTCTCCTGAGCTATCCAAAGTTGGATCTGGCTCGTAATCAGCCTGGTCCAAAGGTATGAGATGATGGCCAGACAAGTCATCGTCATAACAAGCTATTATATGTATACTGTAGTTACTTAAACATTGTGTCTTGTCGTTTTTAATATTTTCAATGTGTCAGTACAGCTGACATCTGGCTTAGGGCTCTATTCTTGAACACTGCTTTTAAAGATCGCATATCACAGGCAGTTTCTGCCAATCTCATATTAATCGTGAGTGCCTGTACAGTAGTATTGCATACATTGTATCTTCGAAGAGTATTTAGTTTGATCTAATTTATAAGAGAGATACAGCTGTCTGATATTTCTGCAAAACACAAGCTGCTAGAGGTGGGACTAGTGGGGAGAGGGGGATGGAACTACAGCACAAGCAAGCAACACATCACATCATTTTGTACATTATGCACGTACACGTTGATTGCCAACAAAACACAGACATATGACTTAGTTTGACTTACTGCAGTTCACGTCCGTTATCTTTTAGCACTGGGACAATGCCATCTATCAGTTTCAAATGATCTTCAAATCCAGGGTTATATCCATGTTTATACAACTTCCATCCCTGAAATGCAGTGAACAAACAGACACACCCAGACTTCACTATCTCAAGAGTTAAGAGATGCAGCACAGCCCATCTTGACGCAAGGCAGATGATCTTGATGGTAACGGGTCTCGCTCATCGGTTGGCTTCGCCTTGCCGTGCTTTTGGCCACTAAAAGAAATAGGATCCTTTTGACAACACAGGGATCCAGAATTAGAAAATCCTTTGAAGCCTTTGAAACAAGTTGAAGTGCTGGAGGAGTTTATCAAGTACAGAAATAATACTTGATTCGTCCAACTGGTTTTTTAACAAGTTGACCATGTTAAGCATGTGAAGCCAGCACGTTTAACTGTGTAAAAAGCACCTTTTAACTGTGTAAAGAAGTCAGAATGCATGACATAGCATGATAGCTCCGCTTTAACGTATTTTGGTTAAAATCATAATGACATACTGTATAGCTGTTTTTTTGGAATGCTAACCCAACCCATGATATCATAGCAAATTCTCTTTGACCTGTTGATAATATATGTAAAGTACGTTTAGCTCATCTGTAGGACTTGCAATGATATAATCGAGCTGTACATCGTATTGTAGGTGTGTTTATACGTGTTTTTGTATGTGTATGCATTTGCTTATTTCCCTTACCCTCTCTATTTCATGTTACTTTTAAGGTTCATCCTACTTTCTTGTGTGTTTAACTTATGTTTTTTTTGGGGGGGGGTTGTTTTTCTTGCTGCATTGATACTGCAACACTGCAAAACTGCAACATGCACCAACCAGGCATACCACAATATTGAAAATGCTGTCTTGGCAATTCACACATAAAATCTTCCCCAAATGTTTAGTAGATGCCACATGGGCATCCTGAGTTAAATCAAGGATACATTTCTGAAAGAACCTTTCCCCAGGGTCCAGTGTTTGTGACACCCGTGTCACTGTGGGTTCTTAAAGTTTAAATGATCTATATTGGTCAGTCTCATGGCTTAAAAAGCAGATGGGAAGTTATTAAATACTGTTTAAAAAGCATCTCATAAAGCTGTATGATTTAAGGCCAATCATTTCTACAAACTTAATTCCCCAGGTTACATTTGTGTTATTCCATAGTTTTGTTCGGTTCACTATAATCCTAAAATGTGAACAATTGTAATAATGGACAGTATACGTATGCATAACTGTGAATGAATTGTAAAATAACATTTAAACACAACATTTATGTGTTCGTATTACAGTATAAATATTGTTTTTTGCCTAACGTTTTTTTGTTAATATGGTTCTAATGATTTTAATCATAATTTGATTTGTTACATGTTCAATGTTATGTTTTATTTTAGAAGCTATTTGCATTCGATAATTAATCTGATCAGGGATCAAATTAGATGAACATATGATCTGTGTATTTTGTTTTTCTTCAATGGATTGTTATTATTGTAATATAATAATAATAAGTCTTGAATGCAACAAGAGCTGAGAACTGTGGTGTTGAAATCACATCCATATGTGTCTGTTGTCTGATCAGACTACTGCAACACAGCTCTGTGGTGACAGCCACTTTCCACAAAATGATCAGAGGGTTTGAAAAGACAGACGATCTGGGTGTCTTGCTTTTTATGTGTTGTACGTGCTCTTCAATGTTCAGCCTCAATAAGCCTATTATTACAAACCAAGGAAAGAATCACTTTGTTAATCTTGAAGAGATTTGGCTCTGGTTTTTGATCTCTTGGTTGTGCTGATGTGTGTGTTAAACTATAAGCGATTGTGAGTGTGGCTGCTTTGTCAGCTTTTATTTGGCTCTGTTCAGCTGAAGACTGTGAAGTCCCACTGAATGTTGCGTCAGATCTGCCGCAGAAGTCTGGAAGTGTAATATCTGTCTGTCAGCTATTTATTTCTTTGAAATTAAAGAACGTTCAGGAAAAGAGGACGAATCTCCAGCAGGGTAGCACTGCCGAATGTTTGTATCATTTGTATCAACTTCTCTTAATTTTGTCATTCTGTCAACAAGAGTGTAAATGCAAATTCTTTAAGCACAACATTGGGTAGTACTGTCGCCTCACAGATAAAAGGTTCATGTCCCAGTTTTTATTTCATTTTTGATGTGGGTTTCTTACAATACTCCATCCAGGGTGTATCCTGCCTTGATACCCGATGACTCCTGAGATAGGCGCAGGCTCCCCGTGACCCGAGGTAGTTCGGATAAGCGGTAGAGAATGGAATGGAATGGTTTCTTACAATGACATTCTTATTACTTGAATTGGCTGTAGTAATTGCTTTTACCTCTGGGAGCTAAATCCCGGGGATGGAATGCTCATCTTTACAGGATGTTTTTTTTTGGCCTGAGATGCAGGAAAGGGGCAAATGCATCACAGTAAAGGACATGTGGGTTAAGAGAACATATGGATATTTAAAATAAGATTGTTACTAGAAATCAAAAACACAAGTCATCACATTTTTTAAAAAGCAACCACATAAGCTCTAGAGGTCTGGTGAAAAAAAAATCATTACGCTTATGTTCCTTGTTACAAAAAGTGTTTCACCAAACATAAAGACAAATTATTTTCTCTCAGTAACCAGTCTAGCAACACTATACTTTTGATGTATTCTTCAGGGACAGTCGATGGGTGTAACGTTATGCAATATCAAGATCGTGCTGGTATCTCAGAGTCTCTGGGGAGAGGAGAGTGTTTGTGTGTGTAAAAGAGAGAGAGATGGAATGGAACAGTGTGAAGGGAACTGGAAGCGTGGTGTAGTGTAATTATAGCGTGTGAGTGTTTTTAGAAGCTCTTTATGGGAGTGCTGCAGGTGGGCCAGTGGGGGGCTGCCCACAGTCACCTGACCACAGATGCTCTTCTTGACAAACAGCCATTCACGTTTCCTCAAATCAGTATCAGTTTATTCAAAACAACTCCGATCCCTCAAACCACCATCATAATTGATTCCAACAACCTCTTTACCTCAATACCCTATAATTATTTATATAGCACATTTTAAAACTCTTAACTCAACTTTATTTATATAGCGTTTTTTATATTTTCATTTTTACAAAGCAGCTGTAAATGAGACATATTGACTATAAGCAAAACAATTGAAGTTATACCTGTAAAAACAAGGAAATGGTGAAAACAAAGAAGACCGATATACCCACATACAAACGCTCCACACACACAATGTGCATGTACTAACAAATTCCTATATGCAATATTACTTATCTAAAACGTTAAAATTCTAATTGTAAAGTAGGTAAAAACAACTAGGTTGTCTACCAAATTGATGTGCACATATAATTGAGAGAGGTAATAGCGGAAGAAATAAATGCACAATATATCGTACAAAGGACCAAGAGTACAAGTAAAGAAAACAGTAAAGAATTGACCTAATGTCTGAAAGACTAGTGTTTCATAATCTGGGACAGGCCACAGAGAAAACATGATAACCTTCAATTGAGAATGGGCTGTGTACAGAGGTAGTTAATCGTAATGCAGGGCTCTAATGTAACTTAGTTTTTTACCTTAATTTAAACATTTAGGAGCACTGTCAAAAAATTCTGAAACACAGATAATTGAAGGATTTTTAAACAGAAAGATTAATGTGGCACAGTATAACATGCACAAAGTATGGAAAAGCATGATAAACTAAGCTAACTGGTTATTATTGATTATACCAAGGTCTCTTGAATGCTTCTTGAATGCTTCGCTGTGAATAGCTTGCGAACATTCTAAGGGTAGGCAATGCATTTTTTTTCAGGAAGTGCACACCTGTAAAGTAGCAGATCTGTCAACCGCATTACAGTTTCATATCACTGCGCCAAGTTTAACGGAATACCTTTATTCTACTGTAGCCTACTGTCCGCCACAGAATACAGATCTAACAACAAACAGAAACATGCCAGAAATCATTCAAATATATTAAATATACGTAAGTATGCCTAATTAATGACAAATTATCCATTTGATTAATATAATAATTCATTGAATAAATAATGAACTAATTATTATTAATATATTAATTAATATTTGATTTTATATTTACAAATGCAAATTAATCACATTTGAACTTTGTGTTTTGCTTTTGTTACAGCCAGCTCTCAAACTGCAACAAAAGAGGGAGATCAGACACTTCATTAGCACCAAAAGCCACATCATATACATATACTAAAGAAAGCGTGTTGGACTGAGCTGTCGAAAGCCAGGGGAACGCTCAAAGCAACGCCACACAGTAACATTTAACCTGCATCCAACATCTGTCAGTTATGTTGGACACACACCCCTCCAAACAACACGCACAGTTGCACAGGCTAAACCCAACGTAAAAAACAAAGCACTATATGGCAGGTTAAGCAAATTCTCCATTCTCATAATGGCAAATGCTACACTGTTGACCAGCATAAAAAAGCAGCCAATCGCAGTGCATAATTTCACATACTTAAGTAGTTTTTTAATTGATTGTGTTTAAAAGGGTTATGAGTTTAGATCAGGTCAGTCGCACCAATGATCTTTCTTCATGGTCGCGCGGACCAATTTCCAATCACAAGAGAGGTCTTAGTGGATTAGAAGATTGCTGGTAACTCAGAAGATTAGTCAAATTAGGATCAGGACCATTCAAAGCTTTAAAAACAAACAAACAAGATCTCAAAAGTGGGGCAACAAGCAATATGCATTCTGACTTCTTTAAACTGTTAACATTTATACTTACATATTTAGCAGACGCTTTTATCCAAAGCGACTTACAATGCTTTATCCTATACATTTTATTTGCAATCCCCTGGGATTTGTTATGTAAACGGTGGATATACCGATGGATTTGCAGATCGTTTGAAACTGATAGGTAGAGCAGTCCAAGCCCTAAAATATACCAGACATGAACCGCACGCGGTAAGTGAAACTGTGTCATATGTCTGTTTTGTTGGCAACCGGCGCGTATGTGCATTATGTAAACAACAAAACTTACAGTGAATCAACACTTATGCAGGGATAATGTGATGATGTATTATGTGCTCGTGCTTTAGTTTTGCCCACTCCACACCTCCAGAAGGGACCTCCGAAGGGTTGTTTTGGAAATAATCATACTTTTGTATCAGTCTATTATAATGTGAACAACTGCCCTAAAGAAGAGCTTATTCACCGCCCGGAACTCAGAGGAGAGCTCACGCGATGCACTCTTCTCTGTGAGGTACCCTCTCACTCTCCAGAACTCCATTAGGTGCTTGCTCAGTATCCTGGACTTTGTGCAGTGACATCCCTGTTCCCTGAGCTCAGCCCGGTGCTCGCTCTTATCCTAGAGGTCAAGCCAGTGCCCACTCTCGTCCCAGAGCTCAGCTTTATTCCTGCTCTCATATCCCTACTGTGGCCTTATTAGCAGTGGCTGCTGGATGTATCGGGGTGGCACACACCTCCCTGAACTTCAAAAGGTCATGCTCTCCCTGCTCCATTTTGTGGTCATGAAGTCAAACTTCAGTCTCCCCAAAACGATTGTTGTTTGTAAATACTGTGTTCTTGTGTCACGGCCACAGTGGCTGTCTGTGACTTCTGTGTTGCAGTCTCCAGTGTCAAGATGCCATCTGCATCTCCTGTGCTCCAGAGTTACTGCCACAGAGGCTGGTGAAACTGCGGGCAGCACCTCCCTGGTTCCCCAGTTTCCCGGATGCTTTCAATTCCATTGCTTGCATTACAATAAACCTGCCTGTTTGGGTAAGCCACATTAACTCTCTGTCTCTGTGTATGATATCCTGTTACCAGACCTTTATCACAGTGGAATTAATATCCAGAATTGCAAGTGTAAGTAACCAGTGTATCGATTTTCCATTAGACAACTTGCTTTGCCGCTTTACATGCATGATTCTGAGGGGTTTACCGCTAAGTAATATAATAACAAAACAACTAAAAAATGTATTTCCCTCAAATTATGATGTAAGCATGTTTTACTAATTCATTCCCCTGTGTTAAGTAAATTGTGCCAAAGAGGAATCTACACAGATAAAATTCATACATAGCCGAGCAGAACTACAAATAATTCACATTTGTTTCTGGCAAGTTCTGGGCTAGTTGGCAATTAGTTTTTGATAATTATTAAAAAGTGAACTTTACAGGCATGTCTACATTTATACACACAAAGCAACTATAAATTAATACAATTATGAATTTCGATATCAATATCTATAGCTCTTGGCAATGGGCCAATTTCTATGTGAAAAAGTCAGTCGACTCTAAAATTCTTTCCAATGGGTGACCGTCTGTTTTCACACACCTAGAGAAACACAACCGACATGTTTTTTTGTGGCAAAAGATAAAGTATGAATGTTTGTGTATTGTGGATTTAATTGGAATGGAAGAATTCAAATTTTTTTTATAAAACAAAGAGAGAAACAGGTCAGGTCTAGCCTAAACTTTATAAGCAGTATTCTAGTCTAGTCACTGAGGCTAATAATTCACAATTCAGTGAGAAGATAAAGGAAAACTATAGTTTGTCATAAGAAAATGCTTTCTCTTTTGATCCTTGACTGCGCAATCTACTGTAGCACCCAACAGGAAAAACCTGTGGGGGGGGGGACTTCTCTAAAAGTGAGAACAAAACAGGGAACAACCACCAATGTGACTTGGATGATAGCCATAGAGAACACAAAATAAGATATGTGGAGATGAAATTGCTCAATAGCTTCTTAACATGATACAAATTCTACGATAAAGTTGAATGTCACCGTGTAAAAATTTAAAAAGAGAAAAACTATGTATGCTTGAAAATACAACAACAAAAGCACAGAAGATCGATTTTTCTAATGTCTGAACTGATTTTGGTGGGATACAAAACTGTTTGGCCTGAGAAAAGGTGAAGAATTTTTTGAGGTTTAACTTTGTTAATAGCAACAGAACCTGCATTGATAAAGTGTTCCAACATGCTAATTAAAAATACAATTTAAAGAATAATTTCTTTTATTTCATATAATAAACCAACTGGTCTGCCCCACATCAAACAAAAATGAACACCCTGATACTGTATTTAACCTGATAGTGATACATAGCAGGTATCACTTCAGAAAACCAATTTAAAATAGATTTTATTATATATATATATATATTTGCTCACAAACAGTATTTTCTAGCATTTATTTTTTGTTTTGTGAGTTGTACTGATTCTGAAGAAAAACAGAGTTTAGTAGTGTTTGAGATTACACAACTCCAGTGCACAGGAGAAACTGTGGTTGTCACAGGTGTTCAGGGTGGGATATTAAAATAGTGTCTGCAGCTGAGAGGAGCCGGTGGTCAGACCTCAGACAAACTGTTCCAGCAGAGAGATGTGACCCCCATGACCACATGCTCCTGCTTCTCTATTACATAAATCACATAAAGGGACAGGCATGATCATTTTTATTAGAGGGAGATTTGAGGTAAGTTATAAAAGGTGGGACGTTGTTTCAGATCTATTTGAATTTAGAATTAGCCTATATATTCTGAAAATACTTGCTTTTTTGTTGTTTAAGAACATGTTAACTTTGTTCTTTGCATTTTTCAAGATTTGCAAACATTGCAGTTTTCCCCCAATTCATTATTCATAAAATACATTTAAAAAAAGATATTTTCATTTGGAATTTGTGAGAAATGTTGTCACTAGTTTAAAAAAGGAAACAACAGCAACAAAATAGATGATTTATTTAAACCCATACCTATAAATAGATTATTCAAAAACATATATTTATTCCATGGCAATATGTACTATCCTAAAGTGAGAAAACATCTCTCTGTACACTTGATCAGCAGAGCCTGACTGCAGCATGACAATATTTGCATGTCTCAATATGGCAACAAGGTGAACCCCTCTTACATTTGTATGTGCTCTTGTTAAGCCTCCATTGATTTGGTGGACTTTTTTAAAGATAAAAATAGACACGCAAGGGAACAGATGTGATGCTTGCAGCTCTTTAATGTAGTTATTTACTTTAATTTATTATTTCGTAACCAAAACATAGATCAAAGGGAAAATATACTTAACAGATTTGACATCAAAAAAGTTTGTTTTTATGCTCTGTTACTGATGTGATAAATAGTTTGCAAATGCTCACATATATTGTCTGTGTTGTTTTATTGGAGGAAATGCCTTTTGAATACCTAGTAGGGATTGTACTACCACACAGTGCCCCCCTCTGGGAGTACGGGGGATTACGCACATAGAGTTTTATTCTTTCTGAGGGTGAGAAGGATGATATTCATCCCATTTTTCCATGAAAGTTACAATGATTTCTTCTGTGACAGATGCAATCTTTCTTCTCAAAGAGATGCTATCTGGTGCTTTTATCAGCTTGTAGGGTAACCTTTGATATTAACCATGGTACTGGATAATTGCTATTTTCATAACCCATTGAATTCATGCTATACACAAGATATTTTGAGAAAAAACTTTTTAAAACGTTGTAAACCATATCATACTCTAGTCTATATACTGTAGATCATATATCAAGACATCAACTGTCTCCACATTCCCGTTTGTGTATTGTTGACATCTTTTCAGACAAATTCATCTTCGGCACTTTCCAATCAAATCTGAAACAAAAAAATAGCAATATGAAACACATCTGGATATTTTGAACAAAATTTAAAAATGAAACTGAAATTTAAATAACATTTATTTTCAAAATCTAAAGAATTTCAGAAACTTAATTTTGTTGGACAAACAACTAAATAAAGAATTTCAACATTTTAAGGCTTAACTGAATTTAGAATTAATATCATTGTCAGTTGTGACAGCAAATTTTGATTCGTTTTAGTCGTCTTTTAACTATGACTAAAGTGGTATTCACCAGATTACAATGTATTGCCAGGTTATTTATAAAACTTACATGAAACGTTATTATTACTATTTTAACTGCTAGAGAGACACACTAAAGAGACGGGTTTAATTGCATATACAGCTATTCAAACGCTCTTCTTAAGCACATTATGTGTAGATTCTTACAGAATCCTAAACGATCACATATGTACTGCGATAACATGACTCCACTTTAAAGTACACATATGAATTGATTGCTATTGTGATGACACTAACGCAATCGCAGGTTTGGACCTTAAATAGTACCCTTACCTCAACGTACTATTAGGTCAAGGTCATTTTTATTTATATAGCACCTTTAACAACATCAAATGCTGACCAAAGTGCTTCACAGTAAGATATTACAATGATACAAATAAAAATACAGGGAAACACAAATTAAAAGAAACAACATTAAACCTTGTAAAAACAGGAACAAGAAAATTAACTCACTAAGACCAACATATCCAACAAATATGAAAAGGCTGGAGAAAAGAGATACTTTTTTAAAGATGATTTAAATCCAGATAAGGAAGATGAAAACCTAACAGATTGAGGTAACGAGTTCCACAGCTTAGGGGCAAAAACAGAAAATGCTCTATCATCTTTAGATTTCAAACAACACAAAGGGACAGATTTTCATAGGAAGATCTAAGAGATCTCCAAGGTGAATATGGTCAAATAACGTCTGATATAAACTCAAACCAAACCATGCAAAGCTTTAAATACAAAAGTTAAAACCTTGTACCCAATTCTAAATTGAACTGGTAGCCAATGCTGATGTACTAAAATAGGGGTGATATGCTCCCGCTTCTTCATTCCCATTAAGAAACGGGCTGCAGCATTTTGAACCAGTTGTAAATGTGGAAAACTGGTTGACACCAGCAAACAGAGCATTACATAATCAAGCCTTGTAGAAATGAAGGCATGAATAACTGTCTCTACACTCTAAAAAATGCTGGGTTATTTGTTTAACCCAATAGCTGGGTTGGGCCTGTTGGGTCATTTTGTTGGGTTATTTTCTCAGTGTTGGGTCATTTTGTTGGGTTATTTTCTCAGTGTTGGGTCATTTTGTTGGGTTATTTTCTCAGTGTTGGGTTATTTTCTCAGTGTTGGGTCATTTTATGAGTAACCCAAACGCTGGGTTACCAGTCGGGTCCGATTGAGTGACAGTTGAGAGAGTAAACCCCTCCCACTCCTCGACGCATCAGACAAACTTTACCTTCGCGGGTATTTTGATCCACCTCATCTAGGAAAGCTGTTATTCGGAGAATAAAAGGTGTTTTACGAGTTTTTAATGTATAAAACTATTACTGTACATCAAAAAAATGCAAAATTCGGCTGTTCGCATTAGGTTTGAAAGTAACGTTACAATCTAGCTTCGTTAGCTTTGGATAGCTAATCTGTAACGTTAAGCCCACGTTGTTCTAATTTACAGCTTTTTAATCATTTAAATTTCTTTTTGTTCAACATTTCCCTTTAAAATGTCTGAGTCGTGTGAGTCATTTAGTTCAGTAACTTACGCATCTTTATATTAGTTTAAGGTCAACACGAGAGAGCGTCGTGTCAAAAGCAAACATCCAGCTCATTTTTTTGTAAATACCAAGAATGTTCGCTGACGGAACGTAGTCTTAAGAGTCTTTTAGAAGAGACTGTAGTTGTTAAGAACTCAAATAGGTGATTTATATAAATGTAACGCCTCTTTGAGATTTTGTTAAGCCGCTGTCGGAGGTGTGATCATCCGGCTGTCAGCGGTCGTGGCTCCGCTGAGAGCAGCTCTATCTCAGCCATTGCTCTGGGAATAGCCGCTGGCTCTTATAACGTTAGTGGTTTACCGTGCGATATAATTAATTTTGGGTATATGAAACGAACAATTGTTGGTCTTTTTATTCTTCTACGTATTCCTGAGTGTGTCGAATTAGTTAAGAGTTGTGTTAACGTTTATAATATTGTTTTTTGAAGGCTGTATTTCACTTTCTGTACTAGATCCCACTCTTCTTCTAGAACTGCCCAGACCTCTACGCAATACGTACATGCACCACAATTGGTAGGCTCATGTAACACCCTAAATTATTAAGAAAAGTCTCTTGGGGCATATCTCTAAACCGAACAGGAAGTCCGTTATTTTTGATTTCCTGTGAAATTTGGTGATTTTTTTAAATTTCCACGCGTCGTATTTGAACGAACTCCTCCCAGAGATTTTATCCGATCAACATCATATTCGTGTCATTTTCATCTCAAGGCCTCTGTGAAGCTAAATTGTGGAGCTTTTGACTTTTCACCGGGAAACGTGACCCTGGCGGCCTGCCAAAGTTTAGCCTTCGCCATGGACAGGAAGTTGTTGTTACTCAGGCATAGAATGACCAACAGGCCCCAGACTGCACACATTTGTTAAAAGACCTGGCCTGAATACAACCACATGGTGAAATTCAGGTAAAGTTATAGCGCCACCTGCAGGAAACAGGAAGTAACATGTTTTAAACTGTGATTTATGTCTCATCGAGATTCAAACAGGTCAAGATCATATATGCTCATTACATACAGTGTGATATTCAGACCTTTGTGATGATACCATGAAAGATCCTCACTTTTCATAGAGAGGCGTGTTCATGGCGGACTGACAAAGTTTGATGTTAAGCCATGGGACAGTGAGCTATAGTAACTCAGGCACACAATGTCCGACCAGCCTCACACTTCATATGTTTCATGAGACTCCTGGGCTGAACACATATCCATGTCAGTGTTCACTTATAGTCATAGCGCCACCAGCTGGCAACAGGAAATATTGAAGGTATAAATAAATTACAAATCCTACTATAATTCGCATGAATTCATTTTATCACCTATCATTTAATTTTTTTTACATGGTAAAATTCAGATATAGTTATTGCGCCACCAGCTGGCAACAGGAAACATTGCACTTATGAATAAATAACAAATCCTTCTTTTAGTCACCTGCATTCATTTTATCACCTATCATATAATTTTTCTTTACATGGTAAAATTCAGATAGAGTCATTACGCCATCAGCTGGCCAAAGGAAATATGACGGGTTTAAATAAATAACAAATCCTACTATAATTTGCATGCATTAATTTAATCCCCTATAATTGACTTTTTTCTTCACATTGTAATATTCAGATACAGTTATAGCGCCACCTGCAGGAAACAGGAAATGGCATGTTTTTAACTGTTTTTAACTGCTGATAGAGATTCAAACAGGTCAGCATCATATTTGGCATGAGCACATTTACATTTACATTTTTTTTCCCCTATTGTTTTCTTTACGCAATCGGGTTTCGGTGGCACTTACTTGTCTATCTACTCAATACCAAGAAAGAAACCATTTTGACCCGTGCTCTAGACCCACTGAGAAGTCAATTATTTTCAATGTCCACTGCACTTTCTGTTTATCTGTGCCATTTCCAGGTGTCATACTTAAAAAACTCCTCCTAGAGCCTTAATAATGTGAACATCATATTTGGTTAGTCTCATGTGAAAAAAATTGTGATGCTAAGTGGTGTAGACATTGACCTTGAATGTTCATATGCCGGTTTCACACACACATTTGTGTG
Organism: Triplophysa bombifrons; assembly: GCA_029783895.1. NCBI lineage: Eukaryota > Metazoa > Chordata > Actinopteri > Cypriniformes > Nemacheilidae > Triplophysa > Triplophysa bombifrons. The sequence continues at coordinate 21,366,052 of CM056461.1, read as the reverse complement.
TACGCATCCTTAGTGAATGAGACCATTGTCCACTCTGCACCAAACTTACATGTGTGATTAGAGTCATGCCCCGAAAGACTTGTTAAATATGTCAATATAAACCTACTGTATTGCACCACGAACTGCCAGCAGGAAATCTGGTACGTGTACATAAACCACGGTGTTTCTATAATGTAACTCCCTGTATGCAGATTGCTCACCGTTTGCTATTCATGAGGCCGACATGTTCGTGGTGGCATAGGGGTTGCGGTGCCACGTGCGCGAGAGCCCGCACATCGCTGCTTCCAGCTTTAATTATTATTATTTTAAAACATTTTATATTTGTTTTAAACCAGCAATGTAATAGTTGATGTAAATAAAACAACCCAGCATGTTGGGTCAAAGATTTAATCCAAATGGCTGGGTTAAAATAACCCAAATTGGGTTGTTTTAACCCAGCCTTTTTTTAGAGTATAAATCACCAAAACATAGAAAAGATTTCAGTTTACGTATAAACTCCTAAATTGGAAAAAACTAGCACTCACAACATAGTTTATGTGCTTGTTGAAATTTAACTCTGAATCGAGAACAAGACCCAAGTTCTCAACATGAGTACGGATATTTGCTTGCAAAGGTCCTAAACTAGAGGACACGGTGTTGACCAAAGTAGGGGAGCCAAATAAAATTACTTCAGTCTTGTTCTCATTTAACTGAAGAAAATGATTACCCATCCAGCTTTTGATGTTGTTTACGCAAGCAAGCAAGCCGAATATGGACTTAGACCCAGGTTTAATTGACATGTACAATTGTGTTTCATCCGCATAAATGTGATATGGGACCTTGTGAAATTCAAAAATGTAACGAAGAGGGAGCATATATAAAGCAAACAAAATTGGACCCAAGATGGAGCCCTGCGGTACCCCTCCGGTAACCAAAACAGGTGATGAATAAGACTGACCTAACTCCACAGAGAAACTCCTCCCATTAAAATATGATTCAAATCACTCTAAGGCTGAATCACAGATACCAACCTCGGTTTTTAACCTGTTTAAAAGAATGCAGTGATCTACTGTATCGAATGCCGCACTTAAGTCCAATAGTACCAAAACTGCACAATTTCCAGAATCCAAAAAATAACAAGTCGTTTACCACTCTTAACAAGGCTAAAGTCTTGTTGCCACTGGGCACTCACCCAATTGCCCATATGGTTAATCCGCTGCCGCTTGGATCCATCTTGCGTCGCTAAGTATGTCGCGTCACATTCAACCAATAAGATTTAATGTTTAGAGGTTGCATTTTCATTGGCCTGCCGTGGAAGCCTATAGCTGATTGGTTGACAACTTTTGACAGTTTACAATCCCAGAAAAGACAGGTGGATCTCTCGAGAGCAGAGTACCAAAGGATGCGTGAACGCACGGCAGGCATTTTGAGTGCAAACACACTCACTGAGCGACCTTAGAAGGTTGCAGCCCCCGAATAGGGACACAGCTACAGTTTGTGTCTTGTGTTTGCCTTTCTCCCAGAGACTTCTCTTGCAGTGTCTCATTTCATAAGGCTTCGTCCTCCAGAGGTCTGGGTGCAACATCATCGAGGCTGTCTCGTTTCATAAAATCAGGTAATTCTAAATTGAGAATCCTCCGTATATCGCATCATTTAGAGTATGACACCTCTGACGCAGCCTTACAAAATGAGACACAGCTTCTCTCTACCGCATATGTGAGATAACCACATGTGACGCACTGGCGCAGAGTAGGTAGTGTCTTGACCGCTGAACGAGTAAAATTAATAAAATTAAACACATCGTAAAATATCCCCATCTCTCTACAATGCGAATCGTAACATTTTTTGCATCGCGAAATATCGTGATACGAGGTATCGTTATACCCCTAGCAATTGGAACAACATAAGGCAACAAAAAGCATGATTGAACGAAAAATGGTCTCATATAGCCTACCACAGTATACAAAGTTTTTTTTTGAAAAATTAGAAGAGAGATCAGAACTGATCGGTCAGGTGTTGATGGAAGAGATGTGTTTTCAGCCGATTCTTAAAGATGGTTACAGAATCTGCTGATCTTGTAGCAGCAGGAAGATCATTCCGCAGATGTGGAACCGATCCAGGGAACGTACGTGAGAGTGATTTTTTACCATTTTGGGATGGTACCACAAGACGTCGTTTGTTTTCAGGGCGTGGGGATCTGGTGGGTACTGCATTAGCGAGTGAAGATAAGGGGGTGCCAAATCAGTGGTGGTTTTTATAGGCCAAGAGCAGAGTCTTGGATTTCATGAGCGACTATAGGGAGCCAATGTATCTTAATGAGGCGAGGAGAGACATGGGCTCTCTTCGGTTCATTGAAGACCACTCTTGCCACTGCTTTCTGGATCATCTGTAGAGGTTTGGTCTAATTGCACATTGCGGTAGAACAAGAGCCTTTACTTGGACTACTATAGCATGCTCGGATATGAAAGGTCTAATTTTCCTAATATTCTATAGGATGAATTCAGAGAAACCCCCTATGCCTGCCTTCTGCACTGAAGTTTCGATGAAGTTGCTGCTCTTCCGAAATGTTGAGTGTCTATTGGCCACAACACTGAAGAAAATCTTACCTTCCACATTCAAGAGGCTAATTTGACGAATCTGTTTGCTATGGTATGACAGTTTTTGGCAGAAATATCACTATTTGAAAATCTGGAATCTGAAGGTGCAACAAAAATCCAGATATTGTAAAAATCCCCTTTATAGTTTTCCATCAGAGGCGCTGTAGCAGGACCTTGCTAAGAAGAAACAGTTTACTGCGGTAATGATGTTTGGGGTAGTAGATGAACCAGAAGGCGGAAATTTTAAGCTTTATATAGTTACCAAACTTGAGTGGGCAATTCCCAAAGAGCGGGCAGCAGCGAGCGAAGTTTGTAGGCGAGTCATTATTAATTTAGAGTGCCTTTGGTGTCAAAATCATCCGATCTACATGTACATAATGCAAAATAAGGACATTTTGAGGTTTTATTATATTGTAGCCAAGCAATTTACACATAGAAGTAAATAAGTCATTTGAAATGTTTTTGTCTCATTTTATACCGTTTTCTTTGATTCAATGTATGTAATTTTGGCATGTCCCACAGACTGCTCTGCTAACTTCAGAGAGTGTAATGAGTGGATAAATTGCATAAAATGTAAATACTTTTTGAATGTTCCTTTTGCCTTCAAAATGTAATTTGATTAAAAAAGTAATGTTGCTCATTTATATTCTATGTTCATAATAATATAATAATAAAAACATAATAATAAAGCATTTTGCACATGTTCCTAAAACTGTTCCACCCTGTCATCATGGGTTAAACAGCCCTTTAAAGGATTTTCTTTAAAGCCCCAGTGAAATTAAAATGAAAATTCTTCTCCTTTATCAAAAATATGTATATGTTCGCCTTAAGCAGTGGCGAAGCTAAAGTTTTATATATGGAGTGGCCATGGCTTCTTCATGGGACCACAGACCATGACAGAAAATGTGTGTGTATACCTGAGCTGGCATTAAATTATAAATAAATAAATCCTAGAATTGCTCATTAGACAAATTTTCTTTCCAGAGTTTGTCACAAATGAAGAGAACGAATGTAATGAGATTAAAGGAGCAATATGGGATATTTAGGAGGATATATTGACAGAAATGCAATAAAATATACAAAACAATTTCTTCAGAGGTGTATTAAGACCTTACGTAATGAACAGTTATGTTTGTATTACCTTAGAATAAGCTATTTCTATCTACATACAGAGTGCTCCCACATAAATAGAATTCGCAATGTTATGCCGCCATATTTTGTACATTAGACCTAAACGGACAAACAACTCTACAAAGCGTGTTTCCCTTTACCCTGTGGTACGTGGTCCAGTTGTCCCTGACAGAAAACGTCGACTAACTAACTGCTTTAACAGCGTGGCTATTTACTGTTAGCTAGCTCTGCCCTAAAACATGCTGTGTAATTCAAACATGAACAAACATGCTTAGTGTTGCAGGCCCCGGTTGAGATAAGGTTACTATACTCCGAGATACAGGAGAAAATAATGAGAACCAGAAGTTGTGTCTGTTCTCTCAAAGCTCTTCTCTTAGTGTGTTTATTTGATGACAGAAACATCAATTATAACATCAAATCAAGAATAAAACCTTGCGTGACATCACTTTGTCTGCTTTCAATTTCAGTTACTATGGCAACTCGTCACATGAGTATCACATAAACATTAATCTTCTATTTATTCATAAATTTTAATCTACTTATTTCACTTACATCTAAATCCCCAACAGTTTTTCTGATGAAATTATGCTAACATTCATCAACACACTAGCACTTAGTGGTTTTCTATATATATTCACTCCAGATAGTAACTTTGAGTACAATCTTTATAACCAATCTGTTATATACAACCATATTTGATGGATCAGTAATGTAATCTGATAGATTAATAAACTTCTCACCTTTTCAGCGTTTAGTCACGTGACTGGAAAATGCACCAAAATGTGATCACTCTAAGAGCTTCAAAGAGACATTTTTCTATTTATAAACTCTTTAACAACAAATGCACCTCTTAACACTCGTGGCATTCATTTGTGAAATACAGTATAATGTGACAGATCAGAGAGTAGAAGAAAAACATATAACATGCTAACACGTCGCAAATATGCTAACTAGTTTGTGACGTCAGCAGCGCCACAAGTCTAATAAAATACTGTGCGGAACACTGAACTTGTTTAATTTAAACAGAAACAAAGCAGCACCAGAGGTGTCTTTAAACGGATGTGGAACAGATCACCATATATCTGATATACTGTAAATATCTGATAAAACATACTTATTCCATAGGGCTGCCAGATTAAAACAAAATCATTGTTGCTGATTGCTGCCCTTAATGTAAACTTGATTCTTACTTTCAGATATTTGAATACATGTACACTCTACAAAACAGGCTGAGAAGTGTTTATTCATTATTTTATTGCTGTTTTTTTGATTCCCTAAGGAACATAAAACTATTTTATTCAAACGGGACATACTGTATGTAGAAAACAAACAAAGAACATCAAACATCACAAAAAACTCAATGGCTTCAGGTTATACAGTAAAGAGTCTGACTACTCTATGAATCTCTTTCTTACATCGTATCTGAAAGCGGTTCTTGATGATAAACTTTGTGATCGTGGAACACTTCAGCAAAACTATTCTTCAAAGGTGAATCATTTAAACGCCTCTGATTTGCCAGTATATTCACACCATGAACTTGATCAGCTGTAATGCTCAAAAAAATAAAAAATTCTAATTTTGATTAACATAAAATAAACTGCGCCATAGACCAACTCTACCTGGTTTCAAGTAAATGGTGAATTGTTTTTCTTAATTAAAGTAGAAAATACGCCTCTGGGGGGTCCACAACACGCATTCACTTATTACTCAGAGGGAAGCACAGCAGCACACAAACATGGCGAAATATAAAAAAATAAATGGATTACAGTGTAAAAGATAATTATTGTGTACATAAAGATAAAAAATCCGGCTTGTCTTGTAGATGGTCTGCTGGCGCGCCATAACCTCACGCACAAGCAGATGCGTTTCCTCTCTGGAGAAGCGTGCAGCCTTTGCTTTTGCAAATTCCGCTGTGTAAATAGCAAATCCGCCATGGTGTAAGCGCAACTGGCTCTTAAAGCGTAAACTACCATGGCGATGAACACTTATTTAAACCCAGGGATGGCGCAAACTAATCCTAAACTTACCTGGCTAGCCGCCTAAACCGACTTCATGTTACAGGCCACTGGTGGAGAAACATATTTGGTGAGCTAAGCTCATCATTATTTTTACATGCAGCTAAAACCGCTACACCTCACTGGTTTTAAAAACAGCTCAAATCTGTCCTATTATATTTGCATTTGTGATGCGATGGCATGTTGCTATATACGTATATAAACATCAGACTACCATTTTTGCGTGAGAGATGATGCGCTGTTAAGTAATCAAATACCTATGCAAACGTCACAAGTAACATTTGTTTGCGAATGAGATCGTAATTGTATGTTGGCATGTACGTAGGTAAACGTAGAAGTTCTGAGTGATACGTTGGTTGTGATGTCAGTCCTATGTCATGGGTTGTCATGTCATCTTTCAGAATTTTAACTTTTTAAAACTTTAACCGTTTAAACTTTAGGATGGCTCTAGGATGGCTCTCAGAAGTTTTTCATTAAACTGTCAAAGAATATTTACGGACTGCATTGGATTGGCTTCCTCTTATCACACAGAGTGATTTTAATATTACCAAGCATTATACAGCATCATATTGCCTTACGTTTACTTTGAAATTTGCCCTGCACATTACATATAGACAGGCCTATGAAGAGATATACAGTATGGTGGTCAAAAGTCATACACCTGATTCTTAATACAGTACAGTGAGACCTGGAAAAACAATGACAGTGTCTGTGGTTTTGTGATATTTGTTTAAGAGTTTAAAGTTGTCCCGTTCCATTAAACTGTTCCCTGGTCTTTGATTTTTCAGCACTTTCTTGCAGGTTTGACCAATCTCCAGCTGTGACAATGTTAGATTCATCTTTACAGACTGACAACAAGCACTCATACACAACTATTATATGTCAGTGTGTAAAGATCAACTCAACATCAGAGTTACTGCTGGACAGAGGTCCGCAACCTTCAGCGGAATGCAGGAATGGAGACTTGAGGCTGCTATATTATTGGCTGAGGTGCCTCACGTGATCCATATAAGCCATTACGGTTTCTCCAATTGTAGTACAGACCCTATAATAACCAGTGTTGGGAGTAATGAGTTACAAAAGTAATGTATTACAGTAACATGTTACGTTTTGCTGTAACACAGTAGTGTAAGGCATTACTAATCAATTTTCAGTAATATTTTACTCGGTACATGTCCGGTAAAGCTTGTGTTACGACAAACTTTTCGCCCGCGAGACATTAACAACTCAAAAATCCTGCAAGTAAATTCTAGGATCCTGTTCGTGAATAGACGCGTGTGGTGTCATTCATCTCCCTCTGGCTGACATGATTTCAGTCTCTGAGCTGAAAGTCTGAGGCTATTGGCCCTGCCCAGTGCGCTGTAAACCTAGCGCCAGTGTTGCCAGGGTCACGGATTTCCCGCACAATTGGGCTGTTTTGAAAATGCAGTTGTGGGAAAAATTATGGAGCCGCAGGTTGCGGGTTTTTGGGCTACTTTCATAATGTACTGCGGCCGCCAAAATGTTAATTTATATTCTAAGGATAAATGTTAACTGATGAGATTCTTAATGTATATTCATACTCAGATGAATACCTGGCAACTCCAGGACCGGACCCGTTCTCATAAGTGTGGGGAACTAGTCTGACAGGCAGGCTACAGTTCAGGGAGGGATGCGGGAGCTCAGCTCAACCAAAGAGAAAAATATAGCGGTGGTATTAGACAATGCAACCGAATGATGTTTTTACTAATGTTTCGTCAGGTGCATGTCACGTTGCACAATGAAAGAAATCTTGCGTGAGTGTACAACTCTTGATTCTTCCGGATGCAAAATATCACGTTTGAGCAGCGCTATACGCAGTCTAGAACAACTTAAACATTGACGTGTTAGATTCCTATACATACAGAAAACGTTTAATGATTATATCGATCAACATGGTTAATCTTAAATCTTGATTTTAATTTAGCACGATTGTCATGTATATATTTAATGAACAAGTATCATTATTTTTGGATCATCTGACTAAATATTAATAAGTTAATTTTATGAATTACATTTAATGCATCTAATTCACTATACAAATATAAAATCATGTAATTTATAAAACTTTTTTATTTTACATCATCTATAAACATGATTTCTCATTTCCGTCTGATTGATTATTAGCGGTGGAGTTGAAGATGACAGTTCCCATCATTCAATGCCCCTTCACAACTACGCTGTGGTTGTTGTTTTAACAATATGTTTTAAATGTGTGCACTTAGTGCCGGAATTTACATACTACGCCATTAATTGTAGATAATCAGATCCAAAGTAACTAACTAGGTACTTGAGTAGTTTTTTCAATGCATACTTTTTTAACTCACATTTTTATCTTGGCTCCAACATACTGTTCTTTGTTCTAAGCTTATTATTATTATTATTATGTTGGCTTGACAAATAATGCCATATAAGGCGTTATAACTGTCCCGTGTTGAATATCTTCGCAGTACAACCACTTAGAGACAAGGGGGTGGGCTCATTTGACTAAGGCAACCAATCAGTATCCCTGAAACTTCATTAAGCTACAAAGCCACGCCCATAGCAACAAAACATGTTAACTTAGCAACCATTTAACAAGACCTATAATTCTACATCAGAACATCATAGAGACACGTGGGTTGGTTCGTTTCACTCATAGCTTAGAGTATAATCAAATGACAGATGCTAAGCCACGCCCATAGCAACCAAACAGGTTAGTCTAGCAACCGTTTAGCAATACCTATATCTCTGCATCAGAACATCATAGAGACACAGGGGTTGGTTCGTTTAACTCATGGCTTGGAGTATCATACTAGCAAGATGCTAATTATGCTAGCGAACATGCTCATCATGCTAACAACATACTAACACCGGTTTATACACACTGGGATCATATTATTTTTTCCATCATGTTAGAAAAAGTTTAACAATAAAACCTTTCAAACTATTTCAAACTCTTCAGGACAGGCTTTGTCAAGCCAACATAAAGTTTGTACTCGAACTTTACAATCTATTCCTCTAATTAATTGTACTTTTTAGAGTAAAGATTTTTGCATCTGTATAAATGTCCACAGGTAGGTAATTGTGGTCATTGTGTATTAGAGAAAAAACATAAATGTGATTACGAAATGTGATGAATTTATACAGTTTATTCTTGAAAACTAAGTGAATTTGTGATATTTAAAATTCCACAGTTTTCTCAAGTATTTCTCAAAGTAATCTCATTAGAGAAAAAAAAATGAAAATGTATTTTCACAGCAAATATATTTTCTCTAATGAGAGTACTTTGAGCAATATTTAACAATACTGTCGAACATTAAATGTCACAAATTCACCGGATGGTTTTTTTTACTTGTTTTTAGTTTTCAGGAGTTTGTCTGTAAAAAATAATAATTTTGGCTTCCAGATGGTTTGAAATACTTTCCTTTGTAAATAGCCCTTCAATACAAAGGCATTGCACTAGTCTTGTGTTATACTGGGCAGCATTGATAAAGGTCATTTGAACAATTAAAGGAGTGATGAATTAAAATCACAATTTCAACCCAAGCTTTTGTTATATAAGAGGGAATCATATTCACGTGAACATCATGTAAGTGTCAGAACTGATATCAACTGGTATTGACACCGGGCGCAGCGAACGCCAGGTTCTGGAATGCAACTATCTATGACGACATTGATAGGTTGAACACCATCTCCACACAAAAATATCAACGACTACTTCTCTAGCCCCTCCCACTGGTTCGCGCATGACAATTCTGAAGTATCTAAATATTGTGCCACGCCTGGTTGTGGAAGAGCACTCACTGCATAACCTTACTTCGGATTCCGATAATAGTAATGCAGGGTTAAATTTTATTTTTAAAGACATTCCATCTCATGTGGTAAAAACATGGAGCATTTGTTCGTTTCATTTTAGATTAGATTAGATTCAACTTTATTGTCATTACACATATACAAGTACAGTGTAACGAAATGTAGTTTAGGTCTAACCAGAAGTGCAATTAGCAAGTGCAGATATACAGTGTGAATAAATACAGAATACAATATTTGGAAAATACTTTACAATGGGCATGCACTATGAAAATATGACAATCGGTATGAACTATGAACAATATAAACAGAAAGCTATATACTGTGAACATTAATGTACAGGTGGTTATGAACAGATAACAATATAGACTATACAATAGTGCAAGTAACTTAAGTGTGCATTAGTTACAGACATTAGCTATTAAAGTTACAGTGCAGTACATGAGTTGATGTGGTTATTAAAGGTACGGTGCAATACATGAGTAGATGCAGATATACAGTTACAGTGCAGTAGATGAGTTGATGTGGTTATTAAAGGTACGGTGCAGTACATGAGTTAATGCAGTTATTGAAGTTATAGTGCAATACATGAGTAGATGCAGTTATACAGTTACAGTGCAGTACATGAGTTAATGCAGTTATTGAAGTTATAGTGCAATACATGAGTAGATGCAGTTATACAGTTACAGTGCAGTAGATGAGTTAGTTTAGTTATTGAAGTTATAGTGCAGTAGGTGCGTTGATGCGGTTATTAAGTTACAGTGCAGTAGATGAGTTAGTGCAGTTATTGAAGCTACAGTGCAGTAGATGCGTTAATGCGGTGTGGCAAGGGGGGCGTGGCCTAGCGGAATCTAGAGAGAGAGAGAGAGGAAATCGACGGGAGGTAAGTAGGTCAGAGACAAATTGTAAACACCTGTCTGTAATTCCAGTGATTGGCGAGAAGAGTATAAAAGCCAACAAAAGATGTTCGAGGGAGAGACACGAATGGACGAGCAGCAGACACGGTCAAGAGAGAGACAAACTTCGGGACGTGAATTATTTATGTGCCAGGAGGCCATAAATTACATATTATTTACTTTTACTTTATGTTTTGATTGAAGAGCTGAATAAAAGCCTGATTCAGCCAATCCGACTTCATCTCCTTCTTTCCTTACAAAGAACCTTCTTTACACTGGTGCCGAAACCCGGGATTGAAGGAGAAAGCCGCCGCTATGCAGAACCCGCCAACCTCGCCATTTGCGGAAGTGATACAGGCACTCGCGGGTCTCCACCAAGAGCAACATCAGGCTCTGCTGTCGCTACAGGGAGAGCAGGAAAAACGGTTTCAGAGGCTCTTCCAGGCGCAGACGGATGACCGCGAGTTGTTCCGGGGCTGGCTTGCTCGAGGGGAGATACCAGCGGCTACCGGCCCTCAGACTCCCGTGCTGCTCCATAAAATGGGGCCCCAAGATGACCCGGAGGCTTTTTTGGACCTTTTTGAAAGGTCCGCGGAGGTATCTGGCTGGCCCCGTGCCAGTTGGGCGGCCCGACTTATTCCATTGTTGTCGGGAGAGGCCCAACTCAAGGCTCAACAGCTGCCAGTCCAGAATCTCCTGGATTATGCGGACCTTCGAAAGGCAGTCCTCCAGCGGGTCGGACGAACCCCGGAGCAGCAGCGATTGCGTTTCCGGTCGCTGGAGTTTGGGGACGGTGGTCACCCCTTCGTGTTTGCCCAACAGCTCCGGGACGCCTGCCGCAAATGGCTAGTTGACGAGGACAGTGATGTCGACAATACGGTGGAGAAGGTGACGCTGGAACAGTTTGTGGGAAGACTGCCCGCAGGAACTGCCCAGTGGGTCCACTGTCACCGGCCGACATCGCTGACCCAGGCCATCCAGTTGGCGGAGGATCACATGGCGTCGTGCTGTGGGGTCAGAGGATCCAAGGTATCGGTTTTTCCCCCTTCCCTTTCTGTTTCCTCTCCCAGGTCCCGTCTGGTACCGCAGACAGCTGTCCAGGATCGAGGCAGCCCGTCACCCCGATTCTTGCCTGACATCAGGGCCAACCTCCAGCGTGGGGGAATGACCGGCGGGAGAGAGCTCTCCCGGTTGTCTACACCCTCCTCTTCTCGCCAATCCCCTGGCCTACTTCCGACCACCGGAGCAGTGGGTCGGCCTGGGCCGGTCTGTTGGCGGTGCGGGGACCCGGATCATTTCATCCGGTCATGCCCGGTTATGGAGATTGGAGCGATGATCCGGATCCCCGACGCCCCGCGGACTGCCCCCGATCAGGCTGGGTGGTACCAAATACCTGTGAGTATTGAGGGGGGTACTTATCAGGCCTTGGTGGATTCAGGCTGCAACCAAACCTCGATCCACCCAGGCGTGATTCAAACTACGGCATTGGATACGGGCCGCGAGGTTAAGGTAAGGTGTGTGCACGGGGAGGTGGTGAGTTATCCCTTAGTCGCCCTGGTAATTAAATTTAGGGGAAAAAAGCATACAGTTGAGGTAGCTGTTAACTCACACCTCCGACATCCGCTAATTTTGGGGACGAATTGGCCGGATTTTAGTGTGTTATTAGGGTATTTATGTGCGGATGTCTCTGGGGATAAACATGGGCGGATGGGAGCGGTTGCGCAGTTTGGAGAGGCAGAGCCGGGACCCTCAACGACAGATTCAGGGGAACGAAGCACGATTGAGAGACGAATTCTCTCATCCTGCGATGATTTTCCCCTGGATCAGTCGCGAGATGAATCACTCAAAAATGCGTTTGAGTAGGTCCGCATGATTGACGGGCACTCTCTCCAACCGACACAGCCGCTTACCTATCCATATTTTGCCATAATAAAAGACAGGTTGTATCGAGTGGCCCAAGACACTCAGTCAAAGAAGAATACAACACAATTGGTCATTCCAAAGAGCCGCCGGGAAATGCTTTTTCAGGCGGCTCATGCTAATCCGATGGCAGGGCACTTAGGGCATACCGCGACACTGAATCGCTTAATGGCCCGTTTCTTTTGGTAAACCCACCGGCCACTCCAAAAGCACCATTGTGCCCGCTTCCCTTAATCCAGGTCCCCTTCGAACGAATTGGTATGGACCTGGTCGGGCCATTAGAGCGTTCTGCACGAGGGCATCGATTTGCATTGGTCATTGTGGACTATGCAACCCGATACCCCGAGGCAGTGGCGCTCCGTAATATTTCCGCTAAAAGCGTGGCGGACGCACTGTTCTCATTGATCTCCCGCGTGGGAATCCCGAAAGAGATTCTCACGGATCAAGGCACGACGTTCATGTCACGGACAATCCGCGAACTATACGGGTTGTTGGGGGTGAAAACGATTCGGACCAGCGTCTATCACCCACAAACGGACGGACTGGTCGAACGTTTTAACCGCACTTTAAAAACCATGATCCAAAAGTTCGTTCACGAGGACGCCAAAAATTGGGATAAATGGCTGGAACCCTTGTTATTTGCTGTGCGCGAGGTCCCCCAAGCCTCCACAGGGTTTTCCCCTTTCGAGTTGCTCTATGGACGTCAGCCCCGTGGGGTGCTGGATGTACTAAGAGAAACTTGGGAGGACGGACCTACCGCTAGTAAAAACGAAATCCAGTATGTAATGGACCTGAGAACAAAACTCCACACCTTGGGGCGGCTCTCTATGGAGAATTTGTTACAGGCCCAGGACAGACAAAGCCGGCAATATAATAAGGGTACCAGATTACGTCAATTTACACCGGGAGAGAAAGTTCTTGTATTACTCCCAACGTCCAGCTCAAAATTACTCGCCAAGTGGCAAGGACCCTTTGTGGTTACACGACGAGTGGGGGATCTCAATTATGAGGTGGTGAGATCAGACAGAGGCGACACACATCAATTATATCACCTCAACCTCCTTAAAAAATGGAGTGAGGCGGACACGGTGATGCTGGCGACAGTGGTGGGAAGGGAGGATGATCTCGGACCAGAGGTGGGAAGGAAAACCCAATCGAACACTCTGCCCCCGGGGGGGATCATCTTTCGCCGTCCCAGACCTCTGACGTCGCCAGGTTGCAGGCTCGTTTTGCCGATGTGTTCTCGTCTCTGCCTGGCCTCACTACACTCATAGAACACCATATTGAGACCACACCGGGGGTGGTTGTACGTGGCCGACCGTATCGTTTACCTGAACACAAGAAAAAAGTAGTTCAGGAAGAATTAGAGGCCATGCTGGATATGGGGGTAATAGAGGACTCCAACAGTGACTGGGCCAGCCCGATAGTTTTGGTTCCCAAAACCGACGGCTCGGTCCGGTTCTGTGTGGACTATCGCAAGGTGAATGCTGTGTCGAAGTTCGATGCATATCCAATGCCGCGGATTGACGAACTGCTTGATCGGCTAGGTACGGCTCGCTTTTATTCGACATTGGATTTGACAAAGGGATACTGGCAGATCCCCTTATCTCCTTTATCCAAGGAAAAAACAGCTTTCACGACGCCGTTCGGATTACACCAATTTGTCACACTTCCGTTCGGCTCATTCGGGGCCCCTGCTACCTTTCAGCGTCTCATGGACCGTATCCTACGTCCACATGCGGCATATGCCGCTGCTTGTCTGGATGACATTGTCATTTATAGTAATGACTGGCAGCGACATATGCAGCACCTAGGTGCGGTGTTGGGTTCGCTGAGAGGAGCGGGGCTCACGGCTAACCCGAAGAAGTGTGCAATTGGGCGAGTGGAGGTTAGGTATCTGGGCTTCCACTTGGGTCACGGACAGGTGCGTCCCCAAATTGATAAAACAGCAGCAATTGCAACCTCTCCGAGTCCCAAGACCAAAAAGGAGGTGAGGCAATTCCTGGGGCTGGCAGGTTATTACAGAAGGTTTGTTCCGGACTATTCAACCCTCACCAGCCCCCTGACGGACCTCACTAAAAAGGAAGCACCAGATCCCGTCCAATGGTCGGAGCTGTGCCAGCGGGCTTTCACCCAGGTTAAGGCGGCTCTGTGTGGTGGCCCGTTATTACACTCTCCTGATTTCTCTCTCCCTTTTCTTGTACAGACAGACGCATCGGACAGGGGGCTAGGAGCAGTCCTGTCTCAGGAGGTGGAGGGGGCGGAGCGGCCGGTGCTGTACATCAGTCGTAAACTCTTGAGAAGAGAGACGATGTACAGCACCATTGAGAAGGAGTGCTTGGCGATCAGGTGGGCCGTCCTTACCCTCCGCTATTACCTCCTGGGACGAGAGTTCACCCTCTGTTCGGACCACGCACCCCTCCAATGGCTCCACCGCATGAAAGATACCAACGCGCGGATCACCCGTTGGTACCTGGCATTACAACCCTTCAAATTCCGGGTGGTCCACAGACCGGGGACCCAGATGGTGGTGGCTGACTTCCTCTCCAGGAGGGGGGGGGGAAGCTGCAGGCCGGATGGGGCCCCGGCCTGAGTCGGGCGGTGGGGGTATGTGGCAAGGGGGGCGTGGCCTAGCGGAATCTAGAGAGAGAGAGAGAGGAAATCGACGGGAGGTAAGTAGGTCAGAGACAAATTGTAAACACCTGTCTGTAATTCCAGTGATTGGCGAGAAGAGTATAAAAGCCAACAAAAGACGTTCGAGGGAGAGACACGAATGGACGAGCAGCAGACACGGTCGAGAGAGAGACAAACTTCGGGACGTGAATTATTTATGTGCCAGGAGGCCATAAATTACATATTATTTACTTTTACTTTATGTTTTGATTGAAGAGCGGAATAAAAGCCTGATTCAGCCAATCCGACTTCATCTCCTTCTTTCCTTACAAAGAACCTTCTTTACATGCGGTTATTAAGGTTACAGTGCAGTAGATGAGTTAATGCAGTTATTGAAGTTATAGTGCAATAGATGAGTAGATGCAGTTTGTTATGCAATAGATGCACTAATGCAATAGATGAGTTACAGTGCAGTAGAGAAGTTGGTGCAGTTATTGAAGTTACTGTGCAGTAGATGAGGTAATGCAGTTATTAAAGTTACAGTGCAGTAGATGAGGTAATGCAGTTATGAGAGTAGTCCATTAGTGCAAATGAGCATTCAGTGTAATATTCCTGGTGTGCATGTGAGCAGTAAAGAGTGCAAATGATGCTGTGTGTGTGTAAACAGTCCGGTAGAGCAGATAACATGAAGTACCGGTGTGTAGAGTTCAGTCATGCATGGCAGCCCTGTAGTGCAATGTAAACAGTGTAATTTCTCTTAGGATTCCTTCGTGAACAAGGCAGAGTTCAACACTGGATTTGTGGAATAACTAAAATTTAAAAGCAGTGCTGTGTCGTGAATATTGGATCCCATAGGAATGGTGCAGCAATCTTATGTGAGTAAAAATATTTTTGTACTTTGCGTCACTATTGCTTTGTTAGAGATCGCTTGATGTGCCCTGAGCACTGTTCACTCGAGATTAGTATTACCTGGGGACCTCTAGTCATTTGTATTAATTGCAGAGGTTTTCTGTGATCACAAGTCAGTGCGAATCGGAATCTCTATGATTTGGTTGGCTCATATATAATTTTTCAAGGTTTTATCCACCATTTGCAAATAATTGAGGCTGTTTTGAAGTGTTTTGGTATTATTTCGGGTGCTGGGTGATATCCATACGTTACCGGGAGTCTCCCGTTTGTTTATTTATTATGAAAACTCTCGTAACATTTGAGACCCGCGATTGCGATCTTTTGTCCGTTTCGGGATCACCCGTCTCAAATGCTGACAGATTCCTCACAAATGTCCTTTAGTCTTCTACAGATGGAAATTTGAGAAAATAAAATTGTCGGTGAACTATTCCTTTAGAACACTTGCCTCCTGAGTCAAGCCCAGCAGCAGCAGCGTACAAAACATCCATCATGTCTGTCTCACACTAACACACTTCACTTTATGAGACGACCTCTGCCAATGCTTGCTGAGAAGGACAGCCATTAAGCGAGTCCATGGACGGAGATGGTAAAATATAAACACAGAGATGGCTGGGAAATCTCAAAATGCCTGCTGCTGCAAAAAATATATAAATATGTGTAAAAGTACTTGTGGTGGTTATATAAGGTTTGCGTGTGTATTTGGAATGAACATTTATTGTATTTTACCGAAGCATGTTGATCAACATGTTTAGACAGTTACGCTTCAGTTAGCAGAGACATGCGCACACAAAACACAAGATAAACTCCTGCCTCAGCGCAGCCACTTCCTGCATCCAGAAATACTGCAGGCGAGGGAAAGAAAGTGAGTTACAGTTTCCTGTCTCCTGGTATTTTGAAAGTCAAAAGTTCATAGATGGAGCACTTGTGACCTTCAGCAGGACTGGCACACTGAAGCCATGTCGGACATGACCTCTAAACATCAATCAGTATTGGCTGATTGAGTAAAAAAAAACACATAGACATACTTGCTTTCTACTGTAGATAGAAAAGAGGTAGTTTACACAGATATAAAAACAATGAAACTGAAGGCCTCATGAAATCAATAACACAGATTGAGTTTAAAAAAACACTTGTTAGATGTTATAAAATATAACGTAGCATTTACTTTTCAATAATATTTAGACAATCTATTTTACTGTGGAAAAGAGTATTGATAATAGGATGCAGGTTAATAATCACATTACTTTTAGATTTTGGTATACATGACACGTTGAATATAAAATAAATTAAAAAAATTGTGAATTATTTACATTAATGTGATGATTTTTTGTGTACTCCCGAAGTTGTTCTTCCGTTTTGGCTTTAGAATATAAAGATCCTAAAAAATATACATAAACACATGCATACATACATTGTATGCCCATGCAGTAGGCCTACACAAAAACACACACACACACGCACACACATCACTGAGACCATTTTAAAAGCACACAATTTCTAAAACATTTACTTGAACAATTCTAAAACATTCAGCTCAGGCATTGGTCAGCCGAGGTTCTTCTTTTATCTTGGCAGCATTTGAATCTATGCTGCCCAGCCAAACAGCCTTCCTCACCTCATATAATAAATGACGCCCGACAGGCTCGATCCATCCAAAAGGTGCTTTAGATTTTCAGCAGCAGCGCTGAAAAACACCCCAACCTAATGTGTTGATTTAGAAAGCCCTCGGGGCTGATATTATTTTACCCTCCAGCTCGTGGAGGAAGGAGACAGTCTAAAACAATCTTTGGCAGCTCTCACAGCGTTTAACTCACAGTTGGACTGTTAAGGGCTGCTGTTGGACAGGCAGTACAAGCACTGACGTGTGTTTTATGAAAGGGAGACTTTTCTATCCACTTGGAGAATATAAAAGAAAAACTTTTGCCTGTTGCTTGTTTTGAAACAGCATTCGCTCTAGTTTTAGAGGATATATTATTTGATGAATTATTATGCAACTAAGGAGACACAATAATAGTATTCAACTATGTTTTTATAAAATGAAATGATCTGCACAATATTAATTTCTATCATTTCTTTTCTCTAGAAATTCACAAGCACTCAGTGTCTTTTTATTTAAAAAAAAATGAAGGCCATGACGATTGAATATGATTATTACAGAACATGTAAAATATGTTTGACTATAGAAGGAGTAGAAATAACAGGTGTGAGAAATTACAGACTCCACTCCAAGACAGTGAACAAGCTCACCCACAAAAAGAATTAATTATCATAAAGACAATTAAAGCAACATGGGCTCAACACTTAAAATAATATTCAACCTGGTCGTATAGGAAATACGTACTTCTGTACACTTTTCGCAGCGCCACAAAATATGTACTGTCAGGAAGATATAGCAACCTGGTATCACAATTTCCAACAACAGTAACATCACCATTTAATAGTATATTGGAATGCAGGCCTAATGATTTTGAATTTAATCAGATGTCGTGTTTTGTGTACATGTATTATTTCATATGCACATCTTAGTCATATTTGAGTACAAAACCTGACCCGCCCCTTATCCTAGCAGTTTGTATATTTTACAGTATAAAACACAACTATAAATTAAACATCAATGGGATTATTTCTGATGATTATATAGAAATTTCTAAATACTCTGATTTTACAAAAAATGTATACCTCTAATTACTCACGGGGACAGTTTATGCCTTTCCATCACACTTTCACATCACTCTAGTCCTTAAATCCCTACACTGGTTGCCGGTTTGTCAGATAATAGACTTAAAAAATTCTCCTCTTTGTATATAAATCCCTACACAAAATAGCCCCTCTCGTATACCTCTCTGAGCTCCTTCATCTCTACACCCCATCCAGAAGCCTACGATCCTGTGACCAGGCATTGTTGGTAGTCCCTCGTGTTAGGCTTAAGCGTAGAGGTGAACGTGCATTTGCAGTGGCAGGACCTTGAATGCCCTGCCTCTAGAAATTAGAACGGCCCCTTCTCTGTCTGTTTTTAAGTCTCTGCTTAAAACATATTTATTTTCCTTAGTGTATTGACTACTGTGATTTGGCTATTTAAAATTTTAATCGAGCTGTATTAAATTGTTGACTACAATTATATACCCAATTTTAACGGGGTTGTCTTAAATTTGTGTATGGTCGGTTTTCGTATATGTAGTATAAATCTTTTCACCTGTAAAGAACTTTCCAAACTTGTTGCAAATTAAATTTATTGACGAAAAAGAGCAAGAGTTTTGTGACGAACCTATTGTACTCAAATTCCAAGTCGCCAGGTACTGATGGGTTGGAATCAGAAATTTATAAGCAGTTTTCAGAGGATTTGGCACCATTTCTTTTAGAGGTTTTTGTTGAAAGTTTTAAGAAACAATGTCTTCCACCTATTTTAACACAAGGGGTGATTAAACTTATTCCCGAACCTAAAAAAGATAAATATCTTATTTACGAATGGCGTCCTATATGCTTATCAAATAATTTTTATTTAATTTTATCTTAAAGGTTAAAATCAGTATTGAATTCTATAATTGATGAATCAAAGTCGGGCTTTATGAAAAATCGGCATATATTGAATAATATTAGACTTGTTTTGGACATTTTAGATTATTCAGAATTGGTAATGATGATGGTTTCATAATATTTTTTGGCTTTTATAAAGCCTTTGACTCTTTTGAACATAACGTCATCTTTGATGACCTTAATAAATTTGGATTATGAAGTTTTTTTTCTAATGCGATCAAAACCCTGTATGAAAATGGTAATTGCTGCATTAAATGTTACTTCCCCCACATTTTCAGTCTCTAGAGGTATTAGGCAGGGATGTCCTGTGTCACCATATATTCTTCTATTAATAAGTCAGCTTCTCTCCTCGCATATTCACGAGTTCACCTACACAGATAACAGTGATATTGATAGGAATAATGATAAAGCTTGGTTATGCGTATTTGGCGTGTTGTCCGGGAAGCAGGCTCCGAGCTCGCCAGATCTATCCGAGCCCGAAACACTTTACCTTAGTACGGGTGAGTGCGCCGAGCTCGGAACCGGACTGAGCCCAGAGCACACCCCCCGGGTTCCTGCGGGATAGTGAGCTTGGAAGAGGAGCCGGGGTGGAGGAGGGATGCTTAATCTTAGGAGAACGAGCAGGTAAGATGGTTTCCCTATTTATTAGCTAGCTCGCTAGGGCTGATTGTGTATACGTTGTGATTGCTGATTATACACCAGCCGGCTGGTTATATGCTCCGGCTCCTCCCGAACTTTGTTAATTAAACATAATTTCACGAGTTCACCTACACAGATAACAGTGATATTGATAGGGATAATGATAAAGCTTGGTTATGCGTATTTGGCGTGTTTTCCGGGAAGCAGGCTCCGAGCTCGCCAGATCTATCCGAGCCCGAAACACTTTACCTTAGTACGGGTGAGTGCGCCGAGCTCGGAACCGGACTGAGCCCAGAGCACACCCCCATAAAGCGAGAAAGTGGGACAGCCGAAAGAGGAGTACGCATACCCCCCAACGTGATACTGAGCGCTGCGGAGGCGTGGCCTGCGTTCGGGTAGAGACGAGATGATGAGGGCTCCTTAGGAGATGTGGTTCGTTATGAGACAAGAAAGGGGTAGGGGTTCCTCCGAGTATGGTTGAGACTGAGAAGATGAAAGGTGCTTGCTGCAGAGATGAGAAGTTTGAATCCGTGAGTGGCTGGTAGTAGTGCGTAGAGAGAGTTCCTAATATGGAAGTTTAGGGAACCATCCAAAATGAAAAAATGGCTTCTTGGGTGTCCCTGTTGTTGAGACTGATATTGGAAAGAGGTGACTGGAGGAGGGAGCCGGCTGTAGTGGAGCGCCTGACGGAGGCTCCTGTTGGGGTGATCATGCTGTGATGCTTGCTTCCGTGGAAAATCGTAGGTGGCAGGAGGTGAGGCGGAAGCGCTGGCCTCTGCGGAGGCGATCGCTGCGGCGACACTGGCTTCGCCGCCTTAAATGAAGCACTGGCCTCTGTGGAGGCGATCGCTGCGGCGACGCTGGCTTCTGCGCATTGGATGGAAGCACTGGCCTCTGCGGAGGCGATCGCTGCTGCGACGCTGGCTTCTGTGCATTAGATGGAAGCGCTGGTCTCTGCGGAGGCGATCGCTGCGGCGACGCTGGCTTCTGCACATTACATTGAAGCACTGGCCTCTGCGGAGGCGGTCACTGCGGTGATGCTGGCTTCTGCGCCTTAGATGGAAGCATTGGCCTCTGCGGAGGTGATCGCTGCTTCGATGCTGGCTTCGGCGCTGGTGATAGACGCATGGGCATCTGCGGATGATTCTTAGTTGCAGCACTTGATTCCATGCCTGAAGTGGTAAAGCTTGCCTTGGCTGAGGCTGTTGCTTGTGGCAACGCTGGCTTCTTTGCTTGGAATGGAAGAGCTGGTCTCTGCCAGGGTAGTCGCTGCGTCGACGCTGGCTTCTGCACATTAGATGGAAGCTTGGGCCTTTGCGGAGGCGATCCCTGCTGCAACGCTGCCTTTGGTGCTTGTGATAGACTCACGTGTCTCTGCGGAGGCGGTCGCTGCGGTGATGCTGGCTTCTGCGCCTTAGATGGAAGCACGGGCGTCTGCGGAGCCGATCACTGCTGCAACGCCCGCTTTGGTGCTTGTGAAGGAAGCATAGGCTGTTGTGAATGAACTTTAGTTGCGGCACTTGATTCCATGCCTGAAGTGGTAAAACTGGCCTTGGCTGAGGCTGTTGCTGTGGCAACGCTGGCTTCTTTGCTTGAAATGGAAGAGCTGGTCGCTGCCAGGGTAGTTGCTGCGGCGACGGTTGCTTTTGTGCATTAGATGGAAGCCTTTCCATGCTTGGGATGGAAGTACCGACCTCTGCAGAGGCAGTCGCTGTGGCTATGCTAGTTTTCCAAGCTTGGGATGGAAGTGCGGGCCTCTGCCGAGGCAGTCGCTGCTGTGATGTTAGCTTCGGCTATCGACTCTGCTGCTGCAGAGCCCGAGACATGGGCACTGGCCCTTGAGGTCGCTGCGGCGGTGAGATCTCCTGTTAGGGAGATTAACGCTGAGATGGAGGAGGTTCGCGGTCATGCGGGTGAAGGATGGATTCTCTAAATGATTCGGGAGATGAGGGTTCGATGGGCTTCTCTGATGATAGAGCGATCTGACCTGATGTAGCTCTTGAAAGCTTCCGATGTCCAGCGCCCTAGTGCTTGAATTTGAGACTGTGAAAGGCCTTTTTGGGCTGCTGTGGTTGCTGCGCCTATGCGGAAGGAGTGGCCGGAAAAGTGGTCTGCAGGGATACCGGATAGGAGCAAGACAGCTTTGAGGTGCTTTTGGAACCAAAAGCGTGTAGCTGGGCGGTTAGACTCGTCGACGAATAGAGGATCCGATGTGGTTTTGGTCTGGGATTTCCTGAAGTGGAGGTAGGCTAGGAGGGTCTGATAAGGTTGAATTGGTGAGTGGAGATTGAAAATGTAGATAAAATGTCCTCTCCTGGTTTGGTCCGTCTTGCTCTGTTTAATGGAGAATGACATCCCAGGAACAATGACGTCTCAGGATCGACTACTGACAGGTCGGATACCGTTGGATGGGTTAGGGGGTTGAAAATGGATGTTGTGGAAATTTATGAACATCTTAGAAATCCGAAGAATGCTAGTATAAACATGGTGTCGAGTGTGCGATCGACGTGTTTGGAGTGGTATCCTTTACGGAGGGTGGAGATGCATCTGGTCAATATATCCAGGGTTATGGGTTGCCTTGCATCCTGGCGAGCAGGCTGGGTACGTTGAATGCCCTTGATAAGCATAGATGTTTGGGGGCTGGCTATGGCTGCAGATGGCGAATTGAATATGAGTTTGTGGAAGAACTGGACTCCACTCATGTAGCCTTTAATTGAGCTGGCCTGGAGGTTTTTTGAAGAGTTTAGGAAGGAGATGAAGGAGGTGATGGTGAGGACAGAAAAATCGGGAAAGGGAATGTTGAATGCCAGGTGAAAAGACTTGAAGCTTTTCCATGCTGTGAGATAAGATTGGAGGGTCCTGAGGGAGATGGCTTGGATGATGGAGTTTAGAGAGGCATCGATGAGGGTTTTTAGGGGGTGGTTAACTGGAATATCAGCTCCGAATAGGGAGGTACCGGTGTTGGCAAAGGGTCTGCTTCGGGTGCCAGCAGCCTGAACTTCTGGAAGGCAAAACGAGAAAGGGCGTCAGCAATCTGATTTTTTGATCCGGGAATGTGTTTGGCAGTTAGAATGAATTGGTCGCAGGCTGAAATCCAGATGAGGCGTCTGAGGAACGGCATTATGGCGGGGGAGTGGGAGCGGCCTTTGTTAATACAATGAACGGTTGCCTCGTTGTCACAGTGCACGATTATGCTGGAAGCTGACCACTCTGTCCCCCATAGGAATGCTGCGACGACCAGTGGATATAGCTCAAAAAGAGCTGAAGATGCTGAAGCATGAGGAATCTCTAGCTTGATCTGCTCTGTGGGAGAGAGAAAAGGGAGGGGATTGCAGCCGCCTGAGCGGCTTATCTGGCCTACTGCGAGAGGGACGAGTTGCTGGAAGCCTTCGACCGGACGGTTTGAGGCGTCCGGGAAATCCGTGGCGGTACCTGCAGTCGCGGAGGGCCTGCTGTGCCGGCTTGCCAGCGGACGGCCACGACGAGCCGCATTGGTGGATTGCCCGGGCCGGGAATAGGGGGAACCACGAGCCGTGCCCGGCTTGTCGGTGGTCATTTGCGGGGCTGACTTCGGTGGGGCGGTGTAGGCCAGGGACGAAGCGTAGAGGCCGTAAAGCTCCGCCTTGGTCATCCGCCTGTTGAACTCGACGTCCGCATTGGATAGAGCCAATCGTAGGCCCTGGACAGTCCATTTATGGATGGCGGGGATCGTGTTGTGAGTAGAGGTGTACGAAGAAGCCGGTGAATGCGGCGGACGTCTCTCTGGGCAGGTGATGAAGTGTCATCTCTGGCTTTAGCCTTGCGACATGCGGAACGTCAGAGCTGGCGGCCACGTGATGAAGCCGGGGAATCTACTATTGAATCCGACCCCGAGCTGGAACGATGGGACGCGCTCGTCGGCGCTGAAGGATTGCAGGTTGCTGGTGCGTCGTCAATGACGTGGGTCTCGGACATAGCGTCGAACTTAAGTTGATGCTTAATCTTAGGAGGATAGTGATGAAGTCGCTGAAATTGATACCTCTGCTTGCAGATGGAGTTAATCCGGAGTGTGCGAGATGCTTAGCTGTGGAGGGTGAGCGTTTTACGGACACCCCAATAAATTTGCTGTTTTAACTTCAAATTGCTGTGCACACTGTATGGGTTGAACACAATTAATTATTTCGGAGTCAACATACCAGCTGGGGTTTGATTCCAAGATGCGGTTGTGTTCATGTAGTGAGACAAGGGAGATCTTGCGGTGAAGCAACTAGTAAATACGCTTAGGCGTGCTCTTGTTTGTCTAACTTAAGGTAACAGCGGCAAGCATTGACCTTGTTCGAGCATGTACGATTTAAAACGTGATAACTGTATGGACGCATAAACATGAACACAAACGCATTTTAGCTGTTCAACCAAAGTGACTGCTGGTGTACAGTTTACGAGGTTTAGTTCACTCATTACAAAGCCTTGTTGTCTGCCCAACAAATACAGAAAAGAAGTCATTAAGAACCTATTTATATTGCATTTGGCAGTATTGCTTTAAAATAAAGCTCTATACAACCACTGAGAGAGTATGAAGCGGAACTAAAGTGCATAGCTAGTCCGATATTACGTGCAATGATGATGTGCAATTGGCACTTGACGTGATCTGGCGACATTTAGCTACTTTTCGGGCGGGCTTAGCTACTATCAAATGAAAGGAATTGGCAACACTGGTTCACTGGACCGCACGGGCACAGAGTTTATACATAAAACATTGTCTCTGTAAAATCAACAACCAAGTGAGTGCGCTCCAGCCGGCCAGCGATATACCATTCTTGAGCGCAGCAGAGGCGACGACATGACGGTGGATAAAACTAAATGTACTTTCGAGTAAAAAAGATTGTACTCACCCAGCTTCTTGCGGTTCAAACCCAAGTAAACTTAGTTTATAAATACATTGTGATTTATCGGAAATGAGTCGTGGAATTTGGGGTTGATCCGAGTGACTGCATGGAACAACAGAATTAATTATTTCCCCCAAGATGATTGTTTCTCTTGGCAGAAAATGTGTACACCCGTTGAAACGGCATCGTATTAGCATTGGCGTATCGTATTGATCGGTTCGAAATGCGGCGACCTTGCGAGCCTTAATAGCAAATGCTTAGTGGTAGCCAACAGCCTACGTCTGAAACCCTGCCGTCCCTTAAGCAGTGAGCTCTCGCTAGCAGCGCTGGTGTTTACAGCGAGCCGGCGTTTAGCATCGAGCTGGCGTTGAGTAGCGAGCTAGCGTGCCGGCAGCACTTGCATAAGGGAACGAAAGAGGTGACGAGCGCTGCTTATTCCAGCGGGAATACGGAATCACATCCCGAAGCTGCGGGGAAGACGTATTGGAAATGTTGCTTGCTGATCGGGCCTGTCGCGTGGCTGGTCAGCGTTTAAAGATCCGTAAGGTCCCTTGAATACATGACGTCCTTCCTGTGTTGATGAACCCATTAGGAGTTTGGTTTTCATTTGTAAATAGTTGTCGAAAGCGGAAAGAAATGTATAATGTAAAGAAGCTGCTGTTTTGCGTGTGCGTCGAAGGGCACTGCAGTTGCGAGACGTTCGAGACATGATTATTAGACTACTCGTAGAGACTCCTCGGACATGGCTTCGAACGAAGCGTATCGATGCTTAATCTTAGGAGAACGAGCAGGTAAGATGGTTTCCCTATTTATTAGCTAGCTCGCTAGGGCTGATTGTGTATACGTTGTGATTGCTGATTATACACCAGCCGGCTGGTTATATGCTCCGGCTCCTCCCGAACTTTGTTAATTAAACATCATTTAATTCAAATCCAATGAAAGGTATTATGTAACGAAAAAATCCAAGGAGACTGACAAAATATTGTTGAACTTTATTTCGAAAAACAAAACGCATTATATAATGAAAATTATTATTATGAATCGCTATGGAAATGGTGCCCTCAACTTTTTGGATTTTGCAACATTAAACAAAACCTTTACAGATAATTGGCTTCAGGTGATCAGAAATGCTAACTAAATTTGGAACTTTATTTCCTCCCATATTTTCTCCAACTTTGCTGGCATTCTCTTTTCCTTAGCTATAATAATGACATTGACAAAATACTGGCAAAGCTAGCTGAGTCCCATCGCCAGTCCTTTTTCTCATAACAACTTCTCGTCTCATAGATATTATATATGGAATAAAAGGGGCATTTTGTTTGATCTTAAATCTCTTTTCTTGATTATTGGTTTAAAAACGGCTTAATTCTTGTAGATCAACTATTTAATTCAAATGGTTTCCTTTTCACTTTTGATGAATTTGAGTTTTTACAAAATCCCTGTAACACCAAAGGATTATGCAGTCTTACTGAAGAGAATTATTTTCCTGGGAGTTTGTAGACAACAGTGTGGTGTGCACTTTTGGAAGTGGATGTCCAGCAGGAGGGTTTCTTTATCAATTTGTTCATCTATAAAGAGAAAATGAGACAAGAGAAGAATGTAAGGAAACTGACCTACCCAGAGCACAACGGATTATAATAAACATATAAAGAAGTACATTAACATTTTAACTAAATAAGGTTTACCTTTAAGCTTGTTGTCAGGACATCCAAGTTCCAGTCTTCTTTCCCCTGAATAGAATGATCCAATAATATTAGCTGTTATTCTGTCAGTGGGGGAAAGAAGAAGAGTGGGATCTAGTACAGAAAGTGAAATACAGTCTTAAAAAACAATATTATAAACGTTAACACAACTTTTAACTAATTCGACACACTCAGGAATACGTAGAAGAATAAAAAGACCAACAATTGTTCGTTTCATATACCCAAAATTAATTATATCGCACGGTAAACCACTAACGTTATAACAGCCAGCGGCTATTCCCAAAGCAATGGCTGAGATAGAGCTGCTCTCAGCGGAGCCACGACCGCTGACAGCCGGATGATCACACCTCCGACAGCGGCTTAACAAAATCTCAAAGAGGCGTTACATTTATATAAATCACCTATTTGAGTTCTTAACAACTACATTCTCTTCTAAAAGACTCTTAAGACTACGTTCCGTCAGCAAACATTCTTGGTATTTATAAAAAAAAATGAGCTGGATGTTTGCTTTTGACACGACGCTCTCTCGTGTCGACCTTAAACTAATATAAAGATGCGTAAGTTACTGAACTAAATGACTCTCACGACTCAGACATTTCAAAGGGAAATGTTGACCAAAAGGAAGTTTAAATGATTCAAAAGCTGTAAATTAAAACAACGTGGGCATAACGTTACAATCTATCTTTGTTGGCTTTGGATAACTAGTTTGTAACGTTACTTTTTAAACCTCATGCGAACAGCCGAATTTTGCATATTTTTGCATTTTTTTGATGTACAGTAATAGTTTTATCAGCTCGTAAAACACCTTTTATTCTCTGAATAACAGCTTTCCTAGATGAGGTGGATCAAAATGCCCGCGAAGGTAAAGTTTGTATGATGCGTCGAGGAGTGGGAGGGGTTTACTCTCTCAACTGTCACTCAATTGGAACAGGTAACCCAGCGTTTGTATTACTCAAAATATGACCCAACACTGAGAAAATAACCCAACAAAATGACCCAACAGGCTCAACCCAGCTGTTGGGTTAAACAAATACACTGTAAAATCTAATAAGTTGATCTTACTTAAAAAAAAGCATGCAAACCGATTGCCTTAAAAAAACTAAGTAAAGTGACATGGTATTGTTGAGTTCAAGTAACTTGTGTGATTCTAAAAATGCATAAATCAAACACCTTTACTTGTGCAACACAAAATGAGCAAGAGGAGATTGATCTCAGAACTATATGCACAGACTATGCTCATAGGTAAAAAACACACCAGGTTCGTAGACCCTAATCACATGCACATGTCTTCTGAAAACTGAAAAATATGTCAAACTCTTCTAAATATCTAAGAGAAGTGAACATTAAACACTATCAAGTCTTTAATTTAACACAATTAAAACATATAAAATAATCATATTTTTAAAATTTACTCTCCTAATGCAGTCTGGCGCAAAGCATGTTGGGAATCTTTTCTGCGTACAGGCAAGATCTGCTCTCCACTGCCTCTTGCTGGTGTAGTAAAGTAATGGTTTCGCTTGCCGCTACTTGCTTGATTTAAGGAAAATATACTAAAGGCGAAAAGTAAGTTGTTTGATTTCCCCTGCAAGTAATCATGACTTAATAAAAACTAGTAACATATATACATTTTGACAACTGAGTAAAGTTAACAAATAATTTCTAAGTAAGGAAAACTATTAGATTTTACAGTGTAACCCAGCATTTTTTAGTGTATGCGCTCATGGTAAAAAACACATGTAGCTTCGCAGACCCTAATCACATGCACCTATCATCTAAACAGTGGTGACCACAAAACTGAAAAATATGTCAAACTCTTCTAAATATCTAAGAGAAGTGAACATTAAACACTATCAAGTCTTTAACTTTACTAAAAACATAAAATAATCATATTTTTAAAAATGCACTCTCCTAATGCAGTCTGGCGCAAAGCATGCTGGGAATATTTTATGCGTACAGACAGGATCTGCTCTCCACTGCCTCTCGGTGGTGTAGTAAAGTAATTGCGCCGCTTGCCGCTACTTGCTTGATTTAAGTACAATATACTAAAAGCGAAAAGTAAGTTGTTTTATTTCCTCTGCAAGTAATCGTAACTTAATAAAAACTAGTAAACTGTATAAATTTTGACAACTGAGTAAAGTTATCAAATTATTTGTAAGTAAGGACAACAATTAGATTTAACAGTGAAGTCAAGACTTTGAAAAAATGAATATTATATACTTTATGTAACCCTTTGCATTTTCATATATTTGCACAGCTTTATCTGTATCTGGTAGGGATGAGCGAGTACAGCATTATCTGTATCTGTATCTGTTAACCATATGAATTATCTGTATCCGTATCTGTACTCGGACTGGGCGGGGCCTAACCCGGAAGTGGGCAGGATTTAACACGGAGATTGGGTCGGGTTGTTTCCGAGATGGGCGGGGCTTTAACCGGTATGTTATTTTAAGCATGCAATTGATATGGGTTGATCAGAAATTGTTATATTTAATGCTGATTAGAAAAATATTTACATGACAGCATCAGCATTGAGCTTCAGATCAATGGTTTTGATCACGATAACAAACGAACTATATACAGAATAAGTTTTGCAACAATGAATACAACACATGCGGTTGCAATTATGAAATAAAATGTAATGAACAAGAGTTTGCGTGAAGTAAAAAAACTGGTTAGAGCCAGCTGACAGTTTAAAAAAGAAAAAAAAACTCCGACAGGCAGAGACGCAACGCGAATCGCATTCTACCATGCACCACGTCTGAACAAACCCCACGTTTATCAAAACTCTACTGGTTAATAAGTAAGTACTACAAACCGAAGTAAAAAAAACAAACCTGAAGATGAAGAAACCTAAACGTTAACAGAAAAGACCCGCGAACCTGAGTGACTGAGGGAGAGACAGAGAGAGAGAGCTGCGGACACAGTCAGCAACACAATACATCTGTATGTGTGTAGGGGCGCTGTGACTAGCCTATCACAGAACGCAGACACAGTCAGCTACCCAATGAGGATTTTTATTAGTGGTGGGCCGTTAACGGCGTTAACGCAGTGAGACTCTTATCGCGCGATAAAAAAAATGTCACCGTTAATCTATTCTCAAAGTTTGGTTGGGAGCTGGGTCTATACTACGCAAGCTATGATGACTTTCACCTTGTTATTTTAGCGCGGATGTATACCAGCTTAATTGCACTGTAGGGGGCGAGAACGAGAGTTTTCAAGTCGCGTGATCCGCGTCATTCGCGCCGCCTCATCATCTAATAACCAGGGCTTCATTCGCGTCATTCGCGCCGCCTCATCATCTCATAACCAGGGCTTCATTGGCGTCATTCGCGCCGCCTCATCATCTCATAACCAGGGCTTCATTCGCGTCATTCGCGCCGCCTCATCATCTCATAACCAGGGCTTCATTCGCGCGATTCGCGCCACAAGTAGGTCTATCGCGTCTTTGCATTGACTTAACATGTAAATCACTCGCGCTTGACGCGCCATTTGCGTTTGGACTGAACACAACATAACGTTACTGTGAAATTACCACATCAAACGTGACGTGCTAACATGGATGCAGGTATGAAGCCGCCGGGCTTGCTTCAGGGAAAATTTATTTTTAAGAAGCTTCCCAATGGAAACCTCGACAAGACTAAGGTTGTTAGCACCTTGTGCAATGCGGAATTGGATTACTGTACGGAATTGGTTTAAAAAATAATAATAATAATTCTCTCAACAGGTCTAGCTTTAGTTGAAACCAGTAACTTTGTATTGGCACCTAATGTATTATGGCTCCTGTATGACATATCGCTTGTTGCTCCCTAACTCTTTGTAAGTTACTTTGGATAAAAGCGTCTGCTAAATGACTAAATGTAAATGTACTGTAGGAGCTCTTCCAGTCTCAAGTACCACCTAAACGCAGAGCATCCCTTAGCTAATGCGGAAGTAAACACAATTACATCTTATTGAACATAATTTTATTTTCATCACCAATTATCATAGTAGAACAGCTTTCTCAAGCAGTTTGTGATGCATTTTGGAAACAAAAGATGAGCCCCTGATCTAATGCGCCACCTGGCTTGAGAAACCCGTTCTCAAAGACTTACTTTTAGTCATTATTTGGGTAGCACACATATTCTGAATGCCTTCCGCAGAATTCAAATGAGCCACTTTAATCTAGATTAATTCCAAAATTAATCTAGATTAATCTAGATAAAAAAAATGAATCTATGCCCACCACTAATTTTTATTCAATCCGAGCACAGATATTGACTCGTATTACTCGTATGATACTCGTACTCGGCAAAAGTGCTTTATCCGTACCGGATACTCGTTTCAGCCGAGTATCCGGCTCAACTCTAGTATCCTAGATTCTAGATTCCTTGATAATAGTTGCAGTGACAGGGAAGCATTTTCCCTGGCTGCAGCCTTCAGGTACTGTGGCCCATCTTAGTCGACATCCAACAACAATAAGGTTGAAAGATGTTATTACTATTATAGTTTTCATTTTGAGTTTTTTCTATATATTGCTCTGTTAATGTGCGGAACTCGGATTGCTTTTGTATGCTATTAATTTATACCTCAAAAAACGTCTATTCCCAGGAGCCCTGGGTGCTACAATAAAGTTCTTCAGTTATATCTTCGTCTTTTTCATATATTTTTTCTTACACTGGTGGGATAGACCATTGGCTCTTTTAATATTTTAGTAGTACAGTGCCATGTAAGATAAGGCAAAGTGAGTCTGGTAAAAGTACTAGTCCCTATGTGCTATTATTTTACACAGCAAGCATTACATTTACATTCATGCATTTGGCATACGCTTTTATCCAAGGCGACTTACATTGCAATGTCCTATACATTTGTTTCTAAGTATGTGCAATCCCCTGGGATCGAACCCACCACCTTGCATTGTTAACGCAATGCTCTTACCACTGAGCTACAGGAAAGCTCAGTGCTTACCTAAAAACTTTTCATAACTATCACTGAAAAAACATGATTCAACGGTTGCTCACTTGTTTGTGATGCAGGATTTGTTGGCTTGTTGTGGGACCATGAGTCCGCTGTGGGAAAGGTGAATGATTGCGACAGGTCAAAGCCTTTGGGCTATTTTTTGATAGATGGAGCAGATGAATGGTAGACTTCCTAGTCTTATTAATAGCCCAAAGCAGCCCTTGCTTGTTTCTGTGAAAAGGTCTTTACTCTCAAATCCAGTGAAGCACTTGTGCACACATACTGGACATCATCACATGGCTAGGGGAGCACAGCGGCTTTTGAACAGTGGAGCACTGTGGCTTTGGTCTGCGATGGCACTGAACTATGCCATTGACACACAACAGAAGAAACCTTGACCTAGGAGAAGAAATGCACTTATTACTGCCTCAGAATATAATATATATAATGTCCAGAGAGCATTAAAGCAAAAGTGTTACATGGATACTTTTGACACCAATAAATTATATGAATACTAAGCACTTTTGTGTTTTGTTTAAGAAAACAATTGTGTGTGTGTTTTCAAGTTTCAAAATAGTACAAAATGTATTTTATCTTGAAGTGTCCTCTCGTTAAAGTTATTTGTTTTTAACATATCACTGATGCTCCTAGCTCACAACACAGAACATGACAACGATGTACAGATATTAAGAGATCATGAGCGGTCTTTGATAAAGCTTAACGGGACAGTACACCCAAAAATGAAAAATCTGTAATCATTTACTCACCCTCAGATTATTTCAAACCTGTATAAATTTCTTTGTTATGCTGAACACAAATGAAAATACTTGGAAGAATGTCAGTAACCAAACAGATTTCATCCCCATTGACTCCCATAGAATTTTCACTACTAAGCTAGGAAATGGGGGATGAGATCTGTTTGGTTACTGACATTCTTCAGAATATCTTCCTAGTGTTCGGCAGAACATAAAAATGTAAACAGGTTTGAAACAACCTGAGGGTGAGTAAACGATAACAGCTTTTAAACTATCCCTTTAAGCATGAACTTTCCATGGCTTACAAATATTCAGACAGATGTTGTCCATACACATTTAATACCAGTTCTTTAATACTTGCAAAAAAGTGTGAAATACAAAATCAGCTTTCTAAAAGTGAACTGAGGATGCATAAAACTAAAATTTTGAAACAGCTGCCCCTCTGCGCCTAAAGAAGGTTAGGGCTAGTCCAACACTATGGCATAGTGAGAATACTCATGCTCTAAAGAGAGCTGCCTGAAAAATGGAGCACGCCTGGAAGAAAAACATAATTATGGGTGTTTCGCAATGCATGGAAGGAGTGTTTCAACCTACAGAAGAGAATATCTAGATATGCTAACATTTTATCTTTAATAGATGAGAACCAACACATCCCTAGATTTCTATTTGATACAGTGGCTAAATCAACCAAAATATACCAACAACTACTTTAGATAATTAACAGCAACACAGTAGTGACAAATTTATAAAGTTCTTTACAAACAAAATTATAGAGAAAATGACAACCCCGCAACCTCATGCTTCACATGATCAAATATCATCTTATAGTCCACTTAAAGAACAGCTTTGATGATTCAGTAAGCAAGGAAGAACAAGTTTGCGGGATCCCATGTTTTCTAGGTTCGTAAAATAAATGCTTCCTGAAATCATAGTTTCTATTCTTAATGTTGCTAGTTCCTCTCTGTTGTTAGGATATGCCCCTAAAACATCCAAGCTGGCTGTTATTAGGCTCTTATTTAAAGGCGCAACAGAGAATTTGTTAATTATAGACTTATCTCAAACCTACCTTATGTTTCAAATGTTTTAATCATTATTATCTGGCCCCTTTTTCAGTTTGTAGCCTTAAACGAAGAGGTGTCTCACCAATCACAAGTTAATTATGGAGTGCCACAGGTCTCAGTGCTAGGCCCTCTGCTCTTCACATTATACATGCATCGTATCCTGAAACCCAGACAAAAGACATCAAGTCACCAATATGATGCAATGTTTATTAGATTTATACAACTAGATGGCTTTCAACTTCTTAATATCAAATTCTGACAGAAAATAAGTTATACTCAACCAACCGATAAATCGATAAATGTTCCATAAAGCCTTCGTTGTTAGTTAAAACCATATATTTATATAGTAATGTGTAGGGCTGCAACAACGAATCGATTTAATCGATAAAAATCGATTACTAAAAGAGTTGGCAACGAATTTCATTATCGATTCGTTGTGTCGCGCAACACGGAGACGTTTGATTATAAAAAAATACTTTATTTGAGCGCGGAGCGGAGTGAACACACTCGGTCTCTCTCGCGCACTGATGCTAGCAGAGTTCGGCGCCTCATAAACAGGGCGGAGCAAAAAAAAAATAAACGAGCGGAGGAAAGATAGATGGCGGAGGAAGAGAAATCCGCGCGACCAAAGTCATCCAATGTGTGGGAGCATTTCACACTAAATAAACAGAAAAAGTGTGTTAACTGCTAAATATGGAAAAGCGATATGGCGGGAGCAACACGGCAATGATCCAGCACCTGAAACGCAAACATGTTGGATTCTTTGTTGAGGAGTTCAACAGCAGGTTATGTCACTACAGAATCATACTTTTGTTCCGTTTTGAAGTGAAGAACGTAATGTCCCTTGTGCGGATGTTTTCTCGTTATGCGGCTAGACAAGTTAGCGTTAGCTCGTTAATAACAGAATAAAGCAGGGGGGTATAGTGCACAATGCACTTTGCATTGCAAGAATAAAGACACGTTTTTATTCACTAGCCTTTTTTGAACCATTCATTTATCAATCTGTTGTCATGTATAGCTACACTGCAAAAACAGCTTTTCTTACTTTGTAATTTATTTCTCGTTTCCAGTCCAAGTATCTAAAAAAAAATCAAGATTACTAGACAAGAAAAATGGCATGAGAAAATGAATTGATGCTTAAAACTTCTTTTTGAAATTATATTTTATTAAGATTATTTTTCGTACCCCATTGGCAGATAATTTTGCTTGTTTTAAGCAAACAATCACTTCATTTTGAGGTGTTTTTTCAGAAAACAAGACATCATTTCTTATGCTATTTCATGTGTCTAGTAAATGAATCTCATGTGTCTAGTAAATGTATCTTGATTTAAGATTTTTTTGATATTTGGGCTGACCACAGGACAAAACTACTAAGTTAGAAAAGCAATTTTTGCAGTGTATATTCTGTGCTTTGTCCCATATAGGTTATTATTGACAAATATATTTGTGTGTGTTGTACTTTTTAATTTAATTTTAATGTTATTTTATAGCACTTGGTCATCTTAAGCTTTGTTAAAATGTGGTGTATAAATTAACCTTGCACTTACTACAATGATGGTAATAATTTAATGAATAAGCTTCAAGTGAATTTGAGAGAGAGTGTGTGTGTGTGTCAGTGTGACAGTTTGTGAGTGTGTGTGTCTGCGTGTGTGTGCATCTGCGAGTGTGTGCGTCTGCAGTGTAGTGTAGATAACAAGTTCTGACATTCAAACAAATCCTGTCAAATTTTCTGATTTGTATTGTTCTTAAGTTTTTATAAATTATTTATTGTTCTGGCAGCTCAGGTGGCACTTTATTAAAAAAAAGTCTATATATTTGGCAGATGTAAAGCATACATGTGTATGTTTTTTGTGTTAGTCCATTTTTATTTTATTATTATTATAACAGCTCAGGAAAGTTCAAGGAGCAACATGTTTATGCAGTTTCTAAAGATTTTAGTTCTGTTTTTGAATAAAGGGTTGGAATTGAATGCTTTTCTCTGTTTATGTTTTTATCCGATTCATCGATTAATCGATAAAATAATTTATAGATTAATCGATTATTAAAATAATCGTTAGTTGCAGCCCTAGTAATGTGTATTTTGAAAGCCACGTCTCATCATTTGTAAAACTGTTTAAAAAAAAATAATGTATCACCAATCACACATGCTGTCAACGGAAGATGCAGTAAAGCTGATTCGTGCTTTGATGACATCAAGATTAGACTGTGGCAATGCCCCACTGGGTGGTGGTTATATGTAAATTACATATAAAGCCCTGAATGGTATAGTTCCTCAGTACCTGACAAAGCTTGCATCGCATCACAGTTCTTCACGTTCCCTGCGGTCTCAGAATTCTGACCAGTTGGTTATACATAGAATTTCAAATTCAAGTGCTGGAGGCAGATCATTTTTGCACCTAGCGCCTAAACTTTGACTCTGCAACAAGCTATTAGATATATACTTAAACACCTTGTCTATTTATCTTTTTATTATTATAATATCTACTTGTCCATTCAAACTCAATTCCTGGAGGGCCTCAGCTCTGCACAGTTTTGCTAAAATCTGCTGAGGTGTGGCCCTGCAGGAACTGAGTTTGAGACCACTTCCATAAAGCTTAGTTGGCTTATACAAGTTTAGCCTGTCAAGATGCAGCAGTGTTATTTTTACAAGCCAGCGGAGAACTATCTCTCCTGGTCAAGTCTGGTTTCTCCTAAGTTTTTTTTATCCATTTATATACATCATTGGCGTTTTGGTTATTGCCCCTGTCAGCTGCTGTGTGCTGGCTCACTGGGATCATGCTGACATCAGGCTTAGGGCTCTATACCTGATTATTGCTTTTAACCTGTTAGGCAGACTAAAATTGTAAAGACAAGACTTTTTTTGGAACGTAACCATGATATTATTAGAAATTCTCTTCAGCCTGTTGATAATATAACAAATATATATTTAGCTCATCTGTAAGACTTGCAATAATTCAATGAGAGTTGTGCATCATATTCAATGGCTGTGTATGTGTGTTAATGCATGTTTTTTCCCTTACCGTTTCCATTTCTTGTTACTTTTAAGGTTTATCTTTCTGTGTGTACAGTGTTGTTGTTCTCGTGCAGCTACTTTGATGCCATGGAAATTGTAAAAGCGCTTTAAAAAGATGTATTGAACATTTTAGTCCATTATTTAGACTTTGACTAATGCTGAATTGCTATAACATAAAAAATAAGGTTGAAATTGGTTGAATAATTTTGATGAGTTAAAGTCATGTAAAACCATGCTGAGTTGATATTACCGAATGAGCAAATCATTTTGTGTTTTTGTGTGTATGGCTCAAAACACATTATAAAAATAAAATGACACCCTCCTTAAAGCATAAAACGTCTTTTTAATAACCTGAGAGCAATCAAAAACAGTTTTTGAATGTGCAGACACACACACACACACACACACACACACACACTCCTGGAGCGTTCTTCTGACTCAGAGCAGCCATGAATCCCAAACCCTGATTACAATGCAGTCTCTACAAGACCAATGAGTGCATGTGCCAGACTATCTTTAGCTGCAGGCAACAACAGTCACAGCACAGAGCAAACTAACAGGAACACAAACTTCATGGGGTGGACAGGAACACATCTAAAGTCCGATTACTGACACACACGCAATATTTAAAACAGACAGTGCTTGGACAGCAACAAGCCTGAGGGATAGCAGATTTTGCCTGAACAAAGACACAGTCTTTTATAAATGCTTGGCACTGGGCACATCGTCTGTCATGACCACGTTTATACTGCCTCTCCTCACTGTTGCTTTAACCTCAGTGGGCAGATGACCGGGCGGCGGGGCAGATGTGATTTATGGGTAGCACTCAGCACTGAGCTCTCAATGTACCTCTGAACTCCTTTTCATCCCACACAAACACATGAACGACAGAGACACTCCATTGAAATGACACGTTTATGATTGGCTTGTGTTAAAGTTCATTAATGATGTGAAATTAATTCAATTAACAAGTTTAATTCCACATCCATGTGTGAAATGGAAGTCATTTGAATTATAGGTAAATCACAATCAATTTAAATAAATTAGATGCTAAATTTCACATAATTTATTTGATCAATTACACGATGTTTGACTAAAAAAAAAAGGCGACCCATTTAACTTGAGCAATATAGTTTGATCTCACACTTTTGTCTTGGTTTCTATTGCAATGTGTCATACTGACATAAAAAGATGACTATTTGACAAGAACAATCCTTTTTATTGACTAACTGAAACTACACACCCAGCGTGCTTTGCTCTCACGACTGAATTAATCAACAGTTGCCTAAATGTTAAAATAAAGTGCTGATTAATTTATGTTTCTTAGCAGGATGAAAGCTAAAGACAATTTTAAAAACGTATTGTTCTGTATTGTTTAAATTCACAAGATTTTCTGTTATGTGTTAATATTTGGAGATTACCACAGTGTTGAAGAGTGATTGCTATTTTCATTTTAATTGTATATGGAGCTCTACTCAGTGAGTAAAACCTGTACAAATGTTCCTGCACGAAAGCTCTGCTGCTTCCTGTCAGAACAAACAACTTTCCTTACATATGGTTAAAATAATAATGTGTTCAATACAAAACATTTCAAGTAATTAAAGTAAATTCGCTCAACATAAATAAATTATTTTGAGGTGAAACTTAACAAAATAAGATATTTCAGAGTCAAATGATCAACGCTTAATTGGCATATCACTTTGTCAACATTTACAATAAAAAGTAAAAACGTGAGACCACCAGTAAAATATTTGTATTTGTCACTTTTGTAAAATTGTTATATATTATTCAGAATTGTTTTTTTATATTATTATTTTTATACTAATTGTATAGATGAGAACCACTTAAATAAAAATATAAAACAAGTGAGCTTTAACTTTTGAACGGTTGTGGGGTTTTATTGTTATTATTATTGCTGTTGTTGTAATTATTATAATTATTATTACAAGAACACAGTGATTGAAAACATGCTTACATTTCTTTTATGATGTTATAATTCTGTAGAATTTTTCCAGGTTTAAATAGATTAAATAAGATTTTGAATCCCAGATTATTTGTGACTGTATACTGTAAATGAGTAATTCAGATAATTAAAATTATAAAATAAACATTCAAATGGAAAATAATTTAGAAACATGTTCATTCACAAATTCAAATAAATATTTTTCGTCTTAGAGTTTTTTTGTCAGTGCTGCTTCACTCAAGTAGGGGGCGACCAAGCCAAAGTAAAATCAGCCTCAGTGCAGCAGTAATTAGCATTTACATAAATTGTTTAAATACTATTTGATTGTAAAAACGAATGAATGTATACATAGTTTCAAAGTATTTTTTATAAGTTCTCAGTAGATCACAACAGCATGTGTACATGTAGATTTCATGATTAACAACAAAGGGATATTTGACAAACACATCTTTTTTTGTCAAAAGTACAAAAATGTACCACAAATATGTTTAATCAAATAGACATTCAATTGCCAACCTTAAGAGTAGAACATACCCTTGTGAAGTCTCTCTTAAAATGTTTACATATACCTTTTTTACACACTCAGGTCAGTAAACTGTCACATCCAAGGGCACATGAAAAGTAAAATAAAATAACTATTTTGGGGTCTATGATGAGCCATCTCCATTTGTTGGGTATTATTTCTTCTGGTCTGCACATTTTAAATTACAGAAAACGGATTTCCTTTTTTGTCAAATCCATAATGCATCTTTTAAAATATAAATAGAAAGAAATTTCTCTGGACTCTATCATCAGGCGTTTAGACAAATAAAAATAGACAATTCAATATAGTGCTCAAATGTCACACCCACAATGCTGGAATTGCCTAAATCTGACAAATATTATTAAAGTTATTTTCCATAGAACATTTAATTTTTTTAAGGGATCTTTAAAAACAAACCTTTTCAGAGTGATGAGCAGAAATATACAGACTGTAGCGGCTATGACAAATTAAACTTTCCCTGGAAACCAGGACAGAGTCATGAAACAGCAACAGAACCGTCCACATGGGCAACATGGTGGTCCAGTCATTATTACACACACACACACACACATGTATTTATTACATGTTATTTTTTAAAGGGTCCTAAAAAGAGTGTTGCCACAAGTAATACATTTAAGACATTTTATCTAAGTCAACTGAAAAATGTAGATGTAGGAGTTGAACTCATTTATTTTCAGAAAAATTCCTTATTTCTGATAAGACAAGACTGTCCTTTAATACCCCATTGCTACAGCTACCAGAAAATTCACTTAGCATAATGAGGAGGTTATTAACATTAACGGTTTGATTATATCAACTTATCAACTTTTTTAATCAAACTATTTGTGCTTGTATTTGAAGGAATAATTCACCCAAATTGAACTTTTGTTATCATTATTAATTGAATACATCAAGCAGAAGCAAGTGTTTGATTTGTTATTTGCTATAGATTATTTAGAGCAGAGCAGAGAAACTGTGTGAACATTCTGCATTGAATGCTTGTGATATATGGATGTGTTGCGAAAAACAAGAAACATCCACATCAAGTCCAACAATATCGATCACAGGATTAGCTGGGAACTAACTCCCCGCTCACACACACAGTCCCGACTAGACAGAGTTTATTGACAAGAATACACACACACACCACGCAGAGGAAAGTTTTATTGCTCAGATGGTCCTCTGACATTTTATTGTTAAATGTGGTGCACAATAAAATTCTTGTAACATACTTAGGATGTGTTTCGTAAGATCTACTCTTTTGGATCTAAAATGAATGATTATATTGTAGGCTTAACAGCAGATGCACTGAGTTAGCATTTCCAATGAAATCCACATGGTGGTCTTTTAAATAAAACCTCTTATCAAAGCATAAATAAGGTGAATCATGTCTGTACAGGCAGCTCAAGGTTTCTCTAATATTTTAAGAAGCATCTGTGATTTCCAGGATTTGTCACGTACTGAACCTGCAGCAAAGGTTAATTGCATCCAAGATCACAATCTGCAGTGACACACCACATAAGAGCTCTTCTGAGAACACGGGGTAAATGTTTGTTACTAAGGTCTGTTTTTTCTACACGCACTTACATAATAAAAACGTGAATTTGTAGAAAGTCCAGGATGGCGTGCAGCTGTGACATCATGTGCACTCACAGGCGTGGGAGTGATTAATGTGTGTGTTGCGTGTGTCAAGTACCATCAGGAAGACGGAGAAATATAGTGTGTTTGTGCGTATACGGGACGGTGCGGTTTGTTCATGCACATGTCCTTTGTCATCTAATGGAAGAGTTTTCCAGTTTGACTCAATGCTTGCGTGCGTGGGATGAAGGCTGAGGGTCGTGTACTTCATCCAACAAATGTAAGATAACACAACTAATTTAGGAGTCACAACATAGATCACTTTATAAAGACTTTTACGCCAGTGACGAGAAAAATTATTAGAAAAAGTTTAAGCACAACTACTAAGGGATTTTCGTGGAAAGATATTTTACTCTGAATTCCTACCAATACAATTTCTGACTAATCTTTTGCACGACTGCAGCATATTTGAAAAATAGAGGGCAGGTTGTATGGACTGTGGTCATTTTTTATATTTCTTTTTACAGGTAGTACAATATTCATGATGACAGAACATTAGTTATTTTCTACTGCTTCAACAGGAATGGCTGGTTTAGTCAATGGGCCCCACTAGGAGGAGCAGGGCGGCTTGGTGAAGTCTGACACAAGCCCGCTGACCCACGATCCTATCTGTATTTGATCAGGGGAGGATGCATTGATATGAAATACTACAGACAGAAGCATTGTGATCTGTCTTTCACAGCTTATCTGTGATGCTGGCTTACGGGTGAATGAGAACATGCTATAATTGGCTGCTGAATTATTAAATCCTGTCCCATCTGCAGTGGCTCAAAAATGCCGGAAATACTAACAACAAACAGTTATTTCCACTACCACACATTTCTATGCTTTTTAGGAATGTAACAATATAAAGTCCACGGTAAGGTATTTGTTGCAATGTTTGCAAACAACAAATGATGTCTTTGACACGTGCCAGAAGCATCCTATTTTCTTTATCCTCTAATCAAAAGTGTTGCTTAGAGGTATGAGATGGGTCAAATGACCAAAAAAGCCCTTTATTAAATAAAATAATTTCACCAGATGGACATTGCCAGAGGTATCATGTTTTTTTTCTAACATTCTCTATGCTGGGCCCAGAAGACCTATCGTTTTATACAGTCATGTATTGATATATAATATTGAGACAATTTTGCTATTTTGATAACACAATATCGATACTTATATCCCTAGTGGTTTTATTAGTGCGTCAATGGTGGAAAAACAAAAACAATAGACAGGCGGACACAGTTTCTCTGAAAATTTTTAAACTGATTGTAAAAACTTGAACATTAGATTTTTAGTTAAAGGAGTTAATTGATTGTTTTGCATTTTCGGAAAAATTGAGCCTGAACATGTTTCTAACAAAAAAGTTTTTTGTTAATTGGACCTAGTTTCTCAAGTTTAGGATAAAATGTGTCATAAAGTTTGCCCAACTTACAAAACAGTTTATTCTGAACAAGCAATATTGCAAGAGTTTACAAGTTCCCAAGATGCATTGCAGCATGTTCAATTCTGTGTTTCTTATTAGTTTTTCTTTTAAAGATAGGGTTTTAGTTCTTGCTGGTTTAATGTATGCTTTAATATCGTTGTGACTGTTTGTTATCTGTTGAGTTTAGAGTTCTTTTAATGAACGATGGTTTTTGATTGTTACCATGGTTGAGATTTGTGTGTTCAATGTTGAGGTGTAAGTGCATGACACAACGTCAACGCCTCTGTGTAAACATTCTACACAAACTGTTTAAATGATGTTAATGGATAATTATAGATTAACAAAGTTCGGGAGAAGCCAGAGCATATAATTAAGACCGGCTGGTTCGCAATCAGCAATCATGGACGCTACCCTATCAGCTCAAGCGAACCAGCACATAAATAGACAAAGATTCTTACCTGAAGACATCTCTCAAGGATTACACATCACATGAAGGATGTAAGGTATTCAATGGATCATACGGGTTTGAGAAACGATGCAGTCACGCAACAGGACCGATCCGTAAGGCAACATTTTAAAATACATCTTCCCGCAGATTCGGGAAGCGATTCCGTATCCCTGCTTGTTTATGTCGCGCTCGTCACCCTGTTCGTTCCCACATGCAATTGCTGCCGGGACGCTAGCTCGCTGCTAAACGCCGGCTCATTGCAAACGCTAGCTCGCTGCTAACGGGGAACGAGCGTTAAGACGCCGGCACCATTAAACATGGGCTAGTACGGCTAACAAGATCGCTGTTATTCTACCCAATCCAATACACACACACTCAATGACAACACGTTAACGTTTCAATGGCTGTATAATAATCTTGGGGAAACGATTCATTC
Organism: Triplophysa bombifrons; assembly: GCA_029783895.1. NCBI lineage: Eukaryota > Metazoa > Chordata > Actinopteri > Cypriniformes > Nemacheilidae > Triplophysa > Triplophysa bombifrons. The sequence goes on along the minus strand of CM056461.1, from coordinate 21,323,261 downwards.
TGTCGTCCCATGCAGCAACGTTGACTCAAATTCGATGACCTAATCCCGATACTTCACAATTTATGAGAATGTATGATTATAAACTGTGTTTACAAATGCTTGAACAGCCAAACTCGCTGTCACGCAAGAAGCTGGGTGAGTACAATCTTTTAATACATTTCGATTTATCCCCTGTCATTCCCCGGCGTTACTGCACTCAAGATTGGCATATCGCTATCCAGCACGGTACCGTGCCGTGTAGCGAACGTCAGTCATACTATCCTTAAACTTCCGGAGATTAGTAACATAATCGGCACTTCCGAAAGGGTTCGCTAGTCAACAAAAACTGTCCGTATCATCCAACGGGATAAGTTTCAACACAGGGTGCCGTTCTCATTTACATCTTGCCCAAGTAACGCGCGCACCCGTTACCTTTAAAGGTGCAGTTTGTAACAATTTCGCAGAAAACTATCCCCAAACCACAAGTGTTTCATATATATTTTGTTCAACGGAGTATTTATTATATCTCAAATGATTACTATCTACTTGTAAATCGGATTTGTTACCGCCTTTTTGACGTAGAAACCACATGACCACAGTGTCGTGGGCAAAGGTGGAAGTAGAGTCCAGTGCCTAGTTAGCCACAAGCTCGTTTTAAGCAGTAACTTATTTATGGAGCGCAAATATATACACAACATAATCATAAACTTTATTGCTCTACTTAATACGCTAACATGATTTTGCGTTCCCGTCTGACTGATGGTCGTCAGCGGTGAAGACAACAGATCCCATCATTCCACGTGCCCTTCACAGCGCCATCCAGCTACGGCCTGTTGTTTTGATCGTGCGCCATCTAGGGCGGTTGTTACAAACTGTAGGGTTGAGCTACTCAACAGGGGCACGCACCAGTATATTTACCAGTTGCTTAACCGCAAAATCTCTATGGTATCTCGTCTGCCAACCTGAACACAACCGCGTCTTGGAATCGCAATGCAGTCACAATGTTAACTCTGAAATAATTAATTGTTTTTGACCCACACAGTGCGCACATCAACTTGAAGATACATGAGCATTCCACAAATCGGCTAGGCTAGGCTGCGCTCCAGGTGAGCCATCGTCAATGCCAGCTGTTCTCCAGTTGGGGGCAGACGGGACATTTCCTGCTTCCTCGCAAGGCAACCGCCAGCACAGCTCGAGCTGGCCTGCAACAGCACTGTCCGGTCACGTTTACCCGCTAAACATCATTCCTCCACCTACCCTAGCACCCGCCTCATGGCCAGCGGATCTGCTACTAACAGCCGTCGCTTGCCAGGATGCCGCCACCGGTCTGAGGAAGCACCAGTTGGCCGCTCCAGCGGAAGCCACAACTACCCTCATCTCTGTGACTCAGGCAAAATCTCAGCATACTTTGGCGACGGCTGTCCCAATGCTGTTGCTTTCAAACGCTGGAATCTCTTCCGGTCTCTAACAACATCACGGCGCAGGTTTCAGCAGATATTCAGGCTGCTTGCACCATAGGCAGACCAATCACCAACGCCGGTCCCCCCCCCTTTTCGGCCTCGATATTTAATTAAATCATCCGCTAAATACCTTGCTAACCGCCTCCGGAAACTCAACCATCCATGCCGTTTCTCACAGGACCCAACAGTCACACCTCACGGCTTGGAGGAATTCCAAAATGTTTCACCTCTCATACAACATCCCTTTCCCGGATTCTTCCCTCCTCTCAATCACATCACTCATCTCCATCATCAATAACACGAAGCATCTCCAAGCCAGCTCCATCAAAGGTTACTTGAGTGGGATCCAAGTTTTCACAATTGATGTTCAACGCACCTTTCCCAGACATAGGAATTTCTCAGACATCCATGTTCCTCAAGGCCATCCAGAGAAACCAAACCACTCCCCGAGATGCCAGACAACAACCCATCACCTTAGAAGTCCTAACCAAATGAATCTCTAATCTTCGCAAGGGCTGGAATTCGATACTACATCTCACTTCAGTTCATTTTACCATTTCTGAATCGTCCATACTCCATTCTGACACAATCTCGTTCTGGATCAAGCAAGGCAAGCGAGACGGACCAGGTCAAATGAGGTCATCTGCTCACCTATCCAGCCGTTCCAAACCCTGGCAGCATACATCCCCTCCAGGACATCACAGGTTACATCTCCATCCTACCCTCTCTTCATGGACGATTCTGATCGCCCCGCTTCTCATTTTTGGTTCATCTAAAACATCTAAAATCATGCTGTTACAACCAGGCATCCCAGCGGATCCATTCTCCACCCATTCATTCCGCATTGGCGCGGCAACCACTGGCGCCCAAAAAGGCCCTCATGCAATCTCAGATCCAAGCGCTTGGCCGTTGGTCTTCCGAAGCATTCAAGAGCTACATCAGGACTGACCGTGCCCTCATCAGGAAAGCACACCGGACTCTCCTCAACCACCTCGTTCAGCATCAGCCTTCATCCACCCACCAAGGAGCTCTTCCCAGATGAAGCATCATCACTGCGCCTCCCCTCACCAGAGGCACCTTCACTCCATGCCACTTGCTCCTGCATGTTCTGCCGCAGCAGAGCCAACCCTTCCCCCCCAGTAATTTGTTCCCTCGCATGCTCCCCTTCCCCCATCCCATTCCCCAGAAGCAGACCGCTTCATCCCTCACTCTGCCGCAGCAGAATGTCTTTCCTCCCCATAGATGAATCCCTGTTTGTCTCCCTTACCTCTTCTCGGAAGTATTGTGCTTCCTCCCTCACTCTGCCGCAGCAGAATGTCTTCCCTTCCCCAAAATTCCCTCGCATGCTTCCTTACCCCTTCCTCTTCCCCAGAAGCCAGTATCGCACCACGCGACAGCCCCGCAGGGGCCCGTGCTTCATCCCTCACTCTGCCGCTGCAGAACGTCTTTCCTACCCCCAGCTAACCCCTCCCTGCATGTTTCCTTCCCCTTGTCCTCTTCCCCCGAAGCCAGTATCGTATTGTGCGACCGCCCCGCAGGGGCCCGTGCTTCATTCCTCACTCTGCCGCCGCAGAACGTCTTTCCCCCCCCCTGATAGAATCCCTCGCATGTTTTCCTTACCCTGTCTCGGAAGTATTGTGCTTCCTCCCTCACTCTGCCGCAGCAGAATGTCTTCCCTTCCCCAAAATTCCCTCGCATGCTTCCTTACCCCTTCCTCTTCCCCAGAAGCCAGTATCGCACCACGCGACAGCCCCGCAGGGGCCCGTGCTTCATCCCTCACTCTGCCGCAGCAGAACGTCTTTCCTACCCCCAGCTGACCCCTCCCTGCATGTTTCCTTCCCCTTGTCCCTTCCCCCGAAGCCAGTATCGTATTGTGCGACCGCCCCGCAGGGGCCCGTGCTTCATCCCTCACTCTGCCGCCGCAGAATGTCTTTCCTCTGATAGAATCCCTCGCATGCTTCCCTTCCCCCTTCCCCCGAAGTATTGTGCTTCTCCCCTCCCTCTTCATACCCGAAGCCAGTATCGCCGCAGCGACCGCTCCACCAGGGGCCCGAGCTTCATACTTCTCTCTGCCGCAGCAGAACGTGTTTCCCCCCAACCCCCCCCCCCCCTAGAAGGGCACCATGGCTTCAAAACTTCTCTCTGCCGCAGCAGAACGTGTTCCACACCCCTACCCAAGCCACGAGCCAGTGTCACCGCAGTGATCACCTCCGGGTTTCCAACCCTGGCTCTACAGCAGTTAACGTCAGCAGCAAGTAGACATCATCGTAGCACCGGGCCTCCAACAGGGGAACATTGATGCATACTTCTCTCTGCCGCAGCAGAACGTGTACAAACCCCCACCCATGCTAGAAGCCGGAGTCACCGCAGTGACCGCCCCAGCCTTCTAAACCATGCTCTACCACCGCAGACGCCTTTCATCAGGAAGCTTGCTTCACCGCAGAGTTCACTTACACAGAGGCCACGTCTCCATTCACGCGCTGATGCAGCGGAGACCATGCACGCTCATGCCAGCAACACCACAGCGACTACCCCTGCAGGGGCCCGTGGTTCAATCTCGTGCTCTGCTGCAGTAGAAGCCAATCAATTCGAAGGCAACTTTGCTGCAGCAAATGCCCAAACAGGGGCCCACTGCTTCAAACTTCTCTCTGCCGCAGCAGAACGTGTTCCACCCCATCCGTGATAGAAGCCGCAGTCACCGCAGTGACCACCCCAGGGCTCCCAATCTTACTCTGCCGCAGCAGATGTCACGCATCTTGAAGCTAACATTGCTACAGCAATGCCCCGCAGGGGACCACTGCTTCCTACCCATGCTCTGCCTCAGCAAAAACGCCTCTCATACTCAAAGCCAACGTCGCCACAGCTACTGCCCAGCCATGGCGACCGCAAGCCACCATCCAGGAAGCCTTTCTCTCAGCAGTTGTTTTTGGGGGGTATGCGCTACCTGGCTGCTGTCCAACTCTTATCTTTGCACTTTTTGGGGGGCGAGTTCTGGGTTCGGCCGTTTCCGAGCTCGGCGCACTCGCCCCTATTGGGGGGCGGGAGCGTACCGGGATCGGATGGAATCGGCGAGCTCGGAACCTGCTCCCCGGACAGCACGCCAATACGCATACTTTTACTACCCCTGCTATCTTCATTATCTGCTCAGGTGAACTCGTGAAATGATGTTAATGGATAATTATAGATTAACAAAGTTCGGGAGAAGCCAGAGCATATAATTAAGACCGGCTGGTTCGCAATCAGCAATCATGGACGCTACCCTATCAGCTCAAGCGAACCAGCACATAAATAGACAAAGATTCTTACCTGAAGACATCTCTCAAGGATTACACATCCCACCACCTCCCCGGCTCCTCTACTTGAGCTCTTGTCGATAGCAGAACTCCGGGGGGCGAGTTCTGGGTTCGGCCGTTTCCGAGCTCGGCGCACTCGCCCCTATTGGGGGGCGGGAGCGTACCGGGATCGGATGGAATCGGCGAGCTCGGAACCTGCTCCCCGGACAGCACGCCAATACGCATACTTTTACTACCCCTGCTATCTTCATTATCTGCTCAGGTGAACTCGTGAAACAGTTATATGATCAAAGTTTGGGTCTGTTTGAGGCAGAAAACATTTACAATTGTAGTAAAAGACAAATACATTTGTTTATTTTTATATTTAACTGCATTTACAGCGTACTTGGAATATTTCATTTAGCTAATTTAACATTTTTCATCCTCACAGCAGAAATATATGAATTTGCCTGATTTACAGTAATTGGTGTGACAATAATATCTTTATTAGAAAAATAAGACAATCCGCATTACATAAACAAACAAATTTAAGTTGGCTAAACAAAGTATCATTACTTTAAAGAATTAAATAATATTCGTTGAGTCAATACAAAAGTCTTACTGCACTTTTAAGAATATCACTAAAGTGACTTAACTGGCTAAGAAGCTGAGAGGGAGGAAAGGTGAGGTTAAAACACGCACTTACACAACACACACATAGTTCTGTTTTATTTCCATTCCTTCTCTGCACTGGATGACGCACATCCAGAATAGTTGAGAAAATAATCATCATTTTATTGCAATGGTGTCTTCACAACATCCCACACAGAAGTAAGGACTGGCTTCAACTAGAGTCAGCAGCATGAGTCAGGCAACTATATAAGCTCTGGTCACCTTTCATAAACACCATCCAGCACGACCCAGGGCAAAAGCATAGCTGACATCTGAAATCGCCACTTCATTGGTCTGAGTGTACAGTAATTGCCCTTTGTAAAGAGAAGGGTCAATACATCTCCCCCTAATGCAATTTTTTGAAAACAACACTGACACTCAATATGAGCTTCGGGGCGGTAACAGGGGCACGATGTCTCTCCACTCCCATGTTTCCCCCAGCGGGCATCTCGATTAGAGCTCAGATAAGCCGTGCATCCATTTACAATCACAGCTTCTGTGATTTTTTTCTTTTTGCTCAAAATAAGTAAATTACCTCTAATACCCTTTCTCCAGCACTCAGCCTTTTTAGCTTTTATGTAAACCAGATGTTTCGTAGACACACACACACGCACTCTCATACACACACCACACACACTACTGCATGCATGGTAGTGAGGTACTGTAGATACAGTAAAATACAATAACAAATGTTTCTGTGTCCAACCTACAATAAACTTCTACAGAATTCTAAAGAGTGACATCAGTTGCTCATTTAGTGAAATAAAAGTTGTTCAATATAGTGTATAATGCCAGACATTGCAAGATATGTTTTGAATAAATTATCATAAATATGAATATCATGTTATTAGATAACGCACACGCTCGTTTAAATCACAAGTATATTATAAAGAGATGAACAGAATTAATTACAAAATTAAATCAAGGTCCTAAAAAATATTTAAAAAGCACATGTTATCTTCTAAAAATGCAAAAAAATCTTTCTAGCATAATTATTGATGAATTGACATCTCAACCGGTATTTTGAGAGTAACAGAATTATGTTCTTGACTATTTTATGGGCGGGGATTAGGCACAACATTTTGTTATCATTTTGATTCTTTCCTATACAGGAATGATGTTAACTTCATCATTATATTTTAAAGTGATTTAATGAGAGGACAATGCATATCCGCTTGGAAGGAAAATAACATGTTAATACCGCCAGTTAAATTACTGATGAATATACACATAGGCAAAAATGAATAAAGTGTTTGTGTCAGTTGACAGTGATTAGAATCCTATTTGGACGGTAGCTGTAGATTGAAATGTTGAAATGTATCTATATGTCATTTTCTGTCAGGTAAAAGAGTCTAAAATTAGACTCCAACCATGTTTAACCTACAATCGTTTCCACAGACTGATGCTTGTTTCACACCTATACACACAAACACACACCTGCACCCACCCACATGTAGATACACAAACGCCCCCGACACAGAGTAAGAGTAAGAGAGAGACAGAATGGGAGAGGTGTGTCACTGCCTGTGACCCGTGCTGCAGCGGCCGGTTTTATTGGCTGTGTCCTTTACTGGTGTTCAGAATGGCCACGCTGACGCATCTGAACACTGCGACTATTGTACGGGCAGAGCTGCGCGTGGGAAGAGCCAAGCATCAGGGAGGCAGACCAGAGGAAGGAGGTAGGATGCCAAGCGTACACATGCTTTCTACACAATAATCGCAAGGAAGTGTGAATGTCTTGTGTGTGTGAATTGGTTATGGGAAAGGAAGAAGACCTTGCTTTGAGTGTTTGGCTGACAAAAAATGATCACTTGAATAATGTGTTTTGTGTTGCACACATAAATAAGGATTAATAGCTGAATCGACCAAATCATGCAACAGTTTGAAATTTAGAGGTATCAGAATATATATATTTATGTGTGTGTGTGTGTGTCCAGCAGAAGTGAGATGCAGGCGGTGCAATTAACAGACATCTGGAAACCATTGGTGAGTAAATGACCCTGCAGCCTCTAGCTCCTGTGTCTCTGTCAAAGCAGCTTACCATCCTCACACATGTACAGACAGGTCAGCCATAATACAACAAATAATATTCATTTATATTTTATATCATAAAGGAAGTGCTGATCTGTGTGTTGAGATCTCACTCACTTATCAGCGAGACCAGAATGTTGTTAGAAAGAACGACAAAGTCCCCTTTTAAAGAGGATTATGTGATGAGATGGGCCCCCGAGGGCCATAGAAATGAGAGTAGTTTGCGGGGGGGTTGGAGTTATCCTTTAATTAAAGTCACACGCACAGCACATTCCACATGTGCTGCGTGTGGATGGAGGTCACTTAGCTTTGGTTTGAGATAAGATTTGTCCCCATGACATAACTTAGCTTTCAGGACATTTAAGGAAAATCTAAAGAGACCTGAATGGTTAAAAGCTTGACCTATAGGTCCTAGAATAGAAAATATTATTAGCTCAGTAAAAAAAACTTAACAGTACAAGTCAATTGTCCTCCACATAAAAAATAAATGTGCGTGTGTGTTGGCATCCCTCTATGAGATGTGTGGTGATCCATCAGGCTGGTTCTCCTCAGGTTAATCACAGCGAACGTTCTTCTACTGGATTTGTGACAGTGATACATGGAGTTCATCAGCTAGTGGTGATTGCCGGACCACCCAGACCAACACTGTGCATGCCACCACTCTCCTGCTGTAGATATTTCATCTGTATCGTGCACCACAGAAAAAGGTTTGACTGGTTGTTTTGCTGGACATTTAGGACTCTATATGTATATTATGTACATGAGGCAGAGTTGACAATAAAGCAGACTTTGACTGACTGGTTGTGTCTCAGCGTGGATAATATAATCAACACCGTCTACGTCATGTTACAGAACAGTATAAGTAGTTATCTTATAATTCATGTCATGACCCAGTTCAACATAACAGAAGTCCAGAATGCCAAAGAACACATTAACACTTCGACATCTGCTAGACCCGTGTTGGGTGTAACTAGTTACTAAGTATTTAGTCACTGTAGTTAAATTACATTTCCTTTGTAAGTAAAGTAAGGGATTACTGTATTTTTCTGTAATTTAATTACAGTTACTTCTGATGCTTTGTGTGTTATATGTGTGTGTGCAATAGTGGAATTGACATCAAAATTCAAAGTCTTATTTTTAAATCCCTGCTTTAATGTATAATTCTCATGTATTTAATAGTTTGGTCAGCTAATAAAACTACTTGATTATTTATTTAAATGAATTAAAAGAGCCGTTTCATGTCTAATCTTTCAATCGCTTAACTAATCAAGGTTGATGTAGGATATAGAATGTCATTAGTAATAAGTAATTAAATAGTTTTTGGAGAGAGTCATTTGTACAGTGATCTAATTACACTGTTGAAAATGTAATTCGTAACTAGTAATTCATTTCTTTTCAGAGTCACTTGCCCAAAACTGTGCTGACCAATGTGATTCCTAAACTGGCATAACCATGCTGAGTGTAATCATGCAGATAATCATATTAAATCAAACATGTCAATATTGAAATGCCCCACAGAGTTATAAGAAGTCAAAAGATAGGTACAGAATTTGCAATAATATCATGATTCATTATGTTTGTTTAAAAAAAAAAGCCAGTGCAACATCTGTGTGTTCATCCTTGAATGCATGGCTTTGTGGAGCAGCGGGGGTCTCTGCAGGGCTGGTCAAATATCTCACCCCCAGAGGACGTCTGTGGGGTGTTTGCACCATATCTCGCCCAATAACCTCTGGAGGGGTTTTCAGCAACGAGGAATGTTGAGATTTCACTCAGGCCTTCACTTCAGCTCAGACTCTATAAAGATACTTCCTCTGAGAGTGTAGTCACTGTACGACCACACACACACTCGACACACAAGCTCTGTTAAACGGAGAGTAAGACAGAGAGACAGACAGACAGTTCAAATTAAAGAAGAGAAGAAAGAGAGATAGAGAGACTACTGGCATGACATGACCCAATCAGGAACCCTCCCCTCCGGCTCACTCAGACTCATCTCTGGTTGTAATCAGCATGACCCTGAGTTTGCTCTCTAAAAGCTCAGCTACAGATGTTTAGAGAGACAGGTTTATGCCCGCTGGGGTCTGCAAGGGTTCTAATCCCTCCCTGCATTATTATCTGCTCAGAACTGAGACGGCCATAGGAATATTCCCTCTGGTATGTCTGCCATTCTGCTACTGACACCGCAACAAAACCAACATCAACCCAGCATTTGAATTTCTACAGAAATGTCCTGATCCCAACCAGTCCAGCTGGAATAGCATTATTTTCACCAGTGCTGGGTTTAACTAGTCTCTAAGTAATTAGTTACTGTAATTTAATTACTTTTCCTTGAAAATGATTTAATTACAGTTACTTTAAACTTTAATTAAATGAAATAGTGTGTGTAATATATGTGTGTGCAAAAGTAGAATTGACATCAAAATTCAACTTTAAAATCTGTGCTTTAATGTATAATTCTCAGATTTGTAATACTTTGGTAAATTAATAATACTATTTTATATTGTTTATTTGAATGAATAATGATCCGCTTCATGTCTATCCTTGAATCACTTAACTAATCAAGGTTGATGTAGGATATAGAAAGTCATTAGTAATTAGTCATTATTAATTAAATACTTTTTGGAGAGAGTCATTTGTACAGTAATCTAAATACACTATCGGATATGTAATAAGTAACTAGTAATTAATTACTTTATCAGAGTAACTTACCCAACACTGCCTGTCACATTGCAGGCCACACATTTGAACTTTCACATTGGGGGTACGGGTTTCGCCGCCGCTGTATGTGTGACCAAATCTAACCTAAATTATCTACATTGTGGGGAGGAGCCAAAAGAGGCCAATGCCAAATCCTATGAACAGTAATGTCTTTCAATCAGAAATAGACTTGAGCTTAGTAGCTCAGTTGGTAATGTAAGAAACGCGTCCTGTCAAACATGAGACCTAATGAATGCAATCAATGTGTTGTCAATGGAAGACAGAATAGTGTGATACTATAATTTAGCTGAAGTGTTATCAGTTAGGGGTAGATTTGGCGAGGTAATCCAGTATTTGCATTTACAATATTTCACACCTGTGTGTTTCAGAGCAGGCATGTCCCCATCCGTCAGTTGGAGTGTGAGCGCAAGTAGCTTGTCTGTTGAATTGCTGTGTGCATGTATGGGACAATAAAATAGATCATTGATCCTAAATGGGACTTTCTGGTAAAGTAAAGGTAAAATTAAAACGTGAGCTGTTTATCTCAGGAAAGCTTGGGTCCTGGAGTTTATTTGTTACTTTGACACATACCACCCACCTAAGATCGGTGCAGACCATGTACACCCCTTGAATATGAATATGGTGTTCCCTGATCACAGAGGCCTTTTTCAGCAGAATAACTCTGCCACGTCATTCAAGAATGGTTTGAGAAAAAGGTTTCTGTAGGACGGTATCAAACTTTTGTATTTTCACTGTTTGTAATTTAAATTGCACATCCTGTGATATTTTTGCCATTTTTTCCGTTTAATTTAAATTTCCCATTTCAGTATTATTATTTTCTTTTTGTTGAAAATATATATAGAAATAAATTGGAATTGTCTGCTGAGATGCATGATTACATGCAACAACTCATCATGGATTATCACAGAATTGTGTGAAGGCTTACAAAATATATAATAACATGGCACATGCTCTCTATCAGTGTTTAAGAGAAGAAACACAAAGGCTTTTTAACCCAGGGCGGTGTGTTCTGTGTGGCACATCGATCTGGCAATCATTTGGTAAATATTGTCTTTCCTGTCTCCACCTTAACTGTTTTGGTAATTGGCTTGTGTTAACCTTGTGACCCGCTGATGGAGAGGGTTTGTTTCAGAAAGTTCCTGGGAGAGTCAGGAAAGCAGAAGTTGAGACCCTGGGCCCCACAATGCCCTGAACAGTTACCCCACCAGAAGAGGACTTATAATCACGTCCCTGCACAGTGAATGAGTGGACAGCTCGTGGATCACCTTGAAGAGAGACAAATGCACACGAGTCTGCCTGCGACAGCACACACAAACATACACACCAGTATAAACATAACGCACACTTTTCAAACACACTTATTGCAGAACTTATTGCACAACATCCCGTTTGCTCTTTTTCCAGGTTCAGGAGTATGTTAAAGCTTATGTACGACAGCTCAGAGCGACACGTTAACGTGTTAATATGTCATTAGAGATGTGGCACTGTGAAATTAGATTAGATGTGCTAGTGATGTGTGAACAAGCAGAAAGCGGCACTAAACAGATCATGTTGACATGCACGCACACAGTTTCTGATATGAAGCCTGTGAGGGAAAGCAGATCTCTTTCTTAGGAGGTCCTTGAAAGGTGAAAAGTGCCATTCACAGGCCCGCACACACACGCGTGAACGCACAGGCACACACACATACGGAACACTCCTACTTATACAGCATTTCATTCAATTTAATCCTTGAAAATTCTACTTGTTTGCTTTATTCTTCACAAGATTGAAATATGTTTTTGACTTCACAGTTAACAAGGAATATCAATAAAAACTTACCTTCAGCATTCATATGCAGGATGTATACATTTATTCACAGTGTCATAACACACCTTGACAATATATCATTAATGATTAATGTGATTTAATATAAAATTATGCAGCATTTATAGCTCCAAACACCATTTCGTTCATGTCCCACAACTCACAATTTCAAGACACGTACAATCAGCACATTGAATTACATTTTGACATCATTTCACATGGAATTGTTTAATGCACATTTTAATTTGCAGTATCTTAAATTTCTTTGAATTATTTACTGTTCATTTTCAGTATTTTTTTAAGTATTCGTGCCTGTCCCACACTTTTGAGTCCTTACAATGATAAAATGTCATAATAAAAGCTTTTTCTCAAAGACAAACAAGTTTCTATTAAAACAGAAATGAGCACATGAGCACATTGCTGACAGATCAGTCCACCTCACTACCTCGCTCACAAGATCCCAAAAATGTAAAAATCTGTGTCAGTATTTATTGTGTGTCCTTACCACGCAGTTTAGTAATTCTGAACTACATTTTAAAAATAAATGTATATCACTGTTTAATTCATGTATATAAAGAGTATAAGAGTCAAAACTAATGTAGTAGATCTTGCTAGCTTCCAATTAGCATGCAATATTAGCAATAATGTCATTTTTTAAATATGACTTTACCGCAGAACATTTTATGGTTTACTATAAATTGAATTACAAATATAATAAAAACATGTTCCAGATTAAAATCTTAATGAATTTGTTGACCTTTTTATGTATTACAGACTGAAATTCACAAGTGTTGATTTTTTTAGTTTTTGAGAGTCAAAAGTGACCTTAGTTGTAGCAACACTCATAAATACATGCATATCCACACTCACTTCTATTTATATTTCAGCACAAATTACACCTGATTTACATTATTCCATGAATACAGACAAAATTATGTTTTTCATTAAAAAACAATTTAACCAGTTTTTAAAAAAATTGCTGATATGGACTTAAGTAGTTATGTAAGGGGGTCTATAATTGAAAAAAAATGACAGGATTATTAAATTACTAAAAATACATTCATCTTGTTAATAACTATTAGGCTAAGTACTTGGAATACTGATAATAACAAATAAAATACACTTCATGGATCTAAAAGGTTCATTCCAAAAATATGCAGTATATTTTTCTAAATATAATCAAAATATAAACAGAGCGATGAATTACAACCAAACCACCTATTGCAATTAAATTGAATTTCTGCTTTTACAATTCATCATAGCCTATTATTTAGTGAAGATTAATGGATGCATAATCATGTCAGCCCTTCAGTTAATTTTATCCGAAAGTCAATCACTTCAGTCATTTCAGTTGAAAATCTTCACCAAACACAAATAGAGCTTCAACCCAAATTCTGGTAAATATAACCTCACTCCACCTCTCATATACTTTCGGTATAACAAATTCAAATGCATCATCTTTTTCAACTGCAGTATGTAGCCTATTCAATGCGACCAGTAACCTATGAAAATGAACCATGTTTTTAATAGTGAAGTAAGGGTTTTTGGTGTATTGGTTACCATGTTTTCTATCACGACCATGGTTATTTGTGGTAACCATGTTTAATAAATGTTTCAACTGTATTAAAACTACGGTGGGTTTTCATAAGGGCAATGTACCTGTAGTTTTATATTTTAATTTACATTTTCGATATTATGTGGGCAACAATTCTAAATGAAATTGAAAATTTGGTAATACTTTATTTTACGGTGCCCTTGTTACACATGTTACATGTTTTAACTATGCATTATGCACAATTACATGTAACTACCCCTATACCACACGCTAATCCTAACCCTAAACCTATAGTAAGTTAATTATTATTACTCAGAATTAAATGTATAATTACACTGTAACACGGGCACTGTAAAATAAAGTGTGACCGAAAATTCAATCACGTGATTTACTGTTTTGCAGTTTTAAAACAATTTCAATTATATTTTAACCATTTCAAAGTCCCAAAAAACAGACAGGTAGGTTTTTTTCAGCTGGAATAATACTACTGTGACAGCCGCCATAACTTGACTACTGAAGTTGGCAGAGTCACCTCATAAAATCGAACCGTGTCCAAGATATTATGACTAAAATAATCATTGTTTATTTGAGCTTTTATCTTATAGCCTTTCAAATTATAATGTGTATAATAAGCTTGATAAAGCAGAGAATTCTGCAAGATGTTCTGTTTTTATAATTTTATAACCAGAGATGCGTACATTTTGCGTAATGTTCAGAAACACTGAAGTAATTTCTCTGCTTATGCTCCACTTCATGTAAATTGAATGCTTTTATCTGCTCTGCAATCGTGCACGTCTCCAGAGTTAACACACATAATGGACAGGAGATGCTGACCTCTCCATGATGGAATGACCCTGTGCTCGGTGGCTTTGTCAGCTCTGAATGTTAATGAAAAATGCAATTCCAAGTGTCCAACCTGTTAGTGTAAATGGATAAAATATCTTGCAGTTTTGGCTGACCATCTTAAACATATAGAAACAACATTCATTTTAATTTTGCAACGTATGAAGCATTCATATATAGATTTCAATTACATGTTAAAGCATAGGAACTGGCACATGTAAATTAAATGAAAATATCCATTTTTATTTTACACCTAACCCTGCACACGTGAAATTTCAATTTAAATAGGAAAAATATAGCCATTTTACATCCTCCAATGTCATATTGCATATTACATTCAAAATTAAAATTTGCTACCATACAGTTCTCAACAATAATGAAGCCATAGGTTGAACAACAGTGTAATGAACATAACTAAACATAACATCTCAATATAGTTCAAGCACGGGATAATTTGATGGTCTTTTTGCATACATTTTCTGCGATTCTAGACCAGACATCCACTTATTTTTTTTTGTATATGATCAGAAATCTTTAAATACGTTCAAACAGCCATACAAAGGTTATGGACACTTTTTCTGAGGAACACAATATTATTGTGAGATTTATTTGGGAGATTTATTGTGAATTTTGGGGCGATGAGTTGAACTGGTGTGAAGCACTGCCTGCATTTTCTTTGTTCGAACCCTTCCGTGGATTGTGCATTTACCTTTTATCCATACCCCTCTTACATTATGGTGCTCTTTTATATATCCCATACACTTTTTCAAAAGACAAATTCAATATTAAGAGAAGTCAGTCAGGTTGCAAAGAAACAAATCTCAATTAAAGGTGTCCTGAACGAAACTACCAATCGTGCTTGAGTCTAAATATCAAACAAATCTATTTAATAAACCACCTGTCGTATTTTAGATACTTGTATTCTAAATCATCCCATGTTGGGAGAACATGACCTCACACATTTATAAACAACAAGTCCCTTTAAATGGGCTTAAAGTTCACATTATGATGGAGAATCCATGCATTTCTTGAATTACAGCAGCACTTCAAACCTCTACGACAGTCATAATTGCCTCATATCTAGTGGCTTAAATGCAGGAATGTGCAGACTTTGTGAAATGCCTTATAACAGTTTGAATTTGGCATTAGGATGGGAGCCACACGACTTTAAGACAATTGTAAGAATTTAAATAATTGTCGCGATGGAAACACGGGACAGCGGCTTAGAAAGGACAGCAGTTCAGCGCAGAGAAGAAAACAAAACATTCACCAACACCAGTCCAGTAGGACACCAACGTTTGGACAGAAGAACACACACACTTTTTTTTCAACCGAAACATCTTTGATTCTTTCATTCCAGACGTGAAAAGTGTGTTTTTGAGATGGAGGAAACTCAGTTCCAAGAAAGCAGTGATGGTGTGCGATGCAATAATTGCAGTGGCTGATGGCAGAGAGAGGGAGAAAGAGAGAGATGATCTGTTAGAGGAGAGAGAGGCTATGACTTATAACTGTAATTTCAGAGTTCAAGAACCTTGAAGAGTAAACAGAAAATCAGTGTTAAAACAGGACACACAGCGGCTCCTGCCAAAACCAGTTCTGGGCAGAAGCTGCGATCCTGTGACTCAAATTGACAAAGCGAGAAAGCGAGCGAGCAAGAGAGAAAGAGACACGAAGAGAGATAGAGAGAGCGAGACAGAGAGAGACAGACAGGCAGATTCTCCTGGGTGGCCTCTGCTGAAATGCAAGCATAAAAGGCAAACAAATGGGAGGATTACACACAGTAAAGCCAACCCATCACCAACAGTCTGTCTGAGCCAAATCCACAGCAGACGCCTCTCTGAGGTCACTATCTGTCCAGAGACAGAAAGTCATATTTTAGAAGACCTTTTAGCATGCCTCAGTCAAACATTTAATAACACATCTAGTGTATTCTTGTCATTTAGTTTCGTTTCGTTTTAGAAGTTTGATTTTATGAGCCACAGAACGTTATTTGTTTTTTATTAGGTACATTTATTTAATTGTCTTCTTGATAAAGCACACTTACTTGTCCAATACAATACATTATGTGTGTTGCCCAAAAACCACAATTGCAGATTACTGAAAAAAAGGAAAAATATATAATTATTATGTATATGTTAAAATACATATTTAAATTGTTGTTGTGTTGGATGGTAAAGAGACCAAGAAACTATAACAATACTGAAATGTCCTCAATTACCAAAATTTGTCCACCAAATTAAAGTCTGTTGGTTAAACAAAATGAATAAGAATTGATATCACAGAGTATTGACCTGCATAGCTTTGTTTTTAACATTATGTAAGAATAATTGTTTGTTACATTTAAAAAATATATATATAAAACCAATATCCTTAATCATATTCCTATTTTTGGAAATGGACAAAAAATAATTAACAAAATTGTATTTAGTGCAGGACAAATATACTGTAAGATGCAGAAAAATATGTCAACATAATATTAAATAGTAATAAAATAATTTGGGAACTAATGTTTTAATTAAAATATTTTATTTTGTAAATGTTTTGTGTAGGTGTATTTGTGTGTGTGCGTGCGTGTGTGTGTTTTAAAGGAATGAAACCTTTTGAGTGTAGTCTCCAACAGAAATGTGTTTTTAATGGCTCATAAATATCCACCGAAAACAAATTTGGAAAAACTCTTCTTAGAAAAAACTGAATCCGAGAGTAAATGTGAAAAACAGCACCATATAAGATGAGAACTCAAACAGGGCTGAAAACTGCACAAGAGAAAGTATGTATGAGTGAGATCTTGTTTGCTCCGAGGTGACAGCATCATAAATTCTCTCGGTGGAGACGTCAGTGGAGGTGAAGAAATTTCACCGCCTCCCTCCACCCAAGCGCTTTCCTATCGGCACCCATGCCCTCTGTCTTCTGCAGCTGGCAGGCCCTCCTGGCACGGCGCCTACAGATATGAAGTGAGGCATCTTTGACTTTGATTGTGGTGGGCAATGAGAACCTGTCGTCCTAGAAGAGTTCGGCTTGGTTTTGTTGGTGGTACATTGCAGCCCCAATAATTAGACCGGAGCACATGTGTTTCTACGCATTAGCCAAATGTGTCCTCATTCTCTTGCAAGTTGCTCCGGTTACACACGCGTCACAGGCCAGACAAGCTGGAGAGTCTGTCAACAAGCAAATTACAAGCAATTAAGGAGAGAAAAAAAGCATAACATTCAATGAGGAGAGGAAGGGGAGGAGGGCTCTGTCGGGGTTAACCAGAGTGCTGAGTGTTACTGACAGACCTCACTGGTCAGCCTGTGGAAATGCGGCTTTCTTAATTTTTTAGAACTTGCCTGACCTCCGACCTGCTCCACGTGACCTTCCCGAGTCCTGCCAGTGACCTCCTGGTCAGTGAGACTCATTTTTCACGCTGAGCTCTGATTGGATGGCTCTATCGTATGTGAGATGGATTGCTGGAGTGCAGACATGACAGATGTAAATACCATGTTGAATACCATGGCATAGAAACACAAGCAAAGGGTATCAGATATTCATATTGATCAAGCCGACGAGAAACGTCTCGCTGTGTGTGTGACTCGAAACACCTAAAAGCTCATTTACCACCACAGATGAACATACACAAACAAGTGTGAGTGTCCGCGTACTTTTAAAGGCACTCATGGGGACAAACGTGCTCACAAATCACGAAAACGGTGTTATGGTCTTCTGCTTGCCAGATCAGTCGCATACAAACCTCACTGAAATGATCAATTCTCATAAAAGGCTGTTTATACACACTACTTTCACCAACCTGCCATATATGTCAAATGAAGACATTTAGTGAATGACCTAGTTCAAACCTCGCCTAATGAGACCAAACAGAGAGACGAAAGAGAGAAACAGGGCCATGGAAATATGAGCGGCATAGGGTGTCATTACGGCTGAACTTTTGTATGGTTAGAGCACACCACACTAATTAAACATCTGAGTTGAATACAAAACAGGACGATCTAGAATCCAAAGGCTATACTACAGTAGGCTATTATGCCAGTCTTAATATTGCCAAACAATATAATATTGGATGTATGAAGCGTCTAGATGCAACCTTCTGAAAGACACTTCTGTCAAAAATGAGATTAAGATGAAAAGTGAATGCTTTCCACACATAGTATATGTAACACAAACAATTTTGCTTCAAAAGCCATAAATACCATACTTTGCCCGCTCTGAAATATCTGGTATTGCTGAAAGTAAATGTAGGAGCCTGATAAAAGCTCATTTAAATGAGATGTCGTCTGATTTGGAAGGTTTTGCATCTGACCTCCTTATATATAGTTTATTATTTAGTTTATTATTTATGATTTGCACAGTATAAGACTTTACTTTCCTTAACTGTTCGATGACAGTGGGCATTTTCTGAGTTAAACATGACCAAATTCATGTAAAAGAATGTGATGATATTAATGTGGAGCAACACATTTGTTTTTCATGTTAATGTCTTGAGACTTAGTTTTTTCAGAATGAAAATGAGGTTGAAACGAAAGAAAAAAAGAATGTGAATTCTGCCACACGTGTTCTGTTTTTTTTTTAAAGGTATTTTGAAATAGTCACATCTTATTCGAGCAAACTAGAAATTCAGCACACACCTCCAAGCCTTTGTTTATTTGAGTCTATTACATTTTAAGACAACAACGCAGAAATGTGCATTGTGAACTATAATGTAATGTACAATAGGGACAATATTTGCCATTTATTTAATGCTTGCCAAAAATAATCTGGCATAATGCATTGGTACTTCAATGGAGAAAAACTTGTGCTGCATAGCCATGGCTACACATTTGGGAACCCCTCAGCATTGCTGCACTCTAAGCGTGTGTGTCACAGTGTTCATTTTGATGGCAAATTTTGATTTGGTTTTACTCACAGTATTATTACGAAAGTGAAATTTAGTTGTAGTCATATTTAAGTCATCACCATTGTTTTAGTTTTACTCTACGGAATATTAGAAACATTTTGGTCAACTAAAATCATTTGGTTATACTCAAATTTAACACTCTGCTCCTGGCCTAAAAGACCACCACTGTCTTGGCACTCCCTTATCTTCATTCACTAATGCAAACTTACGAACCCGCCAGATCCTTACACTCTGCAAACGAGCAACGTCTTGTGGTGCCATCCCAAAATGCTAAAAAATCGCTCTCACAAATCTTCTCTGGATCGGTTCCACATTTGTGGAATGACCTGCCTGCTGCTACAAGATCAGTAGATTCTGTAGCCATCTTTAAGAATTGTCATACTCATTTACTATATTCAACTAATGAAACGCACTGACACCGCTCACACTCAAACGCCATTAGCTTGCGTCAAAAAAAAAAGAGCTGCACTGTCTATACTGGAGTAGTGAGACTCAATGAATGAGAAATATATCTTTCAATAAGACATGTTTAATTTCTTCAATCATGCAAGCAAGTTACCTGCTTCTTCTGGTTCATGAATAATGAAGGCTGTGTTGATGTATTTTGATAGTATTTCGGGTACTGGGTCATATCCATACCTGCCAACACTGCTGGGAGTCCCCCGTTTTGTAATTTGTCCCGTTAATCTCGTGTAACACGATCAGGAATGGACAGAGGGAGATCCCGTAACGCGATCCCGGGTCTCAAATGCTCACAGGTACATTTCTATCGTTATATACCTTACAACTATACATACAACTATATATGAAGAGTTTGGTTCCAAAATGAGATAAATCCATTCTTTATGTTAGCATGTGTTTTATTATTTTTTATTATTAAGTCAAAACAAGCCACCTGCAGTTTGATTGATATTAATAAGAAAGGCAGAATAAAAAACATGATTTTAGCATTTTTAAAAACTGAGTTATGTCATTTTGGAACCAAAGACTTGCCAAAATATCCGTGAAGAAAGTCCGTAAATTTGAGTAGAATCACAGGCTTCACTTATCCCGTGCGAATGTGCCACATGAAATACAGATGTGGTGAGATAATTTCTTAATCACACGAGGTCCCCAGATAATACTAATCGGGTGCGAATAGGGCTTATTAGGCTATATGCCTAATGATAAAAATTTAATTAACATGTGTCCAACAAAGAGTTTTGAGAGCGAGTTTGCTGCTTCGGCGAGGAGGATAGCTTCTGTGAGTAACAGGGGTATTTGGGGGTTCCGAAGGATGTCGCTCCATCAGCTTCGGCTGCACGCACCATCCATGCCGCAGCACGCTCACCTGATATCCCCGATGGGCGGTGGAGGACCATCCAATAGTGGGCAGACTCGACAGAAATATGAGGACGAACTTCCTGTCATTGCATTGGATAGCTACCTCCTGCCATCAGATGTGAAAGACCCCTTGGAGCTCCCGCCCCCGGGCAGTAGAGCCCAAGACGAGGTCGACGCTGACATATTGGCCATGCTTGCCCGGGCAGCATAGATTCTGGTTCTTGCGGTCAGAGCAGTGTCGAAAGCCAAACCCCGTCCCGGTTTCATTTTTTCAGAAAGTGTGTGCGGAGCTCACAAGGAAGTGGAATGCGCTCAGGAGCTGTAACTTCCCTGGACGGAGGGGTGGCTAAGGGATATGTCGACGTCCCCAAGGTGGAACGTGCAGTCACGGTGCACAGCAGACAGCTGCCACTTGGACAGGTAGACCAAGGCTCCCTTTCAAGGCTTGTAAGCTCTCTTCGACACTTGTTTCGAAGGCTTATAGTGCTGCGGGTCAAGCTGTTTCCACCCTCCACGCTATGGCGGTCCTTCAGGTTTTTCAGGCCAAGGCTTTGAAAGACTTCCATGCGAGCTGTGCACTGCCACTTACTTCGCACCCTGAGTGACGAAGGCCACAGCGAGTGCCCAGGTGTCCACGTTAGTGGTCCAGGAAAAGCATCTGTAGCTCAACCTTTATGCAGATGAGTGACTCTCAATGGGACAACCTTCTGGATATGCCCATCTCGCAAGCTGGGCTGTTTGGTGACACCTGGAGGGTGTGTTTTCCTGCGGCGGCACCTCCGGCATCAGTGCCCTCCCAGTTGATGGCCTGCCTGAAAAGGCACCAGCCCACTTAAAAGGTAACTAAGCGGCAATGATGGGGGGAGTCTAGAGAGAGTAACATCGTGCTCGATCCCCAGGCCATTCCACCAGAGGGTCCGAACGGGGCACTTCCTTCTTGTCTCCACTACAGCCGGACCCTTTTTAGGGCCTGGCGCCCACTCACTCAAAGAAGAGAATCCTCTATGTGCTTCAGCACATAGACCATCTGGGTCCTCTGGTCAGCCAGGAAAGGAGCAGGTTCTCTCCAGCTCAGAGCATCTCTAATCTCGGTAGGGAACATGACTGTTTGAAACGCTCTGACAGACAACAGCGCTCCCCCTGAACTTTTTCAGAGGCTCCTGGGGTATATGGCATCCTTGACAGGGATATCCTGCTCGGGTTGATAAACATGCGACCACTTCAGCAGTCACGTTCTTTGGAGGACGTGGCACACTGGCTCCAGGGGTATTATTATTATCAAACCTCAGTTCTATTGCACCCTCACCCCTTGGTCAAATTATTGAGCTTCCTCCGAGCGGGGATTCCAGTCAGGCAGGTCTTAAGACGATGGTTGCCTCCCAGCACGTGTGAGGTGCCATGTGCAACTGGCACGCAGTGTCGGGTCACTTGACGGGCCCCCCGCTGCCGTGGCACATCAACTGCCTGCCAATCCGACTTATATAGGAGTGGTTCGGCCAGGCGCAGGTGGACCTGTTGCATCCCCGGACTCCACCCATTGCCCGCTTTGGTACTCCCTGTACAAGGGTTCCATTGACATGGATTCCTTGGCCTCCAGGTGGCAAGCGGAAGTATGCCTACCCCCCAGTGAGCCTCAGGAAGAGGAACATCAAGTGCGGTTAGTTGCACCTTACTGGCTCAACCAGACTTGGTTCTCAGACCTGGTGGCTCTGATGACAATCCCCCCCGGCCGATTCCCCTGACGGAGGCTCTTCCGTCGCAGGGGAAGGGCAAGGTATAGAATCCCAGACCCCTGGGACCTCCATGTAATATTAAGGAAGACCTATTGACAGAATAGTCGCTCGAATCATTTTCAAGACACTGCTCCTGGTCCTACAAGACCACCACTGATTTGGCACCCCCTTATTTTCACTCGCTACTTAAGACTTATATACCCGCCAGATCCCTATGCTCTGCAAATGACATCTTGTGGTACCATCCCAAAAAGGTAAAAAATCTCTCTCACGTACCTCCCCGGGAACGGTTCCAAATTTATGGAATGATCTGCCCACTGCTTCAAGATCAGTAGATTCTGTAGACATCTTTAAGAATCGTCTGAAAACCCATCTCTGTGATGACATCATTGTCCTGTGTCAGCCAGAAGGGAGGGGTGAGCAGTGGAGTGAGACATTGGTTGCAATCCACTACCTCATCGGTAGATGTGGCTAAAATCTCCACATTGCTCCTTTAAGATCTGTAAACCTAAATTCTTGGAAAAGATAATTTGAAACGTGTAGTGGAGTAGGCGGGGCGAGACCGTGGTTCGAGACCGGTGAGTAATTGTTAATGAGCTCCAGCTGTGCGCGCACCGGTCTCTAAACACATAGGAGATCGGGAGCATATAAGAGAACGAGCAACCGGACCGTCGATGAGAGAGGACCGGGCCTGAACATATTTTATGGTTGTATGTGTTTTATGATTTGTTGTGTTCAGCCGGCGGTCGGCCGTGAGGGGCCGCCGGCTGTTATTATTTATATTAAAACTTTATTTTAAATGTTTGCCGGTTCCCGACTCCTAGCTTCCCTACTTTGAATCTTGCTACAAAATGATATGACATATTAACTTGAAATATACGAGTTGAGAACTCATATGAAAATATGACATTTTGACGTGTAAAAATCATGTTT
Source organism: Triplophysa bombifrons (assembly GCA_029783895.1). NCBI lineage: Eukaryota > Metazoa > Chordata > Actinopteri > Cypriniformes > Nemacheilidae > Triplophysa > Triplophysa bombifrons. The sequence goes on along the minus strand of CM056461.1, from coordinate 21,300,048 downwards.
GTTCAACGAACATAAACTGGGCAACTTGAACATAACGTATGCTGAGTTAACATTATTTAAATATGTATGCAATGTAAATAATCTTTATGTTAATCCTACTGATTTTCTTCAAAAGTGGGTGTCAGGGGCTTGGGCCCCTCCAAAATTATCCGGCTGACAATTAAAATAATTAAAATGAAATAATTGTTGTAAAATACTTATTAAGGCATTTTCAGAGATTTTTGTTTTTAATTTTAACAGAACAGATACTGTAACTGTTCACTGTATACACCTGTGTAAAATATTTTCTTTTATCTCTTCTTATAAGCAGAAACAGCCATCAGAGAGACGTTTTTAGACTTTCTTAAAGCTATGTTCTCACTGTCAGACTCATGGCCGCCACTAGAATTCATGGGGCACAGGACAAAGGGTCCGCCCCAGCCCCCATACACCCAGTGTGTAGTGTAAAGACACATTTAGTGGGCCCCCCTCATTACTGACTTCTAAAATTACTGCACTGCTCAATTTAAACAATCTTGCTTGTCATCTGTCATGTTGCTTTTGAAGATGTACAAATACAGAACAACTCAACAGAACACAGATGCGGTTCCCCAAAAACAAGATCCCTGACCAACAACAGAAGACTGTCAGTTAATTTTAATGTTACCCTTGCACATGAAGCACAAATTAAGCATTTTCTAGAGTGCAACACACAGCATAACTGAATCTTGGACTCAGAAACCAGAAATTATTCAGCAAATTTGCTAAATGTCAACTTTTGTTTGCAGTCTGTTTTTGCATATGTGAGTGATCTTGGCGTGTATGTGTGTGTTCTCACTCTGTGTGTGAGGTGAGATGCGGCGTACAGCTGTGCATTATGGTAAATGTTGAGGAGCCCAGACCATATCACTCTAATCACAACTTCAACACAAAATGGATTTTGTCAGAGCATGCCAAGTTCTGTAAGAGCGGCCTAAGCGAGATGCTGCACAGCTGCACTCATGCTCTCACTCTTCTAAAGTGGGAGAGGGGCTTTGACTGGGGGGGGATGATTGGTTGCGTTTGTGTGTGAAAGGGAAAGTTTGCACATCTTATGCTATATTTTTTAGCCACAGTGTGTGTACGGATGATCAAGTCAGAATTATCATGGCTTCACTCTTAAACATCCTGGGTTTCCTCTGCCCATGGTTGAGACAAGTGTGAACATTTTTGGGGTTCATTTAATCCCTCAAAAAGATAGACAGACAGACAGATAGATTGGAGTGGTACAGCACTGATAACCTCGCACAAATTTTTTGTCCCACAAGCCAGGCTGTTATTATCCCTGGTGTTGTTCAATCTGACAAAAGTAACACAAATAAAGGCCCATCATTGATCTGGCAAACACCGCACCCATTCAGCCACCTCTAGCCCGGCTCTACACTCCAAAGTATGTGAGAAATGTCTCTGGATCTGCCCCGCATACCGGCTCACTGCAGGGAAAAGTGGGTAGGGTCATTGTGGCAGCTCTAACACTAACCAGAGCCGTTGCGTCCCCAACCAAGTATGGGACAGGCCACCTTTACTGCCCAGCACTGCAGTTTATTTATACAGCTTCAGCAGACCACCGAATGTGGCTGAGAGGGGTCTTTAACTCCTTCCCCATTCCCATGTTAAAACGGCTTTCTTTCTACTAAAGTGATTTACTCACCCAGATGTCAAAGGAACAAAAACAATTTTATTTAAATTTCACCACAAAAGAACAAATCTGATGGCATTAAACAACATACAGCACTAGAAAAACATTTCAAGAACACTTTACATTAAGGTTCCCTTCATAAAGCAGTTATAAATGTGTTCATTAATGATTAATAAGTCATTTACAAATGCCTAATAAAGCATTATAACTGTTTAAATAAAAAGGGGGATTTTAATGAAATCCATACCAAATAGTGAGCCTTTTTTAACACATTTGTTATAATTGCTTAATACGTGTATTTATTCATCATTTATTTGACTCCAAAGCAGATTGATTATTGTTTTGATGTTGTTTGCGTAATAGGCTGTCAGACGGGAGACTGTAGGGTGTTATGCTGGTTTTTCATATTATTGTATATTTCATATCTTATGTCACTTTTCAAACCATGTTGGTTACCTGATCAGATTGCGAATGTCTTACGGTGCCCTCCAGAAATATGCTTAATCAAAACATTTTTTTCTTGCTTCCAAGATGAATTTATCGAACTTTTGATCACTTTTTAACACTAAATGCAGAAAGGTTGTTGTAAACTTGTTTGTTTACAATGTTTTATTAATTCAATTACTTCCAATAGTTAATCAAAACCATCAAAACATCAAAACAATAGTTCATTATTATATATGGTAGAAACAGAATGTTTGCTCACAAGGCTACATCTCTGATGTGAATGATATATTTAGAAGTATTGACAGCCCATACAAGTGCACTTTAAAGAAAAGTGGATACATGTGAAGTTCTGTATTCACATTTATTAGGCATTTATAACATGGGAGTTAAAAATGGCTCACTATTTGGGAGGTTTTTCGTTAGAATCCCTTTTTATATATACAGTTATAACTCCTTTATTATGCATTTGTAAATGACTTATTAATCATTAATGAACACAGTTCTTAATGCTTTATAAAGGGAACCTCAATGTAAAGTGTTACCAACATGTCTTATTGCTTTAAACACGAAGGAAATGAAAACATTTCAGCACACCTTAGATTAAGCCACCCTAATTCTTGTAAACAATTTGTTTATCATATATAGCGTATAAATGTTTATGATACATAACTTTGAAATGAAATCTCATATTTAATATGACAATTAAAGTAGACAGACATCTGTCTGACACCAAAGTATTTATTTCATTTGAGAGGCTCTTTCTTTTTCTGATAAGTTGGACCTACATACCATGTTTATCTTTAGATTTTTGTTAGAATCAGCAAAAAAAATACATTGAGGTTGTTGTGAAGGTAAGTAAAATGGTGAAACAAATTCTGCATCCAATTTAAGCCGATTTGCAAGTAAGACAGGTCGAGCTGTGATCGAGGCAATACAGCGTGCGATTAGCGTGCGATCAGCGCACTCTTGTCATCATGTGTGAACCCGTAAAAGACTCATCAAAGAGGCTCACTGATGCATCGCTGATGCCTCGTAAACGCCAGAGAAATATCAAATATCAAATATCTAGCATCACATGATGTCAAGTGACACAACGATGACATCCAATGACAGCAAGCCATCGGTTGAGGAAGCCATCGGGACTGCCCCCTGTATGCTGATCCATTCTTTCACCCATATCCTGTGTTTTTTCCTTATTCTAGGTTGTTCCAAGCAGATCATCAAGCAAATAGCTTTCCGACGTCCATTTTCACATAACGAATTCCTGTGTCGCATGTTTTTCGTGTCATTTCCGGTTCCAGTTCTCACGTTTTTTCGTGACAAAATGTGCTTTGGGTACCGGATTGAGTCACTGTGTGACAGAATTGTTGACAGCTCATGTAGTGTGTCACCTCCTGTTGCAGATCATTTACGTAGTCTCCCGTAGGGTGAACACATTAACAACTTAAAGACTCCAGACAGGCTTCAGACAGAGCAAGTCATGAAGTCAGAAAGGCTCAGCAATCGGCCGACATTTAAATTTCTGTAATGTGAATTTGACTGTAGGCGTTGTAATCCAGCACAATTTAACCACCATGAATACATGTTTTGGTATTTACACTTGAAAAAAACACGCTAACTTTTCTTATTTCATAAAATTTAGGATTGAAAGGCTCCTGTGGCATCATAGGATAAAAAAGTGGCCCTCCAATGCACACTCAGAATTCTCAGAAGGAGCAGTAGACCATCCAGGTATTTATTGTCTAGTGTTTTTTGCATACCGAGATTTCGGACATAATATTCAAGACTCCGATTTTCTGATATACTATACGATATATTATGGAAGTAGGCAATTTCGGAAGCAGGAATATACATACAGTTGGAATTGAATCACACACCTGCGAACTGACAGAGCTGACAGTAGTGGTGGTTGTTTGCGGCGGTGTGGGGCCTTCCTGTCTAGACTGGGGGAGATAGGGTTAATAAAAAATCAGGACCGTCACAGGACGCTGTCTACAGTATTCTGCTGGTCTGCTGCTTTGCTGCTTCAGAGGAGAGGAACCATTTATGAGACGTTCTCAGAATAAATGGTGGTCAACAGTTCAGCGTGTTGGCTCAGGCTGTTCTGTAAATATAGATGAGTACAGACAGCCACAGAGAGAATATGTTAGTGCCTGAAGCAGAAGCGGCCGCTGTGGCCAGAAGAGCACCTGGACGGTGTTAATCACACACTAATATAAACATATCCTCCACTGAACATTCGGCAGAGCTCTTTGCCTACGCAGCTCACTATACTTCACCGTAATCCTGCACACACACACTCCAACCTAGGCTGTTTATCTTGCAGACATGTTCCAAAGTACTGCTTGTGAGTTTCTGGACTGTCTGTTGAGTAGGTAATCATAGAGGCGCTTATTGCACATCTGTTCTTATACATTGCACAGAACGCTTCACAAATATTTGCATTGGGCCATTTCAGGCATGCCGACAAAGTTGCCTAGCATCTACACAAATTACACAAAACATAGTTACAAATAGTTCTGAAAAAGTCAAACTTCACCAATAATTCAGTGCACTGGTAGATGAGATATTTCTATCCTGCAGTTGTCACTTGAAGCCCAAAACTAATGGAGGACTTTTCATAAAGCTAGGTCATAAAGACATTGTAGAGATTTGACAGCATTGAATTCATAAGAATTTAAATGGCCTTGGATTTAGGGGATAGTTCACCCAACCTTTTTAGAATTGACTCACCCTACTGCCATTCCAAACCCAACAACTTCAGAGCTGCAGAACACATAGGAAGAGATTTTGAAGAACAATGATAAACAAACAATATTGGCACCCACTGACTTCCATTGAATAAACACAAAACCAACAAGACGTTTCTCAAAATATATTCTTTTGTGTTTCACAGACGAAAGAGTCATGGACTAATTTTGAACAACATGAGGGTAAATAAATGATGAGACCTGTTTATTTTTGTGCCATAAATTTTTTTTATATATAAAGCAAAGATTTTAGAACACTTGAGTGAAATGTTTCTTAAAAAGCTTAAGTATGCTTAAATAAAAATTGTGTCATATTCTTTTTACAGACAAAAACATACATCAACTTTTTACATTACATACAGTTTTTTAGTAAAAATGTTTTGAAAGATGACTGACTAAATAAGGAAAAATAGTAGCCAATAATATAGAATAGATGGAACCATACTCCAGTATTGTTGATAGGACGGGTTAAGTATCAATTTGACATAATACAGCAGTAACAGTATTATTAGAGTCTGTGAAAACCCAACAAAAGTATTTTTTGTGTGATTTTCTGATTTCTACATAAAATTATCCTGCAAAATGTTAAAACATAATATTGATATCTGTAATTTTGCTTGAGTAATCCCACTTATTTATTTTTTTACATAGTAAAATTAGTGGTAAAATTCAAACTTGTTATCACAGAATTAGATTTGGATACCTGTTTTACAGACTGGGTCACATTTGTGGCAACACCGTACAACCTTGTTGTTTTATTTACACTTTTTTATTGGAAAAAGGCACCTTTGTAACACCCCAGCAAATAAAAGCCTTTTTCATGACCCCATTGTGTTGTTATCAGATCCTTTTCCTTCCTTGACAGACAACCCGGAAGAGAAAAATTTACTGTCATGTTTCACACAGACAATCATTCTCCCTAAAACTGTGTCGAGAACCTTTTCCTAACCTCCGGAGAGCAAAACACTCTAAATCATCTTAATGGCATTCAGCCATCCACAGCCTTATCTGCTCAAAAAGCTGGAAAAGGTTAATGGATCATTATTAATGTCATTTTTATAATGTTAACCATTCCTTTCCACTTTCTTATGAAATAAAACAACTAATCCCACACCTACACTTTACAAACCATTCTAGAGTTAAATTCACATTATATTGATAACAAAGGATAACTGTTACTGTAACTATATTTGCATACACAGCGGACGACAATGATGCACTGCAGTGTTCCTAGTCACGAAAATGAATGTAGATGATCTGCTACTGATGCTTTCGTTTTTATTCCTGAACTTCACTCCAAAATATGAATGCAAAGGCTGGATGCTCATTCTTAAGGCTGAAGGTGCGCTCATGTCCGGGCGTAAGCGTCACATAAATAACATCCCGCCACAATCACACCGCTTTCTGTCCGCTACAGTCTTTAATTCTGACACAAAACCTCAATATCATCAATAGCTATATATCCTTCATCAGCTGGAAAAATAACGTTCTGAAAGATATCTTTATCTGTATCTGTATCTTTATCAGTATATGTATGCGGGGAACCCAGCTATTGTCCTATATTAAGAACAGATTGTAAAACAATATATTTTATTGTTATTGTTGTAATGTGAACGGTCATTAAGTTTAGCTAGGGTGGACTCCGAATGAGGAGTTGATGTTGTCATGGTCCTCACCACAAACTCTGCTGGACAGACTACAGCTCCTGTTCCCATACTGACAACGCAAACTCTCTTCAAATCAACCTACAGCCTGACTTGTGAACCAGGATTTAGTTTCCCTAAAATATCTTTGGCTAACTACGGTCATAATTTCAGTCGTACCTGCATATAACAATAAAAAAAACAATAAACAATTTCCCCAAATCATCATTCCAAACAGCAAAGCAAAGTTGGGTGGTTAGGAACTCCAGTTCTTGAGCTATGGTTAGAAGCATAGTTCCTTGTTAATATGACATGTAGACTTACATCATGCTCTTGAGCAAAAAAGGCAAACAACAAGCAGTGCATTTTATAGCCATCATTTAAATATATACAAAATCATTTTGAGTCTTTTAGTTTTAATGTTGTATGTGCATGCTATGTTTTCTCGAAACAGTAATGACTAGGTAGTACTGCATCGTACTATGGTGGTTAACCAGGAAGTTAAGTCTTTATCCGGGAAATGCACCTCTGCCTGGAATCAAGAAAGCATATCTTACTAGTTTTCAAATTGGTAAATTGGAGAAGGCGCCCTCTGATTTAGACTATATTTATATGATTTAGACTATATTTATTTATTTTTGTCATTAGACAGAGTTTGGGTTCCTTGATGTCGCCTTTGGCTTTTCTCAGGTTTAAAGGGCAATGAATATTCAGTTATATATAATTGTATCAATAATCCTGTCTTTCAAGCTAATCAAGCTTTCCTGTAGCTCAGTGGTAAGAGCATTGCGTTAACAACGCAAGGTTGTGGGTTCAATCCCAGGGGATTGCAAATACCTATGAAAAATGTATAGGATAAAGCAGTGGAAGTCGCAAGCGTCTGCCAAATGCCTAAATGTAATGTAATGTAAATGTAAATGTAATAATGTAATTATAGAAAGTAGATGTTGTCTAATATACATCAATGTATTTAATGATAGCAATATCGACAGGTTGATACTTTACATCAGTCCCCCTAAACAACCATGAAGCACAATAATAGAAAATCTGAAGCTTTAATGTCATGATTACGGCGGCCTTCATTAAAAACAAACAAACTGCTTCCCGCATGTCATCTTTACCATCTCCACCATTGTAACTACAAAGCAGATTTTTAAAAGTGGCCCATTTTAAATGGTTAGAGAATTTTTAGAATATTTTGGGGTCATATATTACATTTATTTTTAAATTCTTACAGAAGTAAATGATGTGCTTTTTTCTTTGAGGAGCATTCTACTGATGCTATCCTGTCCATCCAACCATGAAGGACATTGTGACATGAGAACATTATCATGAGGAAGGAAATACTTTGGTCTAGAAGTATGATAGTGATTCTGCATCATGTGCTATTCAAACCATTTATCTCATTCTGAAACAACTCTAGCAAATCATACAATCTCCTTCAGACATGCAAAGATCACTGGAAGGACAAAAGCCTAGAAACTTACAGGAAATAATCTAAAACATGTACATTACTTGGACTGCAATGTTTCAAACTGTGAAAAGGACCATTCTTGTCAACAAAAAAAAGAGGAAATACAGTTGCTAAAATATTCTGTGATTTCAGACTATGAACTAAAATGCAGCCACGTTTTAAAAATACGCTGCATAGCCTGTCTAAACATATAATTATCTTGGTTCTATTTGAGATTTTTGGAAAACTTTCAGTTATTTACTTATTATTTATTTACATATTCTTATTCTGTGACTTATTAACATTATGCTAACACATACTCAAACGGTCAAACGTTTAAAAACACTTACTCACTTATTCACATTTTCCACATTTTAGAATAATACTAAACTCATCAAACAAAGAGAACAATGGAAATCATTTTACAATCAATAAATAAATTCACTAAATGTGTTCAATTAAATGTTTTTTTGGCTTAGAATTTTCAGAGATGTTTCTTGTCATTTAATCAAGCAGCTTCTTGGGGTTTTACCCTGAGATTCCTTTTAAGCATATTAAGTTGAGCTGAGTTCTTACTGGCTACTGTTTCATCATCATTCAGTCAAAGTCATCCATTTCAAAAACATTTTGGTTTAATAAAATGTTAACACAATTATAGTTTTGTCAATTTTGTCACCAGATCAACCACAATCTGCACAGACAGACAGATCACTCTGCAGGCTTGGCATGAGTCATGGTTTACAAAATTATTCAAATCGACATGTAGTGGGCAGGGTCAAATCCATAAACCCCAGGTCTACAGTCAAAACATTTTACATGTGATTGAGCGTGACATTCTGACCTTCACCTCATCTTCACATCCCAATGCCAAAGGAAGTCTCTTCACACAGCACAGGACACAATTCTGGACAACGCCCTAGAATAATACAACTAAAACACTCCAATAACTAAAATATAAAGTGATCATCTTTTTGGTCATTAAAGATAAAAAGTCTTAAAAAGAACATAACACCCTAGAGTATACATCTGAATTAAATTGAAAATTTAACTAGATTTCACTAATCCCACAGCTATGGCATGCAAATTGATGTGCGTGTGCAACTTTGTGCTATTTTTAAGGTAAAGAGGACCCCTATAAATTCACATTTAAAAACCACTTAAAAAAGGACATAGATGGTTGCTTATGACGGACTCATGTGCACGTCATATAACAGCGGTTTCACAGACAGGGACATTACCCTGTAAATCTGGAGACAAAACAATCCCACTAATTTATATTAAGACATGTTGGTGCACGTTGTTTTCGATCAATACACTTCAAACATTTAAGTTTGTCTGCGACTAGGCTTATGCCATGTCCAGGAAACAGCCCCATAAAGTATTAATTCCGTAATACTGCATGTTGTGTGCAACGTCCCACAAGTGTTCAAGATAGCATGAGAACCGGTTTCAATATTTGCACTTGCAAATTGTTTTAGTTCAAGTTATAGTTTTCATCTTTTATAGTGTATAATTGTAAGGGCCGGTTCAATATTTGTAATAAGGTTTTACATTAACGGTTTTACAGACCATAAAATAACTTTCTACAACTATCCGCAATTATACCAAATTGTTGCAAATGTATTTCCACTGCCTGCCTGCCAAGTGGAAATACATGTAAATAAAAGTGTTGCTGAGAATAAACTTCATCCAGTGCATGACTGTCTAGTCCGTTTCAGGACAGAAAAACTAATTATGACAACTCTAAAGTTAAGAAAATTTGGTTAGTGGATATTTTAACTTAACTTAAAAAACTGACAAGCTAGTTATTTGAACTTTAACAGCACTTGGTATGAATGCTTTACCACTTATTTCAAGAGCTTTCTCACTTTTCTAAAGCCTAGATATGTTTTATTATTTCAAGGGATCTTACTAAGTGTAATTGCAACATGTCGCTGCACTGGCAGATAACAATTAAGATTATATTACTCTTGGCATCTTCAGTCTTTAAACCGCATCAAGGTCTTGCCTTCACTAAAGTGAAACCACATTCTTTCCTTATTGACAGGTTTAGGTAGCTAATGGACTATGTAATATGATGGACGATGCTGCCCATCACATGTGGGCAGCAGACCTACAGTATGGCCGTGGCTTGTGGGCACACATAAACATACACTACGTCTAGTCTACAAACTTGTAAAACCTTCCATCTGGACCCTTCCAGCTAAAGCTGCTGGGCCTTTATCCCTAAAAACAAATTGAAATGATAAGGCCACGTTCACAGCACCAAAGTATGGTTGTCAGTCCTGAATTTGAGTCCTCGATACAGTTCTGTTTACACGTAGTTAGTTTTTTACGGGTATGATAATCACATTCTATAACAAAACTCGCACCTGTTCAGAACTCACAAATGTATTTACAGAGAAGCCCTGCTTTGTGAACAGAACTGTATTGAACTAGTTGTCCATCACGTCACCCGTCACTCTCTTTCACTGTGTACGGTGTGGAATTGTCTTATTAATCTTCTGACATTAAACAGCAGCACTATAATGCGATTTTAAAGTGACTCACAACTATAAATTGTAATAAATATCCCAAAAATTAACAGTTTGAACGTGGCCTAATGGACCTCAGTGTAGGAGCAATCTCATATTTTATTGTTTTTGTTTTGAAAATGTTTATTTGTTATTAATTCATGATGTCTTTTTTGGTGAAAGCCTAAAAAACTGGTAGAGCATCACAATACTGCAAACAGTGGTAAGATTCCTGGGAAACACACATAGAGATTAAATGTATACCTTAAATGCACTTTAAAGTGATAGTTCACCCAAACATTTAAATTATGTCGTCATTTAGTCTCTTCATTTCAAACCTTTATCACTTTCTTCCGTAGAACACAAGAGAAGATATTTTGAAGAAAGCTGGTAAACAAACAGCACTGGACCACATTCACTTCTGTTGAATGGACACAAAACCAAAGCAATTGAATGGGGTCAAGTTAGCAACATTTTTCTAAATATCGTTCTTTGTGTTCTGCGGAAGAAATAAAAGTCGGACAGTTTTAAAATGACAAGAGGATGAGTAAATGATGACATCATTTTTATTTTTGGGTGAACTATCACTTTATGTCACAAAAATGCAAATGTTATTAAAAATACGGGGCAAATACACAAATTAATATTACAATTACTAAAACATGCACTAGAACTAACATTTGATACTAAAACAATACACTTTTCTTCTTCATTTGTCTTAAAGTAAAAATTACTCTTATACTGTAAATCAGTATCAAGAGATTAATGAAAGAAATGAATAAAGACTGTCTGTGGTAGTGTGTCTGTTCTGTTCCTCTTTACTAATGTCCTCTTATGTCTCCTAACACATCAGTCCGTGACAAACACATCCAATGAAATGTAAAATCTTAACAAAAATTGGATATTAGAAATAAATGTATATATAACACAACCTTGCCGACTCTCCAATTAAGCAACACATATACTAAAGAAAATACAGGAACAATGTTATCCATGTGTTCAGAAACACCTCCGTAGTAACGTCATGCCACAAGGGAGAGCATTCAGGACACCTTGCAAGTAATCGCACCATTTGATATGTGTCACTAGGCCTCTGTGCAGAGATTCATATGGGTTTTCCAGCAGGGAAACATTCGTTTGCGTCAGGAACAGTGTAATGCTTACACAAACTGACCTCACTGGGAAAAACGCGACCAGCCACCGGGTTGCCTCAGGTCTGCAATAGACGCATGTCCGCAAATCTCCGGCTTGACTGCATGACCGCACACTCTCTCTTCTGGTCAGCGCATGGAACAGCACAGCTTGGGAGGTCCCTAAATAGTTGTATATGTCCAATTACATGACGTGTCTCCAGTGGAAGACTTTTAACCCGTGCAATCAACAGTTACATGGAACTCGACAAGAAAACACCACGGTTCATATGTTGTCTTTCAGGAAGTCATTGCCTCAAAATCATTGCAAACATTCTCCTCACCTACATCATGAGATGCAACGCACCTCTTAATATCCTTAAGACTGCTATGCGTGAAAAACGGGCCTCTCACCTATGAAGGCCTTACGTTTCACCCGTCACAGCCCATAAACAAAGTCCAGTAATTAATGCATCAATCATTCCACATGAAAGCCTGAGAGCTGTTTCACTATTCTGGTCAGAAGGCTGGTCTGCGGCTGAGTGACAGGAATATGGATGCTGTTTGTGGTAAATGAGCTTTGACGGTTCCTTGGGGTCTCGCCGCATGGGCCGCCCGGCCTGACGTCCCGCTTCTAGGCTGCTGATAGAATTAGTGAGCTCTTGAACCATGCCGCTCTTACTTCCGGAAACAATTACCATGAACCAGTGGGGCCACAGAGCCTGGCAAGATGTATGTTTGGAGTGGTGGGGGCGTCAGGGATGTTTAAAGAGAGCCGAGCAGGGTGCATCCAGCCACCCACGCATGTAAAGAAACAGCCCTTGGAGAATGGGGAGAAAAAACACTGCAATTCTTTCCATTGTTTGGTTTCAGAAAGATTCACAGCAAAGAACCATGATGGGTGGGACATGGGTGGGAGCGGTTTTCTGAAAAATTACCGACTTGGCATGGAAGGTTAGGAAATATTACATTATAGACAGATGTCTCAGTCCAAACTCCCAGGTTACGTGTCGTGTACACACAGAAACAAATTGAGGTATTTAGTTTCAGGAAAGGATTTGTAACAGATGCACACTTTTTTACAGCCTAAATGCACTTTGCAGAAAAAGATATGTGGTTCTGTCTGAAATTAAAACAAAGTTTTTTGTTCGAGTATGTGACATTAAAGTGTGCTGTTTAGATGAATATTTGCTAAAGATTGGCTAACATTCACCGAAATAAACTAATTCTTAGAAAACGTGTTCTATTGTTGCTTCATAAAATGAAGCATCCATTTCCTTTCATGATCATTTAGATTCATTGTTCAGGTCTCGTCGGATCAAGTCTGAGCATTCTGGGCAGTTTGTTTTCCTGCCTAAAATTGAATTACAGACAAAATCACAAGAATTTCAAGCAGTTCTGTAGGGAAACATTTCGAGTTTTCCCCATGGAAGGTCACCAGTGCCCTGTGCAGGGCTGTGGGGCACAGCACTAGGGTTTCAGGTCAAAGGTCTGAGGAACTTAGTCATTCCACGATGCCCTGGCGCCTGCCGGCAAAGCCCTCAATTTGTAAAAGGCAAACTCTGACCTCTGGGGCTTCCCTGGCAAAACACAGGACTTAAACACTACCAGCCAACTCAAGATTTTTCAGTTCTGAATCCACAGGCAGATTCCAAAAAAACATAAAGGTTTTACTAACAATTAATAAGCAACAAATTTGGAGTTATTTAAGCAACAGGCTCAAAGAGCAGGCATTTTTTCTTTAAGAGGATCCTTTGAAGAGGATTAGAGTCACAGTTCATCAGCTCATTATTGTAGACCAATGTGAGCTGAAATACTCTGAACACACTGACCTTAACTGGAAATCAGGAAATTGAGAAATGGGATAATTGTTGTTGAGAAAAGTTTGAAGAACCAATAATTTAGGTATATGAACTTTCAAAGCTGTCATATGAATACAGCTCCTGGGTGGCAATATAACAAATGCTTTAACAGAAGTAGGAATAGAGCCATACATGCGAGAATGTCAGTGTGCCTTGTGGTAACTTTATCTGCACACGCTGGAGGTCTGTTTGTATCAGTCAGCGTTTCATCCATCATGCAAGCCTGTTTCTGTGAGACAGCTCCACCGATAAAGGTTTTAGAACACAGACAGGCAAAGAAACACGAGTGAAATGGTGGGGGATTCAACCTTCTCAAACACACTGGCTTTAGTTCAATCTATGTTCCACCTCTTGCTTCATTTCTGAAGCAAATTATCATCAGAAATGGAGAAAAGCTTCATTATGAAATCATCCTGATGGCTTAATTATCCAGCACACTTTTATATCTCACTTAAGGAGCCAGTGTACCCAGGGCAGGTAGAGAAGGCAATGGTTCCTGAAGCACTCGGGGGCCCAGGTCCCTCCCTCTCTGGGCTTTTTGCTTTCGGTGGGCTGGGTCCCCGGGTCTGATTTGGCCCAGCTGGAGGAAGAGACTGATCAGAACTGGGCTGGTGCAGACAGAGCTAAAGTAAACAGCCGTGGTGGCTGGGCAGGCAGTTAGCAGCCCTCGGACAGATGATCGGGGGGCCTGCGCAGACCACACACGCAGGCACGCAGCAAAAGACCACACAGGGGCTCGACTGATGGGGGGAGCTCGGGGGCTCTCGGCACGCAAATGCACGGCCCATCGACAGGGCGCACCTATGGGCAAAGGCTAGCCCCAGGTCAGGCGCTGGCTCAGGGAGAGCGCCGTCCATTGAGGTTGTACCATCTGTGTAGAGAAGCTGTAGAAAAAGACAGACAGCTTTTTCTCTTTGTTGTGTCGGAAATCAACTTTCATCTCATAACGTACAAGAGCTTGGGGTAAACACAAACAGGAAGCAGCTCATAAAGACGTCATTTTCCACTGGATTCATTATGAGGCTCTGAATGTGATCTTAAATAAAACCAGAGAAACAGAAAAGATGTCACGCCAAAGAAGCATCGGGAAAAAATCTTTTATTTGATTTGATCTACATATATGTCAAATTTAACCTTAAAATCAATAATAAAAGTTTCCATCCTAAATCCTATGATTTTCCTTTTTAGTCGTTTTTACTGTAAACACAAATTTTCTCTCAATGAGAACATTGGAAACAAAGGACATTTGAATAAATATTAATAGAAATTGTAAAACAAAAAAGAAAACCTTATATTTTGTTAGTTATATTCGTAGCTTATTGATCACATGTAAGCACGTTTGCTACATTGAGAGATGATTTGTACAAAAAGTCTGATTTCCTTTAATGGCCAAGGTTCCTACCAAAATTATTATTGGTACATCATGCTGGCATAACATGGATGGATTATCTTATTTTGTTCATGTGAGCTCCCTAACTCCCTCTAATCTCAATGTTCATATTGTTAGGTTTTCATATAAAATCATTTCATGATTTTTTATCTCCTCAGACTTTTAGACAAAACTGTACTATGTGTATAAGAGAGACTGGGGCTGGATTTCAAACATTTTATTGGTTTTTAGATGCACATCTACATCCAGGCAAATATTAACTAAATAATAAAAGGTGATTTTAAACAAAAGGTTAAACAGTGTTCTGACTTAATGAAATGAATGGCATGCCAAAACATTGCCTACAGTATAGACATACATTAGTGCGTGCGTGCATGTGTGTGTGTTTATCTGGACAGTGTCAGCTTGACCTGAAGGGAGTCAATGGTCTCAATCACACTTACTCCCCCTCTGCCACCTATCAAGAGAGAGAGAGAGATCTTGATTCAACACCTCCGCCGCAAATAAGATGCACGGCATGTTAATGCTGCACACACACACTTGAGCGAGTGCAGCTGGATCATGGAGCCACACTACACACCCTCTTTATCTCTCATGAATTATGACTGCTGGATTTAGCAAGAAGCACAGTTGATATCATCCCTGACTCACAGTATTGCTGATATCCTAACATTTTCCCAGGTGCTCATAAATTCTTTTCAACAAATGCCTAGCTTTTCTGGAGTGTTACATTTCAATTAAAAAATGTGTTGCTGAGCTCAAACTAAAAGACTAATTTCACCACAGCCTGGTTTAGGCGTATGTATTGTATATTTTTAGGACTTAAGGACCTATTACAATTGCATAAAATAATTGCAAAATAATCACATCAATTTAACCTGCAGTAAAGCAGTATTATTGTGAAGAGTGTGTCCATGTAGGTTTGAAGGGTCATGGTGCAGAGCTAAAATATGTCAGAGAGAAAATAACAACACAGACTTTCTGTTTCCTGCAGGGCTTGGAGGGTGTCTGGGACCCTGCCGGTTGACACAGGGGTCACGACCCGTCCACGCCGGGAAACTGCCTTCCACACACATGCACGCACATGCAGTATGGGAACTACAGTGAAGCCTGAACGACACGTGTATACATACACAGCAGGAACACAGGCACACACATAAAAGCACAAGGGACAGATGAGAGTGCACACACCTCGGTGCGCGTACACACATTAAAGAAAAATTCACTTCAAACACAAAAACAAATGAATATATAAAGATTAGTAGTAGTGAAGAGAGAGACCAACCAACCCCCTTACACCGCTATTCTCTATTTTTACAATAGTACAGTGTTTCTGATCAGAGTGATCCTATCCTCATAAAAACAGTTCAAAACGCGATCTATAAATAAAGAGACAGCGACACTGGACAGATTCCAGCTATTGTTTAACAGAACAGGTTTAATTCGGATATACTGGAGGCTTGACCTCCTCCTCAACCCTCAAACACACGAATACAGGATGAATAAATCACTCAATACTAAAGAGTTAAAAACTGTGCAGTATTAAAAATAAACATTCCAAATGTATTAATCCACATACATTTAAATATTTAAATAATCTTAATCGGTATTATGTGAGCAAAAAAAGAGCATTTCTTTCAATCAGCAGATGTAATGCTCAAAGTTGATAGTTAAATTTGAAGAGTTTGTCAAAATGAGATAACTCCGTTTTTTAATTTACAATGTACATGTTTTAATTGTGTTTTATCGTGTTAGTTACCTTCACAGTTTGGTTATTATGGCTTAAACACACAAACTTCAGTTTGATTGATATTAATTGGAATGCACAATAAAAAACATCATTTAAAAAAATATTTAAAATAGAGTTATCTCATTTTGGAACCAAACTCTATTAAGTTTCGATATATAGTAGGATCAAAAATAAGAAAAGACAGCTTTAACACATAATGAAATAAAACAGTAATAATAATTAATATCTATCGAAAATAACCTACAAAAAAATAGTTCAAAGTTCTGAAAAAATATTTTGATTGCAGAAGCAGAGCAGAAATTGTATTATTATAATTATATTGTTATTGCCATCTACATGCGTTTTTGTTTCTTGAGTCCAACAAACTAAAAGCTCCTGTATTGTATTTTAACTCTCTCTTTTCAATTCATATCTACATCTACATTTTACTACACCTGTACTGCCAGAGAACACTACATGAATGCTAGAAAACCAATCATTTTCTGAGTACTTGTTATAATAATATTTAGCACATCAGTCTCGTGGTAAATATATTATGAGTACCTATATCCTGTACGAATAGCCTACCTATCTAGTGCAATAAGACAGTGTTTACTGTAGGCCTATAACTTGCAGCTCTTTGTTAATATGATTAATATAATTTTGAAAAAAACACACGCTTAGGCTACTGCTTTTTATTGCATGAAATGTACAACGACTTGCGTTTTAAATAAAGAAAGACTAGAGAACGTTTGCATATCTGATGGCTGTTCTACTTACTGGTCCCTCCAGATGGCGTCAATCCACTTCATAGAGCTTTAAATGATGTTTAATGAAATAATGCTAATCTTCAGGAATTAAATCCATTTCTGTTCACCACAACAACACGCAGGTACTGTGAGCGATTCAATTTAAAAAAAGGATGAAAATAAGGACCGTATAGGTGACAAGTAAACCAACTGAAGTAACTGTATAACTCGTCAATATGCTTAGGTTAACATTGTGTCATTCAAAATATGGCAGTTATATATAGCCATTGCTATGAAAACATCCTTAAATCACAATAAAGCCCCTATACAGTACCAAAAATAGTAAAAGTAAATAAATACTTTTTCTGCAGTGTTTGTATGGTACATGTAAATAAGACACTTACACAACTGCAGCAGAAATCAGGCCACACAGATATCCGCACAACAAGTTTATTTTCATACACATCATATTATACATTACATGTGAAAATGATACAAAGAAGACAATGCAAATGTGTTAAAACTTACTCTCTCTGATCGCTGACCATGTTTTACTACTAGTTCGAATCTCCCTGTGGCCTATTTACGTGTAAGTACGTTCCAAAGGTTTGAGTGTTTCTTCCAAGTTCCCCCTAATAATGTTGACTGATAGTTTTTCAAAAATTAACATGAGATAAATATAACTCAGCTTTCATTTCCAATTCCCAGATCTCCATTTGTGTTGTTTTATAGTTTTGTTTGTCATTTTAAAACGGGAGAAATCGTAAAACTGACGAAAAAATGGTAACAACAAATTTACGTAAATCTGGTTAAATAACAAACTAAAAGAATAACTTCACGTCGGATTGTTTTTCTAAGATGATGACTTGCTGTTTATTGCAGGTGATAACCAATGAAGCAGAATTGGTGTAGCCTTGCACCAGACATCCTATAGTTTTTATGGGACACTGTAGTTGGGTCTGATGTCTAACTGTCGTGTTGTAAAACTAAGGGAAATGAACAGTGTAGGGCTTATCCAGCAGTACTCTTGTAGAAGGAAATCTGAGAGGTATCACTGCCTCAGGGCAGCCGAAGGGTCCACTTCCCGGAGTCTGCGACTCATCACAGAACACAGCAGACGCCAACCCATGCCCTTATCAGAGAAGCGTCTGTCAGCTACAAATCAGCCTGTCCACTGCCCATGAAACACACACAGCTAACAACACAAAGCGTACAGAGCAGTGTGGTGCTAATAAACTCTTGAATAACAAACACTCATGCAACACTCCCAATAGTGTACGAGTTACAAACTGAAGAGGTTTCATGTCATATCTGCTACACTTAACCACCTGATGTGTTTAAGGAAGTGCATCAACTTACACGCGTTAATCACAATGATGTAACAGCTTTGATGATAATGCCATTTGTTCTCCATGCATGTCAGGATTGTGTTGGCACAAAGGCTTTCTATCCATACATGTTTGTTATTCAACTGTCTATTCCCTTAATCAGTAGAGCAACACACGCACTCACACTCACATAAATGAGCTCTAAATGTAACCAGATCCTTGTCCTCACTAACATCAACATGAGAGAGAGAGAGAGAGAGAGAGAGAGAGAGAGAGAGAGAGAGAGAGAGAGAGATAGCATTTCAGAAGGGAAATGCAGAGGAATAAAAGTTGCTTTCACTGTGTACAAATATAGCCTACCTTGTCAACTTAAAATCAGTTTCAATTTCACAGACATTATTTATCGATTATTGAACGAGTTTGTACGGACGTGTGTATGATATGAGCCTTTTTCGGCCAAATATAGATTAATATGAATATGAATATATAATATGATTTGCGGGGAAATTAAAGGATGTGTCATGCATTCTGACTTCTTTACAATGTTAAACGGGCTATCTTGTCAGGCTTAACATGGTCAACTTGTCAAAAACGAGTTGGGCGTATTACGTAGTATTTCTGTAATCAAAACACTCCCCCAGCGATTGTTAAGGTTTCGGAAAGTTTTCAGTTGCTTTGGTAAACTGAAATCACCTTAAGGCAGGGCTATTAAATTGGGACCCCGGCCCTCCATGTAATTTGTTCCGGCCCTTCAAGCAGAGTGTGAAAAAGAATCTCTAGAATAAATTAGTTCAGTAGGGAACTGACACTACAGTTATAAAGTGACGAGCGTCTGTTCCATTCAGCACGAACTGCAGCAGCACAGTTTGGCGCGAGTAGATTTCATACAAAGTCAATGGAAAGACGAGCGTAGACGCGAACCGAACTCGCCTCTGGCGCTCCGAGTTTTCAAATCGTGCTATGAATTCTCCTCACTCACGTGAAAATAACGAACTTTTCCCGCCAGTAATAAAGAGCGTGGAACGCGATTGCTCGCGTTTAATGTGAACACAAGCGAGTAGCGCGACTCGCAAAAAGTCTCTCCTCTGTGAGACGCGGTGAGCAAGACGATGACGGATGAGAACTTTTATTAGTTTCATTTCTGACTTTTCGCTAGCACGAATAGGACCACCATTTAAAACGTACTGACGCAAGGGCGGAGAATAGCGCGTCGGAGAGCGGAATGTTGTTTCACTCAATTTTCCTTTTTTGTTTTGCAGTTTCAAAATACAATAAATGATCATGTTGAATGGAGAATAGCATACTTTGGCATCTTACAATGCACCGATGTTGTGCAGATTAAAATACAAAATCAGCATGTTTAAATACAGGAAAGAACTTTGGGTACTATGGAGCAAAAATTTTAAAATACAACATACTGGCTCCTATATTTAGGGCCCTATGATTGAATCACGGATTCCAGGCATTTTTGCTGTATAAAGCGGAATGGCACAGAATCTGGCAAATGTATTATTTCTTAACCAAAATGTAGGAATGAACTTCAAATTCAAATTGTGCATTTCATTTAGAAAAATGCAAATGGTCTTTAAATATGTAATCTGCAATTGTGTTGCGTGTGCTCGTGGATCTTTCAGAGAACACGTGCACATGTTGGCTTCCATTCCTGTTTCATGTGAGAATTGAAAAAAGCAACTGTCAAACACTCTATGCGGCCACGCGTCAAAATAAAAGTCCGGTTTACCACAACATCCCTCTTGATATATAAGTATATTATTTACTTTAGTAAACTAAAGTAAATGTGCTAGTAACGTTATAAAAAAAAATATATATTTTTTACTTTTTTACTTACAATTATAAACTACATTTATTTTTATTTCTATTTTTTTCCCTGGTTTAATGTATCTACTGCAGATTTTTTCATGAAGTTAATGAGTGAATACTTTTATTATACTGACATTTTTTTATGTGGTCAAATATAGATCTATTGATTAGTGAAGGAGGTAAAACACAGAATTAAGAAAAATTTAGACAGAATTTTTTTATTATTGTTGTAATTATCACTCATATTGCAAGTCATATCGCTCCTGCCCCTCATTTGGGATGTTTTTTATGAATTGGCCACCATGACAAACTAATTGAATTGCCCTGACTTAAGAGAAAAACTTAAGGATCTTTATGCAACCAGGCCCAAGTGCCGGACATGCAGTGAGTGAAACTGATGTCTGTGTTTTGTTGACAATGTGCTTTAGTTCATCCTACCCCTCTCCCCCGTACGCACCATATGATTTCGGAAGTGATCATACAGCTGTATCTATCTTTTATAAATGTGGTCAAACTAAACACTCTTCGAAGATACGATGTATGGAATACTACTCTATAGGTACTCAAGATTAATATGTGATTGACAGAAACCCTGCGTAATAGGACCACTTGAAAGATTTGCGAGGACATTAAACATTAATCAATATTTTAAGGAACCAGTCTTTTATGGATCTAAAATAAAGAGCATATTTCGTCTAATAAAATATCAAATATCCCCTGGTGAATCCAGTCAAGTCCGAACAAAGTTTGAGCATTAAACTGTTCTGCATTTAATACCACATCTCAGCCATAGTTACTGCTAACTTTTTATGTTATGACCTAGGTAATCGTGCTAGAATTAAATATTAAAGACAGGGTAATCAAGTAGGATTCTATAGGTCAGGGATCTCTAACCCTGCTCCTGGTGAGCTACTGTCCTGAAGATTTCCGCTCCAACCCCAATCAAACACACCTGGACCATCTAATCAACATGTCCAGGGTTGCTTGATAATTACAGACAGGTATGCAGAAGCAGGGTTGGAGCTGCAGTTTGCAGGATGGTAGCTCACCACGAACATGGTTGGAGATCCCTGCTATAGGTATAGCTTTCCAGTAGCTCAGTGGTAAGAGCATTGTGTTAACAACGCAAGGTTGTGGGTTCTATCTCAAGGGATTGCATATACCTAAGTATAAATGAATGGGATAATGCAATGTAAGTCGCTTTGGAAAAAAGCATCTGCCAAATGCATAAAGCATCTGTAAAATGTAAGTGTTAAAGCTTAAACTTGACTTATACTGGGGCATGTTCCCCAGTAAAAGGGGTCAGGGTAACATCCACGGAAACATGTAAATCCAATACAACCTATACAATGAGCTTTCCAGTGGTTAGAGCATGGTGTTAGCAACGGCAAGTTGTGGGTTCGATCCCAGGGGATTGCACATTATAAAAAACATATGTGTAATATAATGCCATGTAAGTCGTGTATGCCAAATGTATAAGATAACCTACACAGAAACAAAAGTTTGTAACTAGAGAACACAAAATTACATTAAGACCTGACAATTAATAGTGCAAAACACACATGTTAAATAGTTTTGAGGGTGAAAAGCTGCAGATGCGGGGTGTATTCAATGTAATCAGGTTCAAGGGATTAGAGCGTTATGGTGAGCGATACACTGAGTTGTTACAGTTCCCCACTCCTGCAGGCGTGTGGATGAGGGGTAGGTAGAGAAAGGTGGCAGGGGATAGTCCATGAGGCAGGGGAGTTGTCACACAAAAAAAATGGTCACATTTTGATTCAGGGACAATGTCTTTCTCCAATAAATAATAATCCCATATTAACAGGCTAAAATGCAAACTTTAAACTGTATTTGTTTAAATCTACAAATATACAGTGGCATATCATGACAATCCACTCTTTCATGTACCTTTATAAGTAATTATGTTTATAAATTGTGATCCACATCATGTTTCTGTTTAAATCTAGTAATTAGCTATTAATATAGTGAAGTTGATATAGTTGATTTTTTCATGCTGGCCAGTTTGTCCACTGGTTCAGTTTAATTTGTTTTAAAAACATAAAAATAAAATAGACATTGTACATTTGTTGTTTTCGACTTATGCAACCTTAATAAGTAAGGTCATGACACCAAAAACTTGTATTTTAAATGCTGTTAAAGTCAAGTAAACGACAATAATCTTTTGTGACAGTGACGTTCTGCAGACCAGTTTTATGAATGTCACCTACCAAAGTCAAAATCAAAGTTACACCCCTGTGTGAATACGGCTCTCCTGTTTTTGCCAAGTGGTTGATATCCTTAGGACAACATCATGTTGACCCTGGGAAAACATTTAAATCAACCAATCAGATTTCAGAAATAAATTTACAGTTTATTTTAATCTTCCAACCAGGATTAGGTGCTTCTATACCATTGTTTTTCACTTATCATTTCCCTCTGATTTTAGGAGTGAGCTATGGTTAGGCTTGGGGTGAGGTGTGGGTTTAGGTATGTTGTCCTTAGGTCAACAAAATATGTAGAGCGTGTAAATACACCATTTTCCTTTCAGTTCCTCAAGACTCTGGACGTGAATTGGAGCTACAAAGTGCTTGAAGGATTGTTGTTGCTCAATAATTGATTGTGAAACTCACTGGCATTGTTTTACCATACAGAGTTTTTCTTGTATCGAAAAGGGTCTTAGGTGGTGCCTGACAAACATGGTCTTTCACATACAGTTAAAAGTACTCTACTCTTGAACTGAGAGCCCATTATTGACATACATACATTAGCAGCAGGCTCCCGCCACACCAGCGTCAACATTCTTCCGGCATCCATCCTCCTCCCCATCATCTTCTACTTTGGTAATTTTCCTCCTCTGTGCAGTCTCTATTGTAGGGGCGGTGGTTAAGCTAGGAGCTCGAGCCAAGCATTGCTTATGCGCATGTGTGTGTACAACTTTCTTTGTGAGTACCAGCTTGAGAATGAGGACTGAAGACTGAAGTTTGTTTGACTGAGGACTAAGACTGTAAAGTGTGAACAGAACGTAAAGTGAGAACAGTTTGGCTGGTCCTGACTTCCTGGCACCCCTTTAACAGACTGTTGAGGGTTAAAACTTGGTCTTAGGGTTACGGTTACAATTGGCTTAAGGTTAGATTTAGGGTGAGCATTAGGCACTTAGTTGTGATGGGTAGTGTAATGGGCTATTGTAAATGAACGTCCTCTGTCTGTCTGTCTGCCTGTCTGTTTCTGTGTGACTGGGTGGTAGACAGGAGTCAGTCCAGCGGAGCAGCCACAGAAATGATTCTCCACTTCCTGAGTCAGGAATAGACTGTGCAATGACTTTGATAGTATGTGTGTGTGTTAAATAGTAAAGGTGTTGTTTTTTGGGAAATGTATATATCTGTTTTAAATTGACAAAGGTCTGTCTCTGTATCAATCAGACCTTACAGTTATTTTACAATAAAATAAACATTTTACACATGATTTAGAAACTTCAAGGATATGCCACACTAATATTTTTTGTGACACATTTCAGAAGCTTGTTCATACTTTAGGTTACATAGCCACTTCTGAAACATCAACAGTTGTTAACTTAACACTTTCAAATTACAGTGGTAAGGTGCAAAAACATTGGGTTTTGGGTAAGAGAAGGGGGAAATCAAAAGCTCTGTAAAAGTCATTCCTGAGGCCTGGGTTGGCTGATTTCTTTAAAATGCACCAGGCTATAAGTCTGCCTCAGTTTTCTTTTTCCTAACACAAAACCACCTTATTTCCATAAAACAGGATATGGTTACACGAAAAGTGGCCAAAAAACAAACTAGTGTCTTTGTTAAATAAACTTGATGTAGTTGTTGTACACATACCTGCAAACTCGGAAGAGGTGAAAAAGGTGACACACATACAATTAAAATCCCTGCTGGGGGTTGTGGGCATCCTCCCCCATAAGAATTTTTTTAGCTTAAATTTATGCATTTTGTCACCCTTTGACAAGAAAAAAAGACAACATTTGATACTGTAACTTGTCAGACAAGCCCCAATTTGCTGGTCAAAACCTATTGGCATGCAGAAGTTTTCAATTGCACTGAATGACATCTTCTGTAGCAGCAGCTAATCACATGACGTCTGACCAAAGTGAAGGTGATATGCAAATATTAAACACCCAATTGGTATTTCGCAACTTTTAAATTTAATTCAAATCCCATTCAAGGGCACAAACATGATGTTTGGAACGTGCTCTTCCTGACGCATCCGCGGACCGTTTGACGCTATGATGTTGCCTGTTTCTGTGTTTTAAATTTAAAAAAAAATATGGCACTTGATGACTGACTTTTTATAGAACACAATCCCCCTCCCACTCTCCGAAAAAAAAGTCTTTATATCTACATAATATACAAGAATGACACATTTTGTTACAAAAGTGTGAATTTCTCAGATAAGAGACTAATTTGCAGGTTTGTATACATGTGACAAATGGTGTCGTCGGAAGGGTTAGTTTTATAAGCTGATCAACACAGGGTTTGCTGCCAGAGTTGGAGTCTTAATGTTGTGGTCCTGAGGCCAGTTGCATAAACATAGCCATGATAATAAGACAGCTTCTATTTATTAATTTGTCTGACTAACTAAAGTCAGTGAAAAAAGACAGTTGCATAAAAAAGCTCATGGTTGTCTTTAGTATAACAGTCTAAACCACACAGCTTTGTGGAAAACGTAAAACACTGAACAGCTTAAAACAAAATGGCCGACAGTAGGCACTCAACCCAGTTTATTTTTGCTGCAAATATTTGCCTATTAGAGGAAAACAAAACTGCCAAATCAATTTTAATGAACAAATTTAGAGATTACAGTGCAAATAATAACAAAAACAAGGCATAGACTTTAGTGGGTGGGAAAAATTAATCATTTTCCATTTTCATTATTAACAGACTTTACACTCACTGTATCCATTATTATCCCAAACAATAAATGCTGAAGCGTCAAAATCACAAAATTATAGTTTGTCGGTAAATTTTAATATCAAAATATAGCTGCAATAAGATGCCACATGGTGGCTCCCAGAAGACAGTGCAGTTGCATTTAAGGGGGGAACTATAAGTGGCCTATTTTAAAGTGTATTTTTAAAGACACACCCTCACAATGGCCACATCAAACTAGTTACCAAACATACATTTCAAGTTGATCATGCCTCACCATAGTAACACCGTTATAAAAAATCAGCAATTTAGCATCTTAGCATCAATGTTTTCAAAGTTACGTTTTCTGTTTTATAAATTATGTCTTATGTCCCCAAAACTATAGGACCCTAGATACAATAGTAAATAAAGTATTTACTTCATACAATTTATCAATTTACTATTGATAAAACAGTTGTACAGTTTATCAATAAACTTGATATTATATAATGCAGAGATACCAAGTCAAGTCTTCAGTCTATCAATCAGTATCACCAAGTCAGTATGGGCACCAAAGTCAGCAAAGTAACAAGAAAAGCTTGTTCAGGGACAGTGTAAACCAGTTCGTTTCGAACTTGAAGAAAGGAGTCGGGATCGGCGTGGCTGGGAAAGTTGTAAGACTTTATTTTGCTTTACTTCCGGGTTTCACACACTTCCGGTTCTTAAATAAACTGTTTCTATAATTCACAATAAACAGAGATTCTTTCTTGCTTCTCTGGCCACGTCTTGGCTCCGGCAACTCGACTTTCCCAGCCGCTCTCTCTCGTCTTCCTGCCGACCCGTCGGTTCCTTTTGAAGCGTCTCCTCGCCAATTACTATAACAAGAAGCAGGTGATTTCACTAAGTGGTTGATCTGCCTACTTACCGTCTTTCTCCCGACTCTCTCTCTCCCCGCAGACCGTGCTGAACCACGCCCACCTCTCCACATACCCCCACCGCCCGACTCAGGCCGGGGCTCCATCCGGCCTGCAGCCTCCCCCCCCCTCCTGGAGAGGAAGTCGGCCACAACCATCTGGTTCCCCGGTCTGTGGACCACCTGGAATTTGAAGGGTTGTAAAGCAAGATACCAACGGGTGATCCGCGCGTTGGTATCCTTCATACGGTGGAGCCATTGGAGAGGCGCGTGGTCCGAACAGAGCGTAAACTCCCGTCCCAGAAGGTAATAGCGAAGGGTGAGGACCGCCCACCTGATCGCCAGGCATTCTTTTTCAATGGTGCTGTACTTCGTCTCTCTCTGTGAGAGCTTACGACTAATGTACAGCACCGGACGGTCCTCTCCACCCACCTCCTGGGACAGCACCGCCCCCACGCCTCTGTCCGATGCATCAGTCTGCAAAAGGAAGGGAAGAGAAAAGTCAGGAGAGTGCAATAACGGCCCGCCGCACAGAGCAGCCTTCACCTGGGTAAACCCCTGCTGGCACTGCTCCGACCATTGGACGGCATCTGGTGCCCCTTTTTTAGTGAGGTCAGTCAGCGGGCTGGTGAGGTCCGAATAATTGGGTACAAACCGCCTGTAATATCCCGCCAGCCCCAGGAACTGCCTCACCTCCTTTTTGGTCTTAGGCCTTGGTGCGGTTGCAATTGCGGCTGTCTTATTAATTTGGGGACGCACCACCCCATGACCCAAGTGGAAGCCCAGATACCTTACTTCCACCCGCCCAACCGCACACTTCTTCGGGTTAGCCGTTAGCCCCGCACCTCTCAACGAAGCCAGGACCGCTCTCAGGTGCTGCATATGCCGCTCCCAGTCATGACTATATATGATGATGTCATCTAGGTATGCGGCGGCATATGCAGCATGCGGTCTGAGTATGCGGTCCATGAGGCGCTGAAAGGTTGCTGGGGCCCCGAATAACCCGAACGGAAGCGTAACGAATTGATGTAACCCGAACGGCGTGGTGAAAGCTGTTTTCTCTTTGGATAAGGGAGATAGAGGGATCTGCCAGTATCCTTTAGTCAAATCCAATGTCGAATAAAAACGAGCAGTGCCTAGTCGGTCTAGTAATTCGTCAATTCGTGGCATTGGATAAGCATCGAATTTCGATACTGCGTTCACTTTTCGATAGTCCACACAGAATCGGACGGAGCCGTCGGTCTTAGGCACTAAGACTATCGGGCTCGCCCAATCACTGTTGGACTCTTCTATTACTCCCATGTCGAGCATTGCCTCTAATTCCTTCCGAACCACCATTTTTTTGTGTTCGGGCAATCTATATGGGCGACTTCGCACGATCGCACCTGGTTTGGTCTCAATGTGGTGCTCTATGAGATTTGTACGACCAGGTAGGGGCGAGAAAACATCAGCAAATTCTGCTTGTAAATTAACAACATCTGTGACCTGGGAGGACGAGAGATGATCTCCCCGTGGGGCCAGAGCGAGGGATTGTACTTTGGTGTTAACCTCCGGCCCGAGATCATCTTCTCTACTCACTGTCGTCGCCAGCATCACAGTGTTCGCCTCGCTCCATTTTTTGAGGAGGTTGAGGTGATAAATTTGATGTGCCCCGCTCCTATCTGATCGAACTACCTCATAATTGAGATCCCCTATACGTCGTGTGACCTCGAACGGTCCTTGCCACTTGGCGAGTAATTTGGAGCTCGACGTTGGGAGCAATACAAGAACCTTTTCTCCCGGTGCAAATTTACGCAGTCTAGCGCCCTTGTTATACTGTCGGCTTTGTCTATCCTGGGCTTGTAACAAATTCTCCATTGAGAGCCGTCCCAGTGTATGGAGTTTTGTTCGCAAGTCCAGGACATATTGAATTTCATTTTTACTTGCGGAAGGTCCGTCCTCCCAAGCCTCTCTCAGGACGTCTAAAACCCCACGAGGTTGACGACCGTAAAGAAGCTCAAAGGGGGAAAACCCCGTGGAGGCTTGGGGGACCTCGCGGACCGCGAATAACAAGGGCTCTAACCACTTATCCCAATTCTTGGCGTCTTCGTGGACGAATTTCCGGATCATCGTTTTTAATGTGCGATTAAAACGTTCGACCAGCCCGTCCGTTTGTGGGTGATAGACGCTGGTCCGAATCGTTTTAATCCCCAATAATCCGTACAATTCGCGGAGTGTCCGTGACATAAACGCCGTGCCTTGATCGGTGAGAATTTCCTTTGGGATTCCCACCCGGGAGATTAGGCGAAACAGGGCGTCCGCAACACTGGTTGCTGAGATATTACGTAACGCCACTGCCTCAGGGTATCGTGTTGCATAGTCTACGATGACTAATGCAAAGCGATGCCCTCGTGCAGATCGTTCTAACGGCCCGATCAGGTCCATACCAATTCGTTCGAAGGGGACCTGCATGAGCGGGAGTGGGCATAATGGTGCCCGTGGGGTGGCCAGTGGGTTTACCAGCTGGCATTCAGGACAAGACGCGCACCACCTGCGCACGTTCTCATGAATGCCCGGCCAAAAAAAACGGGTCGTTAGACGATTGACAGTTGCAGCTTGACCTAGGTGCCCTGCCATTGGATTACAATGAGCCGCCTGGAAAAGCATTTCCCGACGGCTCTTAGGTACGACCAATTGGGTTATATCTTGTTTTGACTGAGTGTCTTGGGTCACTCGATACAACCGGTCTTTCAGAATAGCAAAATATGGGTAGGATAACGGTTGATCAGGATGGAGAGGCTGTCCGTCGATGGAACGGACCTGATCAAACGCGTTTTTGAGCGAATCATCCTGACTCTGTTCCAGAGGAAAATCATCGCCCCGGAAAAGATTTATCTTCTCCCCAGCGCTTCTTTCCTCTGAGTCAGATGTCAGTGGTCCCGGCTCAACCTCCCCAAACTGAGCAACCGCACCCCCCCATTGCTTTTGGTTGCGCCCAGAAACATCCGCGCATAATTGTCCCAATAATACAGAAAATAACGGCCAATTCGTTCCCAAAATTAGCGGATGTTTGAGGTGCTCATTAACAGCCACCTCCACTCTATGTTTGAACCCCTTAACTTTGATGGTTAAAGGCACCAACGGATAGTTCACCACATCCCCGTGTACACACCTTACCTTAACCATACGGCCCGTATCCCTTGCCACAAATTGAGTCAGGCTTTGGTGTATTGAGGTTTGGTTACATCCTGAATCCACCAGAGCCTGATATGTACCCCCTCTAATACTCACAGGTATTTGGTACAGCCCGTCTTGACCGAGGGCAGCCGATGGGTTGTCGGGCACCCGGATCATCATACCGACCTCCATCATTGGACATCGGTCGGTAAAATGTCCGGGGTCCCCACAACGCCAACAGGCCGGCCCAGAAGTCCCCGCCGCCCTAGCGGCAGGAGGCAGACCCCCGAATTGGCGAGGAGAGGCAGACGGGGGGAAGGAGGTGTTGGGCCCCTGGCCCTGTTGATTCCCGGCTCCTTCGACAGTCCGGGTCACTCCCATCTCTGGCGACATCCGGGTCCGTGGAGCTGGACGGGGAGGGAAACTCCCCCGGGTCCTGGGAAAGGGTACAGGGCGAGGAGAAGAATAAGGAGAAATAGGGAGAGAGAGAGATGTAGAGTGTTGAGGTACGCCGACCCCGGGGCACGCCATCAACTGGTCCTCCGCCAGCTGGATGGCCTGAGCCAGCGATGATGGTCGGTGACACTGGACCCACTGAGCGGTTTTCCTGGGGAGTCGACCCACGAACTGCTCCAGTGTCACCTTGTCCACTATCTGGTCGATAGTGCTGGCGTCGGCCATCAGCCATTTGCGGCAGGCGTCCCGGAGCTGGTGAGCAAAAGCGAACGGGTGACCGCGATCCCCCATCTCCAACGACCGGAACCGCTGGCGATGTTGTTCCGGATTGAGCCCCACCCGCTCCAGGATCGCCTTCTTGAGGTCCGCGTACTGCAGAAGACTCGCCACGGGCAGCTGTTGGGCAGCCATCTGGGCCTCGCCCGTCAACAGGGGGATTAGACGGGCTGACCAGGCATCTGGCTGCCATCCCGATAGTTCCGCGGACCTCTCGAATAGTTCCAAGAAGGCTTCCGGCTCATCTTGGGGGCCCATCTTGTGGAGTGGGATGTTGGGGACCGCGATCGTTGACCCGGACGCCGCTCCTTCCTGGCTCACCCAGCTCCGGAACGACTCGCGGGATTCCTGCTGGGTCTGGATAAGAGCCTGGAAACGGCGCTCTTGGTCCTCCCTCAGACTCAGCAGAGCCTGATGTTGTTGCTGATGAAGTCCCGCGAGCGAAGCGATGACTTCCGCAAATGGCGATCTGGCGGAGTCTGCATGTTGACGGCGGCTGCTCCTTTCTTACCGGGTTTCGGCACCAATGTAAACCAGTTCGTTTCGAACTTGAAGAAAGGAGTCGGGATCGGCGTGGCTGGGAAAGTTGTAAGACTTTATTTTGCTTTACTTCCGGGTTTCACACACTTCCGGTTCTTAAATAAACTGTTTCTATAATTCACAATAAACAGAGATTCTTTCTTGCTTCTCTGGCCACGTCTTGGCTCCGGCAACTCGACTTTCCCAGCCGCTCTCTCTCGTCTTCCTGCCGACCCGTCGGTTCCTTTTGAAGGCGTCCGCAACACTGGTTGCTGAGATATTACGTAACGCCACTGCCTCAGGGTATCGTGTTGCATAGTCTACGATGACTAATGCAAAGCGATGCCCTCGTGCAGATCGTTCTAACGGCCCGATCAGGTCCATACCAATTCGTTCGAAGGGGACCTGCATGAGCGGGAGTGGGCATAATGGTGCCCGTGGGGTGGCCAGTGGGTTTACCAGCTGGCATTCAGGACAAGACGCGCACCACCTGCGCACGTTCTCATGAATGCCCGGCCAAAAAAAACGGGTCGTTAGACGATTGACAGTTGCAGCTTGACCTAGGTGCCCTGCCATTGGATTACAATGAGCCGCCTGGAAAAGCATTTCCCGACGGCTCTTAGGTACGACCAATTGGGTTATATCTTGTTTTGACTGAGTGTCTTGGGTCACTCGATACAACCGGTCTTTCAGAATAGCAAAATATGGGTAGGATAACGGTTGATCAGGATGGAGAGGCTGTCCGTCGATGGAACGGACCTGATCAAACGCGTTTTTGAGCGAATCATCCTGACTCTGTTCCAGAGGAAAATCATCGCCCCGGAAAAGATTTATCTTCTCCCCAGCGCTTCTTTCCTCTGAGTCAGATGTCAGTGGTCCCGGCTCAACCTCCCCAAACTGAGCAACCGCACCCCCCCATTGCTTTTGGTTGCGCCCAGAAACATCCGCGCATAATTGTCCCAATAATACAGAAAATAACGGCCAATTCGTTCCCAAAATTAGCGGATGTTTGAGGTGCTCATTAACAGCCACCTCCACTCTATGTTTGAACCCCTTAACTTTGATGGTTAAAGGCACCAACGGATAGTTCACCACATCCCCGTGTACACACCTTACCTTAACCATACGGCCCGTATCCCTTGCCACAAATTGAGTCAGGCTTTGGTGTATTGAGGTTTGGTTACATCCTGAATCCACCAGAGCCTGATATGTACCCCCTCTAATACTCACAGGTATTTGGTACAGCCCGTCTTGACCGAGGGCAGCCGATGGGTTGTCGGGCACCCGGATCATCATACCGACCTCCATCATTGGACATCGGTCGGTAAAATGTCCGGGGTCCCCACAACGCCAACAGGCCGGCCCAGAAGTCCCCGCCGCCCTAGCGGCAGGAGGCAGACCCCCGAATTGGCGAGGAGAGGCAGACGGGGGGAAGGAGGTGTTGGGCCCCTGGCCCTGTTGATTCCCGGCTCCTTCGACAGTCCGGGTCACTCCCATCTCTGGCGACATCCGGGTCCGTGGAGCTGGACGGGGAGGGAAACTCCCCCGGGTCCTGGGAAAGGGTACAGGGCGAGGAGAAGAAT
The DNA here is from genome assembly GCA_029783895.1 of Triplophysa bombifrons. Classification (NCBI taxonomy): domain Eukaryota; kingdom Metazoa; phylum Chordata; class Actinopteri; order Cypriniformes; family Nemacheilidae; genus Triplophysa; species Triplophysa bombifrons. Next base: position 21,267,805 of record CM056461.1, on the reverse strand, counting down.
AAGGAGAAATAGGGAGAGAGAGAGATGTAGAGTGTTGAGGTACGCCGACCCCGGGGCACGCCATCAACTGGTCCTCCGCCAGCTGGATGGCCTGAGCCAGCGATGATGGTCGGTGACACTGGACCCACTGAGCGGTTTTCCTGGGGAGTCGACCCACGAACTGCTCCAGTGTCACCTTGTCCACTATCTGGTCGATAGTGCTGGCGTCGGCCATCAGCCATTTGCGGCAGGCGTCCCGGAGCTGGTGAGCAAAAGCGAACGGGTGACCGCGATCCCCCATCTCCAACGACCGGAACCGCTGGCGATGTTGTTCCGGATTGAGCCCCACCCGCTCCAGGATCGCCTTCTTGAGGTCCGCGTACTGCAGAAGACTCGCCACGGGCAGCTGTTGGGCAGCCATCTGGGCCTCGCCCGTCAACAGGGGGATTAGACGGGCTGACCAGGCATCTGGCTGCCATCCCGATAGTTCCGCGGACCTCTCGAATAGTTCCAAGAAGGCTTCCGGCTCATCTTGGGGGCCCATCTTGTGGAGTGGGATGTTGGGGACCGCGATCGTTGACCCGGACGCCGCTCCTTCCTGGCTCACCCAGCTCCGGAACGACTCGCGGGATTCCTGCTGGGTCTGGATAAGAGCCTGGAAACGGCGCTCTTGGTCCTCCCTCAGACTCAGCAGAGCCTGATGTTGTTGCTGATGAAGTCCCGCGAGCGAAGCGATGACTTCCGCAAATGGCGATCTGGCGGAGTCTGCATGTTGACGGCGGCTGCTCCTTTCTTACCGGGTTTCGGCACCAATGTAAACCAGTTCGTTTCGAACTTGAAGAAAGGAGTCGGGATCGGCGTGGCTGGGAAAGTTGTAAGACTTTATTTTGCTTTACTTCCGGGTTTCACACACTTCCGGTTCTTAAATAAACTGTTTCTATAATTCACAATAAACAGAGATTCTTTCTTGCTTCTCTGGCCACGTCTTGGCTCCGGCAACTCGACTTTCCCAGCCGCTCTCTCTCGTCTTCCTGCCGACCCGTCGGTTCCTTTTGAAGCGTCTCCTCGCCAATTACTATAACAAGAAGCAGGTGATTTCACTAAGTGGTTGATCTGCCTACTTACCGTCTTTCTCCCGACTCTCTCTCTCCCCGCAGACCGTGCTGAACCACGCCCACCTCTCCACAGACAGTTTTAAAGTGACAATGATGTTTGAAATTCATAACATATAACATAATATATAACTGAACATGTTGGACATATTTAAACGTTATGAAAATTATTCCTATTTATAAACACATGATTTTTAAGGGTCTATGACATGGCCCAATGAGGAATTTCAGCCTAAATAAGTTATTTTATGTTGAATAAATGGGAAAATGGTGCCCTTTTTCAGAAACTTGACACTCTAAGCATTCATATGGTATCTCATATGATAGTAAGAGTTACAAAAATACATGAAAGCTGTAAAGTATTCATATCTTGATGATTTCCACAGAGCTTAAGAGGTTTTTAATAATTGTGCAGACATCCCTATTGTGATATAATTTAAGGCAGAAAAAAGCACATGATCAGAACACAGCTCATTCACTTTGAAGTGCTAGGAAAATTCTAAATTGTGTGTCCTTATGTATTACTTTGTTATTGCATAACCTTTATAATGCATGGTTGTATTTTTTTTACAATATCACATAAATGTTTGCTGCTGTTTTACTGGATCAATAAAGGAAAGTTTTTTTTATCTTTGCCATTGACTATTTTGGAGTGTATGTGTTTGCTGTGTGAACGAGCTCTGTGTTCAGACCACAAGTAAAGCTCATTATTGAGATTTTAAGTAACTGGACACATGATGATGTTGTACCCCATGTTGATAGTAAATCATTAAAATGTAATGTTATTGTGCTTTTATTCCCAAAAATGCACAGCTTCCCTGTTTACTAGAATATTTTTACAGGCCAGTCTTGCCACAGCTAATATGATGCCATGACTGTTGATGTAACAAGGCAGCAGTAGGGATGGGCGGATCGATCCTTTCGATACTGGCAGTATATCAAAAGATCGATTCTCAAATAGAAGTATCGATCCTATCTGTGTTTTTTTGTGATTTTGTGATATTTTATTAACAGTAGTTCGCCGTATATAATTGAAATATTTCTTTAAATAGGAACTGTAATGGGAACTAATTCTTCCGCCGTATCTCCGCTTGGCAAAACAGTGTGTACGCTCGCTCATTCTGTCGATGGCAAGCAAGCACGCGCAGCGTAAGGTTAAAGAGTGAATGGCTGCAGTCATGACTGAAAAGAAAAGAAGCATAATCTGGAGTTATTTCACCCCAGTTAACAACAATGAAGCTGTCATAAAACAATACGCCGCTGTGGCAATACCACAAATATGATAAAGCATCTAAAAGTAAAACACCCTAAAGAGCATGACGAAGTACAGCTGAGGCGAACAGAGGAGGTAACAGAGACAAGACCCTCATCTTCTGGCTTGAGGCAGAGTTATTTACCAGAATCCTTTCAGAGAAACGGACATTATCCAGGTACCAGCCAAGTGCAAGTGGTGATAAGGTTATTTGAATACAAAAAGTCGAGTCACATTTATTTATATACTTTATACAATACATATCATTTCAGATATTAATATATTGCAGTAGCCTAATATAAGGGCAGCAGAATATTACACTGCATATGAGTATTTAAGATAGACTAGACATTTTAGTTTAAACTAGGATTTTTATAAAAATATGTTTTAGCCTATACCTATTTCTGTTAGCTAGTACCCGGTGGATATTCTTTATTAAATAATTTATATATTATCTATATAATTTAAAACTTGTTTATTAAATAAATTACGTTTAAGTATCAAGTAATAGCTGTGAGAGATTTAATATAAATTATAAATTCTTACTGCCTGTAACATAGCTTTAAGAACTTATATTTATATATTTTATATTTCATAGATGACTCTCAGAGAGCATCGGCAATTACAAGAAGCATAGGAGAGATGATTGTGAGGGACCTCCAGCCAATCTCAGTGGTAGAAGACAGAGGATTTATTGCACTTGTCAAGACTCTTGATCCACGCTACCACATCCCAGGCCGGAAAAAGCTGATGGGGGATACAATAAACAACATGTATGAAAACTGTAAAGCCAAAGTAATGGCAACATTGCAAAATGTAAACCATGTGATACTCACGACGGATATGTGGACCTCAAGGTCCACAGAGGCATATCTAACTGTGTCCTGTCATTTTATTCACAACTGGCAAATGCAGGAATTTGTGTTAGAAACCGACCATTTCAGTGCACAGCATACAGCTGACAATATTAGTGCAGAGCTGAAAAGAATAGCTGAAGAATGGGGCATAACTCAAAAGGTGCTTGCAGTTGTCACAGACAACGGTGCGAATATGGTTTCTGCAGTGCATAAGGCTGGGTGGAAGCATTACCCATCTTTTGCCCATACATTAAACTTGGTGGTCAAAGATGCAATTAAAGGCTCTCCTGAGATCTTTCACCTGCTGGAAAAATGCAGAAACATTGTATAATTTTTCCACCACAGCACAAAAGCCACAGAGAAGCTTAAACAGACCCAAAAGCAGCTGAAGGTGATAGAACATAAACTCATTATTTCAGTTGAAACCATGTGGAATACAGCTTTCTACATGTTGGAAAGGCTACATGAACAAATGGATCCAGTTACAACAGCCCTCTGTCTACTTGGGAAGAGTGACCTGTGCTTTACAAGTGAAGAGCGGGCAGTTATTAACCTCACCATTGAGGCCTTGAAACCTTTTGAGGAGGCAACACATGAAGTATCAGCAGAGAAGCACATTTCTATCTCAAAGGTCATTCCCCTAGTATCACTGCTTCTTAGAACAACTGCTGCCACTGAGTGTCAAGGTTGCTCTTTTGCCACAGAACTGGCACAGCAATGTCAGCGAAGATTCCGTGGGGTTGAAACCATACACAGCCTCGCTGCCAGCACCTTTCTTGACATGAGGTTTAAGCACCTGGCATTTCGTGACAAAGATCATGTAGAAACAGTGAAAAAGCGACTCCTATCTGAAATGCAGGATGTCCACTTGGCCACGTCTGAGTCAGCTACTGCCCCACTAGAATCTACCTCAACATCTTTCCTAAGGTCTGTGTCAGTACCTTCGGCAAGCTGTGCCTCATCAGTGACTCCTCCAATGACCCTAAGTACTGCATCAGCTACATCTAAAGGAGGCATATGGGAGGATTTTGACGTCCAGGTTATATCAGCACAACAACAGCAATCGGGAAGCAGTGATGCTATAATTGAAATGCGTTGCTATGCTGAGGAGAAAGTAGTTCCCCGAAACCAAGACCCACTAGTTTGGTGGAGAAATCATGAGCAAACCTTGCCAACTCTCAGCAAACTAGCTTGTATCTTGGAATCACTGCATCATCTGTTCCGTCTGAGAGAATTTTCTCAAAGGCAGGGGAGATGATCAGTCAAAGAAGAAACAGGCTAAAGGGGAAAAATGTGAACATTCTCTTGTTCCTTCACAAAAACTTATAAACCAGTTCTCATGGTTTAAACAGGCTTGTATATCAGTATGCAATGAAGACTGCGACTTAAATGTATGATTCAGCAAAGTTCAGCTGATTTGACATTTAAATAATTTGAAGTGTTTGTAGCCTGTCAGACATCCCTGGTTTGATTTTCAGTGCATTCCAGTCCATTGACTGTTATTAGTTTTTTATCATTTATTAGGAATTTTTTGTTTATTTTTTCAAAAGCAAGACATTTTGAAAAACCTATAAAGGGAAGAAAACAGTTTGTGAGAAGTTTACATTTTTTTGATATATAGCCTACAGTGTTATCTTTGTTTATTCCATTAATAATGTTCAGTATTCTTAATAAATGTAAAAAAAGAATCATGTCCATTGCAGTTTATTTAATATTCATATCACTCACATGAAAATATTACGTTGGAGTATTGGTATCGGTATCGATATCGACGATACTTGTCTTGCAAGTACTTGGTATCGGATCGAAAAGTAAATAATTGGTATCGCCCATCCCTAGGCAGCAGACCAAAGCAGCCAATATGATCTAGGTCCGGGGTCTCCAAACCTGCTCCTGGTGAGCTACCATCCTCAAGATTTCAGCTCTAATGCTGCTGAAGCAGCTTATCAAGGTGTTCAGGGTTGCTAGCTAATTACAAACAGGTGTGTTGGAGCTGTAGTCTGGAGGACAGTAGATCTCCAGGAGCAGGGTTGGAGATCCCTGATAGGTTTTTACAGTATTGTATCAATGGAAAAGGATCCAGCCTTTGAAGGAGGCAGCCTTTGAATTCGGACACAACTTCTATGTGCCAGCAAACCATCTCAAAGATTGTTGGTTTCGAGCAATTGTCATAGTACGGCAGATATGTTGCTGGAGATGCAATGTTGCTTCAGAAATTTCAGTTTTAAAAACTCATTTTATGGATTTTATAGATATGGTTGTTGTTTCGTCACTAATGCTTGCCTACAGGACTATCACTGGATCTGCATCGGCATACTTTCAAACCCTCCTACAACCCATCAAGAAAACCAGCAAACCAGCGGCGTCTTGTATTGCCTTCTCATAAGGGCAGTAAATTGCTTTAACGATCATTCTCCTTCACGACTTCTTCCTGGTGGAACATTCTTCTCGCAACTCACAACATTAAGAAACTACATAAAACCCATCTCATATGTCCATACTTGACAGACAAATGAGAAGAAGAAAAAAAACACTAACCCCCTCTCTTTCTCTCAACAGGTAGTGGTCTACTTTTGTTGAAACCAGTAACTTTGTAGTGGCACCTTTTGTATTATTGCTCCTGTATGACATATCGCTTATTGCACCCTGAACTCTCTGTAAGTCGCTTTGGATAAAAGTGTCTGCTAAATGACTAAATGTAAATGTAAGGTTCCCTTTCTGTCGGTCTCTCGAAGTTGTGTCGAGAACGACAGATGGGGTTCGCCCTTGAGAACCAATCAACTCTGACAACTATAGAAAAGGCCAATGAAATTTGCCGAATGAAATTTGCATGCCGGTCTCCGCCCCCGGATGTCTGGTATAAAAGGAAGCCGGCGTGCAGCATTCATTTACCTTTTGTTCTTCAGAGCCTTTGCTCATGACTACGAACAAAACAAATTCAACGAATTCTTCTTCTACATTGCCGGATCTACGACGTAGAGCAGCGGATCGTCCCTACCTGCAACGACCTTCCCCTGGGCATCTTGGCGGTTCCGGAGGTGTTAGAGGTGTTAGAGATTTTTTCTAAAAAGGTCCTTTTCAGGACTGAGCATTCTCCAGCGCGGCATGTCCCGCTGTTCTCTTGGGTGCGGTACTCTCATCGAGGAGGGGGATGGACACGATAGCTGCGTCGAGTGTCTGGGCGTCCAGCACACTGAGGCAGCTTTCGTTGACACATCTTACCCGCACTGCAGGCAGATGGTCATACAGAAGTTGCGGTCACGGGTGGCTGTCTTCCTAAGGGAACCAGCCACCATTTCTTTGCTACCCGGGCCATGACGTCGGTGGCTAAGGCCCCGATGCCCGCCAGTGTTAGCATCGTTAGTGATGTGGGGACCTCTGCGAACGTAAACCTGCCAGCCAAGTGCTCACGGGTCGATTGCATCCCGATTCGCTCTTCTGAGTGTTCCCCAACCGGCGGTGGCATACCATCCGGATCCTCAGGCACGCACTCGGAAAACGATGCGTGACGTAGATGAAATGTCACTCGCAGCATCGGAGGGAGACTGGCATCCGACGTGATGTCAGCCATGCTAACCCGGGGATACGTGGTTCCTGGGCCCACCCCGGGTGCCATTTTTTTTCCCGGAGGTGCATGAGGAGCTGTGTAAAACTTGGAGCACTCCACTCACGGCCCGCTCCAGTCAAACCAGCTCCGGCTCCCTCACTTCTCTCGATGATGGGGCAGCCAAAGACTATGTCGAGATCCCCCGGATGGAATGTGTGGCTGCGGTGCACCTATGCCCGCAGACGGCTGCCACCTGGGGGAATCGGCCATGCCTACCGTCCAAGGCGTGTGGGACTTCGGCATCACTGGTGTCGAAGGCTTGCGCTGCCCTCTTCTCATCCTGGTGTCTCTCTCAACGAGAAAGACCCACTGAGGTGCTCGATCCTTCTTGTCCTTCTTAAGAGACTGGAGACTAACATCTCCCCTCCTATCGCCACTCATCACAAATCAGTTGATGGAAAGTTTCTAGGGCAACACGACCTGGTCACCATGTTCCTAAGGGGTCCACCAAGAGCCCCTCCGAGGTTCCAATCTTCCTCACCTGATGAGTAAGACGGCCCTCCTGATGGCGCTCGTTTCCTTGAAGAGGGTAGGGGACCTCCACGCATTCTCCGTGTCCCCGGATTGCCTTTAATTCGGCCCTGGAAACTCTAACGTTATCTTGAGACCCAGGCCCGGATGCATGCCCAAAAGTTCCCACTACTCCCTTCCGGGGCCAAGTGGTGAACTTGCAGGTGCTCCCCATCGGGGAGGAAGACCCAAGCCCATCCGTGTTGTGTCCAGCCCGCGCACTGCGCCTCCACCTGGACCGCACGCAGAGCTCAGAAGCTCTGATCAGCTCCTTGTCTGTGTTGGAAGACAACAGAAGGGGAAGGCTGTCTCCAAGCAGAGGCTTGCGTACTGGGTCGTGGATGCCGTTACGACGGCATACCGATCTCAGAATCTCCCATGCCCATTGGCAGTGAGGGCTTATACAATCTGTATAGCCACCTCCTGGGCACTGGCCAGAAGCGCCTCTCTAGCAGACATCTGTAGAGCTGCGGGTTGGGCTACGCCCAAACACCTTCGCAAGGGTTAACAACTTTCGCGTAAACCCGGTGTCAGCCCACGTCCTGCATGGCGACATGTAGGACTGGCATCCGGGGGGGCGTATGCCTGCGAAAGCACCTTTCCACCCTCCAGTAGGTTGGATCAGTGTGCTATCTACCTCTCTTCTTACCCAAACATATGGCTAAGAACAGGTATGTCACCAACCTTCCTTCTTACCCAAAAACTGGTTAAGAACAGGCATTCCATCCATCACTAAGCAAGCACACCCTGGGGGTTGGCTGTGCAGAGCAGCCTTCCTCCTTCGGCCGGGACACCATATGAACTATCACAGATAGCTCTAGCCGGAACCTAGTGCTACTGGACGTTTGTAACCCCCCCCTCCCGTGTTACTAACAGCTGACGGCCCTCACGGCTGACCGCCGGTGAACAAAACAGATCACAAACAAAAACACGGAAGTAAAATGACAGCCGGCCGCCCCTCACGGTCGACGGCTGGCGAATAAAACATAAATACAAATACAAAGGTATAGCATGTTCGGGCCCTGTCCTCTCTCTTCTACGGTCCAGTCGCTCGTTCTCTTATATGCTCCCGATCTCCTACGTGATTCGAGACCGGTGCACGCACAGCTGGCGCTCATTAACAATTACTCACCGGTCTCGAACCACGGCCTCGCCCCGCCTACTCCACTACAAGGAAGTTGCGCTTACCTGGTGTAAACCCGAGCCTCTTGCCAGTAGAGAGCTAAGGCCTCCGTCCGTGAAAGGTTACCGGTCAGGGCTGTACCCATCTTTCTCCAAGAAAGCTCTGGAAGCCCCCGACCACCACACTGGAAGGTTACAGTTTCACGAAAGCTTCGAGATGACTAGCCAAGGCCTGTTACCATCGCTTCGCTAGAGATTGTGATTGCGTTTTCCATAGGTAACCCCATCTGTCGTTCTCGACACAATGTCAAGAGACCGACAGAAAGGGAACGTATTGGTTACGTCTGTAACCTCAGTTCCCTGATGGAGGGAACGAGACGTTGTGTCCCTTATGCCACAAACATGTATCGTATTCTGCTGCAGTCGTGAGAGGCTCTCAGGCTCTTCAGAACAAGAGGTAAATGAATGCTGCACGCCGGCTTCCTTTTATACCGGACGTCCGGGGGCGGAGACCGGCATGCAAATTTCATTCGCCAAATTCCATTCGCCTTTTCTATAGTAGTCAGAGTTGATTGGTTCTCAAGGGCGAGCCCCATCTGTCGTTCTCGACACAATGTCTTGTTCCCTCCATCAGGTAACTGAGGTTACACGTAACCGAGACGTTTTTTTTTTTTTTTTTTACCTGTTTTTGTCAGATATGGTGACCCATATCCGAAATTTATCTCTGCTTTTAACCCATCCAGAGAGTAGTGAACACACGCACAGCAAGTGGTGAACACACATACACCCAGAGCAGTGGGCAGCTATCGCTGCAGCGCCCGGGGAGCAAGTAGGGGTTAGGTGCCTTGCTCAAGCACACCTCAATCGTTACCCGCTGGACCTGAGGATCGAACCGGCAACCTTCTGGTCACGAGTCCAACCCTCTAACCATTAGGCCACGGCTGTTTTTAATTCTTGTTACCTGTAAGTCACTGTGCATGTTTGTGCATTCTTGGATTCTTGTTCACATGTTGGTTAGATATAGTGAGGTATAATTTATGTTTTCATTACTTGGGAGTGTTTTTGCTTTGTGGGCAAAGGATATTTTGTCAGACCCCCCTCTGCAAACCTCTATGCATTTTGGATAATGGGAACGCAATTTGACCTCAAAGTATGCTGGTACAATGTGTCAATCTAAACTACGTAAAAACCTGGTGACACCTCTGTGCATGCGCAGTACACAAATCCAGCAACAGCCAAAGAAAAAGATTTTGACCAATGAAAGCGCATTGTTCATTAACCAAATAGCAAGTGGGGATGATTGACAAATGTCAATAAAAAGAGACTGAAAATCAACAGCAGCCATACAAAATCATGTTCAATCTACCGTCCGACCGTTCGCCGCTATAGTCTAATTTGTTCTACCATGGATGGACCGAAGGAATTTTACACAACTCATAAAACAAAATCTCTACATGGCGTTGTTGAGGCAAACCATCTTCTATTCAAATTCAACACACATGGGGCGTGGAAAAACACTGTTGTTACTTTTGCAACTTAGCTTAGAGTCTTTTCAAAGTTTTAGTTCACCCCAAAATTATGTCATCATTTACTCATCCATTTGTAATTTCCAACCTGTATGAACACAAAAGAATATATTTTCAAAAATGTTCACCCATTGACTTGCATTGGTCTGATGTCCATGCAATAACTGTGAATGGATGAGGCGCTGATTGGTTTCTTCAAAAAATGTTCTTTTGTGTTCTGTAGAAGAAAGAAAGTCATACATGTTTGAAAAATAATGAATAAATGATGGCAGAATTTTCATTTTGGGTAAATTATCACTTCAGGATTTGTCAGACAATGTTGCAGTTATGAAACAGGAGTGACACTAAGCTGTTAAATACAGAATGTTCAGAGAGTAGAATAAAAACTTATTTGATGTGTCAACACACCTACAACACAATGACATCACAAACATGTGGAAAAAAGCCTGTGGCGTAATCCAGTGCCACAGTCCCACTTTAATGGTACTCGTAGGGTTTGCACACAATAGAGGCCTCATTTGTAAAACATGTAAACGCAAAGATTTTATCCTAGAGTGACCCACAGCAATGTTCATATTTATAAAAACAGTCTTTGATGTGGAAAAGTGCTTAGTGCCACATCAGGGTCTGAGCAGACGTACAAACTTTTGCTTGTCCGAGTGTTGTATGTTTTTGGAAATTTAAGCCTTAACACTTAAGGATTTGGATGTTGAAAGGTGCTTTTTCTACACCCCTGTTCGCACAGGATTATCTGAGGACCTCGTGTGATTTGAAATGACCTCCCCACAACTGTATTTCATGTGGCTCAAATGCACGGGATAAGTGAAGCCTGTGATTTTACTCAAATTTACTGATTTATTTCCCGAATGTGATGGCAAGGCTTTGCGTATAGTTTGTATAGCCTATAGTTGTACGGTGTTTAATGATATATGACCGTACCTGTAAGCATTTGGGACCCTCTAAAATAACAACACGGGAGATTTGTGATTGAGAATTTTTTCTTTACGAATTACAGACATGGCCGATTCGCACATGATTAACATCACAGCTAGACAACCTCTGCAATTATTACAAATGACTAAAGCTCCCCTGGTAGTACTGATGATGTGCAAATAAGGCTTTATGTCAGTGACACTAATTAGACATAGTTTTCAAAGCAGAGACTTTAAAGATGCACAAAATTTCAAGATTATTTGCGATTTATAGATTTCTTATCTGAAAGACAGGCATACATCTTTCAGAAAAGCAACAAATTTGAGGTAAAGCTGTATTTGTATATATTTTTATACTCATTGTACTGACCTTTCTGTCTTGAGGTTGCATGCTGTCACTGGTTCGAATCCCGTCTATCTGTTTGGAGGATGGATTTTCGTTGCATTGTTGTGAGTTACCCATAGATCATCCCTTAAATTTACAATGTCATTTAATGGGTTGTGTTTAGGTGAGACCTGTCTTCGTGATTTAAAGGTGACATGAATTAAAATCATAATATTAACCCGAATTTTGTTATATAAGAGAGAATCGTATTCACGCAAACATCATGTAAGTGTCAGAACTGAAAACCACCTTGTTACTGAGATTATATCTGTTAGTGACACCATGCTCAGTGAACACCAGGTTCTGGAATGCACCTACAGTCCTGCTCACCATTGTTGGCACCCTTGGTAAATATGAGCAAAGAAGGCTGTAAAAATAAATCTGCATTGTTTCTCCTTTTGATCTTTGATTAAAAAATATGCAATGTTCCAACATTTCATTAAAGTTAAACAATTTCAAGTAGTGGGAAAATCACATTGAGAATTCTTTTTTCTCTTATACACCCTGGCCACAATTATTGGTACCCCTAGAAATTCTTATGAGTAAAATACCTCCCAAGTATATTTCCATTGATATTTACATTTTCAAACATGACGTTGTCCAGTTATGACTTGTTGCACAGGAGAATAAATTTTAGTAACACAAAGCCCAACCCCCCTTAATCCTTTATCACAATGGATAAAACCAAAGAATATAGTTCTGATGTGCAATATAGTTCTGTTGAGCTACACAAAATACAAAATGGCTTTAAGGAAATAGTTCATTGAAATATTGTGTCATTCCTGAAAAATCTGTGTGTTCCATCGACTAGACTCTTCAACCTTAGAATAATAATACCTAGACAAGGGGACAAAAAGTAATATTCTTACAAATATCAATGTCATTTTCAACATCAGGCCAATGATCAAGAAGTCTTAATGGACTGGAGATGTTGAAAATCAGCTTGAAACAGGATGTGTGTCTATATTGTCACAATGCACAACTAGGAGAAGAATTTGAGTGGCCAAAAACTCTTCAAAGAGTACAGATGGAAAATTGCAATAACCAGTTGAATTTTGGTGTCAGAAAGCATTCCAGAAAAATAAAGGAAAACTGCACCTTCAAAACCACAAGTTGTTTGGGACACGAACCCTATAGAAAATGAGTGAAATGAACTGAAGAAGAGGCAGGACCAACATTTGAAGGATCTGGAGAAATTATTTATGGAGGAATGGATTTAGATGACTCTCAATGTAATCTCAAACATCATCAGACTGAAAAGAAAACACTCAGAGATGATTTTCGTATAAATTAAGGTTGCGGGGTGAATTAAATACAAGGGTCGCAATAATTGTGGCCAACATGTATGGAAGATTTTTTTTTCTCAATGTGTTATTCCCCCCACTTCAAATTGTTTTACTTTAATGAAATGTTGGAATATTGTATATTTTTTAAATAGAAGATCAAAATGAGAAACAATGCAGATTCATTTTTACAGCATTCTTTGCTCATATTTACCAAGGGTGCCAATAATGGTGACCAGGACTGTATGACGACATTGATAGGTTGAACACCGCCTCCACAGAAAAATATAGACTACTTCTCTAGCCCCGCCCACTGGTTCGCGCATGACAAAACTGAAGTACCACAAGTGACGCAGAACCAGATAGTGCGAGCAAACAATAAACAAACTTGCTTTTGCCACCCCTGGTTGTGTAAGAGCAGTCGCTGCATAACCTTCCTTCGGATTCCGATATTAGGAATGCAGGGTTAAAGTTTGTTTTTAAAGACATTCTAGCTCATGCGGGAAGAACATGTTACGTTTGTTCCTTTCATTTTTCAGAGGATTCCTTCATGAACAAGGTACAGGTCGACAATGAATTTGCGGAGAGTTTAAAATTAAAAAGCATCTTATGTGAGTAAAAAATTTTTGTACTATGCGTCACTATTGCTTCATTAGAGATCGCTTGATGTGCCCTGAGCACTATTCACTTGAGATTAGTATATCCTGGGGACCTCTAGTCATTTGCATTAATTGCAGAGGTTGTCTGTGATCTTAATCCCTTGTGAATCGGGATCTCTGATATTTGGTGGGCTCATATATACATTTTCAAAGTTGTATCCACCGTTTGCGAATAACGGAGGCTATTTTGAAGTGTTGTGGGGAGATGTGGGGAGGTGTGGGGAGGTCAGATGTGGGGAGATGTGGGGAGGTGTGGGGAGGTCAGATGTGGGGAGGTCATTTATAAATCACAGGAGGTCTCCAGATAATACTGATGCATTGTGAAAACTCTGAATGTGTAACCTAACGTTACATCTCGAACCAAATTCACAGAAGGCTCCAACTACACAAACTGTTATACAATCAAAGCAGTGGGCGTTTACTTCCAAGTGACTTCAATGTGGCACGCACATTAAAACCGATGTTTTTGCAGAGCTGGCCTCAAAACCTGAGTAGAAAATAACGTGTTATTTATTGTTTTTTTCATGTTTTTGGATGTAAAATCTGCATGAACGTCATAGGTAGAGATAATTAGTATATAACAATAAACAAGCCCAGTTCATCACACCTTTAATATGTAAAGGTCAGCCGGGTGAAAAACACTATACAAGGTTTCTCACAGTTTATTTTTGCCAAGCATAGTTGGGTAGAAAGGCAGTGCACTACTTTTGGGTGGGCTGTAAAGACAAGAAAATATTCATTTAGTTGAGGGTAGAGTTCTTTAATACAAGGTGAGATGTCTTCCAGGCAGGCTGAGATTTTTGTACAACTACACTTGAATAATCTGGTTGGAAATAAGAAAATCTAATATCTAAGAATATTTAAGAATGACATTGGCATATGAGTGGTAGGGAAAACATTCAGCTACAATTCTAAGCAATGTTCTCTAGAGAAAGGTCTATGCACCGATCCTAGTCACCAGATAAAGCCACGTCGGTCACTGTGTCAAAAGCTGCAAATTTAGTAAAATAGGGACTGGTGAGTTGGTGTCAGCTTTTGCCAGCTGCAGGACTAATTTCCACTACTGCGCTCCTTGCTGCTGGCAATGCTGATTTAATTTCGTTTCAGGGCATGTTACTTAATTTGCACTTGCACACCTCCGAAATGAATCTATATCTCCCATAATCTTGGCTTGGCTACTATTCACAGCGATTAGCTGTTACTCTGCGTTTGTCGCTTGATGCTCTTTGCCGTTCTCACTGCTTTTTCCGCCCTGCTGTCGGTCCCATAATGCAATGCGCGAGTGTGAGGTGCAGCTCTCACACAATTGGATAGAAAACGCTCTGCTCTGTGCCAGTGGAAAGACCCTGAAACCACTCACTACCGATTCATCACATTGTTGCAGTTGTCCCCGCATTGTTTTTCAACAAGCGGGGAATTCCGATGTTTAGGTTGTTCGCTTTACATTCCAGGGCTGCGTTTCCCAGAAGCATCGTTACCTTCAGTTGATCTTAGGACCATTGTCTTCAAAAGCAGACGTAATGATGTGACCGATTGGAAACGAGATCCAATGCTATCGCACAAACATAATTGAGGTAACGCTTCTTTCTTGCAACAGTTTTTGAACGTCCGTTCACTGGATCAGAGATGTATGGAGGATGGTGATTACTTTCGCATCTTTTCCTCATACAAATTCATCATTTGGCTTTGGTACACTTGGAATATTTTTATTTTTTTTATTTTTGACTGCTTATATCTCATGATTTATATTACACGATAAATAAACTGTTACTTGCGCAAACTGCATGAATAGCATCATGACTGATTATCCCAACTGTTAAATTGAACATCAAACCCTGACACATGTCATCATAGCAAAATTATACCCTAATATACAATGTCATAATAGTGGTAAAATACAAAAAGAGCGTCAATATGTGATGAGACAGGAATGAGAATGTGTTGGAAAGGCAGTCTGTTAAATGGTTGATTTCAAAGCTAGACTGCTTGTAAAGTGGTTGATCTAAAAAAAGAACTCAGTAAGGTACAGAAAAAAATTTAATACTATCAAAAGTTTTATCATAAAGCAGTAATGAAAATTAAATCTAGTGTGTAGTAGTTAAATATTGTACCATCACAGGCACACCATATTAGGTCATAAAACTTGAACTCAACTTCAGCCTTACTTACTTTTTTGATGTAGTATTTTGAACAAAATCATATAGTAAAATTTTTTGCTCCAGAATGTGAACAGAACTTTCAGGATGTGTTTGTTTTATTCTAGATCTCATTAGCCCAGGAGGTTCCACATAACATACTGAATAAGCTAAATCAACTTAATTTCCTTTTTGATAAATGTATCATGATTTTGACAAGTTTAGTCTAAAAGGTTTCCAGTCCATGCTTCATCATTAAGCACGTTTTTGCTTATGTATTAGAACAGAAGTAGCAGTTACATTAATTTCACTGTGTATTATCATCACTGGAGCCCTCAAGCTGCACGATGAAATATTATGACCAAAAGCCACTTTTTCACCTAGTGAGTCAAACAGTATGATTAAAACCCCTTGGAAAGCCAAATGTTAAGTTATGAACAGTATTAGTAAAGATATAGAAGTCAATTATAACTCAATTTAAATTGAAATGCCCTCAGGCGTGCCAAAAGCGTGTGTCTGTTTACAGTTATTCAGAAATACAGCACATCACAATGTAACACCCATCAGATGGCAAGAGTGAAGGCAAAAATCAGGTTACCAAAAAAAAGAAAAGCTTGAAAAAAGGATTTTTGTAATCAAGCTGTTTAAGTTGACATCAAATAGACAGTTTATTTGTTTATCGCCCATGACCCTGGACCACAAAGTAGTGCGGGAAGCGGGAATACTTGTGGCAATAGAGGGTATGCACTGACGTCACTTTCCCAAGTAAACACACCGGGACACGCTCCCTAGAGAGGTAAAACTGAGGCAAAATGTCTGCATTCAATTGGACGAACAAAAAACCGGGGCTAAAAATGGAAAATTATTTGCTGAAACTATAAGCAGAACTCGACGGTGGTACTTATGACCTTGTTATGACTTACAAAGGAATCGGGAAAAGAGACGATACGTGCATACCCTCTATTGCCAACAAAACATTGTATGGGTCAAAGTAATGGATTTTTCTTTAATGTCAAAAATCGAAACAGACACAGACTCACAGACTCGAAATGTACGTCGGCATTAATGGAATAGCATTGAAATGTTTTAAGTCTTATTTATCTGACCGTTTTCAATTTGTAGCAATAAACAATGATGTGTCTCACAAATCGCAAGTTACACCACGTTGTACCACAGGGCTCAGTCTTAGGGCCTCTGCTCTTCGCATTATACATGCTACCTCTAGGAGTTATAATAAAGCGACACGGAATTAGCTTTCACTGTTATGCTGATGATACTCAACTTTATATTTCCTCGAAGCCTCATGAAACCCAGCAGTTCAATCGAATAAAGGAATGCATAGTTGATTTAAAAAACTGGATGAGTAACAATTTTTTACTACTGAACTCGGACAAAACAGAAGTGTTACTTACGGGACCGAAAACCGCCATACGTAACAACCAGGAATACTGCTCAACTATTGACGGATGCTCCATAAAATCCTTGTCGTCAACTAAGAATCTTGGCGTTGTAATCTGTCATTTGGTAGCCATGTCGCCAACACCTGTAAAATTGCATTTTTTCATTTTAAGAATATATCTAAACTACGTCATATGCTGGCACTGTCAGATGCAGAGAAATTAATTCATGCATTCATGACATCAAGACTAGATTACTGTAATGCACTTTTAGGTGGTTGCCCTGCAGGCCTATTACAAAAACTCCAACTGGTTCAAAACGCGGCAGCTCGAGTTTTTACACGTACAAAAAAGTATGAACATATAACCCCGGTTCTGTCAACCTTGCACTGGTTACCTATAAAGCATCGCATTAACTTTAAGATCTTGCTTATTACCTATAAAGCCCTACATGGTCTAGCGCCGCAGTATTTAAATGAACTTCTATTGCAACTTCTATTGCATTACAAGCCTTACGCTCTCAGGCATCCTGTCAGTTAGTAATACCTATCCATCCATCCATCCATCTTCTTCCGCTTATCCGGGGCCGGGTCGCGGGGGCAGCAGTCTAAGCAGGGCTGCCCAGACTTCCCTCTCCCTAGACACTTCCTCCAGCTCTTCCGGGGGGACACCGAGGCGTTCCCAGGCCAGCCGGGAGACATAGTCCCTCCAGCGTGTCCTAGGTCTTCCCCGGGGTCTTCTCCCGGTGGGACATGCCCGGAACACCTTCCCGGGAAGGCGTCCAGGGGGCATCCGGAAAAGATGCCCGAGCCACCTCAGCTGGCCCCTCTCGATGTGGAGGAGCAGCGGATCTACTCTGAGCTCCTCCTGAGTGACCGAGCTTCTCACCCTATCTCTAAGGGATCGCCCGGCCACCCTGCGGAGAAAGCTCATTTCGGCCGCCTGTATCCGCGATCTTGTCCTTTCGGTCATGACCCACAGCTCATGACCATAGGTGAGAGTAGGAACGTAGATTGACCGGTAAATCGAGAGCTTCGCCTTGCGGCTCAGCTCCTTCTTCACCACGACAGACCGGTACAGCGACTGCATTACTACAGAAGCTGCCCTGATCCGTCTGTCAATCTCCCGTTCCATCCTTCCCTCACTCGTGAACAAGACCCCCAGATACTTGAACTCCTCCACTTGGGGCAGGAACTCTCCACCTACCTGAAGTGAGCAAGCCACCCTTTTCCGACTGAGAACCATGGCCTCAGATTTGGAGGAATGTTGTAAAGTTAGTAATACCTAGAATTTCAAAATCAAGTGCAGGTGGTAGATCCTTTTCTTATCTAGCGCCTAAACTTTGGAATATTCTTCCCTGCACTGTCCGGGAGGCAGACACACTCTGTCAGTTTAAACTAAAGACGCATCTTTTTAATTTTGCATACACTACACTTCCATAATATTAATCCTCAGAGGATTTAGGCTGCATTATTTAGATCAACCGGAACCAGGAACACATCCAACAACAAAATTATGTACTTGTTGAGTCAAAGAGTGCAGAACAGCACTCTACTCTCAGCCAGTCTTGTCTTTTTGTTCCAAGGTTACCGCAGGATGCAGTTCATGCCCAGACCTGATGGCAGAGCTGAGAATGGGAAGTGATGACCTGACAAGAGCTGAGATGATAGAGCTGGATAAAGGACGCGGACTCTTGACACGATTTTTCTACAACACTTCAAATGCTATTAGATTGTTAATGCTAATCTTAAATCTATAATTTACCTTATTCGTAAGTTTATTTATTTTTTATTTAGCCTTGTGTGCAAGCACTGTTGAACTTGTGCAGAGGCAGCAGCTTTTGCCAGAGGGGAACTGGAATCCCCTGGTTGGGCCTGGGTTCTCCTGAGTTTTTTTTCTCAATTGGAGTTTTGGGTTCCTCACCACCGTTTGCATATTGTTTTGCACTATTTGCCTGGCCGGGGGGGCTGCTTTAGAATTTAGAAGTTAGACATAATTAATATTGCATATAAGAATTTATAGTCCGTTTAATATTTGACCTGTGGATCTCTCTCCTATGTGTGCTTTCACCTATGTGTGCGAGTGTGTTTACGTGTGTCAATGTGTGTAAGTATGTATGCATATTGTGTGTGTGGAGCATTTGTATGTCTGTCTTTTGTTGTTTTCACCGTTTTCTTGTTGCCTTTAGTTGTTTTTCTTGTATTCAATGTGTCTCATGTACAGCTGCTATGTAACAATGAAAATTGTAAAAATCGCTATATAAATAAAGTTGAGTTGAGTTGAGAAAAGGAAGACGGCGTGCAGCATTCATTTACCTTTTGTTCTTCAGAGCCATCGCTCATGATTACATTTAGATTTAAGAATCTAACAGGAAAGAAGCCGGATCATTGACGTAGAGCAGCCCCTATCCTCTAGCGACCTTCCCCTGGGCGTCTCGGCGGTTCCAGAGGTGTTCAGAGAAATTTCTCAAAAGTCCTTCAAGGACTGAGCATTCTCCAGCGCGGCATGTTGCGCTGTTCTCTTGGGTGTGGCACCCTCATCGAGGAGGGGGACGGACACAATAGCTGCATCAGGTGTCTGGGAGTCCAGCACGCTGAGACAGCCTTCGTAGACACATCTTGCCCGCACTGCAGGCAGATGGTCATACAGAAGTTGCGGTCACGGGTAGCTGTCTTCCTCCGGAAACCAGTCACCACTTCGTCTGCATCCCGGGCTGTGACGTCTGTGGCTAAGGCCCCGATGTCCGCTAGTTCTAGCAGCGTTGTTGATATGGGGACCTCTGCAAGCGTAAACCCGCCAGCCAAGCACTCATGGGCCGCTCGCACACCGCCTCTCTCATCTGACCGTTCCCAAATCGACGGTGGCAAACCGTCCGGATCCTCAGTCACATATTCGGAAATTATGTGTGACGATGATGAGATGTCACTTGCAGCTGTTGGCATCCGACGCTGAAGACTCCGAGCTCCCCCTCAAGAGGGGTCGAGCTCAGGAGGAAGCAGACGTTGAGATGTCAGCCATGCTTACCCGGGCAGCCGCAAGCATTGGGTTGCAGTGCACACCACTGCCTCCTCCCCAGTGGTTGCGGCTGGATACGTGGTTCTGGGGTCGGAGCGCGGTACCAAACCGCGGTACCCACCCCCGGTGCCATTCTTCTCAGGGGTGCATAAAGGTGCAAGACTTGGAGCGCTCCAGTCACGGCTTGCTCCAGTCAAACCAGTTCTAGCTCCCTTATTTCCCACGATGGTGGGTCAGCCAAAGGTTATGTCGATATCCCCCAAGCCTAATAATCGGCCAAGCCTACCATCCAAAGCGTGTAAGACTTCGGCATCACTGGTGTGGAAGGCTTACGCTGCTCCGGGCCAGGCTACCACCACTCTTCACGCCATCCTACAGGCCTACCAGGCCATGGTGTTAAGAGAGATAGAAGAAGCAGATAGAGGCTATTAGCCATCTATTTCCTTGCCGCGACCCGGCTGCCCAGAGGACTCCGAGATCTCGTGAGACATCTGCTTCCCAGCAGTCCAGGACCCCTTCGACATCGGCTCTGGTTCCTGTACGCCCAGCGCACGCTTCACCCGGAAGAGGAAGTCGTGGGGGAAACCTCCATCCCGTCAGCAACCTTCTCGCAACGAGCGCCCCTGACGGGAAGACCCCAGGGAGAACAACATCGGGCCCGACCTTCACAGCCACGCCTCTGATTGGTCGGTACGGGACGCTTCCTGCTACATCTCCAAAGCCACTTACTCGCAAGTTTCTGCTCTCCCTGGGTGTCCCTTGCAGCTGCTCTCACACTCCACTGGACTGTGTTCGGCAACCCGACCTCAATTCTTGGCGAGTGCTTGTAGCTGTTCCGCCAGGCAGGCAAGTTGGCGGAGCCAACCTTCCCTCCGGGGTCCCCCCCGCGAGATGTGGTTAGCTCCACCAGCCGACGAACCACTCCACGTGGGAATGGTGAAGCAGACCGTCTCCTTGGTCCCCCTGTCTCAGTCCCTGGAAGCTTGGCAAGAGGTGCCCCTTGTCTCGGTGGCTGCTCGGTGTTCGGTGGTTCGCCAGAAACCCTCCCAAGTTTTGGTGCATCCTCTCCACCTCTGTCAGAGGCAGGGACGCCTCCGTACTTCAGGCAGAGGTTGCCACCCTTCTGGCGAAACAGGCCATCGAGCTCATCCCTCAAACCAAGATTTTCAGCGGGTTTTACAGCCCGTACTTCATCGTTCCCAAGATAGACGGTGGGTCGCGCCCCATTCTAGATCTGCGTACCCTGAACAAGCACCTTCACAAGTTGCTGTTCAGGATGCTCACGCAGAGGCGGATCCTGACATTCATCAGGTGTAAGGAATGTTTCGTGGCAATCGACCTGAAGGACACTTACTTTCATGTCTCGATTCTCTTCCTCGACACCGGCCGTTCCTACGGTTCGCGTTCGAGGGGCGGCCATATCAGTACAGAGTCCTTCCTGTCGGTGTGTCCCTGTCCCCAAAGGTCTTCATGAAGATCGTGGAAGCCACCCTTTCTCCCCTCAGGGAAAAGATGTGCGGGTACTGAAATATCTCGACTACTGGCTTATCTTGGCACACTCGCGAGATCTGTTGTGTACACAAAGAGACCTTGTGCTCCGGCACCTACATCGATTGTGACTGCTGGTCAACCGAGAAAAGATCAAGCTCTCCCCGGTGCAGAGCATCCTCTTTCTCAGCATTGGAACTCAACTCTGTCACCATGTCGGCGCGACTGACCGCAGTACGCGCCCAGTCGGTGTTGAACTGCCTGGAACACTTCAGGCGGCCAGCGGTCCCCCTGAAACAGTTTCAGAGGCTCCTGGGACACATGGCGTCCTCGGCGGAGGTAATACCCCTCGAGTTGATGCACATGAGACCGCTCCAACACTGGCTACAGAGTCGAGTTCCAAAGAGAGCATGGCACACCGGCAGCAGGCGCATGGTGATAACGCCACTTCCACAGAGGAGTCTTCCTCTGTGGCACAACAGCCTTGGCGTACATCAATCGTCAGGGTGGCGAACGCTCACGACAGCTAACACGACTTGCTCGACGCCTCCTCCTGTGGAGTCAGAAGGTGATCCGCTCCCTGCGGGCCACACACATCCTAGGCAACCTGAACCAGACAGCCGACGTGCTTTCTTATCAGTATATGCCTCATGGAGAGTGGTGACTCCACCCCCGTGCTGTCCAGCTCATTTGGATGCTGTTCGGGCAAGCCCAGGTAGACCTGTTCACCTCCCGCGACACGACCCGTTGCCCGCTTTGGTACTCCCTGTCCAAGGCCCCCCTCGACACGGATGCCTTTGCGCACAGCTGGACGCGGGACAAGCGGAAGTACGCCTTCCCCCCTGTGAGCCTCATTGCACAGACACTGTGCAATGTCAGGGAAGAAGAGCACCAAGTGTTACTGGTTGCGCCGCACTGGCCCAACCGCACTTGGTTCTCAGAGCTGATGCTCTTGACCACGACTCCCCCCTGGCCCATTCCCCTGAGGGAGGACCTGCTCTCTCAGGGGAAGGGCATTTTCTAGCATCCCAGACCAGACCTCTGGAACCTCCATGTCTGGTCTCTGGACGGGACGAGGAGATCCTGAGTAGGCTACCCCCCTCTGTGGTGGAGACCATCACCCAGGCTAGGCCCCCTATCTACTAGGCGGTTATACGCCTATAAATGGCGCCTCTTCTCGTCCTGGTGTCTCTCTCAACGAGAAGACCCACGGAGGTGCTCGATCGGGATGGTGTTGTCCTTCTTACAAGAGAGACTAGAGACTAACATCTCCCCCTCCAATCTGAAGGTGTATATAACCACTATCGCCACTCGTCACGACTCAGTTGATGGAAAGTCTCTAGGGCAGCACGAACTTATCACCAGGTTCTTAAGGGGCGCGAGAAGGTGGAATCTGCCACGACTCCGCTCCATACCCTCTTGGGACCTTAATGTGGCCCTGGCGAGCCTCCCTGGGCCCCCCTTCGAGCCCCTCAGAGGTTCCGATCTTCCTCATCTTTCGAGTTGGACGTCCCTCCTGATGGCGCTCACTTCTTTCAAGAGGGTAGGGGACCTACAAGCATTCTCTGTGTCCCCGGATTGCCTTGAATTCGGACCTGGCAACTCTCACATTATCCTGAGACCCAGGCCCAGATATGTGCCCAAAGTTCCCACGACTCCATTTCGGGACCAAGGGGTGAACTTGCAACCGCTCCCCATTGGGAAGGAAGACCCAACCCCATCCATGTTGTGTCTAGTGCGCACTGCGCCTCTACTTGGACCAGCTCTTTGTCTGTTTCGGAGGACAGCAGAAGGCGAGGGCTGTCTCCAAACAGAGACTGCGCACTGGATTGTGGATGCCGTCATGGTGAAATACCGATCCCATAATCTCCCGTGCCCATTGGCAGTGCGGGCTCACAGCACACGGGGTATAGCCACCTCCTAGGTACTGGCCAGAGGCGCCTCTCTGGCAGACATTTGCCACAACACATATAGGATGTGAGTAGCAACCCAGAAAATGCATATAGGATGAATCAAGCAACCCAGAAAACATGAAAAACAAGATCCCAGTAACTTTGTTTTGGTAAGCCTTTCTCTGCAAGCATGTGAGAAATCGAGCCGTTCAGATTTCGCTTCTGATGTGACGTAGATGCAGGCTCTTATTGTAATATTACCGCCCAATAATCTATAGGATGATTTATCAACAGTCTGAATTGAAGTACATGTACCATATATATAGGAGGATAACGTTAGCATATGATAGCGAAGGGAGCTAAATTAGTCAAGGGCTAAATAGAACTTACAAAGCCAGTGTTAAACTTACTCTATATGTTAAACTTTATATGTTATTTGGCAAATGGCCACTTGGAGTTTAGCTGTATGTGTGTTAATACGTTATGTGCGTTCATATGTTTAGCTGTGGCAAGCTGTTTGTTTTGCTAATGAACAGGGACGAACACTGCAGGTTAGTTTCGTTTTGAATGTCTCAAATCATTCGTCCTTAGGCTGAAAAATCTATCACAGCTCACTAGTTATGCTCTCACATTGTGTGTGTAACTTTATTACTTGTCAAGGACAGGCGCTAAAATCCACGTCATTCCGCTTAGATCTGTAGGAACTCATTCCGTGGATTTTAGCCAAGCATACACGCACAACGTGAGCGCTGTTAGCTTTGACGGAATTGTTCGTTTCCAAACGAATGATTTGAGATGTTTAAAATGAAACAAACTGCAGGGGAGTTCAGGAAACATAATTAAGCTAAACCATTGCCATGGCAGTACTACAGGTGTATTGTGTTTACACGCCAGACGGAAGGGGTGCGCTGTAACTCAGTATCATTTAAAGAAACATGCACCAAATCGGGTTGCTGTGAACAAAGCTGTTTTTGACTTGGCAAGAAGGGTTTTGTTTGCACAGCCATTGAGTGTTTTTAAGCAAAATATGTTCCAGACATTTCATGAAGACCCTAATAAATCATACCAACTTGTTGAAGGTGCTCATTTAATGAGTCCTTTAATTTCAGTCAGTTCATTTGAACAGGTTAACAAAAACCAATAAAACCAGTCTGATTCAATAACAAATAACTAATTTGGTTATCAGGTGTAACTCACTGATTTGAACCAATTTCCATGTTTCCTTCACTAGAGCTGCTGGTGTGTTAAATGTGTTATTCACTCCTTTTATTTGAACTCTGCACAGAATGTACGTTAAATTGTTTGTAAATAACACCTGATTTTATTCATTTTAATAAAATGTTTAAATGTACAACTTTATTTCATTTAATGTTCTTTTTAAAAAAGAAATCAAAACATCTTAATGGTCATTCTTAACTAAATTCATCTATGGTAACAACCATAATTTAGTAAAATGGCATCATCTACATTTAATGAATCTTCATGCAGACAATGAGGTCTCTGAAAACTGTCACTTAAACTCTGTATTCTTTAATTTAGTCCTTGTGAGAAAAAGTCTCCACCCCTTTATTTTATTTTGTTGTGTTGTAATGTAGCAATAATAAGCATGATAAGCCGCAGTGGGTGGATGTCTAGTAGGCGGGCAGGGTGTGTGGTTTAATCTCTGATTGCTGGTGGAGGACTTACCACATGAAAGCAGGCCTCTCCCTCAGGGCAAGGAATTCCTGTCTAGTTGGCAATGTAAAGACAAAGAGTAAAAGATGGAGGAAGAAGTTCAGTCACAATCACTGGACCCTTTCTTGCTCTTACCAAAGCCCCTGTTCCCACTAATACGTCCTCGTCCACACTCCTCTACCTGTGTGGCCCCATGCTTTCGTCCCTTCGGGGAGTTGATTCTTTAAGTGCCCATTTATCAGTGATGACAGTGTTCATTTTCTGAAGGTGGTCTTGTGTCGAATCGTTCATCAGCCTTTATACATGCAATTTTACCTTCATACTTACTCGACAGCTGATTACATTTTCCATTTCATAATGGATAGTTTGGGCATTTACATTTGGCATACTTTTTGTGCATTCAAATTCTTATTAGTAAAAGTGTGTGCCCTTGTAATTGAACGTGCAGATTGAGCTAGTAATGCAGAAGAAAGTAAGTATTGTATATGTCTAAAAGAAAGTTCTTGTCTAAAATCACTTTGTCAACAGCAAAAATTCAACTGATAATTTGACATATACTACAGTCTATTTTAAAGAATGCTCAAGTATTTTTCATTAACATATCTTCTTAGATTAAAGATAAACTGTATTAATATATTAGATAAAAAATTTGGGACACACATAAAAGACACATAGGATAGTAAAAAATGTGTTCCTAACCGTATGCAATCTCCTGGGGATGAACCCATGACCTTGGCATTGCTAGTGCCATGCTCTAACCACTGAGCCACATCATATTATAAACTCTGAACATACTGTCAGTTCAACTAAAATGATATGAATAGTTTCACAAATCACACTCAAACACTGTCGTTAGCCCATTATGCGCTTTCATGTGAAATTACAACATCATAAAATTGTTACGTTTACCCTCAAATATAAAGTGATGTCCAGTAATAAACATTTTATCATGCCTGATTTCCCAAGAATGAAAGCCAGTCTGAAAGCAATAGAAGGACGGAGAGAGAGAAAGAAAGAGAGAGAGAGAGAGAGAGAGAGAGAGAGAGAGAGAGAGAGAGAGAGAGAGAGAAAGAAAGGGCAAGGTCAGGCATAAAGGGAGATAATTTGAGTAGGATTTATGGAGTGTTTTACACTGCTGTACGGTCATCACGTTCTTATCTGAATTTCTGAGTCTGGAACAGACATAGCCTGTGCAAATTCTCTATCTATTCATGTAAAGATCGGCACACAGTCCTGACAGTGACCAAGAAGACAACACATGGCTTCTGTCTGTAGAACTTTCACACAGAATGCGGCACAGTAAACAGTTTTATGCTGCAACAGTTGTACGGCCCATCTTGTATCTTGTATAAATTTCTTGATTCCTTATGATACACCTCTTTGTTTATAGACACTTCGAAACATTGGCTAGTCATTCCAAGGTATACTATCAAAATATAAGTTACCATTTACTTAGAGCCTTTATGTGTAATGCATGATAAAGGGTTATTTAAAGGGTATGATGCATTATAACTGTGCATAATGTGTGTTGTAATACATAAAATGTTGTTGTAAAGAATTAAAACCAAATAAAAAATGCAAATTATAAAAATGAATTGATAAGTGTTATATGCCATAAGTGTTATACTCATAATTTAAAACTATGAGCTGTCTCAACTGAAAATAAATGCCCTGACATATCTTAAAATATGTAATTGCCATGGTTTTGTCTCAATATGCACACCAATCATATTTTTATCTAAGGCATTTTAATAAAAGTAACTTAAATATCCTGATTTGAATAAGGCATAGTCCTGTCTTAAGATAACCCTTGTCTGTGAAACCAGGCCATAGTGTATTAACTGTTGTTACAATTATTGATCATACATAACAATGCATTATAAGGTGCATTACACTGCATAATTAATACATTAAAACTACTTTTATAATGCATAATACATGCAGTATAAGCTTAAAGTGTTACCACAAAGGGAATTTTAATCGTTTTGTGAAAATTCATGAATATGCTATGTGCAGGGGGCCGGCCAAATGAGTGTAGGTACACAAACCTTTGGCAAGCTTGTGATGTGAGGCTGCTCTCGGATTAAATCGCATCACGTCCTCCACAGGGTGCAGCTTTTTGGGTCCGGGACCCTCCTACTTTTATTGATAGTTCCTTTTTTTTTTAGATACCGATAGATACTTTTCTTTTTCTTTTGGTTTGTTTGACCTCATATGATTTGACAATTCTCTGAGAAGTACATTAGCTGACTTCATATTTCAATTATTATTCAATTATGATTATGAAGTTAAGGTACACCCTTCAAGTTTTTTTTTTTTTTTAGGATATAAACTAAATTCTCTTTCGTTAGGAGCAAATTTTTTATGCATTTTTTACTCATCACTTAGAGATGCTGCCTATACAAGCGATGTAACGTGGTAAAATAAGATAAGGCCCATTATAATCAATGAGGCCACCTACACTGGATGTGATAAGTGATGTGTAAGTAATGTATTTTATTGTTTTCCCTGTTCAATACCTCAAAGTGCCGCCAAATTAAGAAAAAACATTAGCACTTCCTAAAGTAAACATCTTACTGTGGTGCTGATATATCAGGTTATATCACCTGTCAAATGGCTATTTACCAATTACATTCAGTCTGGCATTACTAAAGGTGTGATTTTTAGGTTGTTGATGAAGAATAATGTGCACCAGACGCCACTGTTGCCCTTACATCTGCGGCACAGTCGCAGGTACAAAACGCTGCACTTTCAGTTAATTGTAACGCCCGTTAACACATAATAAAGTGAAGTGGAGGGTCTCTTAAAACACTTACTTATAGTCCCAGATCTTTTGATGAAACAATAACTTATTGTTTTTGAACCGGCATTATTTCATATTTCAGATCTGAGTTACGGTCCTAAAATCATTCGCACTGCTTCCAGTCTATGTACGCAGTCAGGGCACAGACCGGGTATAACAGCATTTCAGCCCAATCACAGATCTCATTGCTTTCCCCTGGGTTTAGTGCACACATCCCTCCTGTTCTCATTCTTCATGTTCCCTCTCTCCCAGTTCTTCCTTCTCTGTCTTCTTTTACCCTTCCTTCTTCTCCACCCCCTTCCTGCTCTCTGTCGTAGCTGTGACGCTGGTCTGTCTCTCGTGGGAAGCGAAGAGGAATTCTTGGAGGAGCTTATAAAGAGTCTACTGGTCATATCTGGGTCTCTGAAGGGTCCGGCGTGCTTTTCTGCTAAGACTCTCTCATGCGGAGCCAAACAAGAGAAATATATGAATTTGGTTGTTTGTTCACAGGAGTATCCTAGTGACACACTTCCTGAAAAAGTATTCTCAGGAGATGTCTGAATTGTGAGGAAAAAGGCTCCACACCCATAGAAACAAAAGGTCAGAGAATTAAGGAGCACTGGCCAGTACAGCAAGATACCAGTGCTTGACGTATTCAACTCGCAACCACCACTGGTTTTCATTCATTGGTGTGGTGAGATTGGTTGGTCTCACTGTAAACCAGCTAGGTAACCGCACATGAAAGGCTTTGGAAGTGCACACTCGCTCTTTCATCCTGGTATGTTAAGCATTTGTTGAGTAATCACAGTCTTCCATTCTCTGCCCTTTACCCAGAATGCAATGACTCTCTGGCTTGTGAGCTACACGTTTACGGCAGTGACATTTTGGCAATCCAAAAAAGCTGGAAGGCCTGGGTTATTCCCAGCAGCCTGTGAACCCAGGCCAAAGCTTTTATCAGTGGGCTCCAGCAATACTGAGGAGCCCCCCTCCCTGGAGGGGAGTGCTAGAGGAAGTCGTAGGATGATAAAAATGGGCCATTAGAAGGCCTCCACAGGCCCCATGGGTTCATTAAACTGCCTTAATCTTGTATATCAGGGCACTGGCCATCTCAAAACTCTGCTTGGCTAGAGAGGGACCGCTATGTCCTTCCCCTGAAATGTCTGATTACCACAGCTTTATCACAGCTATATTTCCTTTCTGATAAAAATATCAGAACTTTGGGAGTTAAGAACGGGCCCTGGAGTGAGCCATGTAAGAAGTAATTAGATATTGAATAAGTCTGCACAAAACAAGTACCCAGTCATTATCCCACAAAGGTTTGTAATTTTTTCCAAAATATAATGTCAGGAACATAAGATAATTTTATGACTATAATTGAAAGTGAACATGTCTTAGGATACTCCATTGGTTAAGGTAATGTCCACTGAGTGTTGGCTGATTCCTTTTGGGCAGCTGCAGTTGAGTTGATTGAATCCAAACCAGATGTTACACCGACGACACATGAGCACAGATGTGACCAACAGCTTGAAACAGCCACCCCAGAAACAGACAGTGAAATGAAATGAGAGATTAACACATCTTAAACAAAAATGTGTTTATCCAAAAAAAATATTTTCACAAAACAACCCACTGTTGCAAATGATATCCAGTGATGATATCCCATGTCAACTACTGTTTTGGACGCATCAATGGTGTCCTGGACAGTCCTCCCGTATGTCTGAATATGCCTGCTTCCCTTCTGATATTTGAAACTTAGTATGCAAAATGCACACTACCGGTCAATAGTTTAAGAACACTTGAGTGATTTTTAAAAAGGTTTTAATCTGAATGTCATAAATTAGTTTAGTAGACAAAATATAAATGTGCAAATTTACACTTTTTTTCACTAAAATGGCTTTAAATGGTTTAGAATAATGGATAATGAAAAAAATAGCAGCCAAAAAGAGCACAGAATAGATAGGAACTACTTTAACGTTGTTTAAAAGGCATCTCAGGGTGAAACCCAGAGAGAACATTTCTGCAAGTTTTATTTTCTTGTTTAGAATTTTTTAGACACTTCATAATTCTCATAATTCCCTTTTTGTTATTCCACAATTTTGCACTATTTTCAAATTACTGTATGACTATTATCAAAAATGTGTAACATACAAATGTAAGTGAGTAGATGTTCTAAAACTTTTGATCGGTAGGGTGAATTATTTCCAAATCATTTTTATTCAGAGAAAAGTGTGCAAAACCTGCTGTTTTCCTACTGTTTTTTGTGGAGAACTTTAAATATGTATCACCTTTTTGTCCTATAAGGCTACAAAACAAGTCAATAGAAAATACTTAGAAATTTATAATAATATTGCTAAGACTAGCCTGTAAATAAATTCAAGTAAACAGGGATCTGCGCTTTTCACCATTAAAAGCACAAAAACGTTTACATGTCAATGGTTAACTTGGTTACACGTGTTGGACAACAATATCATGTCTCTCATAAACTAAAAATCTCAATAGTTAGAAAATGTATTGTTGTTGTAGAAAATTTTGAAATGTTCATTAATTCTGCATGCTGTTCCTGAGAATAAACTGGATGAAACATATTTGATAAGGTGTTATGGATATGCAAGAGAAACATCAGCATAAAAAATGAAAATAACAACATGATGAAATTATATTTGTAAATTAGACTCACACATGATGAGATGGTACAGAAAAGCATTTTATTTGAATCATCAAACAAAACATCCAACATAATATATACTCCAAAACAGACAATTTCAAAGATTAAATATGTTCCTTTATGATATAGCACTAAAACATTTGTGTGGTATTTGAAAAAAAAATATTTCAAAGTATTTCAAAGTGATCGAACTGTGTTTTGATCATGTGCATTTCATCTACCTTGAATTATTTCGCATTAGGCATTTCACAATTATTAAGCATTAAATAACAAAAATGATTGCTTGACAGGCATGAGTTTTAACCATTCCTTATTTATGTCAATTAAATGTTAAATCGGTTAAAAATGATAAATGTTATTGTGTTTTATCCAGAAAACCCGCAGCTCCCCCATTCACTTGCATGAGCTTGTAGGGGAATGTTACCACTACTGTTATGGCGGCGCTGTTGACGTACGATCCCACAGCCAACGAGCATTCAGGGTATTTCTTATTTTTATGGTCAGCAGCATATTACTGACCTATAGTTATACAAGTGACTTACAATGCATTTATTTTATTGTGTGTTTCCGGGAAACTCACAACTTATAATTGTTTCTGCTGATGTCGCCAGACACTACCAACCAAGCTGCCAAAACGTCTGATCAATGTGCAAATCAAATTTTTAGAAAACATAAACATAAGTTGTGTGTGCAATTTGCACAGTGCAAGTCTAAAACTAATGACTTTCAGTGGAGTCTACTAATGCAAACTTAATTTGTCTATTACAACTGCCTACGGTTCTATATCAATACAACTCAACCTGTTTAGTTTGAACATGTGTAAGAACTAAAGTGGGTTAAGGCAACGTGTTTCCTCGCAAATTTCTAGTAAAGTCAACAATTCAGGTTAAGAGTGATTTACATGTGCTAAACAGAAACTAAACAAAATAAACAAGTATGTACATTGAAACACATAACCTTATATATTTTGATGATGTATGTCTGTTCAAATGATAAGTACTGATGGGGCATTTAGTTGTTAATAATATATCATAGAAATGTAGGCTCTTTTTAGTGTTATTTATGTTGTTTTGTAGTAAAATAAAAATAGCTTTCTGTGGTTTAGTTGAATTGTGTTTGCTTTGTGAAACCTAGATCAACCTATCCCCACCCCTAAACCTAATGTCACACAGGCAAAGTCAAATCATGATAAAATGTATGAAGGAAATCGTAGGAATTCACATGAAAAGGCCACCTCGTAAAAATATGTACAAATTTCCATTAGATTGCATTGATATATATTTATTGTTATGAAAGGTATCATATATTAGAATATATTAGATTGAAAGTCGTGCTGGGTGAGACCGGGAAAAAAAGTTGTGCTGAGGGACACGAAAGAAAGGGACAATTTGTGTCTTTGAACACAAATCAATAGATTACTATATGTGACAATGTCACAAATTCCCATGAGACTATGTAATTTTGGCAGTTCCCATTAACCAAATTAACTGAACACAACCAACGTAGCCTGTTATCTGTCACCCGTTCCGTCTACGGGACCTAAGTTTGCGTCAATATTGTGCACGTAATTTCTAATCGAATCATGACAAACTATATATCATCAGAATAGAGATTTCTTTGGTGTGTTTTAAAATAATTTAAATAGGGAGAGTAATTGATTATTTTTTTATTAAGAGTGTGCTTAATTTTTTGTTATCCTTTTTTTAATCAATGAAAGACATACACATTTATTTCATTTATTTCTTACAATAAACCTAACAACATACCTTTCATTTTTTTGTGTGTGTGTGTGATTTTTTTTGCATTACTCAACTACTTTTCTTTTTTCAAATGAGACCAACCATAAGTCTGTATTCCAAAGAAATCATGAGTTACCGCCATTTTAGTTCCAACATTTTTATTCATATGTAGGCTCAAAAAGGGCTCCGACAGTTAACAGGCAGGGTGGGTGATCCCATCCAGAAATAGTTTTTGTCATGTTGGTTGGAAATCTCTTTACATCCTGATAGCAATCAAAAACTATAGTGGTCAAATAATATTTTTATAATTATATATCATCTGTGAAAGGCGTAGAACCAAAAGACATTCACCCAATCAAAACGTTCTGGCTGAACATGTGACTGGTCATGTGAGCGTTTTCAGCCAACGTATCTTGCATAGGACTGTGTGCCCTGTTCATGCAGACATACGTGCGCTCACGTCCGCTGTGTCACTGTAGTGAGAATGGCGGACAATCAGCAACAACCAAACTTTCCTGTGGAACCGACAACAAGTAAATCTACAAAACGAAAGTACGTTTTTGAAAAAGCTGTGACGAAAAAACGTCTGGATCATAAAAGAGGAAAAACCCGAATTAACATTGGTTCAGCTATTACCGGCAGGCAAAGGGTCTAAAAGACAATACCATGGTTGCTCTCTTTCTTTTGGACAAGTATGTACATGCTTTGAGAAGAATTTAATAGATTTAGTTTGTAATTCGTTACATGGATCTACGAAATATATTCATGTGTTTGGTGGAGGCTTGGCTTTTGACGGCGTTTTTTACAGTAAGGTTCATTTAAATATAGACAGTTAGATATACATAAGTCATATTGAAAAGGTAAGATATATAGACAGTTTCATCGGACGCACATGTGACTGACCCCCAGTCAAGTACCGGTTTGTGTTTGGCTAGTTTCTAATAACATTACTATTTACATTTTATTAAATTTATGTTCATTTTAATTTGTATTATTATTTTAATGTCTAATAATTGTATTAAATAAATAATTTGATGATTTTTTTGTGTTCATTATATAAAATAAACAGTTTTTTGAATGGGTCCTGTAGTACGGTCGCATTAAAACAAACCATTTTGTACATTGAAATTTAGCTGTTGAGCTTGGTATCGGAGTCTAAATTCAAAATATTGGAGAGACAAGTTTAGCCATTTAACGGTTCTCAGTTTCTTTTGATTGTTATCAGAATCAATCATTGTTTGTGAATGTGTACCGGACGTTCTGTTGGGGTCACAAAAGTGTGCATGCATTGTAACGTTTGTTTATGTTGTTAAGATGAAACTGTCTATATGGTAGAAAAATTTATGATTTAGTAAGATTACTAACTAACTATAAAAAAATGTCTGTAAAATTCTATAAAATACTGCATCTCTAAAAAGATGCCTAAAGACTATAAATGAGTAAGCCAAAGATGACTCTTGAACAAAAAACATTCATGTATCATTAATTTTCATAGCAGAGATTGAGGGACAAGACATCACTTAAGAATAATTTATCTCTAACATTGTCTTTATTTTTAAATATCTACTTATTTATTTACAATTTACACACGTGCATGACTGTAGATGCATTCAATTGAGCAGTTTTCTTGTTCCAAAACATGAAAGTGATGATCTGTACTTAGTATCTAGCCCCACTTCAGTATGCTGAACTGTCGATTTACCGACAAAACTTTTTACATTCCAGACGGGGTCTTGAGTGGTCTGACAAATTACCTGTGTGTTCCCCAAACCCCTCCATAATACCCTTACATTAAGCCCGGAATCCAGCCGTGCCAGCTTGTAACGTTATCAGCAAACACTCACCAACACCAAGAGCTCAATCTCAGCCGCTGTAATGGGAAGCGTGACAGACGCTGGTGTAGAGGTCGGCAGCAGGGGTCATGTCGACGGCAATTGGACACATCGAAAAAGATAAGAGAGATTAGTTAACATGCCATTGGCTTTTCAATTACACATATCAATATAGTCCAAAAAGTTAAATAGATAAAAGATTCAAAAATGTATTACTGTGATGTGTAGATGTAGCTATAAAAGTTGACGTTTTGTGCGTAGATCGAAAAGGTATTTACCCACCCACAGTTGGACCACCCACAGTCCTACTGTAGATCCACTGAGGCTATTTACCAAAACACAGAAAAATCAGCCATTCTGAGTGACAGATTTTTTAACAGCTTTTCCTGTTTAAATGTGCTAAACTGGGACAAAAACAAAACAAGCCAAAGCAAAATAACACAAAATCTTCACTGAAAAAAGATTACCGATATCACAGTTTTAAGTTATGTCGACACACGAATTTTTGAATTATGTTCAATTAAGCTGCTAAAGCTGTTAAACATGTTAACACATGTGCACAACATTTATTTTACATGCACAAAAACTTGATTTGGAAAATTCTCATGTGCAAAATGTTGTGACGTGAAAAACCTGTAATCATGTGGAGAACATATCACCATTTACATAGGATTCACCCAAATGTAAATTGAATGTATCATTTCTGTATTTGTAAATGTAAAAGTTTTATATTTTGATTTATAGTTCTTAACTCAAATAGTTTTAGTTGTGGAGACACACAATTTTTGTTTATATTTTTCTATAATGTACTAAGTTAACAGCTCAACAGAAAAGATAATTTAAAGATGTAACCGTCCACAACCAAAGCAGAGCAACCACTGTCTGAACAATGATAACTACTAAACTCAACAATACAAACCCTTCTAAATCTCATGAAATGAACATTTAACAATTACAATTCCTCTTTTCTGAAAAGCACGTAAAACAACACTTAGTTAAAAAAAAAACTTTACCAATGCAGTCTTGTGCAAAGTTGTTTTTCACTGTATGCACTGTTTTTTTATTGTTGGATTAGATTGTTTAAATTATGTAAATTAGACAATGGATTGATAAATAAAGATGGTCATCTTGTCATTAATATAAAACCCTGTCTTGAATAATAAATTAAGAAAATTAGCCAGATAGATGGGAAAGGGAGTCTGCGCTGAAGATAATAAAATGACAGCTATAATAATCATATTTAGTCACAAAGTGTCAAAAATTATAGATAAAAATGAGTAAGTGACCCTGCATTTAGTGTTGATGTCTTTTCCAAACATGTGAAGGAATAGTCACATTTTATTCCTGTCAAGGTCTATTGG
This sequence comes from Triplophysa bombifrons, assembly GCA_029783895.1. Taxonomy (NCBI): domain Eukaryota; kingdom Metazoa; phylum Chordata; class Actinopteri; order Cypriniformes; family Nemacheilidae; genus Triplophysa; species Triplophysa bombifrons. Next base: position 21,232,601 of record CM056461.1, on the reverse strand, counting down.
CAGGAGAAAACCTTAAGTAATCCACAGGAAAAAAAACATCTGTCAAATGCAGATCATGCAATTCAAAATAAATGCCCTTCCATGCACACTGCATTAACACTAAAGGGTACAAAGTGGATAACGGTACTCTGTAGCCATTCAAGTTATCTCACACTCAATGAGAATAAAATCAACACTTTTAGGCACAGTACTGCTATAAAATATCACATAAACCTAATGTGAACTTCAGTGTCGATAAGATCAAACTACACAAATTGTATTAGCTTTGGAAGTAGTCTGATGGCACTTGAGAGTATTTTTAACATGTAAGAACTTAACAGGCAAACTTTTATCCAAATCCACTAGATGATTGATTGAAGACTGGGGTTATTATGATCTTTAGGTCTGTGTGACCGACACACTCCTTACTGAACTGATGAGAAGCATTTGTGTGAGTGTACAAAGAAGAGAACATTTGCAGAGCATCTTATTAAAGAGTCTGAGTTTGGGTTTAGGACAGAAACAGGTTAAAAGGTGATTCAGAAATCCTAATAAGCATAACAACTATTCAGAAAAAGAGGTGTGTGTGTGTGTTTGCGTGTGTTTGTGTGTAAGAGAGAGAAAAGGTCTCTGTCATGAGAGTGCAGTGTTACAGGCCTTATAAGGTAGCGCTGCTGGAGTTGAGCAGCTGTGATTTCTGTCCAATGCAAACAGGATTACACACACATACACGGACACGGAGACCTTATAATTAATGTTATGTCATCTCATAGATGCAAGGATTTTAAACTAATATAATGATATAGCCACACAAACCCATTGACCTGCTGAAAAATATTTAGATTTCAGTCATTTAAACAATATTTATATATTTTGACCCTGGACAACAAATTATTTTATATTTTTTATTATATCTTATGAATAAATTTAGACTTTACATCAACTGAAAGCTGAATAATTAAGCTTTCTATTAAAGTATGAGTTGTTAGAATAAGACAATATCTGACTGAGATACAACCGTTTAAATCTCAGGAATCGTAGAGTGCACAAATATCACAATATTTAGAAAATTGCCTTTGAAGTTGTTAATCAGAAGCACTCGGGCAGGCCATCCACTCACAAAAATAAAGTTAAGGTAGGAAATGTACAAAATATCTCCATGAAACATGACCTTTACTTAATATCCTAATGATTTTGGGCATAAAAGAAAAATAGTTAATTTTGATCCATACACTGGATTTTTCATTTAAACAGATTATTATTAGATTTAATGTAAACATATAGCCCCGGTTTCACAGACAAGGTTTAAGGCTTGTCACAGACTAGAATGAATATAACTTGCCCAGAAATGTTTTAAATAAATCAGTGCCATTGTTTTTTCTCGAGGTGCACACCAGTATGGCAAGGCATTTTTATAAAAACGACATAAATTTCTCAAATCAACTAAGGCTTAGTCCTGGTTTAAGCTAAGCCGTGTCTGTGACACCGGGCCTTAGGGTCTAGCTCATGCAGTTTTCACTGCTGTATATTAGTGATACACAGAGCACCTTACAAAAAAGTCCTGCAGAAATCCTGATGGATAGTTCTACATACAGGCATCCTGTAGGAGAGCACGACAAACCCACATGACAGTGTTCATTCCTGCAGAAGTCCCGTAAGAGTAAGAGAAAAATCAAACACACCCCTTAATGAGTCATTAAGTTTCATAAATCTATGTTTTAAAATTGTATACACTATAGTTTTCAATCTATAAGCTTTCCTGCAGCTCAGTGGTGAGAGCATTGAGTTAACAACGCAAGGTTGTGGGTTCGATACCAGGGGATTCCACATACCTATGTATAAATGTGTAGGATTTTGCAATGTAAGTCGCTTTGAATAAAAGCATCTGCCAAATGCATAAATGTAAATGTAAACCTTTTAAAGGTGAACCGGTTTTAATGAATATGATTTATTTTAGGAGTTGTTTAAATGTTGAATGATTCAGTTGGTGTGTATCACAGTTCTTGAAAACGCTACACATGCACTCTCAACATGCAGAATGACAGTCTCTCCAGAGAAACATGCAAACATAGTTGTATGAGACAAATGTGACTTATAAAATATAGACTGGACAGAACTTAAGCAGATGAGACAGAGTTCATTCTATTTGCTACATCAAAGACCACAACAAAAACTCATTAACACTTGAATAAAAATCATCTCTCTGAAGCATCATCACCGAGTTTTATTTGATGATTAAATACATTGCTGTGTCTGGCATTGATCCATGCCACAATAACGCAATTCAAGCTAACAACAAAAACTTGAGATGTTTCGTTTGAGTAAACAGGTATTTTTTGACTCATGATAATATTTCTTAAGACATACTGTGGCCTTTATTCTAAATGATTATGAATTGAACATAGAAGTCATGACACTTGTGTTTCCCTGGGGACGTAGAAGATCATCTTCACAAAATCATACTCGGCGGTGCTCCACTCGGGCCACCGGGCCTCGATGGGCGCTGTCACTTGGACATTTGGATGGATGGGGGAGGTGGAGAGGGAACTCTGTGTTTACATGGAGCAGCCTCCCTGTGGAGGGGAGGAAGACCACCAGGTCAGACCCCACATGAAGGTGACAGAGGCGCATTAAGCACAGGTCCTGCTGTCAATGAGCGCAGATTCCAGTCTCACTTTCTGAATGCCAGAAATTCAAATTCAAATAAAAATTTGAATGAAAATGAAAATGTTATTTGAACTCCATTCAGCCTTCTGCCTGCAAAATGTTAAATGTGTTTATCAGAACGTCTGAGCTTCTGTTTTCTATTACAGATAGAGTGGCTGCTGCTGTGTTTTATGCAATGTTTCTTAAAGGACAATACAGTAGGATTGTGTTTTATGGAAAGATCAAAAGTAGAGTTGGAATAGGGCGAGAGAAAGTAAATGATACCAAAAATGTTATTTTTGGGTGAACCTTTCCTCGAAGGTAGATTTCCCACTGATTCTCCTGTAATTTATGCGTTGCATACAGAGTGTGTGGTATTTCGATAATTTGCTGGACAGTAGGAAAACTCTTGTCTCTGCTGTCAGCAAATGTTTTGAGAAGCAGTCAAATGCCTAAACAACTGCCCAAGAGATTTCAAGACATGCAGGATTCAAATATTTTGACGTAAGTAATGTAGCAAGTGTTGTCTTTACTTTCAGCCTCCAAACAACACCTCAGATTTAATTCTACAGGAAATATCTTTACTTATACAGTCGAAAGCCCAATCACTCTGACTAAGTCCTTCCGATTCAATCACACTTTTGATTTAACGTCCCCTTTCATTTCACATTGAAATGGCAGCTGTCAAAATACACTGGATAGTTCTGGTGGGTGTTGGCATGCATCAGATCTGCGCTTACAAGCATGAGGTTGACCGCAGCATACCTCAAAATCTTCACAGCACCCTTTGCCTGAGAACTCTGGAAATCATTTCAACTGAAGTATTCTTCCACCGATGTACCTGCTGTAAGGATCTATCTACACCACTTACAGAGTGGGACAAAGTGAGGGCTGGTGGACGTGTTCTCTCTGTTTGCCAGCACATGACATCACAGCACTCAGAACCTCCATTAGCGTCTAATAAATGAGGGTCTAACAAGGCCAGCGTGGGCGAAATGGATGGCGGCAGGAGGGGGGAGTGTTGGAGTGGAGGTTTTTGGGCTCGCCTCCATGAGCTCCATCAGAGAGACATGAGATGCAAGAGAAAGCCCTTGCAGCCCATTTAGAAAAATTAGAGCGAAAACTTCTAAAAACACAAGGCACAGAGCGGCCAAATCTCGCTGATGTAAACAAAAGATGGGTGGCAGCCCCAGAGCACGATCCTGACGGCCAGCGGCGGCAGTGATGAATTTGTGGAGTTATCTAATTTTCCACTGTTTTAATTAGAGGCCAGGTTCCATGAGGCCCGACAGCTGGCTCCTTTGTAGCAACTCCTGTGAGCCTGACAGAGAAAAATGTCTGTGGCCGCCACTGCCAGGCTCTGCGCCTGACCCGATGTCCTGCCCCACGTCCATAAACACAGATCGCTTTTGTCATTGCTCGCACTCATTGTTTCACTGACATCATTGTGCAATTTTTGACTGATTCCAACTATTCTTAAATACGTAAAAATAATGAAAATGGTGACTAGACTATTTTTATTTTCCTTTCCCACATTGACACAAAAGTGATTGAAAACTGTAGTCGCTGCATGCTAATTGTGTTAGGGTCTATACCTTTTACCGTTTACTTTCTAAGCTCTGTTTTACGGTTTTCATATAAACAATAAAACAAATGTGAAATAATTAGAGATCATGCTTTTAAACATTTGGATGCTGTAGTTGGAATGATACATTTGGGTGTCTTTACTAAATAACCTTTTACAGATGTTCATAAGATGAAATTGTTTTTCTATTCATTTTCGGCTTACATTAGATGTCGAGTGTAAAACACAGTGTTTAATCACACACACTACTGTTAAATAAATAAACAAATTAGCTGCATTTTGTATTCTTTAATATGGTAAGATGAACCATCAAAATGATAACTTTATCCACACCACAACATGATTGATTATATTTACTGGGCTAAAAGGGCACAACTTTTACTTTTTAATTGTTGCTTGATGAATTTAATAAAAATAAGAACATGTTTAATTGAATTTAAATTCATTTTTTACCCAAATTTCACATTAAAGCAAAATATATTAACAGAGAAACTGCATTTTTTGGACTTTTTAAACAAACAAGAAATATCTTTTACTGTGATTTCATTTAAAAATACAAAACAATTAAACAATAATTGAATTATTCTTACTCTATAAGGATTTTATGTCTATTTATGTGACTTTTTTACCCGTTTTTCTCAAACTAAGAACAATCAGTTGCTGAAATTGAAAGGTATAGGCCTATATTAATTCTTTTATTATCTATTATTGTTATAATACAATAAATTATTATCCCTGATGGATTGAGCTTCTAGCCTCAATTTGAGCTGTGGATTCCATCACGACCATTGAGGAATAACAAAATCCATACATTTTATTTCATTTACTAGACCTAGCTACCCCATACTGTCAGCTTTTTTTCTAGTCCAGCTCTGTTTATGTATAAAAACTCTTACTTATTTCTTCTATGTTGTTAATTTTCCCCTTCCTTTAGTCCTACATGGCTTGTTAATCTACACTAAGTGTTAGCTCTTTGACAGAATGTTAAATGCACTCTCATTTGTAAGTCACTTTGGATAAAACATCTGTTAAATGAAATGTAAATAAAATGCTTTCTTGATTGTCATATTGTATACATTTTTATCAAGCACATGTAAATGCATTCATATTTTAGGATTAAAATAATTATTACTGAAATTTTTAATGTCAAGTACATTTAATATTGAAGCTAAAAAAAACAAGAAAAGAATTACAACATTTGTTTTTAAACTTCTATCACTTTTAAACATTTATAACATTTATGTCTGCATTTACCATATTTTTATTCAAAGCTACAAGTTTTGTTCAAAATAAATCAATGTATTTCTTACACTTACAGTGTCTTAAGTTATTTGTTTAAACCTCAGCACTAATAATAGCAGTGAGTTTGTACTCTGTTCCAGACGGGTACCTCACAACCTCATTGCTGTAATGAATGACCGCTTCAGCCTTCACCTTTAGTTGTCCTTCCCGTTCGGCCAACTCAGGAACTTACGTTTCCCATATGATAGAAACACTGGACCTTAGCTTCAATTTCAATCTCTTCCATTTGTTCCTAATAAACTCCCGCTCCACGCCCCCCCAGACACACGCATACTTCTATAGTCACAAAGAAAACACACAATTCCACTGGGATATACTGTAACAAGCGATAATTTTCATATCAGCCAGTGACTATATCTTACACCAAAGGAAGTCAATGACTAAAAAGCAGCTTTTCTATAAAAAGAACTTAATAAGAACAACCTATTTCGGACAGCTTATAAGGGCACAATAACCTTATAATCTATTGTAGAAGAAATTAATTTAGACAACTACATGCAAACCTGTATTGATTGCTTAGTTAAAAAAATTCACAAGTCCAAATCTAGATGTACAAATCATAGTATTTTAGATGGGATACTACGTAAAGCCAGAGAAAGGCTACGTCTTGGTGCCTTCCTACCTTGACACAAATGCAACGAATAAATAAATAAGCATTAGGTCCTTGTGTTACGTCACCTCTATCCGTGACTCTGTTTTAGGATATGTTTAAAAATGAACTTCATGTCTTCTCTTTATGAATCCAACTTGGCTGTGCGTGAGGCTGTGGTCTGCAGGTGCTGCTGTTTTAGTTGGCTGTAAAGCTTGAGTAAACTATGTGGACAGCAGTTTCAGTTCAGCCAGCCTTGACAGTGCAGTCACCTCTCTGTGTGTTCATATAAGATAATGATGGTAATGAGGTCAAATTGAGGGTCTGTATCATTCTCCCACTTGTTCACTGTGTGTGTAGATAATGTGATACATTGATTGATATTTTGAAATGTGGGGTCGAATACGTCTGTAGTACATTTATTGTAATTGCATGGAAAGCAGTCAGTAGACTGCACCAAGGATGTTTCTTTAATTTCTGCTTTGAACAGAATGAAAAATGGAGGGGGGGTTGTTTGCGAGTGGCAATAACATTCCTATAAGAATACATTGTAATGGAAGACAAACCAACTTTTTAAAAATATACAGTATATTCAATTTTAAGATAGGCCGAACAAAATGGATCTCACTTGCAAGCGATCAAGAGCAAAGGGCAAGGAAAAACAGCAAAGGTGGAATACGTTTTTCTCTCAGTCTGTTTATATTCACATTTTCCACATTAAGTGGACCTCCACTTTGATGCCACAAAAAAACAGAAGAAGAGAGACAGATACTGAAATGGAGAGAGGCTACAAAGGAGACCAGTAGGCTGGAAAGATCGCTTCACTTGCCGGCATTCAAACCAATTTAAATTAATCTTAAATGAGAAACGCACACAAGTCTTGAATACCTGTTGCCAATATTGTGAGGGCATATGCAAGCCCAAATCAAACCTCCAGTGAATCAGATCACAGGATTCCTGCGAGAACACAAGGGCATTAAAACAGCACGTGCAGAAACGCGTAGGCTTAATGATACTGTATTGCTAATGTATTTTGGGTTGCAGCTCATTTGCAGAACACTGCTGGTGCCAGCACACTGTTAGCGGTTAGCACACCAGATCCACACAGGCTCTTGTTATTGAGATCCACACGCTCATGGGAACCATGCAAATAAGCTACCTTACTGTCACCCAAATTCTAGCTTGTTAAAAGCACTCAACCTCAAAACTTAAAAACAGACAAAGTATTGCCTCCAAGATCTTGCTTGGTTTTTTTTCCACTACAATGAAGCTGTGTTAACCAGGAAGGGTGGCTGGGTCAGAGGTCATGCAAACATTGATTTGTCAGTAACCGGGAGGTTTTCAAACACCCTCTGTGAGACGTCATTGCAAGCACCGGGGGTCTCATATTGTTTACAGCCCTAGACCCTGCTGCTTTCCACATCTGTCCAGATTTACACTCTACTGGTGAAAAAACGTACAAATGGGCTCATGTTACCAGTTTATGATTGAGAGAAAGTCAAGAGCAAATCTGCAAACTAGAAGCGACCCACAACTAGTGCTATGCTCTACCAATTGAGCTATAGAAAAAGAATAAAGACGACGTGAAAATCAAAAATAAAACTTGATAAAAACGTTCAAATGGTTATTTCGTTTTACTCTTTCTCTTTGTGAAGGTAATGCTTTGTAATGTCTCTCAGAATTTGTTAGATAGCTAAGTTATGCGTGTCACCTTGAAGATGGCTGAAGATCTACTGAAGAAGCTGTTCATGCATATATTGTACAATAGTGCATTTGCGCAATACTTTGATTGGCCTCACACATTAAATACGTGAGACACAACTTTGTGTTGTGTTTCTGTCTTCCACATTATGTAAACAGAGGCTACTTCCTCAAATACTTCATATAAATAAAGTGCCGCCGCAAACCTCTAAATTCACCAGAACACATAAGTTCTGCCACAGTAGTAACATTTATTCTTTAGTATCACTCTCCTTAACGTGAATTGGGCAGCAACACAAAGCGGGACTATGTGTCATAATTTGCAGATGCAACACATAACAGATGACACAACAAAATTACTCAGGGCAGGAAAGTCTGGACTGCTGCATGTGAAGCCAAGAAATCAGACATTTTGGCATTGATTAATAAACGAGAAATCCTGAGCTTTGGCTTCAGCCACACAATCGCAAATTTATAACATGTAACCTTGGAGGAAAGCATAGACACTAACGCCTTGTTCATGCACATTCTTTGACTGCCAAGGTTGTTCTCGTGTGTTTCCTCAGATTCCCAGTGTGGACTTCTCTACACCTCTCTACCTCTAATCAAAATGAACACGCAGTGCACTTCATTTTATGTGTTTTAGCGTCAGCTGTATGTTTTGACTTCCGGTGCAAGGCCAATCTAACTGTTGAAAAGTAGAGAAATGTTGCAAAGTGTGATAAAGTAAAGTTTTCTGGTGACCCTTTTAAGTGCCGATTGGAAGTGTCCAGTGGAAGGGATTCAGGAAAAACCTCAAAATCGGAGTTCTTGGATCTCAGCTGAGGAATCTGGATTGTTCTCTTTAGGCTGATTTACTATCTCAGGGTATTGTTTATGAGTTAGGGCAGGTTATTGTATGAGGTCAAGCTTGAAATGAATTGTACTGTTAGTAACTGGAAGTAAAAATGGATCAGTTATTTTGACTGGATCAATGGATAGCTTGGCTGACGCAGTCAGACATAGAAAAAGACTCACATCAGAAAGCAAATACAAACACAAGAACCAGAAGAGATGCAGTGGTTTCTGTGGCTGCAGAAGACTTAACTGTGAGGGGACTTAGCAATATTAGGAACAGGTCTGGGACCTGAAAGAATAGGAACAAGCCTCATTACAAAACTAGCATGTGCAAACTTTGGCCTCAACGTGGAACTGGAACACTCATCTTTTTAGTTAATGAGAGAGAAAATGCTAATTGGCAGCGGTACATCCACAGTGATGACTGCAAAGTCATTTCTCTTAGTGGCAGAAGGATGGTCCTTCATCACATCCACCATATGGGAAAATCTAAATAAACAGAAATCGGAATACTGAGACGGAAATCAGTAAACTTTGCCACCTGACAGATTCATTTGTGCAGGGTCATTTATGCAGAATTTACCATATTCAACAGAACACAATAATCTTAGTGTGCAAGTACTTATTTATGAGGTAAGATAAGCTGAACAGCTGGCTCTGGACATTGTGGCAAAGCTGTTGTGAATAAAAGGACAGTACACAAGTGTGATCTTGATCCAGGCAAAATGTCCAGAGAAGGACAGGAGAACTAATCAAAAATACAACGAGAAACTCACCAAGTGAAACCATGTAACGCCAAACAATGCAAGACAAAGGCAAGTAGAACACAAGGGCTATAAATACACAGGGAACAAATGAACGAACAAAAAACCTGGATACAATAAGAGAGAAATCGGGAAAAAGAAGACAAGACAAATTTAAATTAAAGACTAGAAAAAAATAATAAAGGAAAAAATGTCATGTAGAACTTGTTAAGAAAAGATAAACTGAAGCTAAATGTGAACATGACATCTAAAAAGTAATTGTAAAATATGTTTGAACATGTAGAACATCAGAAGTTACCAAGACTGTTTTTATATGACTATATTTCTTCACAATTCAGAAGAAAGGTCACCTCTCCAGCGTGGAAGTATGGTTCCAGATTTTTCTTGATCTCAATATTTGACATGTTTGTGGATTGAGTTGCGCAGATAAATGACCACAAAGCCTGATTTTCTGGGGACTAAGAGTCATACTAAAATGAGACAGTGTATGATAAATCAAGAGCTGATGTGTGAAAGCTATCTGTTAGCATTTCCATTTTTCTTAATGGCAGTTGCTTGGCCGTTACTTCAGAAGTATGTGATTTGAATTTGCTTACAGTAGTTCCAGATGCATTTGTTTTTACTACGGTAGAAAAAGAATACTACAATACAATAAAATAATAGTGATTCATATGCATTTTCTTATGTGTTTTTGCTCCTTATTTTGAGGGAGATTAAGACATTAAGACAACAGACTGGACTGCTACCAAACACTTAAGGCAGAAGCACAATGTGACTCAGTGTAGAACTATTTCCAGTCTCCTCTCTCCACACACACAACTGTTCACATAAATGTCCTTTATTGTTCATTTTCATCTGAAGAGCATTCCCTATGTAGCGTTCTCTATAAGCAGTACTGTTAGGAGCTCAGGCTCGCTGGAAGTCAATGTGTGAGGTCTCACGTGTAGCAGCTAGCTTTGCTTATTGATTTTTAAGCGTGAAGCAGGAAGATTGTCCTCGGTTTACTTTGCAGCTCTTGCCAAGTGTTTCCTCAACCTCCTCGTGTTTCACAACCCCTGCCTTTCTCTCTTGAGCAGCGCGAAAATTGGCTGGATAGTCTTGAAAAGCTCACAATAAGCCGTGCTCTTTCATTCATCACACAGAGGCATCTACAACACATTAGTCAGAAATGGCCAATGGTGAAATTCTGTGTTTGTTCAATTTATTCATACGTCACTCTCTTGCCGTCGCAATCACGTACATATACACACAAGCGCAGGCACATATTATTAGTGAAGCAGTTTTAACCTCAGGAAACATGTGAAGACAGAGTGAGCTGGAAAAGCAAATGTCTGACGTTGTCCGTCTAATGAGGGTGTTTTGGCATGCTAACGAATGCAGATGTGAAACAGAGCATGATTTCCATTTGAATTACAACTGCACAAAGAGCTCGGAAAATTAGACATCTCTTGACAATAGTCAAGAAATGCGTGAGCGTATGACCTACCTTATGATCAAATGTAGAGAGCGCTACAACAAGTCTTGTTGGGTGTAACTAGTTGCTAAGTAATTAGTTACTGTAATTGAATTACTTTTCCCTTGAAAAGTAAAGTAAGGGATTACTCATCTTTTTTTCTGTAATTTAATTACATTTACTTCTGATGTAATTAAACTAAATACTTTGTGTGTTATATGTGTGTGTGCAAAAGTGGAATTGAAATAAAAATTCAAAATCTAACTTTAAAATCTGTGCTTTTATGTATAATTCTCACATATGTAATACTTTGGTCAGTTAATAATACTACTTGATGTAGTTTTTGAATATTTATTTAAATTAATTAAAAGAGCCGTTTCATGTCTATCCTTCAATCACTTAACTAATGAAGGTTGATGTAGGATATAGAAAGTCATTAGTAAATAGTAATTAAATCATTTTTGGAGAGAGTCATTTGTACAGTAATCTAAATACACTATTGAATATGTAATAAGTAACTAGTAATTAGTTAATTTTTCAGGCTAATTTACCAAACTCTGCACCAAGATCTACTCAAACTTACCCTCATCCTTATAAGAAGTCAATTTGAGTCAATTTCATTTTCCCCATATATAATTATCGTAAAACTGCTATACAGCAAGCACAGAGGAAAACTGTGCAGAATTTTTTTTTAGTTGCCATAGGACCACAGACTACACTCTTAATTGTCTTCAGTCTCTCAGTTTTCTACCTATAATGTGGTAATGATGCATGAGCACTAAACAAATGAAAAAGGTCTGATATGCGTAATAAAAACATGTATAACTCATTGTGAAGTGTGATTGGTAGGGATGTAAAATTAATAAATAAATCAAGGGTTTAGAAATGTGGTCTGCATTCAAAGATCCTAAGATGTGCACTTGTTCTAATACGATTTTCCATTTTTGTTTTCCGTATATAAACAAATTGCTGTATAATCATGACACATTTGAAAATAGTGGAAACCACAGGACGGGACTGAAAACAAATATTGAGGTTTTTGCAATATTGTGTTCTTCTGATTGAAACATTTTGTGAATGAAATACAAAACTGATAGAGTAATGTGTTAAAGGTACAATGTGTAATTTTTGGGGATTATGCAATATGATATACAACGTGTCTGCAGATGTGTATAAACACCTTGTGTAACAAAGCGTTATGTTATTTTATTACTTTAGAATTAAATATTTCTACCTACATCCCCTTGTCTGGAATTCAGCAGTCTGTTTCTACAATTGCCCTAAACGGAGAAACTGCTCCTTAGAGCGTGTTTCGTGAATGTGTTATCTAATTCGGCAAAGAAGCGAAAACGAGAAGACATCTTAATGCCATGTCAGCCACTGTTGTGCTTCGGAAGGCACGGGCTAGAGGTGGAGTGAGCCTTTAGCCTCTAAATTTCATGCCCTGGACCTTTAAACTTTGAGGTTAAGTAGATTATAAATGATAATACAACCATTTTAATATAAAATGGGTCAAATTTACCTGAAAGCAGAGTCACAGTCTACAAACGGACATATGCCACACACACTCGTGCAGTCGGCAGAGCCACCCTCTTAAGCTTAATCACTGTAATTAACTCGGGAAATAGGAAACACAGCAATGTTTAAGTCATCTCTGGCATGCGTATAGCCACACTGAACTTGTCTAAAAAGGTGCCAACTCAAACAAGACTCTAACGCATGGCTTGTTAGCACCCTCTCAGGGAAAAATCCTGATTGGACAGCAATTACACCTCAGCTAGAGCCCTTAAAATAGCACACATCTCATCTTTAGCTTTAACATATTTTCTCTGTCTTTGGATTGATCTAGTTTGCATTGGGAGATGTGTTTGTCGAGATGAAGAGTTTTCAAACATATTTGATTGAAAAGGCCGGATGAGAATGAAAGAAATAAGCGGGACTGAATTTCACATAGGAGAGTATGATGTAAGTTTTAAGACAAATCATTGTCTGCAACTTATAAAACAAGCAGCATTGCCAATATAAGCGAATACAAAGAGAAATTTGTTTGAGAACCATCAAGCATGTTTTTATAAGCTAAATGTAAAATTATCTCAAGACTAAGACACAGAAAACATTTGTGACATGAACACTCAAGCTCAAGACATGATGTATGTTGGCCGTGAGAGCAAGAATAATGAAAAGAAAATGAAGCTTTCCCAGAATGAAAGGCTGTGTCAACTGACAACATACTGTATAGGTGAAGACAAATTATATCGCCCACGAGCACATTTATTTACCCCATTAAATTGCTTTTATTGTAAAAAGGAAACATTTACAAAAAAACTTTCAACATGAGGTTGCAGTACGTCCTTTAAAATGTGAATGTAAATTTATATTAAAGACTAAAGATTAAAGAGGCACTAAACATTGTATTTGTGAGAAAGTAAAACATTAAGAAATTCCTTCTGGTAAAGATTCTATCATTATACTGTATAAAAAAGGCACAAGCTCAGACAGTTCCTTTAGAAGATTATTCCTTTTGAGCTTTCGATTCACTACCTGGATATTCATGTAAGATGGAACCACTGAAAATGAGATGCCTCCTTTGATACGGTTAGTCTGCTGTAGAGAGATGTGTGGGTCTTAACCGCATTTTGAATAACAAGAATTGTTCTCAGAAAGTAAACAATGTTCAAAATGCCATCATTTAAGTTTAATTTCAGACCTTTTCCTATATTCATCAGAGCTACCGTGATGCACCCTGACTGCATAATAACACGGTAATAAACAGGGTGATAAATCACATGTGCTGACTGAGTTCTGCACATAAACTCTGAATAAAGAATTGCAAATGTGAGCAGACAATCCGTTTCACCTATTACTGATGATACCTCTTAGAAAACAAAAAGCGGAGGGAAAAAGTATGAACTCTGCCTTACTTTGGAAAAAATAACAAGGGTTGAATTTCAACATGCGCAATCATTGAAGGTCATTGCATTTTAATCAAAGGGCCGTGCCACTGTCACTTACCCCTCAAAGCCTTTAAAGAAACCACCTCTTGATGGATAGTTCAAAACCTTTTTAAAAGCTCCTTTCATTCATGTATGAATCATAAAGACCACTTCTGCAAACACATACTACCTATAGGTCCCATCTAGCCCCGTTTTACCTCAAGAGATTAAAGCAGAAAGAGAGCAATACGTGTCCAGTGATACCATGTGTTTTGTACTCTATATTGTAATATGTGACCCTGGACAACAAAACCAGTCGTATGGGTAAATTTTTCGAAATTGAGAATTGTACGTCATCTGAAAGTGAAAAAATTAAGCTTTCTATTGATGTATGAGTTTTTATAATAAGAAAATATATGGCGGAGATACAATCGTTTAAAACTCTGGGTGCAAAAAAATATAATAAATATTGAGAAAATTGTTGTTGAGGTTCTTAATCAGAGGCACTGTAGCAAGCCATCCACTCACAAAAATTGTTCTAATATATTTACAGTATGTCATGAAATTAACAAAAAACCTTCATGGAACATACTTGATATCCTAATGACTTTTGGCATAAAAGAAAATCTATAATTTTGACAAAAAATAATTCCTGTGGTACTTAAGACAGGTTTTGTGATCCAGGTTCACATATAATGCCTATATACTGTATGTGTGTGCATCTTCATGTATTTATATAGACACATATCTGGATGGGTATGTTTTTGAATTATAAAAATAATGTTGACTTGACTTGACCTGACATGACATGACTTGCTCACCCCTGTGCTGATGGTGGCAGAGAGGGAGGATCTGAAAATTCAAAAGGCCAAACTTAATGCAGTATCAATCCTGCTCCTGACACGGAGCACTATCCGGAGTTTCCAGAGCTATTGTTATAGAGCAGAGCAGCGGAAGGAGGTCTGGAGCAGGTGGAAATAAAAAGGTCCTCTGGTGGGTATGTGAAAATATTCGACCCGTGTGCTTGTCTTGACATTTACATAAACCTCATCCGACACACAAACGCATACTGTTCTTGCACTTGTTAAACTCAAGTTCTTGATTCTGTTACAGCCACGTTATTATCCACTGTGTGAGCATAAAATCTGTTTGATGCAAATTAAACAAACTTGATATTTAATCCAGATGATATAAAGGGTGATAAAATCATTCATTGTTTTCATATAATCTGTAACACTTCAGTATAGGGGGCGATTCTCACTATTAACCAGTTGTTATTAACATGCCTATTATTGGCATATTGGCTGTTTTTTTAGTACTTATAATGCACATAGTCTGCATTACCATACTCTACACCCCTAATTCTACCCAATACCTAAACCTAACAACCTTACTAACTATTAAAAAGCAACAAATGAAGAGTTTATTGGGGGAAAAGTTATAGTTAAGGGTTTGTTAATAGAGATAATTGCCCCCTATACTGAAGTGTGACCATATAATCTGTTTAATATGGATCTGCTGGGATTCTTCATAAATACAAAGTAAAAGATCTTACACGCAGAATGGCTTTACTTCTTTTTACTATTAATATGCATTTGTCTGATGTTAAGGTACTGTAACTGAACCCTGTGACTGGGCAAACTATGAATACCAATAAGGAATGTCTGACATACAAATGTGGGCAGTCATGTATTAATATGTCCTGTGCTAGTTGAGGAATACTTTCTGTAACACAATATTTTGTAAAATAAAGGAAACTTAAATTCCTTAGTTAACAATCTACACTTTGGGTTTTTCGTTTAGAGTTATTTCAGTACCATTTATATATTATTATTCTCAATGGCCTAATCTCGAATCTTACACTTTTAATAACAATTGTGTTTTTATGCTTTAAAACCATATAAAACAACACATTGGCACGCGATGTGTCATACGGCACCCGTTTGCATCACTGAGACCCCCTCTGAGCAGGAAATGCTTGCAGTTCTTTTTCCCACCCTGTTCTTCCGCCACAGAGAGTTACAAGCCGTGTTGCGTTACTCTTGCGAGTCATTCCACAACTACTTACTCCCAACTATTGCTTGGCTATCAGTTCCCACAGAGTATGAGGATGTACCCTCGGGTTGCAAACTATTTGCGTGGAGTCTGCTTGGCTATCATGTTGACAAGCTTACTTATAAAAAAAAGACAGAATCTTCACCACAATAGGAAATTACAGCACAACCCCCAAAGCTAAATACACTTCAGTCTCTTAAATAAATCCATCATTTGCAGCCTGTGGTTGGCCTGTAGGTGGCTGAGTTAACTGTACTGAGTTGGTTGGGGAACCTTTGGAAGTAAAAACATGTTTTCACAATGACAATTTCCATTGCTGTTGATTGTTTAGGATTTGCTTATTTTGAGCTGGTGGTCACACACAGACACACACAACAATTTTCCTTAAGAAAGAGAGTGAAAATGAGAGAGAACAAGCCAGAGACAGAACCAATATAGAATGCATGCAAAGCTAGTTCCCCCATATGCAGTCATTAAAATCAAATAATTCCCATCCAAACGAATCCAACCTGTAGCAGAGCACTGGGTGGGCCACTCTCTCTCTCTCTTTCTCTCTCTCTTCGATACTCAGGCGCATGTCTGTGATGTTTCCTAAATGATGCGCTACGTGCAGCCAAGACTAGGGCTGTGTTTTATTCCAGAAAGCTTTGAGAGAACACAAATGCCAAAATACAGTAAGAGAGTGATTCTGCCGACTGCCATGTGTGCAGCTCTAGAGATGCCTGCATGGTCCGCAGCAGCCCAGGTCTGCCCACCACTGGCTCTCTTCAGTGCGTGCGAGAGAAAATGCCAATTTTATAGTGGTTTCTCTGGTATTCTAGCCAGGGGATAGATTGCAACGATACTTAGTGTTTTCTCTCTATGCCACTCAATTACCATTAGAGTAGAGAGAGGAATTCTGACAGAAAGCAGCCGCAGAGAATTCTGCTGGATGTATGGCAACCATGAGGACATCAACCCTCATTGCATTCACAGTCAATTCCTTCTGTGAATTTTCATAATACCTGGCAAAAACATGATTTAGCTAAATGTAAAAAACTTGTGACATTACATAGGGTACTTGCCCTTGTGAGTAAATGGAAGATTTACTAATAATGTTAAAGATAATAACATGTATGCTGGCCTTAATTATCGCAGCACTACATGAACAACTTATTGTTGCATTCATGTACATTTTACAAGCCAAACAAATTATTTATATTTCTTTTCAAACCATCTTATATTATCATAAACATTATTTAAAAACTGCATACTGTGTAACGATAAAATACCAACAAAGCCTTGAGTGTAACATGCCATGTATTTTTGTAAATACTGAAGTGTTTATTTTTATATTATCTGGGCATCATAGCCAAATTGAAACACTTTGAGAAACTTGGGTGTACAATAAACTATTGGCATAAGCTGTAAATAATAATGTTCTTATATGATAAGTATTCAAAAGGACTAAGCTTTAATGTTGATTAAGGTTACATAATGTAAAGCTGTATTTTACATATCCGCTAGATGTATGCCTATTTATTTATCTGACAGTGGTTGTGCTGTTTGTTGTATGAGTTTTTTTGAGTTTATGAGGAGCTGTCATATCATCATCACTGCTGTAGTTCATTCCTGTCTAACCCAACTGTCAAACGGTAAACACACACTGATCACATTTTATTTAAACCAGCGATAGGAGATCTGATGACACTTCACCGTACACATTTAATCAATTCCAATGTATTATTTGAGTTGAGCAATTGTATTATTATTATTATTAATACCATAATATTAAAAATATTAAAAATAATAATAACAATAATAAATACATTGACTGCAAAAAAGATATATTTGATTTTTCTTTTGCCTATTATAACTCAATATAATGCCATGTCTCATGGACTGAGAAGTCAATTTGTATGAATATCTGCACATTTTAACTCATTTCATTTCTGGATGTTTTAACATTTAAAATCAAAGTGCACTTGACATATTTTTTTTCACTGAAAACAATAGCAGACCTATTGCCCTTTACTCCATATTCTCTAAATCAAATTACGGTTTAGATAGAAAGAAGAATCTGGTCGAAAATGAACATTAAACATTGTTCTCCCCTTACATTTTAAACTCCACTTCTTGCACCAGCAGTATAAAATATCAATTATACTATAGCATCAAAAACATTCTCGCAGACCAAACTAAATGGCTTGTCCTGTTGAAATGTGAAATCCTCCACAAATGATCAATGTCATTTAATAGATTTAGTGGTGCAAACTTAATTGTATTAAAAAAATAACAATAGATCAAATATTCTGAGTTACTTGCTTTCAAATTAGCCTATAGAAACTCATTATTATTTGTATTAAATTGCAATATTTGCTGATGAAGCACATACTCAACAGAAAGGTTAATTCAATTTGATTTTTTCTCATAGCTTTATTTAATCATGTCCACTTCGTGGGACTACATGATGATGAAGAAGCTGATGATTCCCAGTTTCCAGCAAGGTTATGGAGCTGCATCAGGGAGGACATTTTTAAATGTACATTTGTTTTGTGTTTCTATTTCAGTAAAGATGAAGACTAGTAACTGTCTAATGTTTATGTTAAAGATTTAGATTTTTTTAGGATAGGTTACCATTGTTCAGAAGAGTGCTTGTAGGCTGCAGAATAAGATTCATGAAATGTGCTGTGCTGACAACAGTCTCTTCTCCTGTTTGATTTATAAAAATCTGTATTGCAAATTGAGGTTAAAATATTAAGTTTAGTTAGCATAAAAGTGCACATTTAAATGCGTATTGCTTTCAGTTCTGACAAGTTAAGGCCATGGATGCAATAACATTAACTAAAAAATATGTTACTCAATATTTGGATCAATTTATGTAAAAAACTTTAAATTGACCTGTTTACCGCAGAATTTTGGGGTTTTGTTAACTTTTTTTGGATTTATAGTGATGATTGTTATATTATCACTAATGCCGAACTCTTCCAGGGCCATTGACAAGTTCTCGCCAGGCAAATTAAAAAGCCATCCGCATGATTGTGTTGATTACAGCACGGCCTCAAATCAATGAAGGCAATCAGAGTTGTGTGTGTGTAATCCCATCCTTACCCATTTACATAAACAGCACTTCAACAAAAATATACGCGCCCACCTACAGAGAGAGTGAAAGTGATGAGGACTCGGTGCCTACACCACTTCAAGACTGTTTTTAATTACATGACAATGACTGAAACAAACACACTCAACTACACTTTAAGAACTAGACTATGAAGTACAACCTGAAGTTGTAGATTCAAGAAGACGTCCTTTATTTGAAGTCTTTATTAGCACGTAGTTTTATAAGATGCTATGGCTGTGTTGTTCATACAATATTTCTAAATGAACAATATTAAATGGTAAAATATTTTTTCCTTCATTATTTAATTTTAATTTCCTAAAGTAATGAATTCGTTAAGTAACCGGAAGAAAAATAAAATAGTGTTTTCACTGTAACCCGTTGTCGTGTTGATTATCATGTAAAATCATTCATTCTTTCATTCATTCAATACATATGTTTTGAATGAATGAAAATATGATTTTACATAAAAAATAAATCATATTCTATATTTCTACCGGTTTCTTAACGAATTAATTCAATTTGAAACTCGAAATATTAGAAAGAATGTAAAACTATTTTAACATTTAATATTGTGCATTTAAAAAATTGTGTGAACAAGCACAGCCATTGCGTCATATTTTAAAAAAATAAGAATAAATTCATAATTTATATATTAATTAAACCATATTAACCGAGACTGCAATATTAATATTTATATAATCTTTTTTCGTAACATTAGGACATAAAGTGGTAAGCTACATGATATAATAGATAGACAGATAAATAGACATATAATAGTATATCATGGCAAATATCTTTCAACACCTAATCGTTTAATTAATTAATATTTTTCGAGGCATATTTAAATAAATTTTTACTCAATTTAAAATTGGGTTTACAAGGCCAAAAATTGGGGGGGGGGTTGTATAATGGTACAAAATCTTGTCAGAAATGAATAGAAATGATTTCCTCCGTATTGCATTTCTACAGTGAGCATCAAAATATCACTTTCCACAACGCAATTCTATGTAAGTGTGATTATGAAGGCGTCACGCAACAGTGAACTTATGGACCTACAGGCAGCCAAACCCTTGACGGATCCGTCTGTCACGCTTCCTTTCAAACAATTCAAGTCCAGCCTTTAAGTGAACCTCCAGAGTTCACTGCGCTCCAGAATTAGATCTCTGTTTCCAAAGCGAAAAAGTTAAAAATAGTCGTCATATCACTGGTAGCATTACAGCTCATAAGATGTGCTGCGTGTATTCTTCACACTGCGTGTTATACTGTCCTGCGATAAATCCCCTATGTTTTAGAATTTGTCATGCTCTTGAATGTCTTCATACTCATTTTAATCTTTTTTTGTGTATGAATTAATACATTGTTAAATGATGTGCTTTTCTCCAAGCATAAATAAATAAGATTTGGCATTTCATTATCTACACGGATGTGTAGCTATTACAACGACGGATACATAAGCTTTTTTAATCAAATAATTTTGATCAAATGCGGAATTAAATGGCGCATATATATATATATATAGATAGATAGATAGATAGATAGATAGATAGATAGATAGATAGATAGATAGATAGATAGATAGTGAGTACAAGTGTGCCCATATTACATTTTTGACATTATATTATTATTTCATCTTGTGCAACATTAGAATATGAGATTTTTGTAACAATGTAATTCCGCAGATAACCAAAAGACATATTTAATGTTTTAAAATGTTGTTTCAAATCTTGTGCTATGATGCTAAGTTGAGCTACATATCGAACAATGTGTCTTTTCTCTCTCTAAGTTACGGTGAATTCAAAGAACTGTCAATTTGTATTGAAAGACGCTAAGAACAATTGACAATGAGACAGGACAAAGTAAAAAGGCACTAAAAGACGTAGGCTACATATTATTATTCTAATTATTGTTATTATTTTCATGATGCTTGTTATTGTTATTATTGCTGGTGATAATAATCATAATCGAGTTATTAGCAAATCCTACCAATCTCCAAATTTACACTCCGAGGTGAATTAAACCGAGGAAGTGGGGTTTCTTTGGCATTTTTTCATTCCTTCAGTTGACAGAATTGAAATGAGTCAAATCATGTTACTGAAATGTATTTACCTTTACATTATTTTCAATATGTATCTGTCCCTCCATCTATAAAACTAAAAGTAGTTTATATTTCTTTGCTCATTCTGAGGGGTTGAACCTGTGTCTTACTGTAACATTGTAATACATGAATAATCGAATACAATTCTTCTAACGTGCGAAGTTAAAAAAGCAATTATTTGCGTCACAAATCGACAAAATCATTGCATCATTTATTGATAATGTGCTTAAAAGGAAAATATTATATTTAGCCAAAGTGTGCACGTAAAAAGGGCGAGAAGAGTGCTAAAACTAAAGGTCCACTGGAAATGAACTCATCAACCATAATTAAATGCAGAGGGAGTGCGCACGCTGGGTGGTCCATAGCGCTGATAAATGTATGGGCCCATTTCCAGGCCTTAAAAACAATACCTCTATCAATATGCATTCCTGCATTTAGAGCTTCAGGGCAACTGATAATCGAGATATGTAAGC
Organism: Triplophysa bombifrons; assembly: GCA_029783895.1. Lineage (NCBI taxonomy): Eukaryota > Metazoa > Chordata > Actinopteri > Cypriniformes > Nemacheilidae > Triplophysa > Triplophysa bombifrons. The sequence continues at coordinate 21,211,089 of CM056461.1, read as the reverse complement.
CTGTGTCTCTGTCAATAATGCAATTCCTCTAAAAAATAAGTAAAACCGCAAAATGTATTGAGATTACTTTTTTACAGAGTGCTTGAACTTGTTTATGCAAGTTGTGTACATGGCTAGAAAATGTAAAAAAATATTATTTATACTATCATGCCTTTAGACACAGCCTCTATGCCGTGGTAACTCAAAGCACGTGTATCCTATCGAATAGAGAATAAAGACCTAGTCAGTAACAAATCCTACAATATTATTTAATCTTGGCTATCAATGTCCGGAAAAATTAAGCAACGACGGGAGTGAGTAACCAACCAGGAACACGGCAAAAACAGAGATTTCACTAAGGAGATAGCTTCCATCAAAACTGCTTTGTCCATACTGATACCTATTTGAGTAGGCTATTTACAAACTTGCTTAATAACGCTTTTATTTTTCAACAGGATGATGTGACAAAGGCACGTGTCTTGCCACTCATCAGGTCAGTCGTTTTAAATGAAACTCAAACAAAACAGAAAGTCAGGATCTGTGTGATGTCTGCTGTGAATGAACTTGCCTTTATGGAGTAATGCAGCGGTACAGTTGAATGTGGACTGCAGTCGTCAAATGAATTTCCATGGACGCGCTCCGACTGGAAAACACAGTTTCAGAAATTTCGACATTATTCTCGATATTAAAAAATAAGAACGGAGTGGCTCTCGTGAATTAGCTACACTAGCGAAGTTTTTTGCTTGAATTTTGATTTAAAGAAGCTCAGGGAAAATGTTTACATTCTGGAGTATAAACATCCTGCCCATGTTCCTGTCTGTCCGACAAAAGAAACATGCTTTGAATCTGTTTATGGATTTTTTTGTGTGTTTTTTATCTAAATGTGGAATGTATATTTATGTATTTATCATTTTTAGAACCTTTTCAGAAGTTTTTTAAACGTGTGTATTTACATGTTTTATTGCTCTAACTTTACAAGAATGCTTTAAAATGCATAAACATATTAATAAGAGCAAATATTAAAATATAGAATTGATCATTTATAACCCATTAATAAAGGCAAAAATACTGCGATCCTCCAGCTTACTGATGTCATTTTGAAAATGTCTTTTTAAATTGATCACAGACTGGTTTTGAACTTAACATTTAAAAAGCCGCAATAAACCTATATGCACTATGATGCTATATGGTGCTATATAATTTACAAATATTAAGACTATAAAGGCGCTCTTTATTTTAAAAGTGGTCTAGTTTTGCGTGAGTGTGTGCAGATGTTGCAAAGCCCACCCCGGCAGAGCTGAAAGTGGGAGGGACACTGGGCGGCCCCTGTGCGTCTCTGACTTGCCCATGCTCAAGAGTCTGAGAGGAGCTGATGAAAACAGATAAGTAAAAGCTCAACTCCTAGAGGAAGAACAAGAAAGACAGGATCTCAAGCAGAGAGAAGCTCCCTTTTCCCGTCAGAGTTCAGTTATAAGGTGGGTAGTACTATTACAGGGGCAGCGCATAAACAGAGGGACTTCATTTGGGACACATATTCATCATCTGTGTGTAATTTATGAGAGCTACGTAAAAACTATTGTGGATTTTGTCTTGCGTGTGTGAAGAATGACGGCTGAAGTGCAACAGCCCTCCGTGCAGACCCCTGCCCACAGCAGCCCAATGTCGGAAAAACCGCACGGACAGACGCCTGTGATGGAAACCTCCTCGTCCTCCACCAGCACCAAAACCAAAAAGACGAATGCTGGAATTCGGCGTCCTGAGAAGCCGCCGTACTCCTACATTGCGCTCATTGTAATGGCCATACAGAGCTCTCCAACCAAGCGGCTTACTCTGAGTGAAATATACCAATTCCTCCAAAGCCGCTTCCCGTTTTTCCGAGGCTCGTATCAAGGTTGGAAGAACTCCGTACGCCACAACTTGTCTCTGAACGAGTGCTTTATTAAACTACCCAAGGGTCTGGGTAGACCTGGAAAGGGTCACTACTGGACAATCGACCCGGCCAGTGAGTTCATGTTTGAGGAGGGATCTTTCCGCAGGAGGCCGCGTGGCTTCAGGCGCAAATGTCAGGCTCTCAAACCCTCCATGTACAGCATGATGAACGGACTGGCATTCAATCACATACCCGAGACTTACAACTTTCAGGGGGGCGGCGGGGGCCTGTCTTGTCCTCCAAACAGTTTATCTTTAGAGAGTGGGATTGGGATGATGAATGGACATTTGGCCAGCAATATGGAAGGAATGGGCTTGGCAGGACACTCCATGTCACATCTGTCAACGAACAGTGGACATTCCTACATGGGGAGTTGCACAGGATCCTCGGGGAGCGAGTACCCCCACCACGACAGCTCTGCTTCGCCGCTTCTCGCCAACGGGGGAGTTATGGAGCCCCATCCCGTGTACTCCAGCACGGCGTCGGCCTGGCCTCCGGCGCCCTCCAACTCTCTCAACAACGGGGCGTCTTATATCAAACAGCAGCCGCTCTCTCCGTGCAACCCCGGTGCCAACCCGCTGCAACCCAGTTTACCAACACACTCTCTGGAACAGTCTTACCTGCACCACAACGGTCATGGCACCACCGACCTTCAAGGTAAGGATGATATGCGTATTAAAAACACTCTCTTTTATTTACACGTTTCATATCCTATTACGATCTAACGGCCAACTGATTTTAACCTACCACTGGAAGAATTTGCGCCTTTTTGAAGATGATTTTTCTGTTAATACATGTTGCGCAAACATTACATATATTTACGTTACTGTGCATTTAGATAAGTACTAAGTATGTCATATAGGATAATTGGTTAATTAAACGCATTATAAGTCGAAATAGGTAAAAGTGTAAATTAAGGCAATTTAACATTTCTTTAAGGTGCGATGTTGTAGGTTAAAAGAGGGTTAAACCACTGTGTATCTATAAAATTAACTTCGTACAGCAACATTCTACATATGCACACGCAGAAGTTATATGCCCGCCTGCTGTAATCACTGGGCAATAGCAAAAAAAGTCTCGCCACGAGCCCCGCAGCAGTGTGTGTGTCCGTGGGGATTTGCGTGCAAGCAGTCCAGCCGTCAATTAAATAAGATCCCACCCAGATCTTTAAACTTCCCAATCTTTTAGCTCAGTCCATTAAGACATTAATAAGATAAGACATTATCGCACACAACTTATTGCAATAATTTCAAGCTATGTAAAACAATTTGTGAGACATTTACGAAGCTCTTGTGTCGTAACAAGACACTTTAAATTAAAAAAACGATTTGGAATCAAGTACAGGCTATTTCAGAAATAAACCGTATTTAAATTTTATTTTGTATTATATCATTTAAACATTTTAGTAAATACAATACATTTAAATATAAATACAATATAGCCTTGATTGCATTTATTTGGGCCTACTTGACATTTAACTAATCTACATTGCTGTAAAGTGTTTTGTTTAAATTACTATTAAAATTAACAAGGCTTACCAAGTGTTAATTTTTCTTACCTTTGATAAAATTGTATGCTTTTTAAAAGATATTGACATGTTTATGGCTCCTTTGCAAATAATACGATTGTTTTCTCTAACACCCGTCCTTGAAATTACCAAGAAATCATGCGTTTTATATTTACGATTAGATGATATTAAGAAATGCAATGGATGCATAACTATAATGCCACGGATGCATGATGAGTGTATATCTGAAATAATAATAATAGCCTAATAAAAATATTTTTATTTTATATTTAAAGTTATTACCCTCGTAAGTATATTACGTTACGTAATCTTTCCGTCAAGAATAATTAGGCAATTCCTGGTAACTATATTAAAGACATGGTAAATTAAACTAATGAAAATAGCCTACCAGTTATTTCCAAGTGAATTTTTTAATAACTTCTTTTGTTTCGGCAGGTATTCCCCGCTATCATTCCCAGTCTCCCAGCATGTGTGACAGAAAGGAGTTTGTCTTCTCTTTTAACGCCATGACCTCCTCATCGATGCATTCACCAGGGAGCAGCTCGTACTACCACCACCAGCAGGTCGCCTATCAGGATATCAAACCCTGTGTGATGTGACAGCATTACAACATACAAAGCTCATTATAACAAGCAGGCGCGAACAACGAGAAACTCAAACCATGGAGTGCTCTTTTAGTGGGCTCCTGTGGAAAGGGACACGGATTAAAAATGACCGTCACGACTATTCAGAAGCTGACAAATGAAGCATCGATGTAAACATGACAAATCGTCATGAAGGAGCCGGCTCGGTACTTCATTTACATTTATATTTAGTCATTTTGCAGACGCTTTTATCAAAAGGGACTTACAAACGAACTTCCAGAGAACTTCAAAAGGAAAGCTTCAGCCTTTAAAAGCCAGAGAATGTCATTGCCAACAGCTCGGTACTAACTCTGCTGCCGGATGACCGCCACTCTTTGAGATGCAAAGATGAGTAAAAAGGCCGATCTTACTGTATTTTAATGTTGCATTGTCCTTCAAGAGGAGCTGGTATCTTAAGGACGAACGTTTGTCAATGAAACATTTCTTTTCGCTTTAAGAAGGTGAATGAAGGCACTTTTAAACTCGAAAGCGCAACTTATTTATTCTGTTCAAACGTTAAATTTTAGGCTACAGTTATAGCCGCAGTATTGACCGCTTTATTGGCAATATTTGCCCAATGTAACATGAAGATATATTATAAGCACTGTTAGTTATTTTGATTGTGTTAACTTAGTTATACCTACCCACATTGACACGTCTTATTCCCCAAGCACTGTATATAAACTGTACATGGTGTAGGAAATATCTTATAGTAGTGTTTTTCTGTTCCGATGGCTTTAAATGTTGTGTAACACTTCTAAGAAAATTAAAAAGTAATGGCATGGAGTTTGCAAAAAACTGTTCAAAACGTGATTTTTTTCTGAACGTCACAGGTTTTGTGGATTTGATCATACGCTTATTTGAGCATAATAGAAACTAGCATTACTGCATTAAAATAAACGTAACACAAACAAACACAGAATATAGCCTATAGAATAATAAATGAAGGCAATGATATTAGTCTTTCATGACAAGTAACAAAATATACTCATAAACATTTGAGTAAAATTAGAGGATGTAAATAAAAAGATAAAAAATAAACAGGCTATATCGCCATCTAATGTCTATGCGGCTCAAGGTCTGAGACTGATTCAGAGAATCCTTGGAGAACAAACCCTGCTTTGGTGGATCATAGAAAACTAAATAGCGACCGCAAACATAGCCCTACTCCTGACAAACAAGACATTTAGAGCGTCCTGTCATTTATTGACAGACATATAGGCCTACTATTTCTAATGAGGTATTGTTGCTGTTTTTTCAACATAATTTGTCTGCAACGAGGGAGAGTTGATGCTGTCTCTGAACATGTTCAATAGATTTTACATATTGAAACAAATACAAATTCTCATTGTGAAGTTTTCAAGTACAGTATGAGCTATACTGAAATGAAGAAAGAATAGATCAAATCAGTATTGGGTGAGGCTTAAAGATGTCTTCGAGTACCAATATGTTTTGACCATAATGTGAACTCAAAGAGAATCACTTATATATTAACATGGCCCGTCATCTTTTATCTAAAAAATAACCTTCTTAGTGTTATTTTGAGCATTTTTATATGTTACGCAGCTTCTGCCTGGGTCACAGATTTTAGGTTTATTTATAATGTATAGGTACAAATTACAATTTCAGAAAAGCGATAAGGCACTTACCATGTTGTGAACAGCCTCTCAGAGCTTATTGTTAAAAATACTTTTAAAACTTCAATAAAAACGAAAGCTTCCTCAAATCTTTAGAATAATTTTGATTAATATCGTTAAGAAAAACGACACATTTTACAGAACATTAGTTAACGTAAAAAATCCAGAGCCAGTTTTAAATAACAAATAATACCCAAAACATGGAAAAGGGTCAAATATACAATGCCAACAATAATTGCTGAATTGTATATGATTATATTTAAAGACACATGACATCATGACAGGACATTTGTAAAATAGATCTACCTCCATTAGTTCACGGTCGTATGCATGTGTGGCTAAAAATAACTACTACTAGTTTATGTTACTTGTTAAAAATATGACGATAAATTATATTAAGAACGACATAAATGTAGAAATTAATGAATGTAGAAAACAAACTCATTCTAATTTAATACACAAGAATACAACAATAATTTGTGTAGGCTATACTTAAGAGTTACTGACATTTACCACTTGTGAAATCCAGCCTTTACAGTTTTTCCTAAAATGTTCAAACTTTTTTTCAAACAGACTTTTACAATTAAATGTATATTTGATGTTTTCTGTAAGCTTGAGGACATCATACACACACGAAGCACCCAACAGACAATCAGGGCTTGTAAGAAGCCATGACCAACCACATGTATCATTTGCTTACGGAAAGTTTCGGACACTGTTCAAAGGTCATACAGAAAGTAAATCTATTCAGAACACAAACTGGTAAAACTTTATTTTCGTCAGTACTTAACTGTCGTTCTGCAAAACATGTTTTTACTGCTATAATGCATCAATAATGGTGTAGAAAGGTTACCAGGTAAGATAATATAACAATATTAGATTATGGATGATTTTATACATCCTGGAAGTCTTTTATCTTAATTCCCTCCTTTTCTTTGGTGTTCTGACTCTTGGCATATTCAGCTCGCAGGGTGTTGCCGTGAACAGTGAGGTTTTTAGAGCTTGGAGAGCATGCTCGGCTTTAGCGCTGTCAGCGTAATGCAGGAAGGCTCTTTGCTGCGCCCCCTGCCAGTTGATTCTCAAAGGAACGGCTTCCTGTTCTTTCAGCAGGTCTTTCAGCTCACTCACTCGCAATCTTGCGGGAATGTCGCCAAGGTATATAATGCTGCTGGGACATATATGAAACTTATCCTTAAATCTAGCATGTTTGTCACCTTCATAAGTCAAATGTCCCTGCTGCTGCTTACTTTTAGGATCACAATTAGGTTCCCATTTTAGATCAGGCTGGATTTTACTTTGACAGGCCTCTTGCAAGTTGTTATTCTCATATTCTCCAGCAGGTGGTGTTTTTAACGTCACATCTTTTCCTGCATTCTGCTCCAGTAATCTTAGTTTCTTCAAAATAGGTATTTTTGTCAGCACTTCTGTGTCCAGCTGGAAAAAACACAGAAATAGATTATTAAAATCGAGCTGTGATGGTTTTGGTCAAGGCAGTACCAGGATTTCAGCCAAAACAAAATACACTCAGATCAAAATGAAACTTCACACATTTGATTTAATTCCGGACTCTTTTTTAAATGCACTCAAAATAAAACTATCTATAATGTTTACTGATTGCATTTCACCACATACATTTAGAGGAAGAAAACATATTGCATTATTTCACAAATAGGAGCCTCAGAAAAAAGGCAGCAATCACATCATCAATGTCGTTGTAAGAACAATGTTGGTATCTGATATACCTTTCTGTTAATTTTAAGTATTGAAATAGACTACCTTTCTGTTGATTTTTTATGAAGATTCACCAAGTATGATTATGGAATATTAATTGTTGTAAACTTATAAAAAATTAGAAATCACATGTAATATAACTCAAACTGGAAATTGAATACACTTAAAAAATCCCGTAAAAAAAGGATAAAGTACTTGCAGAAAATTACCAGTACATTTTCCTTTTATTTTACGGACATTTCCGTTAATGCTAAAATGTAATTTAATGCCGTGCAAAATGTAAAATACAGGTAAAACAACTGAAAATGAATACAGAAAATGTATTTCATATTAATACAGTATATTGTGCCCTATTTTTACCTATTTTTCTTAGAGTGTAGTATTTTAAAGTAATAAAAAACAAATGATTTCTGGAATACTTGATAGGAAAAGTTTTTTCCTACTGATGGTTTGACTTTGTAAATATTTTAAATATTTTAAAACAATATGTAATGTCCAATAATTAACTTGTGTTGTAGCCATGTGTCAAGTTGGATGCCTTCAAAGAGCTCCCAAAGAAAACAATGTTTTCCAGCCCATATCCAGATTGATATACAAAAGATTTGTATTTTTCACCTTCTCGCTGACAATTTAATATTGAAATAGACTATTCCTGTTACTTCAGAAATTGATTCTCACAAGTTTGACAAATGCAACTTTCTCAAATATGTCACTGTTATTTTAAATCTTCACTTTTGTGTAGTAACTCATTAAATGAGTCGTGAGGCATCTGATGAATGTGTGGTAAAAATGTGTCCAAGTATGATGTGTCTGGACTATCCTCTCTTCCCTCTATTTCTCATAGGTAGTGGATGGCTGCACAATGGGATGGTCCTGAGTTTCTCATAGGTAGTCGGCATTAATGAAATCGCTTTGAAATATTTTAAATCTTAATTATCTGTCCATTTTCAATTTGTAGCAATAATCAATGAGATGTAACCCAAATCACAAGTCCAGTAAGGTGTACCACAGGGCTCAGTTTTAGGGGCTCTGCTCTTAGCACTATACGTGCTCCCTCCAGGACAGGGTTCCTCAAATCCTACCCTGGAGGTCCGGAGCACAGCAGAGTTAAGCTCCATCCTCGATCAAACTTGCCTACCTGTGATTTTATAGTGATCTTGAATACCTTAATTAGCTTGCTCAGGTGTGTTTGATCAAGGCTGGAGCTAAACTCTGCAGTGCTCCGGACCTCCACGGTAAGATTTGAGGAACCCTGCACCAGGAGATATAATTAAGAGACACGGACTCAACTTTGTGAGGCTTCAAGAAATTTGAACTCAGCAGTTCAATAGATTAATGGAATGCATGGCTGATATAAAAAAAAATGGAAGAGTAACAACTTTATATTAACTCGGACAAAACAGAAGAGTTACTTACTAGACCGAAAACTGCCATACTTTACAACCAAGAAAACTTCTTAAACTATTGACGGATGTTTGTTATGATCCTGTCTGTATCTCGCCTCTTTTGTAGGGTACCTTGTTCCCCTCTTGTTCGAATGTTATTCAGGCTCCTTGTTTGTTACCATAGACTTTAATCATAGACTACACCCTTATCATCTGTTGCCATATTCTGTTGCTATTCATTGATTCATTGCCATTTCACCTGTGTCTTGTTACCTCTGATTATCTTGCGTATACTTTATACCCCAGTGTTTGCCATATCCTTGTCGGTTATCGAATGTATTTGAGTTCTGTTTTGTTCTGTCTATGCCTTGCTATGCATAATCTTGTTTATGTTTCGTGTTATTGGATTATTTTAATTTAGATTTATTAAATATCTTAAAAGCTGCATTTAGATCCAGCCTCTCTGTTCCATGCTTGGAGCCTCTCATTACAGAATAACCGACCACTACTATGGATCTAGCAGCACATCTGTTATGTCTACGCCAAGGCCAGAGAACAATTGAGGACTATGTGAGTGCCTGCTTGGAATTTAGCAACCAATTTGATTTTAATGAGGTAGCGTTGAAGCAATTTTTTTGTTTCGGCCTTTGTAGGGAAATCTCTAAGATAATGCCACCTCATGTCCCACACTGGTCTCTGGGGCGATACATAGAATTTGCCTTGTGGCTGAGCAGATCCCCCTTCATTGTAGGACAGAAGGAAGAGGAAGCCATCCTTTAAGTCTTTTTGGAGGGCAATAGGCCTCAGGCTCCACGAAGCCAGAGTCTCCAGCCGTCATGGCCGCCAAGCCAGAGTATCCAGTCATCATGGCCGCCGACCCAGAATTTCCAGCCATCACGGATGCTTCGCCAATGGTTCTGGTGGCATCTGTTCCTGATGACCTGTCACTGGAGTCGGCTCTGTCGGTTGTGGCTGGGTAGTGTGTCTGGGCTGTGCGCTGCTGTGCCGCTCCAGAGGCCACAGGCAAGAAAGCTGCCCCAACAAAGTCTTCCAGCCCTGTCTGGCATGTCCAGACTTCCAGCCCTGCCTGCCACGTCCTGGCGTCCTGCTCTATCTGCGCCTCCCTGGCCATCTGACCCGCCTCTGCACCACGGCCCAGGCCCGTATCTACTCCACGAACCATACCAGGACCCAGGTCCTGTTCCACTTCACAGGCCTAGCCACTGTACCACTAACCATGGCCGAACTCTAGTTCTGTTCCTTTCATGGGCCTTGACCACCAACCCTCCCCTAGTTCCGCCTCCTCTCCACTGCCCTCCTGGACTTTTCGGGGCATCTGGAATCTGCCCTTAAGGGGAGGTTATGTCATGATCCTGTCTGTTTCTCGCCTGTTTTGTAGTGTACCTTGTTTCCCTCTAGTTCCAATGTTATTCAGCCTCCTTGATTGTACCTTAGACTTTAATCATAGACACACCCATCTCTTCTGTTGCCATAGCTATTCATGGATTCATTGCCACTTCACCTGTGTGTTGTTCCCTCTGAATGTCTTGCGTATTTATACCCCTGTGTTTGCCATAGTCCTTGTTGGGACTATGGCAAACATGACCATAGTCATGACCACCAGAGAAATATGACCATCGGACCATCCCAGCTCAGACCACTACATCCCCAACCAAGAGCAAAGACGGACTATTTGTCTTATTATTGCTGAAGTTACTATATTTGGTATTAAATGCTAAACCAAAACGACATGTCGGCAGTCTGAGTGCAGCTATGACACGTCAGAGGGGATCTGGCCCTCCCGGTTGAGCCTGGTTTCTCCATTAATCAATCATTGGAGTTTGGGTTCCTCGCCACAGCAGGGCAGTGTTGGCCTGCTCACCGGGAGACTGCATTCATTCATTCATTCATTAATTTATAAACTAGATATTATTTATTAGAATGATCTTACTCGTTGTATAAATACCATGCACTGTGCTGTGTTTTAACTTTTCTGTTTTTCCTGTTTGCCCCTGTAAAGCTGCTTTGAAACAATACACATTGTGAAAAGCGCTTTATAAATAAACTTGAATTGAATTGAATTTTTTATTGAATGTATTCAAGTTCTGTATTGTTCCGTCTATGCCTCGCTATGTCTGATCTTGTTTATGCTTCTTGTTATTGGATTATTTTCATTTAGACTTATTAAATATCTTAAAAGCTGCATTTAGATCCAGCCTCTCTGCTCCATGCTTGGACCATCTCATTACAATGCTTCATAAGACCCTCATCATCAGCAAAGAATCTTTGCATTTTAGTCGATATTCGTCATATGCGGTCACTATCAGATGCAGAGAAGATAATTCATGCATTTATGACATCAAGAATAGATTTTTGTAACGCACTACTAGGTGGTGGTCCTGCAGGCTTATTACAAAAACTCCAGCTAGTTCAAAATGCAGCAGCTCTTTTTTACACAAACATAAAAGTATTAGCATATTAGCCCGGTTCTATCAACATTTGACTGGTTACCTATTAAGCTTTTCATTAACTTGTGGTGGGGTCGATTTTGTCTAAGCGGGAGCGGGGGAGTTGCCGCCGTCCGCCAGAGGCCGAAGCCTGCGTCCGTCCCCCGAGGGGGAGGAGCAGGGGACGGGAGTGCCGACTGCGGCCACCGCCTGCCAGAGACCAGAGACTGCGTCCGTCTGCACAAGGGGGGGAGCAGGGGATGGGGAACCCGCCCCGACTCCCAGATAAAGGAGGAGCCACCGCCGGCCAAAGGAGAGTACTCCGGCTGGTTGAGAACCGAGCGGCTGCATGTCGGGGAACCGGACTATAATTTTTTTTTCCCTCTCTCCCCTCTCTCTTTCCGGTCGCTCCGAGGGCTCCCGTCTCCGTTGTCTCGTCTCGTCGCTGCATACCCCCCACCCCACCCCCCCCGAGGGAGGGGGAGGGAGCATGCACAGTCTCGGGGGTAACACCCGGCCTGTGAGGGGTGATGGGGGTATGTAGTGGAGTAGGCGGGGCGAGACCGTGGTTCGAGACCGGTGAGCCGTCCACCGAGGCCCCAGGGCCACCGCAAGGCAGTGCGAAGGAGAGTACTCCGGCTGGTTGAGGACCGAGCGGCAGCATGTCGGTGATCCGGACTATAATTTAAATATATATATTTTTTTTTTTGACAGTTAAAATAAAGATTTAATATAAATAATACTCAAACATAAATATAAACTTAACATATGTTCGGGCCCGGTCCTCTCTCTTCGACGGTCCGGTCGCCCGTTCTCTCATATGCTCCCAATCTCCTACGTGATTCGAGCCCGGTGTGCGCACAGCTGGCGCTCATTCACAATACCTCACCGGTCTCGAACCACGGTCTCGCCCCGCCTACTCCACTACATTGATGTCTGTGTTTTGTTGACAATGTGCTTTAGTTGAGCCTTCCCCTCCCCCCGCATGCGCCGTATGATTTCGTACAGCTGTATCCATCTTTTATAAATGTGATCAAACTAAAAACTCTTAGAAAATACGAAGTGTGTTAGGCCAGCTTTTATTATCATGCATTTTGTTATATCTGCGAGTCTGACCCAGCACCCGGAATATTATCAAAACACTTCAACACAGCATCCATTTGCGCTATTTGGGTCTATTTATGTTCTTATTGATTTTGTGTTATATCATCTGCCATGTTATGTGTTTATTATGCACTACTGATGTGCAGTGAAGATTCTCACCAGTGCACTGTCACAGGCCACGAAATACATCCGCACATCACCTGCAGTAGCAATTACAAATTGAGATGGCGACAAAGAGGCTTTAAATGCTTAAATGCGAAGGAGAGTTTTAAAGAGATGCTTTAAAGTTGTCATGAATTGGGCTTATGTATTGTTTTATACTGTTGTATGAGGTCTACTTATTCGCTTGGTTTTTACATTCAAAAACATTAAAATCAATAAGCAACAGGCTATTTTCTACCGAGGTTTTGAGGCCGGCTCTACAAATGCTCAGTTTTAATGGACGTGCCACATTGAAGACTTTGATGTTAACACACACTGCTGTGATTGGATAGAAGCTTGCATAGTAAATTTAGATAGAGCCTTCTGTGAATTTGGATGGAGACATAACGTTATGTTACACAGCCCTGTTCGCACGGGATTAGTGTTATCTGGGGACATTGTGTATAAATGACCTCCAAACATCTGTATTTCATGTGCCGCATTCACACGGGATAAATGAAGCCTGTGATTTTACTCAAATTTACGGATTTATTTCAAAAGCCTCTATTATTAGCAAACACAGAAAAAACCTTGAAAAATTATACAGTTGAAAGAAAAAGTATGTGAACCCTTTGGGCTTACTTGGATTTCTTCATAAATTGGTCATAAAATGTGTTCTGATCTTCACCCCAGGTTGGCTGACTCCTGGCTCCAATTAGCTCTTGGAGAAGTCATAAGCCTAGGGTTTCACATACTTTTTCTACCCTGCACTATGAATGTTTACATGTTGTGTTCAATAAAAACATGAAAACATATAATGTTTGTGCGGTTCAGATCAGAACACATTTTATGACCAATTTATGAAGAAATCCAAGTAAGCCCAAAGGGTTCACATACCTTTTCTTTAAACTGTATATCACATTTACATTTATGCATTTGGCAGACGCTTTTATCCAAAGCGACTTGCATTGCATTATCCTATTCATTGTTAATGCAATGCTCTTACCACTGAGCTACAGGAAAGCTATGAGCCCACCAAATCACAGAGATGCTAATTCGCACGGGACTTATATTATCACAGGACCTCTGTGTTCATCAAAATAATGTAGGTAATCGTGTGGGAATTTTTACTTTACAAATTACAGACAGGCTGATTTGCACAGGATTAAGAAAACATACAATCTTCTGACACTTACAGAACTGAAACTGTTGGCTTAAAATGTATGCCTTAATTCGTCCCCCCTTTAAAGTTAGGGCTCTCTGTGCCGTATGATACAGAACTTGTTTTCTCGCTAAATTCACATGTAAAAACAGACTATGCAGCAAATTATCTGGTGAGCAGACAGAAGCAATCTGCGATGAGTCAGTATGGATGAGCTGTTTAACTTTCTTTGTTTTAACTGTCTTTTCTCGCATATGAATCAAGTTTTGTTTGTTTCACTGTTTTTGAGTTGTCTGTGGACATGTTCTGACCATAAGTGAGACTGTGGTCTGTGGACATAAATCAAGTTATTAGTATTGAAGATACTGAAATATATGTATATGTTATAATATCTGTAATGGCTGTTATGCAAAAAGGAATTAACCAAAACTAGAAAAAATATTTTTGGTTAAAAAAGGTTCCTGAACCCTGCAGCAGACTCGAAATCAGCATTTGTCCACGTCACACTGTTGTCATGCGGTTTCTATATCAGTAAAGGCGGTAACGCCTATATATGGCGCCATTCCCAGGCGACTGCACAGCCCCGTGTCATTGTTTAGAATGGCAATTTTCTCAGGATTTACAAGTAGTTGGGAACTTTTGAGATATTGTAAGTACTCAGCTGAACAAAATATATAACACTGGCCTAGTGGTTTTTGGATATTTTACTGCATAATTTGTTACAAACTGTTCTTTAAAATTCTTTAATGAATACAAATTACAAATTGTCCAGTACAGATTTACAAATTTAGTATTTGTCCATTTGGTTTGCCCATGATAATATGTACTTTTTAGTTTGTGCAGTCACATTTAGAATCATATTATTTATGCGTTTTCGTATGATAAGCTGTTTTAGTAAACATTATTTTTGTTAGTAAATCACTCATTTATTAAAAAAAGAAAAACACAGCGTTTCCGTGTTATATATTTTTGACAGCTAGATTGTTCCAGAGCCACCTGTTACTCTTGGTAAATAATTTTTTACGTCAATCAAAATTAGAATTGAATTTTACACATAATTGTTCTTACTGTCAGTTGAATCTATTTTTTTGTCTTTCAGTCTTCATTAGCTAAATTGTGTTAATTAATTTATTATAGTTTACAGTTAAGTTAAAATCTAATTTTAACTACAAGCATGCTTTGGTCCCCGAGACATGTACTATCGGCACTGCTTTTAATACTTCATAGTAGTTTCGTTAAAGGAGTTCACAGATGGGTATGTGGCTCTTTTAGAAGAATTTGAGGAGTGCTGGTCTTGATTGGTCTCGCACTGCCTTGGTTTCAGAATTTATCTTGGTATAGGTGGTCTTGACTACAACTTTACTCTGATCCAACAACAAAGAGGCATCATTGACATGATTTTAATCACTTCTAAAGGAGTTACCAGTTATTCTGACCTAAAATTTAGAACCACAATTATCAATATTGTATCCATAGTACTTCATCCCACACCACGATAACACGCGGTTGTGCTATTTCTTATAGTGACAGAAAGAATACACAACTATACCTTTGACCATATGATGCCCTGAGGTTTGGGCCGTTTACATTCAGTTTGGATGATTCTCGTTGGCGTTAGAATAAAGTCGACTGTGATATCATGATCTTCAATGAGTTTCTCTGGAATGTCCATGACCTTAAGAAATTAGACAAACACATCATCATCACTGTAATGCTTGGTTTAGATGTTTAAACTGTTATTGTTTCATAAAAAGACTTTTATGATTTATGACTGGTTAAAGTTACATTGCTAACCTGGCAGTCATGAACGATAGTGACGATCACGGTGGAGTCACACACAGCTCCCATGCATGCCATCATGGCATATTCCATGTCCGCGAAACCCTCACCTTTTCCAATTCTGTAACCTGATAATATTGCAAAACTTCCATTAAGGTATAATCTTAATAGCATCTCAATGCATACAAACACTGAGTTTAACAGTGGTATAAATTAGATTTTTAGGTAACAAGGTTTTATTAAGGTTTAATGGCATTTTACAGGGGTTTAAAGGTTTTTTTTTACCATTGAGACAATAGAATTCTGTATATTTTTATTTAAAAAGTAAGTAAACAAATTCTACAGACATGAAAAGACAATACAGCAAAAATTGCTTTTTTACAAAAGATGGTTCACTCACACAATTTTTTCGCTATAATAAAGGGTCTTAATAAGATATGTTTTAGTCAAATGAGCACTTAAACAGTACTAACAGTTGTAAACGGTCTTTGAATTTAATTGTAAAAACCTTAAATATTACTCACATTTCTCACCTTGTTTCAATCAATAAATTCAGGGCTCCAGACTGCATTTTGCGACCAGTTTTCAAGACAATGCGTTCATTTTTTACAAGTACTCGCGCATGTGCGACCTGCAAATTTGGAATTTCTTCAAGTTTTTATTTCATCTGGAAAGACGAGAAGAATCGGCAGCACGCACACACACACACACACACACACACACAACTATTACTACGAGTTGCTGTTTGATGTTACTGATTTCTTGAAACCGCGGACGAACAATTTGAAATAGGAGACGTTTAAACGAAATTTACCGCGGAGGAGTTCAGGAAACTTAATCTAACTGTGGATTACTTGAGACATCGCTGAATCATTTCAAATCCGTTCACCATAAGAACGAAAGACAGGCGAATGTTATGATAAGTTATATTTGACGTTACGTGTTATGAACATGAGGAAAGTCTCCTTAAAATCATTGTAAGAACATAACACGAAGCCTTCCATTTTGCTTTAATGTGTAACGCTGTAAATAATTAAATTACAAACTGTTGTGTTCATGAGTAATGTGCAATGTTACTATTTGTGTATACTATTTTCAAAGAGTAATGCCTTGCTGTTGTCACGTGATGAGAGTGACTTATGTACGTAGTTACGTAGATACGTACGGAAAGAGAAGAAGTTGAGTAAAGAAAGTTACGGATTCACTACTCTCGTGTGGCCTGTATTATTCTTACGTTATCTTGATAACACCACAAATTGGCGACGAGGATTACGTTTTTGACTTTCTGCTACTTCTGGTCGCGAAGATGGCTGTTGCCAACGTGCCTTTTCAGAGTTTTTTCCTGCCTTGCCCCGGTGAGCCTGCAATGCCGTTCACCACATGGCTGCAGATCTTTGATAACTATCTGCTTGATAACTAACAGAGCTGTTACGATTGCGAGCCAGATTGAATCTGCTGCTAATCAGGCTAAATTTATTTCAAATGACCGTCAAGCCACCGCCCCCGTACAAGCGGTACAGCACGTGAAGCGCAGGAGAGCAAAAGCATTCCGCGCACCTCCTACTTCTGTTACCAGAGAGTAGTCGAAGTCTTGCTTTCGCTGTGGCTCGGAAACTAACTTAGCTAATGCTGCGAACTGGCCTGCAGCAACTGCAACTTGCAGACAGTGTAAGAAGGCTGGACATTACGCTAAAGTTTGCCGATCGACACAACAAACTACACGCGAAGTTCATGAAATTGAATTACCTGAAGTTACTGTTCTGTACACGGAATGCCTAGCTCGTTCTCCCAGCATCACAAGTACAGTGACAATATCTACCTCTGCAGATCAGGCTTGTGTGGTGAATTTAATGGTCGACACTGGGTCTTCTGTTTCTATCTTACCCCACAGCACTTATACATGCCATTTTAGTGATGTTGCATTGTCACAACCGTCTGCCAGGCTTGTGACGTACTCAAAAGCTCAAATTCCGGTCCTTGGGTGTTTGTCAGCCAACGTGTCATTGCATGATCACAAAGTTCCTGCTACTTTTTTCATTGTTGATAAAGGCACACCACTAATGGGGAGGTCTCTTTTGTCTGCACTACATGTAAGGATTGAGAACAACCAAGTACTGCCTCCTCATGGCCTCTCTGAGTTGGCCCCTATGCCAGTGTTACAGTGCACTACTGCTGATCTAACTGAGTTTGGACATGTTACAAACTTCGTACACTGCGTGAAGCTGGATGAAACTGTCTCACCGATACGCCAAAAACTTTGCCGTCTGCCACTTTCAATACGAAGCACTGTGTCGGCGGAATTACAGTGCTTACAAGCAGCTGGAGTAATAGAACACATTGATGCTTCTGCCTGGGTGTCACCGATTGTTGTCACGCAGAAAAAGTCGGGAAAAATAAGGATGTGTGTTGACCTCAGAGAGCCAAACAAAGCTGTAATCGTGGAGTCTTTTCCATTACCACATATGGATGAATTACTCGCTGCTCTAAACGGGTCTAGTGTTTTCACTACCATTGATCTGTCTAATGCCTACTACCAGGTACCGCTGCACGAGGACAGTCGCGACCTAACAGCTTTTATTACTCATGATGGACTGTACCGATTCTGCAGTGTTCCTTATGGATTAGCCTGAGCACCTGCAGCTTTTCAGAAAATTATGTCCATTGTCCTGGCTGGCTTGTCAGGAGTTGAAAATTACTTGGACGACATCATCATCCATGGACGCGACATGTCTTCACACGACAAAACACTTAAAGTGGTCTTACAGCGTCTAGAAACGGCCGGCTTACAACTCAATAAAGACAAGTGTTGTTTTCGTCAATCCAGCCTGCTGTTCTTAGGACATACAGTGTCAGCAGATGGCCTTAGGCCTGATGAGTCGCGTGTTCAGGCCATGCTCAATGCCCCTGAACCTTCGGACGAATCTACCTTACGCTCCTTACTTGGACTTATGTCGTGGTACAGTAAGTTCATTCCTGATTTTGCCACTGTGGTAGCTCCGGTACGTGCATGCCGCTGCCGGACGGACCATGGCAGAAAGTTGCTGAGGACATAGTCGGACCATTTGACACTGCAGCTTCTGATTGCAGGTTCGCTATAACTTTGATTGATTATTACAACAAATGGCCTGAGGTCTCCTTTACCCATACCGTCACTGCTGACTCCGTGATTTCATTTCTGTCTTCGGTATTCAGTCGCCATGGCAACCCCTTGAGCATAGTGACTGATAATGGGGTTCAGTTTACATCTGCTGCCTTTTCTGCTTTTCTAAAAAAACTGAACATTCGTGACCATCGTTCCTCTCTCTACTACCCAGCGGCTAATAGTGCTGTGGAGTGGTTTAACCATGTACTCAAAAATACTGTTCAACTGGCCATCCAACAACATCAACCTTGGAAACCTTTTGTAACTGACTTTTTGCAAGTGTACCGTGCCACTCCGCATGCTGCAACTGGTTCTTCACCTTTCCAGCTCCTTTATGGACGGAGAATGCACACTAGGCTTTCTTTTCTGCCATCTCCTCCTGTTCCCGTTTCCACTGATGTGACTGTTCGCAAGAGGGTTACGCAGTTGCAGCGCAAAATGAAACTGTATACGGATGCGAAGCGGGGTGCGCGCACTCCCTGCTTTCAGGAGGGGGATAAAGTCCGAGTACGGAACCCTCTGCATGTTCCTAAGGGGCACAGGAAATTCACAGATCCCCTCACACCCAAACAACTGGGTGTAGGTACATATGTTCTTAGTGATGGGAAAACATGGAATGCTTCCAAACTCACTGCATTTCCATGTACAACAACAACCCCTGCTGAGAACACTGGTAACTCTGCAAATAGGCCTACACGTAATGTTCACAAACCCAGTTGGCTAAATGACTTTGTCACTTAGATTCGATGTACTGCTGCATATCTGATGTATTGCATGCACTTTGGTTGTTATATTACCACGTTGTTCTTCTTGAACCAATAAGTTTTATTAACAGAATTATTGCAGTCTGTTTATTGTTGTTACATGTTGCACTGGGTTAACAATTGTTAAAATTAACAAAATTCCTGTACTTATACTGACTTTATAAGTGTATAGGTGTAGTGATTACTTTTTCATGCCTGGTTACTCCATCCACTTTGTATTCTTAAAAAAAGGGAAAATGTTGTGTTCATGAGTAATGTGCAATGTTACTATTTGTGTATACTATTTTCAAAGAGTAATGCCTTGCTGTTGTCACGTGATGAGACGTGACGTATGTACGTAGTTACGTACGGAAAGAGAAGAAGTTGAGTAAAGAAAGTTACGGATTCACTACTCTCGTGTGGCCTGTATTATTCTTACGTTATCTTGATAACACCACACAAACTTTTGGAGAAGCACAATTTCTGATAACACTGCAGAATAACACTCTATAACACTGCGGTCCGCCTAAGAAACATTGGCTCGCCATCACCTGGAGCTCCGGTGCTTTCTCACACATTCCACGCCCCTGGCTCTTGGCCAACGGCGCCTCCGTCGACCACTAGCGTGAGGCTGCTTCAGTTTGCAATGCAGGCGCCGGTCCTCGGCCATTTCCCTGCCCCCTTAGAAGCTGCCGCCAGTGCGAGCATGACTTCGCTAGCCGCTCAGGTGGCTGCCATCCCCTCCCTTTTCTCTCTTCCGTAGAGCCGATCAAACTTCTCATTGGCCACGGCGACAGCAATGCCAGTGCCGGTTAACGCATAAGCCTTGGAACCGCTTCCAGTTTCGGGGAACATCAGATCTTAGATCTTGACAGGTGCGGACACGGATCTTTATTTTCTCCTCTCACTTTTATCACCCCCGTCAACTGAGCGGCAGATCACTTACGGCGATCTATCGCGCACGTTTAAAAATCCGTCACCCAACCACACCCGCACGCTGTCTTTCCCCGAATTTACTGTCGCTTTTTGCCGCTACACTGAGTTTCCTCATAGGAGACGCGAGCTGGGCGATTACCTCGCCATCGTGGCAGAGCTTGCTCTCTCCTATGGGGTCGCACATTTCTACACATATCACAATTTTTTTTCCGCCTAATGTGCCATTCGAGTGGCTCAGTGGAACCAGTGCCCCTACTGGGGGGCACTGGACACTGAGCTGCATAATAGGGTTTTCCTGGGAGTCCGCAATATTTCCTGCGCGGTATGTCGATCTGTAGCGCATTCCACAATAGATTGTCCCCTAGTCACTCCCTCTCTTCCCCCATGCCCAGCTTCGCCTCCCAAATCCACTTCCTCTGTTCCGCGCCTTCCAACCCGCCCATCTTACCAAACCCATGGGCAACCCAGCAATTTGGAGGCTTGCAGGTACTTCAATGTTGGAAGATGCACCAGGCAGCATTGTCGCTTCCTGCATGTGTGCTCATTTTGCAGCAGCGCACACGCTCGAATTGTGTGCCCAATGTCTCAAAAGCAGAATAAAAATCTTAAAAATTACCTCTCGACTCCGTGAACATTTCTTGTTTGTCATTCGAATTGTCTTCGCACCCCGACATTCAGTTCACAGACTATCTTCTGACCGGTCTCTCGAACGGCTTCGACCCCGGCATTATCAGTCTTCCATCACACAGCTTAATATGCCATAACCTCTAGTCTGCGCTCGCCGAACCAGTGTCTGTCGATCTCCTTATAAAAAAGGCAAAATGCGCCTCATATTCGATCTCTCGTCACCACACGGCTCTGCCTTTCCTAACATTAATAGCCTCATTCCGATCGAGGAATTTTCCCTGCACTACCATAACATCGATCAAGCCATCACTTTAATAAAACATGCCGGTTGTGGCGCTTGGCTAGCCATAGTTGACATCACATCCGCATTTAAAGTCTTGCCAATCCACCCAGACATCTGGCACCTTTTCGGCATTCGATGGCGCAATAAATTTTACCTTTCTGTCCGTCTCACTTTTGGCATCAGAAGCAGCTCAAAAGTTTTCGACATGTTGTCGAAGAAGCACTAGGGCGCTGGACATCGGGAGCTTTCAAGAGCTACATCAGGTCTAAAGAATCCATCCTTCACCCGCATTGGCGCGAACCTCCTCCATGTCAGCCTAAATCTGCCTAACAGGAGATCTCACCACCGCAGCAACTGCCTCAAGGGCCAGTGCCCACGTCACGGGCTATGCAGCAGCAGACTCTACAGCAGAAGCATTGCGTTGGGGTTATGCCTACTCCGGCAGCTTTTTGGGGGTGTGCTCTGGGCTCAGACCGGTTCTGAGCTTGGCGAACTCACCCGTACCAAGGTAGAGTGTTTCAGGTTCTGATAGATCTGGCGAGCTCGAAGCCTGCTTCCCGGACAGCACGGCAAATACGCGTAACCTTCGTTACCAAGCTCTATAATTATCCCTATCAACATCACTGTTATCTGCGCAGGTGAACTCGTAAAATGATGTTTAATTAACAAAGTTCGGGAGGAGCCGGAGCATATAATCAGCCGGCTGGTCTATAATCAGCAATCACAGCGTATACACAATTAGTCCTAGCGAGCTCGCTAATAAGTAGGGAAACCATCTTACCTGCTCGATCTCCTAAGATTAAGCATCCCTCCTCCACCCCGGCTCCTCTCCCAAGCTCAATATCCCGCAGGAACCCCGGGGGTGTGCTCTAGGCTCAGACCGGTTCCGAGCATGGCGAACTCACCGGTACCAAGGTAGAGTGTTACAGGTTCGGATAGATCTGGCGAGCTCGGAGCCCGCTTCCCGGACAGCACGCCAAATATGAATAACCTTCATAACCAAGCTCTATCATTATCCCTATCAACATCACTGTTATCTGCGCAGGTGATCTCGTGAATTAACACCAATCAATAACGAAGTTGCTCTTTTTAAATAAGCAGAACCAAATCTGGTCTCATCAACTTATTTTTTAGTATCAGTAATACAGTTCTTTTGGGGAAAATGTGAATAAATGCATTGATGACTGATCTTAAGATCTTAACCTAATTTTTTTGCTTGCTCTCCTAAAAATTTCAGTCAGGGGCTACAGTGCTCCTAGTTAGAAAAGTTAGTCTGGAGCCCTGAAATTATTTGTTTTTGCAACATACCATTGTTTTTTTTATTGTCTTAATTGTTAAAATATATGTTATATAAAAAGTGTTATTGTTTCCATACCCTAGGAACATCTGGGACACAGGACAGATATAGTGAGATTTACCATTTTCAGATACAGCAACAGATCCAATCACGACAAGATTCACCTGAACACTGTCTTTCAAACCAACAGGGACACTGAACTCTTTAATGCCCTTAAATCACAGAGAATATTTTGATTAAAACCTCAACAGATCAACTGAATATCAGGGATCTCCAACCGTGTTCCTAGAGGGCTATATCATCCTGCAGACTGCAGCTCCAACCCCAATGAAACACAGCTGAAGCAGCTAATCAAGGTGTTCAGGGTGGCTTATTACAGCCAGATGTGCTGAAGCAGGGTTGGAGATCCCTGCTATAGATCATATTACCTCAAAGAAAGCATGCATGTGTAATGAAGTTACCTGTGAAGTTGAACAAACATGCAATACTTGTTTGGTTGCACCTTTTGGAGGAACAATCTTGTTAAACAATCCTGTTTTCAGACGAGGTGTTGGAACAAGCAATGTTTTTCCTGCCTGTATTTGAATATAAAATTGGATATGAATTAATTGTGATTCAGTAGCTCAGCTGGTTTTGAACATTGCATTTGTAGTGCAAAGATCATGGAGAACACACATCCTGATAAAATGTATAGCACCGTCACTTTGGACAAAAGCACAAAGAAATAATCGTATTGCCTTCGTGGTCTGTTAAAATACATTTACATTTAGAAGACACTTTTATCCAAAACGACTTAAAATCTGGGTAAACAATGGAAGCAATTGGGTCAAACATTAGGATTACAAAAAGCATAAGAGCAATAAAAACATGTCTCACAAAGCCTACTACAGTGTACAGAACCAAGTTTAGTTTATCTAAGTTTAAATAAGCATGCATTTTATTTTTAGATATTGTAGAAAAGAAGGTGCAGAGGGAAGATATGTGTTCCCTTCTGTCGGTCTCTCGATGTTGTGTCGAACCAACAGATGAGGTTCGCCCTTGAGAACCTATCACTTCGACTGATTTGAATCCGGCCAATAAAATTGGCGGATGAAATTTGCATGCCGGACTCCGCTATGGATATCCGGGTATAAAAGGGAGACGGCTTGCTGCATTCATTCATCTTTTGTTCTTCGGAGCCTTCACATTCTGATATCTTTCGCAGAACTTGATCTACGATCTCTAACTACTGGACTTACGACGTGGTGTAGCGGACTGTCCCTTCCTGCAGCCACTTCCCCTGGGCGTCTCGGTGGTTCCAGAGGTGTTGAAATGAAATAAAATTAGCAAATTTCTCCAGCGTGGCATGTCCCGCTGTTCTCGTGGGTTCGATACCCTCATAGAGGAGGGGGACGGACACGATGTCTTTCTTAAGTGTCTGGGTGTCCAGCACGCTGAGGCAGCAACCACCTCGTTGGCTTCCCGTGCAGTGACGACAATGGCCAAGGCCTTGCCATCCGCTAGTGCGAGCAGCGAGGATGATATGGGGACCTCTGTGAGCATCAATCCCTTCATAAGCTCACGGCTGTAAACACAACTCGCCCGACGCCTCCTCTTGTGGAGTCACCAGGTGATCCTTTCCCTGAAAGCCACATACATGGGGGAGAGAGGAGACTTCACCCCCGCGCAGTCCAGCTCATTTGGGTGCAATTCGGGCGGGCTCAGGTAGACCTGTTTGGCCCCCCTCGGCACGGATGCTCTAGCGCACAGCTGGCTGCGGGACAAGCGGAAGTACGCCTTCCCCCCAGTGAGCCTCAACGCACAGACACTGTGCAAGGTCCGGGAAGAGGAGCATCAAGTGCTACTAGTTGTGCCGCATTGGCCCAACCAGACTTGATTCTCAGAGCTAATGCTGCTGACAACAACTCCCCCCTGGTCGCTTCCCCTGACGAAGGACCAGCTTTCTTAGGGGAAGGGCACGTTGTGGCAGACCAGACATCTGGAACCTCCATGTCTGGCCCCTGGACGAGACAAGGAGACCCTGAGTGGCCTACCCCCAGCGGTGGTTGAGACCATTATTCAGGCTAGGGCCCCGGCCACTAGAAGGCTATACGCATATAAGTGGCGCCTCTTGTCGTCCTGGTGTTCTTCTCGCAGAGAAGACCCACGGAGTTGCTTGATTGGGAATGTGCTGTCCTTTCTACAAGAGAGACTCGAGACTAACCTCTCCCCTTCCACACTGAAAGTGTATGTAGGCGCAATAGCCGCTCATCACGACTCAGTCACTGGAAAGTCTCTGGGACAGCACGACCTGATCATCAGGTTCCTAAGGGGCGTGAGAAGGCGGAATCCGCTTCGCCCGCGCTCCATACCCTCGTGGGACCTTGAAGTGGTCCTGGAGGGCCTTAAGAGACCCCCCTTTGAGCCCCTCAGAGATGCAGCTCTTCCTAAGCTCACGATGAAGATCGTTTTCTTGGTAGCGCTCGCTTCCATCAAGAGGGTAGGGGACCTAGAGGCATTCTCCGATTACCTACAATTTGAGCCCGGCGACTCTCACGTGATCCTGAAACCCCGGCCTGGCCATGTGCCCAAAGTTCCCACCACTCCTTTTTGGGACCAGGTGGTGAACTTGCAGGCGGTCCCCGCACACAGAGCTTAAGGAGCTCTGATCAGCTCTTTGTCTGTTTTTGAGGTCAGCAAAAGGGTAGAGCTGTCTCCAAACAGAGAGTAGCATACTGGATTGTGGACGCGGTCATGATGGCGTACCAGTCTCAGAATCGGTTCGGTTCGACACAACATCGAGAGACTGACAGAAAGGGACCGTCTTGGTTACGAATGTAACCTCAGTTCCCTGATGGAGGGAACGAGACATTGTGTCCATCTTGGCACAAACACGTGCCAACCGCTGCAGCAGTCGTGAGAGGCTCTCAGGCTCCTCAGAACAAAAGGTGAATGAATGCAGCACGCAGTCTCCCTTTTATACCCGGTTATCCGGGGAAGAGTCCGGCATGCAGATTTCATTCACCAATTTCATTGGCCTGATTCAAATCAGTCGAAGTGATAGGTTCTCAAGGGCGAACCCCATCTGTCTGTTCGACACAACGTCTCGTTCTCTCCATCAGGGAACTGAGGTTCCCTTTCTGTCGGTCTCTCGACGTTGTGTTGAGAACGACAGATGGGTTCGCCCTTGAGAACCAATAAACTCTGACTATATCTATAACTCGGATATCCGGTATAAAAGGAAGCCGGCGTGCATCATTCACTTACCTTTTGTTCTTTGTCAGAGCCTTCGCTCATGACTACGAACAGAACGAATTCAATGAATTCTTCTTCTTCTTCTGCCGGATCTACGACGTGTTACAGCGTCTCGGCGGTTCCGGAGATGTTAGAGATTTTTTCTAAAAAAGTCCTTTTCAGGACTGACTGAGCATTCTCCAGCGTGGCATGTCCCGCTGTTCTCTTGGGTGCGGCACCCTCATCGAGGAGGGGGATGGACACGATCGCTGCGTGAGGCGTCTGGGCGTCCAGCACTGCGGGCAGATTGTCATTCAGAAGTTGCGGTCACGGGTGGCTGTCTTCCTACTGGAACCAGCCACCATTTCTGCTACCTGGGCTGTGACATCTGTGGCTACGGCCCTGATTACCACCCACGTTAGCAGTGTTAGTGATATGGGGAACTCTGCGAACGTAAACCCGCCAGCCAAGTGCTCACGGGCCAAACGCACCCCGATTCGCTTTTCTGAACGTTCCCCAACCGGCGGTGGCATACCCTCCAGATTCTCACGCACACACTCGTAAACGATGTGTGACGTAGATGAGATGTCGCTCGCAGCATCGGAGGGAGACTGACATCCGACTCTGACGAATCTGAGCTCCACCCACAGCGGTCGAGTTCAGGAGGAAGCAGAAGCGATGTCATCCATGCTAACCCAGAGATGCGTGGTTCCTGAGGTCGGAGCGTGGTGCAAACCGCGCCCATCCCGGGTGCCATGTTTTTCCCGGAGGTGCATGAGGAGCTATGTAAAACTTGGAACGCTCCATTCACGGACCGTTGCAGTGAAATTAGTTCCGGCACCCTTAATTCCCTCGTTGGTGGAGCAGCCAAAGGCTACGTCGAGATCCCCCAGGTGGCTCGGGCGCCTGCGGTGCACCTGTGCCGCAAGCGGCTACCTCCTGGGGGGGAATCGGCCACGCCTACCGTCCAAAGCGTGTGGGACTTCAGCATCACTGGTGTCGAGGCCTTACACTGCCGCGGGCCAGGCTGCCTCCTCTCTACGCCATGGCCATCCTGCAGGTCCGACAGGCCAGGGTGTGGAGAGAGCTCAACGAGGGGTTGACTAAGGTGGCGGTGCGGGCCCTGGGTCGGACGATGTCCACGGTAGTGGTCCAGGAGAGACACCCCCGGCTATACCTTGTGCAGAAGAGTGACACCAAGGAAGTCCGCTTTCTTGATGCACTCATCTCGCAGGGTGGGTTGTTGGTAACACCGTCGAGGACTGCACTCAGCAGTTTTTGACGGTGAAGCAGACAGTGTCAATTAGCCTCACGCCGCGACTCGGCCGCCTACAGGCCTCCGAGATCTCACGTGACGTCTGCTTCCCTGGAACCCAGGACCCCTTCGACATCGGCTCCGGTTCCTGTGCCCCCACAGGCGGCACCCCGGAAGCAGAGGTCGAGGGGGAAACCTCCACCCCGTCAGCAACCTTCTCTCGAGAAGGGACACTGACGAGAAGACCCAAGGGAGAAAACATCAGGGCCCGAACCTTCACAGCCACGGCTCTGATCGTCACCAAAGCCGGGCCCTTTTCAGGGCTTGGCGCCCACTACTCGCAAAGTTTTCTGTTCTCCCCGGGTGTACTTGCAGCCTATCGCACACTCCACTGGACTGTGCACGGCGAACCGACCTCACACCCTGGCGAGGCGTGAGGTCGTACACAAACAACAGCTGTCACCACTCTCAAACAGACAGTGTGTGCCATTGTCCCGCCAGGCAGGTAAAAAGGCGGAGCCAACCTTCCCTCCGGGGACCCCCGTGACATGGTTAGCTCTGCCAGCCGACGAACCCCCCCCGTGGGAATGATGAAGCAGACCGTCCCCTTGGTCACCCTGTCACAGTCCCTGGGAGCTCGAGAGCTGCCCACACTGTCTCGTTGGCTAATGAGGGCGGTCTGTCTTGGTTACTCAATCCAGTTCGCCAGAGACTCTCCCAAGTTTAGGGGCATCATCTCTCCCTCTGTCAGAGGCAGGGACGCCTCCGTACTTCGGGTAGAGGTCACCACCCTTCTGGCAAAACAGGCATCGAGTTCGTCCCTCAAAAACAAGATGTTCAGTGGGTCACGACCCGCACTTCATCATTCCAAAGAAAGACGGCGGGTTGCAAAGGTCTGCGTACCCTGAACAGGACACCTTCACAAGCTGCCGTTCAGGGTGCTCATGCAGAGGCGCGTCCTGACATCTATCAGATGTTAGGATTGGTTCGTGGCAATTGACCTGAAGGACGCTTACTTTCATGTCTCGATCCTCCTCGACACCGGCTGTCCCCACGGTTCGCGTGCGAGAGGCGGGCATATCAGTACAGAGTCCTCCCTTTCGGTCTGTCCCTGTCTCCGCGGTCTTCACGAAGATCGTGGAAACCGCCCTTACTCCCTGAGGGGAGGAAGGCGAGCGGGTACTAAACTATGTCAGCGACTGGCCTATCTTGGCACACTCGTGATATCTGTTATGTACACAAAGGGACCTGGTGCTCCGCACCTAGATCGATTGGGACTCCAGGTCAACCAAGAGAGGGGCAAGCTCTCTCCAGTGCAGAGCATCCTCTTTCTCGGTATGGAACTCAACTCTGTCACCATGTCGGCGCTACTGTCCGCAGTTCGCGCCCAGCCAGTGTTGAACTGCCTGGAACATTTTCAGGCAGACAGCGGTCCCCCTGAAATAATTCAGAGGCTCCTGGGACACATGGCGTCCTCGCGGGTTGATGCACATGAGACCGCTCAAACACTGGTTTCAGAGTCGAGTTCCGAGGAGAGCGTGGCATACCGGCAGCAGGCGCATGGTGATGACGCCCTGCTTCTGACCACCATAACCCCTAGTCTTCCATGACTTTTTCGACGGACTCAGGTCCCTCTGGGCAGGTTATGAGACAGGTCGTGGTGACGACTGACGTCTCCCTGCAGGGGTACGGTGCAGTGTGCAACGGGCACGCAGGCGGGGCGTTGGACGAACCCCCGCCTGCGCTGGCATATCAATTGCCAAAAGTTGTGGGCTGTGCTACTTGCACTGAGCAGACTACGGCCTCTCGTGCGAGACAAGCACGTGCTGGTCCGAGGACAGCACTATAGCTGTAGCGTACACAGATCGTCAGGGTGGCGTTCGCTCACAGCAGCTAACACAACTTGCTCGACGCCTCCTCCGGTGGAGTCAACACGTGACCCGTTCCCTGCGGGCCACACACACACCCCGGGCCAGCTGAACTAGACAGCCGACGTGCTTTCTCGCCAGTTTATGCCTCGTGGAAACTGACGACTCCACCCCCGCGCAGTCCAGCTCATTTGGAGGCTGTTCGGGTAGGCCCAGGTAAAACTGTTCGCCTCCCGTAACACCACCATCTGCCCGCTTGGTATTCCCTGTCCGAGGCAGAGCACACCTTCCGCCCCCCCAGGAGCCTCCTTGCACAAATACCGTGCAAGGTCAGGGAGAAGGAGCACCAAGTGTTATTGGTTACACCACACCGGTCTAACCGTACTTGGCTTCAGAGCTGATGCTCTGGACAGCGACTCCCCCTGAACCATTCCCCTGACTGAGGACCTGCTCTATCAGGGGAGGGACACGTTCTGGCATCCCAGATCAGACCTCTGGCAAACCCATGTCTGGTCTCTAGACGGGACGATAAGATCTTGAGATGGCTACTCCCCCTCTATGGCAGAGACCTAGACGGCGCCTCTTCTCGTCCTGGTGTCTCTCTCAACGAGAAAGACCCACCGAGGTGTTCGATCAGGATTGTGTTTTCCTTCTTACGAGACTGGAGACTAACATCTCCCCTCCACACTGAATGTGTATGTAGTCGCTATTGCCACTCATCACGACTCAGTCGGTGGAAAGTTTCTAGGGCAACACGACCTGGTCACCAGGTTCTTAGGAGCGCGAGAAGGCGGAATCCGCCTCATCTCTGCTCCATACCCTCTTGGGACCCTAAGTGGTCCTGGGAGGTTCCAATCTTCGTCACCCGAGTAAGACGGCCTGATGGCACTCGCTTCCTTCAAGAGGGTAGAGGACCCCTGAGCATCCTCCGTGTCCCCGGATTGCCTTGAATTCGGCCCTGGAAACTCTCACGTTATCTTGAGACCCAGGCCCGGATGCGTGCCCAAAAAGTTCCCACTACTCCCTTCTGGGGCGAGGTGGTGAACTTGCAGGCGCTCCCCATCGGGAGGAAGACCCATCCCGCTTCGTGTTGTGTCGAGCGCACTGCGCCTCTACCCGGACCGCACGCAGAGCTCAAAAAGCTCTGACCAGATCGGTGTCTGTATTGGAGGACAGCAGAAGGGGAAAGCTGTCTCCAAGCCGAGGCTGGCGCACTGGGTCGTGGATGCCGTTACGACGGCATTCCGATCTCAGAATCTCCCATGCCCATTGGCAGTGAGGGCTCACTCCACATGGGGTATAGCCACCTCCTGGGCACTGGCCAGAAGCGCCTCCCTAGCAGACATCTGTTGAGCTGCGGGTTGGGCTGCGCCCAAACACCTTCGCAAGGGTTAACAACCTGCGCGTAAACCCGGTGTCAGTCCACGCCCTACGTGGCGACATGTAGGAATGGCATCCGGGGGGGCGTATGCCTGCGAAAGCACCTTTCCACCCTCCACTAGGTTGGGTCAGTGTGCTATCTACCTCTCTTCTTACCCAAACAAATGGCTAAGAATAGGTATCTCACCAACCTCCCTTCTTACCCAAATACTGGTTAAGAACAGGTATTCCATCCATCACTAAACAAGCACACCCTGGGGGCTGGCTGGGCAGAGCAGCCTTCCCCCTTAGGCCGGGATACCATGTGAGCTATCACAGATAGCTCTAACCGGACCTAGTGCTACCGGACGTCTGTAACACCCCCTCCGTGGGCTGTTCCGTCTGATGTATCCTCATGAGAATGTATTCCCACTCCTGGTAACCCATGAACTTTCCCCAGGTGGGCCTCCACCTCGCGGTTAACTATTCAGTCCGCACGTTCCAATGCGTTCTCCTCCAAGGACGAGACCATACCTATATCCACCATATTCCTCCCCACGGGTAGGAGGTGGCCTCTGCAGCGCATTCCTGATTAAGGAAGTGACGCTTACCCGGTGTAAACCCGAGCCGGACGGCCTCTCGCCAGTAGAGAGCTAAGACCCCGTTCGTGAAAGGTTATCGGTCAGGGCTGTACCCATCTTTCTCCAAGAAAGCTCTGGAACCCCCCGACCACCACACTGGAAGGTTACAGTTTCGCGTAAGCATCGAGCTGACATGCCCAGGCTTGTTACCGTCGCTTCGCTAGAGATTGTGACGCGATACTGCGTTGTGGCGTTTTCCATAGGCAACCCCATCTGTTGTTCTCGACACAACGTCGAGAGACCGACAGAAAGGGAACGTCCTGGTTACGTATGTAACCTCAGTTCCCTGATAGAGGGAACGAGACGTTGTGTCCCTTATGCCACAAACACGTATCGTATTCTGCTGCAGTCGTGAGAGGCTCTCAGGCTCTTCAGAACAAAAGGTAAGTGAATGATGCACGCCGGCTTCCTTTTGTACCGGATATCCGGGGGCGGAGCCCGGCATGCAAATTTCATTCGCAAAATTTCATTGGCCTTTTCTATAGTAGCCAGAGTTGATTGGTTCTCAAGGGCGAACCCATCTGTCGTTCTCGACACAACGTCTCGTTCCCTCCATCAGGGAACTGAGGTTACATACGTAACCTTGAGGTTACATACGTAACCTAGACGTTACATCCATAACCAAGACGTAATCTACTGATCTTTTAGCAGCATGCAGATCATTCCACAAATGTGGAACCGATCCAGAGAAGACTTGTGAGAGTGATCTTTACCAAATACTTGTTTCTGATTGGCTGGAAGGTGTGTATTAAAATAGTTTATTGCATGGGTAGTTCCAGTGGGTTTGATCAACATTTGAAATTTACCATACAAAAATAACAATCAATTTCACCTGTCTGATCAAACACTGATAACAGTTTTAACTTTGCAAATGACCATGGTATAATCAGAATAATCCACGGCTAGCCTTGCATTGAAATTTAAGGCACTTTACGGAGGAAAACGTCTTGGTTACGTCTGTAACCGGAGTTCCCTGATGGAGGGAACGAGATATTGTGTCATTGTGCGCAGTGCACGTACTGCACACAACACGGATGGGGTTGGGTCTTCCTCCACAATGGGGAGCGCCTGCAAGTTCACCACCTCGTCCCGAAAGGGAGTCGTGGGAACCTTGGGCACGTATCCGGGCCTGGGACTCAGGATAATGGGGAAGTTAGGTAAACGGTGGACAAAACCCCATTCATATTGATTGCCATTGTACGACTAGGGGTTCGAAGGGATCGTTTTCCTCAATTGGATGCCCAATTCACTCACTTTCTAATGACGAGTGGGATGTTTTTCCCTTATCATAGTTTAGGGGCCATTTTCCTGCAAAGTCATCGTGCGGACACCACAAGGGGTGTCAAAGTACTGCGAATGGACCATTTTGCATTATCCTTATCACCCCATCCAAGAGGTGCCTTTCGCATCCCCCTAACCGCCTAATTCAACCACAGTCTTCCTCACGCACCTAGAGTTGGCAGTTTGACGCCCATTGCTGCCTATTGATGGCGCTACACCCCGAAACTGCCGAAACATGCCCACCGCGGCAAGTGGTGCGCGGGCCCTCAGTGGTCCAAGCGGGGCATCGAGATGTACGAAAAATAACCAAAAAAAAATTCCTCACGTCCGGACCTAGCTTCCTCATCTACAGCCACGGTTTTTACACGGCTGTAAAAACCGCTGAACATCTTGGCATGAGGGACGAGCTCGACGGCGTGTTTCGCCAGAAGGGTGGCGACCTCTGCCCGAAGTACGGAGGTGTCCATGCCTCTGACAGACGTGGAGAGGATGCCCCGAAACTTGGGAGGGTTTCTGGCGAACTGGATCGAGTAGCCAAGACGGACCGTCCTCAGTAGCTCTTGCCAAGCTCCCAGGGACCTACATGGGGCGATTCGTCGGCTGGGGGAGCTAACCACATCTCGCGGGGGTGACCCCGGAGGGAAGGTTGGATCCGCCGACTTACCTGCCTTGCGGAACAGCTGCACACACTGTCGGTTTGAGAGTGGTGGCTGCTGTTATGTGTGTTCGACCTTACGTGAGGTCGGGTTGCCGAACCCAGTCCAGTGGAGTGTGAGAGTGGTTGAAAGGGAGACCCAGGGAGAACGGAACCTCTCTTTGTGAGTAAGTGGGCACCATGCCCGGAGAAGGGCCCGACTTTTTAGACGAGGCAGGAACCGTTCCGCTTCTTCCGAGAAGGCGCTTCTTGGGAGAAGGTTGCTGACGGGCTGGAGGTTTCCCCCTCAAGCTCCTCTTCCGGGGTGCAGCCTGCGCTGGGGGCACAAGAACCAGAGCCGATGTCGAAGGGGTCCTGGGCTGCTGGGAGGCAGACGTTGCACGAGATCTCGGAGGTCTCTGGCCGGCCGAGTCGCAGCGAGGTAGGATATACATTTACATATACATTTAGGCATTTGAAAGATGCTTTTATCCAAAGCGATTTACATTGTGTTATCCTATACATTTTACATAGGTTTTTGCCATCCCCTGGGATTGAATCCACAACCTTGCATTGTTAACGCAATGCTCTTACCACTGAGCTACAGGAAAGCTGGATATGGCTTATAGCCTCTGTCTTCTTCTTCACCGTTGAGAACTGCGGAGCGAAGTCCTCAACGGTGTCACCAAACAGCCCCCCCTGCGAGATGGGTGCATCGAGAAAGCGGACTTTCTCGGTGTCACTCGTTTGCGCAAGGTTCAGCCAGAGGTGTCCCTCTTGAACCATTAGCGTGGACATCGTCCGACCCAGGGCCCATGTTGTCACCTTGGTCGCCAGTAGGGCGAGGTCAGTGGTGGCAAGGAGATCCTCCATAATACCCAGGTCGGCCTTACCCACGTGGAGCTCTCTTGACTCCTTGGAATGGTGGACTCTCATGAGGCAGCCAGGCCTGCAGCAGCGTAAGCCTTCGACGGAAGGCGTGGCCGATTCCTCCAGGTGGCAGCCGTCCGCGGGCAAAGGTGCACCACAATCGCACGTTCCACCTGGGGGATATCGACGTAACCTTTGACTGCCCCACCATCCAGGGAAGTAAGGGAGCTAGAACTGGTTTGACTGGAGCGAGCAGGGAGTGGAGCGCTCAAAGTCTTGCAAATCTCTTCATGCACCTCCGGGAAGAATGGCACCGGGGTGGGTGCAGTTTGGCACCGCGCTCCGACCCCAGGAACCACATATCCAGCCACGAGCGCTGGGGAGGAGGCATTGGTGTGCACTGCAACCCAATGCTCGCAGCTGCCCGGGTTAGCATGGTTGACATCTCAACATCTGTATCCTCCTGAGCTCGACCCCCCTTGAAGGGGAGCTCGGAGTCTTCAGCGTCGGATGCCAACAAGTCTCCCTCCGATGCTGCGAGGATCCGGACAGTTTGCCACCGTCGGTTGGGGAACGGTCAGAAAAGCGAGGCGGGGTGTGAGCGGCCCGTGAGCGCTTGGTTGGCGGGTTTACGCTCGCAGAGGTCCCTATATCACGAACGCTGCTAGCACTAGCGGACATCGGGGCCTTAGCCACCTACGTCACAGC
Organism: Triplophysa bombifrons; assembly: GCA_029783895.1. NCBI lineage: Eukaryota > Metazoa > Chordata > Actinopteri > Cypriniformes > Nemacheilidae > Triplophysa > Triplophysa bombifrons. The sequence continues at coordinate 21,176,786 of CM056461.1, read as the reverse complement.
CCGGGTAACAAACGAAGTGGTGGCTGGTTCCCGGGGGAAGACAGCCACCCGTGACCGCAACTTCTGTATGACCATCTGCCCGCAGTGCGGGCAAGATGTGTCTACGAAGGCTACCTCAGTATGCTGGACACCCAGACACCTGATGCAGCTATCGTGTCCGTCCCCCTCCTCGATGAGGGTGGCAAATCCAAGAGAACAGCGGGACATGCCGCGCTGGAGAATGTTCAGTCCTTGAAAGGACTTTTTTTGTAATTTCTCTAACACCTCTGGAACCGGCGAGATGCCCAGGGGAAGGTCGCTGCAGGATAGGGACAATCCGCTGCTCTACGTCGTAGATCCGGCAATTTGTTTGAAGAATTTTTTTATTGTTCGTAGTCATGAGCGATGGCTCTGAAGAACAAAAGGTAAATGAATGATGCACGCCGTCTTACTTGTATACCGGATATCCGGGGGCGGAAACCGGAATGTAAATTTCACTAGCCAAATTTCATTGGCCTCCTATTCAGAGTTGATAGGTTCTCAAGGGCGAACCCCATCTGTCGGCTCGACACAACGTTGAGAGAACGACAGAAAGGGAACCCCCCTTAGCTTCATGTCTGGTGGTTCTTGGCCTCCACATCTTGCATTAAAATCCTTCAATGCACGGCTAGCCATGGATTATCCCTTACTTATATTTGAGCCACTTTGAGTAAACAGGATATGCATTATAGAGAACTATATGAAACAGCAATATATGGTGAAGGCTGGATAGGCTACATTAAACTTATGAACAAAAAATTACCTTTCATTCTAAGTTTATTAACAGATCCAAACAATATACCTGCAGAGCAGTGAATCGAACTCCTTCTAGTGGTTTATCAGGATCCACCTTGACCGCAGTGGTTTTTGTAAAGGCCTCTAAGTTTGACAACACACTACAGGCCTCCAGAGCCCCCTACAAAGAAGGTTGACATTGGATTAGATTTTAACTGAACTTACAAATAAAGTAATGAAGCGTGACTGCTCCTGAGGTCTGTCCGGGTTCACTTTGACCACTCTGCTGGACCTGAACTTGTGCAGATCTTTGAGTCTTTTACAAGCATCAGATGCATCCTAAACATATAGTCCAAAACACTTTTAGTATAGCATTATCTCAAAAGAAATGATAAAATCAACAGAAATACAATTTAATAGCAAACAAAGAGAAATATGTCGTCATTACTTATCGTTGTTGTAACTTTTAAAAAAACTACATTTAAAAAACGACTCAATCTAGTAAAAACGGAGACGACTATTCAGAGTACCTTAAAGTTGGGAATTCTGTTGTGTACAGGTCGAGGGAAATTTGCCAGATTTTTGTTCTCAATGTAATCCCACACTTTATGGCGAATGTCCCATTTGTTGTCTTCTGTGAGGTAAAAGAAAACAGCATTTAAAGACAAACTAAATCAAATCTAATCTAATAAAGAACACGATATATTACTTTACAATGGACCTTGATTAATCTGTATCACTGGCTGCATTGTCGTTCAACGCTAGGCAATGAGCAGGCAAATTAAACTTTCTATTTATAGGTTTCTCGTGTTTGCTCTTAAGGAACAACATACGGTGTCCCTACAGAGACAAACCGCATCTCTCTCTCTCTCTCTCTCTCTCTCTCTCTCTCTCTCTCTCTCAAACACACACACAAAGCCGTAAATGTTTTAGTTCGTTGTCTGTTTTTCTTAATATGTGTCATTAAGTCACATTAATGAACTGAAATGGCAGTGTATACCGTCAGTGTGAAGCGTAGTAGCCTACAGGCTCTGCGATATCCAGAAAATAGAGATCTAGTTCTTCTAATTACAAGTGCAGTTTAATTATATCTTTTGTATTTTTTGCATTCGAATTGATAGAACAGATCAAAAGGAATCAAGTTCTAAACTGTAGTGATTCAGACTCTGTCCTATAGAACCTCAAATCAGGAGGCCTATATCGGGTAGGCCCTTTTTTTCCACATGACGTTGTTTTCAATTTGTATAATAGGCTTTACATTGTATTGTTGCTACACGTTATGTCTATCTCTTACACACACATACACCGGGAATAATGTTTCATCGCAAAACCCTAAACTACGCCTGGGGTCGTAACATAAGTAGCTCTAATATTTTTTTCCAGTGTCTATTTTAAACAAGGAAAATAATGCGTTATGCATGTGACTAGGACGTTTTTGAGAATAGACAGTCCCGTTATGAATGTGACCATTCTGAAAGAGGCGTTTATAGGCTATCTGACTATCGAAAATCATTTGATAATTTTGTTAGATTAAAAAAATGCTTTTGAGACCTCACATTGGTAGTTCTATTTAAACAAAACATATTAAAAACTGAGCTATCAGTTATGTACAGACCTTTGGAAAAAAACTCATTTTAATGGTAGATTGACATTCGCAAGGACTTGTCCATCTTTGTTAAAATTTTCTTAGCTTCAACATTTTTCGCACATGTAATATGCTCTATCATCTGTATGTTGTCTCCGATTCAATGCGTTCTTAGCTCTTTTTTATTTTTTATATATATTTCTTGAAAAAAAAAAGCAGAGCCAGTTCTCAAATCGTTTGCGGTATTGATGTGATCAGTCTGCAGAGAATCTAATGGTCTAAGACGGCGAGTAATTCGGAACACAGGGTAAATAGACCTACTGCATATTTACATTTTAGGCATTTGGCAGACGCTTTTATCCAAAGCGACTTACATTGCTTTATCCTATACATTTTACATAGGTATTTGGAATCCCCTGGGATCAAACCCACAACCTTGCTTTGTTAACGCAATGATCTTACCACTGAGCTACAGGGAACCGTGCAGTGTTCAGTCAATTACTCTCGTTTTTGTTTTACGGTGTAAAATGACGATAAAGTTAATTTTCTGTTGTATTCTGTTCTAAATGCTATTATATATTCTGATTGAGGACTGATTGAGGTATATACTACGTCTGCCCATATGATGGCGCCAAACACCTGTTCAATTCTCTGGGGTTGTTTCTGAAACAATATAATTGTTTCGACTACAATTAATATTAGATTTACATTTATTCACTTAGCGAGGAATCATGTACGGTATATATGTTTCGTTTTTGTAAGTCTCTTTGAATTTAATTATCTTGTGAATAATCAAATGTAAATGTATTTGCATGTTTACTGTAAACATTTAGTCAGTATTCCCATTTTGTACACGTTTCCAGTTACATCCTCCTATAAAGTAGATAAATATTGTGAGTCTCACCTTCATTATTCCAGAGACTTTGTTCTAGGTTTCCCATTCATTCCAAATAAACAGCACTTTTTTAGTGTACTATACTATGTAAAGACTCAGCAAATACATGCACATAGCATTTATGACTTTGTGCTAGTATTTTTACTCTAATAGAATTGGGGCCATGTAACAACAACAACATATCTGTGTTCTGACATATTCAGGGATTATAACTGAAATCATGACTATGACTATTATACTATATGATATAGGTTTCTTAGATTCTTTGCACATGCAGAATAAAGTTCTGCCGTGTACATCAAAGAGTGGAGCAACCTTTAATTCTCCCATATTCGTAAGATGAAAATTCACCAACTGTAGGGTTAAGTTTAGGGTGTGTGGTTTAGGGTTAATAACATGTAACGTGTGTTGCAAGAGCACCGTAAAATGTTACCCAATGATAATCAGAAGTTTGCTGGGGGATTTGCCAAACTTTTCATTTTAGAGTGCATGCTGTGGCAGTAATAACACATTCATGCACCTTTACGGATTGTTGATGTATGTTATGATAAGCATATGTAGTAGGCCTATGGAATATATCTGCCATGTTTGCGTTGTCATGTGACATAGGTCTGTTGTCCTGTAGTTTAAAAGCTGCCAAAAATATTTACTCAATCTAACAATTAACATTGTATGTTGTAACCATGTATGTCGTAAATGTTACAATTTCACATTTACTATTTAGATAGTAATTTAGACAACATGACAGCTGTGACAAAAGAACAGCAAATTTGTGTTATACAGTTGAAAGAAAAAGTATGTGAACCCTTTGGGTTTACTTGGATTTCTTCATAAATTGGTCATAAAATGTGTTCTGATCTTCATCTAAGTCACAACAATAGAGAAACACAGTCTTCTTAAACTAATACCGCACAAACATTATATGTTTTCATGTTTTTATTGAACACAACATGTAAACATTCATAATGCAGGATGGAAAAAGTATGTGAACCTTTGGGTTTAATAACTGGTTGACCCTCCTTTGGCAGCAATAACCTCAACCAAACTTTTCCTATAGTTGCAGATCAGACCTGCACAACGGTCAGGAGAAATTTTGGACCATTCCTCTTTACAAAAGTGTTTCAGTTCAGCAATATTCTTGGGATGTATGGTGTGAATCGCTCTCTTGAGGTCATGCCACAGCATCTCAATCGGGTTGAGGTCAGGACTCTGACTGGGCCACTCCAGAAGGCGCATTTTCTTCTGTTGAAGCCATTCTGTTGTTGATTTACTTCTATGCTTTGGGTCGTTGTCCTGTTGCATCGTCCATCCTCTGTTAAGCTTTAGTTGGCGGACAGATGGTCTTAAGTTTTCCTGCAAAATGTCTTGATAAACTTTGGAATTCATTTTTCCATCGATGACAGTAATCCGTCCAGGGCCTGAGGCAGCAAAGCAGCCCCAAACCATGATGCCCCCTCCACCATATTTCACAGTTGGGATGAGGTTTTGATGTTGGTGTGCTGTGCCTTTTGTTCTCCACACATAGCGTTGTGTGTTCTTTCCAAACAACTCAATTTTGGTTTCATCTGTCCACAGAATGTTTTGCCAGTAGTGCTGTGGAACATCCAGGTGCTCTTTTGCAAACTTCAAACGTGCTGCAATGGTTTTTTTGGACAGCAGTGGCTTCCTCCGTGGTGTCCTCCCATGAAGTCCATTCTTGTTTTAATGTTTTCCTTATTGTAGATTTGTCAACAAAAATGTTAGCATGTGCCAGAGATTTCTGTAAGTGTTTAGCTGACACTCTAGGATTCTTCTTCACCTCATTGAGCCTTCTGCGCTGTGCTCTTGCAGTCATCTTTACAGGACGACCACGCCTAGGGAGTGTAGCAACAGTGCTGAACTTTCTCCATTTGTAGACAATCTTTCTTACCGTGGACACATGGACATCAAGGCTTTTAGATATACTTTTGTAGCCCTTTCCAGCTTTATGTAAGTCAACAATTCTTGATCGTAGGTCTTCTGAGAGCTCTTTTGTGCGAGGCATGGTTCACATCAGACAACGCTTCTTCAGAACAGCAAACTCAAAACTGGTGTGTGTTTTTTATTGGACAGGCCAGCTTTAATCAACACATCCAATCTCATCACATTGATTGGACCCCAGGTTGGCTGACTCCTGGCTCCAATTAGCTCTTGGAGAAGTCATAAGCCTAGGGTTTCACATACTTTTCCACCCTGCACTATGAATGGTTACATGTTGTGTTCAATAAAAACATGAAAACATATAATGTTTGTGCGGTTTTAGTTTAAGCAGACTGTGTTGCTCTATTGTTGTGACTAAGATGAAGATCAGAACACATTTTATGACCAATTTATGAAGAAATCCAAGTAAGCCCAAAGGGTTCACATAGTTTTTCTTTCAACTGTATATACTGTCAGGGGCGCCGCCATCTCACCACATCTCTAGGACCTAACTGTCCCATCAAAAGCTTTACATAACTCTAATTAAAGGCTTGCAACTGTCTTGCTTCTTGTAGTTCAATACTAGTACTAGCACAATATTTATTGCTGGTGATTTGTACATGCATGTAAGTCTATTATGCAGTTCACTATTCGAGGCAAGATTAAAAGCAACCATAAAAAAATGCTGTCTCAATGTATTTTTATTGAAAAATTAGACAAAAAGGAAAGTTATCTTAACAAAATTATTATTATTAATTATTAATGAAAGATTTAAAAAAAGAAAAACAAATTAACTTAAAATTAACATCATCCTCTCTAAAACAATGAAAACAGTAGATTTTTATACTTTGCTGCACATATATGCTAACAAGAAAATAAAGTGGACATGTAAAATGGAATTTCCACACCAGGGTTATTATAGTAAATGGTGATTTAATGTAGGCTAACACTAGACTTTTGCTTTCCTGTAGCTCAGCGGTATGAGCATTGAGTTAACAACGCAAGGTTGTGGGTTCGATCCCAGGGGATTGCATATACCCATGTATAAATGTAAAGGTTATTGCAATGTAAATCGCTTTGGATTAAAGCGTCTGCCAAAAGCATAAATGTATGTGTTCTGTTAGCTATCTTATTTCACTATGGACATTAAGCCAACAGGTTAATACCAATCACAGACTATAGGTAGGCTACCAACCCTTTCTCTGTGAAAAACTGGGTTACAGTTTGACAGCCCTTCCTTTGTCTTTCCTCTCTCTCTTTTCTCTCCTTCATTTTGAAAAACATATTTTGATTATGGAACATTGTCGTCACTGTAGATCTGGCGCATCTACTTACTGCAAATAAACACTGTCACTGAGAGCGCTAAAACAGGACCAAACCATTTCATTCAGATACAGGGGGGTGGTCGGTCAATATGGATATTTACTTTTTGGTCAATGGGAATTTTTTACCTTTACTGCCAAAAATAAAGAGATTATTGTTAGTATAGATGTTACTCATGGGCCCTTGGAATAGTCCTAACTCCCCCCCCCCCTATACAGCGCCCATGTATACTGTACATAGGCATACACACACATATATTTACAGACGTGCTCAAATTGGTTGCTTCCCTTACAGCTTATTGAAATAATGCTTCAATCCTCCTGAAGAGTGATGAAATTAAAAGCTATTGTATCAGGTATACTTAAATGCCTTTGGTATGTCAACAAATAATGCAACAAAGCTGTGGAAAGAGATGAATTATTGCTTATTCTACACAGATATTCTAAAATGGTCCTGACACATTTGTTGGTACCCCTTAGAAAAGATAATACATAATTGGATATTGTGATATTTCAAACTAATTAGTTTCTTTAATTATATCACACATGTATCCACTCTTGTAATCAGTCATTCAGCCTGTTTAAACAGAGAAAAGTAATCACTGTGCTGTTTGGTATCATTGTGTGCACTACACTGAACATGGATTAGCGAACGCAAAGGATAGAGTTGTCTGAGGAGCTCAGAAAGAAAATAATAGACAAGCATGGGAAAGTTAAAGGCTACAAGACCATCTCCAAGCAACTCCATGTTTCTGTGACAACAGTTGACAATATTATAAAGAAGTTTAAGTTCCATGGAATTGTAGCAAACCTCCCTGGGTGCAGCCGCAATAAGAAAATCGACCCCAGATTGAACAGAAGGAAAGTGCGAATGGTAGAAAAAGAACCAAGGATAACTGCCAAAGAAATACAAGCTGAACTCCAAGGTGAAGATATGTCAGTTTCTAAACGCACCATCCATCGGTTTTTGAGCATGGAAAAGACCCAGGAGGACTCCACCTTTGAAAGAAAAACATAAAAAAACCAGACTTGAATTTTCTAAAAATCATATTGATAAGGCACAATCCTTCTGGGAGAATGTACTTTGGACAGATGAGTCAAAACTGGAGGTTTTTGCCAATCACTTTTGTCAGCTTCAAGTTATTTCAGAGAAAATTGTACATTCTTCGTGGTTTGTAGAGGGATACCAACAAATTTGAGCGCGTCTGTATATATGTACATATATACACTATCTCACAGAAGTAATTACACCCCTGACATTTTAGTAAATATTTTATTATATCTTTTCATGTGACAACACTGAAAAAATGACACTTTGCTACAATATTAAGCTATAGCGTCAGTTCTGGCAGGCCGCGCCAGTCAAGCCCGCTATCAGCGGATTCAGGTCAACCAATAAGGAAGCCCAACGTAATAGACCGGGGCTTTAAATCCGCCATTTCGGCATGCATGAGTTTTTACTTACAGTTCTTAATTGCAGGAGTCTCCGTTTAGGTCAACAGGTATTTTCCGGTAAGGGGGAAATCTAACGCTTCGCTCTCTGCTCTATCCAGTTCAGCTGCCAGTACGAGCGTGGAGCTCGCCCAAGACAGATCTGTTCTGCCAAATAAAAACTTATGCTTGGAGTATATCTTGTGTAGGAGCCACAAATTGGGTTTGACTTCATTTCTTCTTCTTGTACTGTTGTGTATGTGCACACGCATTGTGACGTCATTGCTGTGGGTGGAACAGGGGGTGTGGTGTCTACATTAGTGTGTGTGTGTTCACCTGTGGGTTATGGATCATGGCTGCAGGGTGAGCATGGGGAGAGACTTTTTATTGACCGTCACCATCGCCAACATCATCACCATCACATGCATTGTATGAGGTACCTTTGCACGGTTTTTATGAGTACATCAATGACCGTAAGTACCTATGTTTTCTAAAGCTTGTGAAGGAGAGAAATAAAGACATCATTCCATCATGTGCAATGGTTCAGCGTGACGCGTCTTCAATCGTAAATTCCTCATGTTTCAGCCTGCTGCGGCGTTTGGTTTTGTTTTGTGTAAAATACGCCGCAATATTATGTCATTAAAAAGTCTGTTATTGTTACGCGGATTCAAATATATTGTCAGGACAACACTAGATGTTTAAATTGCTTTCAGCGTTGTGTAAGCGATAGAGGCGGGCGTGCATTTGACTCACGTAAAGTCTAATCATTCATAAATTGTCTGTTGCGATGCTTATTCAGTCATCACAGTAGTCTCCGTTGAAAGTTATGCTATCCCCATGAACATTGTGGATTGCTTGTCAAAGAAAGAATTGTATTCCCTGCTAGGCTCAGCGGTACTTTCACATAAGGTGATTGTACTGTTTTGTTTGTTTTGGGACTTTTAGTAGTGTTTTGGTTCGTGTATCAAGCGGGTGAAGCATTGTGCTTGGGAGTACCGCCGTAGTTCTAGTTCTAAGACGGTTTGTCTGGTTCGAGACTATCGGTATGGAGGTACATAAACACCCACCGCTAGTATGCACAGAAGACTAGGGTTGAGTTTAGCTTATTATTGGTGGATAGGTTCGAGGGAATCAAAGACAGTGCATTGTATTTTGTTCATGTGGAAACATAAGTCATAAGGGGAGCTGTGTTTAGTGTCATTAGCAGATATTTTTGTGATTATTTTGTAAATGAAAATGGAGTTGAATGGTACCAGATCAGATGAGAAAAGACGAACAACACTTACACCCAAGGCTTTTGAATATAAATTGGAGCGGCTTCAAGAAGAACGTCAAGCAAAAGTAAAAAGGATTAAAGGTGTAATAAAAGAAATTAAAGACCTAATGCGAAGTGCTGGTAATGCTGAACAAATACGGTCGTGTCTTGAAATTATATCGAGCTTGTTTAAAGAATCAAGTCATCTTCATGGTGTTGTGGTGCTTATGATTCCACCTGAAGAACAAGAAAAACAAAATGCTTGGTTTGATAATGTTGAAAAACATGAAATTGCCTTTGTTGAGGAGACGAATATATGGCTGCTGGAGGCGCTAGGTGCACCAGCAGACGGTGTTGTTGCCCCATGTCTAGGATCTACTGTTCCTAATGATGAAGAGGCATTTTTTTTTTGAAAATATGGAAAATGCAGTAGACGATGACATTCGGCCAAATGATAGTGCCTCTAATGTGTCAGTGAGGCTGAAAAGATGCAGTACAGTAGTGAGTAAATCTATGTCCACTACATCATCAGCCAGAATAAGGGCTGAGGCTGAGACAGCTGCTCTTATGGCTCGTCAAAGGCTGATGGGTCAGAAGCATGCCCTGGAGGAACAGCAAGAACTGTTGAGGAGAAGGAAGGAGGAGCTGGATATGGATATGGAGTTGGCAGCGTCTATGGCTAAAGTGAATGTGCTTAAGGCTTCTGAAGGATCTTGTGTGTCTCATGTTTCTGTGAAATCAGATGGGATGAACTCCTATTTAGAAAGAGGGAAAAGAACACAGTTAAGCCATGATGCTGCAACATTCGTGCCTGAGCTTAGCACTCAAGCATCGGCTGCTGAGGCTGTAGAGGAAGCTTTACTCTCAGGTTATGCTGCTAGGAGGCCTAAGACATACAACAAACTTGAGCTTGCCTGCTGCTGGGACCAGGGCCGGTCCGTCCACTTTGCCACAAGATGTTTCTCATCCACCAGTTACTCACCTTCAGTATGACGCTGCACCTGTAAATGCGAATAATTCTGATCAACGTTTTCTCACAGTTTTGGAAAGGCAAAATCAAATTACTTCTTTATTGGTTGAACAACAGTCACTTTTTCTCTTACCTAAGCGAGACCTACAAGTTTTTGACGGCGATCCACTGCAATATCAAACCTTCATAAGAAGATTTGAACACAACATTGAAGGGAGAACATCAAGTCAGAAGGATTGTTTGTATTACCTCAAGCAGTATACAAGAGGTCAGCCCAGGGATTTGATCCGAAGCTGTCAACATCTGTCTCCATCTCATGGATACACTAAGGCAAAGTCACTGCTTCAGGAGCATTTTGGTGATCCACTCAAAGTAGCCTCTGCCTACATTGTGGCGGTGGTACGCCCAGTGAATGTCACATACTTAAGTCTTGTTCGAGCGCCAGACAGTTTTTTGGGCCTGTCAACCAATATGAATGTGAAAGAACGTTACGATATTCCAGTCATACAAATTTACCATGCGTATGCCATTTTTGATGAATAAATCATAAGAAATTTTTAATAATTCTAACAACAACAAAAAAACGAATAACCAATATATGTAAATGTCTAAACAATATACACGATTTCAATAGATATATATATATATATATATATATGCAAACAATTCAAAACACAACACAAACTTTTTACCAATAAAGTCAAAGTAACTGAGGATGCTTACTCTAACGAAATCCATAAACAAAAACAAAAAAAAAACAACAACACACAAACGTCAAACTCAAAACATTCAAGAAATCAATTCACCAAAAGAATTAACTTGGTAAAGAAAATGAAATGCAAATGCGCAACAATCACTCAGATTGATTGCACTACAGAGAGTTTTGAGAGCGAATTCGTAGATGTGTGTGTGAGAGCTTTACCAAACAACCACGAATGGCGGGGGAGTCTTTGCGGCAAGGTGTAATCAAGGCAGCCAGCCGAGTGGAATCTCCCGAACTTCAAGGTAAGGATAATCCAACACTTCCTCAAACACTGCAGCCGGCGTTATTTCAATTGAAGACACCACTCCGACCCACGACAGCGCTCACTGACGTGCTGATCTGTAATCCTCCAAGAGACGTGTATTCCTCTCCAACGAATTTTATCTCGCTAGCTATAGCCTCGTTTGTCCTTTTTGCCTCGTACTTCCCTCATATCCGCTATGTCATTTCACTCTCCATTTTTTTCTTCTTCCGCTAAAGCTTTATCTAATTTTCCTTAATTATGATAACCATACATGGGCATGGGCGGGAGCAAAGTTCCGGTCTGCCACAACATGGATAAGGTGCTTTTATGGCCGTTGGTTAAATCTGAAGATAACAAGGCCTTACGGGTCTACAGTTTACTATTACAGGAATGTTGCAACTCTATGGGAGTTGCCATAACTGACCTGAACGTGCCTACAAATATGCAAATTATTGTGAAAAAACTGCCTTATAAGCTGCGGGATCATTGGAGAAGTTCGGTCGTAGAGCTACATTTTCGGACATTGTGGAATTTGTTGAGAGGCAAGTTAAGATAGCAAGTGACCCTCAAACTAATTCAAAGGCTAGAGGCAGTAGTTTTGCCACTACTGTTGCACCTGCTGAGAAGAAAGTGGAGTCTGGGAACAAACGGGTGAAAGACTCACTGGAGAAAGTTTGTTTGTTTTGTGGGGCTGGGCATTCGTGGGGCCGGTAAGCAGGACTGTACGCTCTCTATTCTGCCTGTTCAGGTGAAATCCAAAAGGGGACAAGAGACATTGGTCACGTATGCGTTTTTGGATCCTGGGAGTACTGCCTCGTTTTGTACAGAGCGACTCATGACCCGTCTCAATCTTACAGGGAAGAAGCTGGGAATCCTCCTTAGAACTATGGGACAAGAGAAAGTAGTGGACAGTTACAAGTTGACAGACTTGGAAGTCGCCGGGCTTGATTCGAATCACTTTTGTGGCTTGCCAGAGATTTTTACTCAACGGAGCATGCCTGTTCATCGAGGTAACATTCCACGATCAAAGGACCTCCAAAGATGGCCGCACCTGAGACACATAGAAATACCAGAGATCGATGCTGATGTTGACCTTTTGATCGGCACTAACGTCCCTCGAGCTCTGGAACCATGGCTGGTGGTTCGTGCAGTGAATGGGGGCCCTTATGCAATTAAGACCATCCTAGGTTGGACGGTGAATGGCCCGCTCCGTGGAGATTGCCAGATTAGCGATCAAAAGTTTTTGCAGCCAGACATCACAGTCAATCGGATCTCGGTGGCGAAGCTTGATGAGCTTTGGGAGAAGCAGCTAAAGGTGGATTTCCCTGAAACTCTGCAGGATGAACAACCTGGTCTGTCAAGGGAGGATGAACGCTTCATTGAGTTAGTCTCCGGATCAGCCAAGCTCATTGATGGTCATTACAGTATTGGTTTGCCGGTAAGACAAAGATACCTCAAAATGCCAAATAATAAGACAGTTGTAGAACAGCGTGCATTGAGTCTTAAAAGACGTTTGAATAAAGATCTATCTTTTCGTTACGATTACATCACATTCATGTCCAGGATGCTGGCTAATGACTATGCAGAGAGAGTTCCATTTGAGCAGCTGGCCCGGTGTGATGGAAGGGTGTGGTATATACCCCATCATGGAGTGTATCATCATAAAAAGAAAAAACTGCGGGTAGTTTTTGATTGTGGGGCCTCGTTTCAGGGGACGTCTTTGAACTCACAGCTTCTTCAAGGACCAGATTTCACAAATCTGTTAGTGGGAGTCCTCACAAGATTCCGCAAAGAGCCCGTGGTGCTCATGGCAGATATTGAGGCCATGTATCATCAGGTCAGGGTACCGGCTGAAGATACTGATTTGTTGAGATTCCTCTGGTGGCCTGATGGAGATTGCAGTCGAGAGCTAATGGAGTACAGAATGGTGGCACATCTGTTCGGCGCTACTTCCTCTCCTAGTTGTGCCTGTTTCGCCCTGAGGAAGTGTGCTGAGGACAATCAAAAGTGCTTCAGTCCTATGGCAGTTAACACTGTCCTGCACCATTTCTACGTCGATGATTGTTTGGTGTCTGTCGGCTCTGAGGAGGAAGCAATATCTTTACGTCGAGAGCTTAGTGGCTTGTGTGCTGAAGGCGGTTTTAAGCTTACAAAATTTAGATTAGATTAGATTCAACTTTATTGTCATTACACATATACAAGTACAGTGTAACGAAATGTAGTTTAGGTCTAACCAGAAGTGCAATTAGCAAGTGCAGATATACAGTGTGAATAAATACAGATACAATATTAGGAAATTACTATACAATGGGCATGTACTATGAAAATACTTTACAGAAGGAATGTACTATGACAATATATACAGAAGGCTATATACTGTGAACATTAGTGTACAGGAGGTTATGAACAGATAACAATATAGACTATACAATAGTGCAAGTGACTTAAGTGTGCATTAGTTACAGACATTAGCTATTAAAGTTACAGTGCAGTAGATGAGTTAATGTGGTTATTAAAGGTACGGTGCAATACATGAGTAGATGCAGATATACAGTTACAGTGCAGTAGATGAGTTAGTGCAGTTATTGAAGCTATAGTGCAATAAATGAGAAGATGCAGTTAGTTATGCGATAGATGCAATAATGCAATAGATGAGTTACAGTGCAGTAGGTGAGTTAGTGCAGTTATTGAAGCTATAGTGCAATAAATGAGAAGATGCAGTTAGTTATGCGATAGATGCAATAATGCAATAGATGAGTTACAGTTCAGTAGATGAGTTAGTGCAGTTATTGAAGTTACAGTGCAGTAGATGAGTTAATGCAGTTATGAAAGTAGTCCATTCGTGCTAATGAGCATTCAGTGTAATATTCCTGGTGTGCAAGTGAGCAGTATAGAGTGCAAATGATGCTGTGTGTGTGTAAACAGTCCGGTAGAGCAGATACATGAAGTACTGGTGTGTACAGTTCCGTCATGCATGGCAGCCCTGTAGTGCAATGTTAACATTGTAATAGCAGCATTAAGTTAAAGTTATGAGAGGTAGTGAAATCAGTGGGGAGCAGAGTTCAATAATGAAACAGCTCTGGAAAAAAAGCTGTTTCCTAGTCTGCTGGTTCTTGTCCGGAGGCACCTGAAGCGCCTACCGGAAGGCAGGAGAGTAAACAGTCTATGAGCGGGGTGAGAGGAGTCCTTGAGAATGCTGCGAGCTCGACGCAGACAGCGTTTCTTCTGGATGTCCTCAATGGAAGAGAGTGTAGTCCCTGTGATGCGCTGGGCTGTTTTCACCACCCGCTGCAGTGCCTTGCGCTCAGCAACAGAACAGTTCCCGTACCAGACTGTGACACAGTTGGTCAGGATGCTCTCTATCATGCAGCGATAGAAGTTCATCAGGATAGTTGAAGACAGTTGGTTCTTCTTCAGTGTCCTCAGAAAGAAGAGACGCTGGTGAGTCTTCTTGACCAGGCATGAGGTGTTGGTGGTCCAGGACAGGTCCTCCGAAATGTGGGTCCCCAGGAACTTAAAACTGGGAACACGTTCAACAGCCGTCCCGTTAATGTGGATGGGGTCGTGTGTGCCTCCTTTCGCCTTCCTGAAGTCCACGATGATCTCCTTTGTCTTGGAGGTGTTAAGGAGCAGGTTGTTGTTTGAGCACCATGTGGCCAGATGCCGTACTTCCTCCCTGTAAGCAGTCTCATCGTTGTTGCTGATGAGACCAATCACTGTTGTATCGTCTGCAAACTTGATGAAGGAGTTAGATCCACTCACAGGCCTGCAGTCGAGTGTGAAAAGGGAGTAGAGAAAGGGGCTCAGTACGCAGCCCTGTGGTACACCAGTGTTGAGGGTGGTTGTGGTGGAGCAGATGTTGCCTAACCTAACAAGCTGAGGCCTGTTCGTCAGGAAATCCATAATCCAGTTGCAGGTTGAATTGTTTATGCCTAGGTTTCCAAGTTTGATGATTAGCTTGGAAGGGATTACAGTATTGAATGCAGAGCTGAAGTCTACAAAGAGCATGCGTGCATAAGTGTCCTTATTGTCCAGATGTGTGAGCACGGAGTGCAGCGCCATGGACACTGCATCATCGGTGCTCCTATTGCTACGGTAGGCAAATTGGTATGGGTCCAGTGTGGATGGTAGAGAGTCTTTTAGGTGTGACAGGACCAGCCGCTCGAAGCACTTCATAACAATGGGTGTGAGTGCTACAGGGCGGTAGTCGTTCAGGCATGTCGGGCTGGAATATTTTGGAATGGGCACAATGGAGGTGGATTTGAAACATAGATGGACTAGTAACCGACGCACTGTTCTTGCTACTATTCCTCAGGAGGAGCGCGCCAAAGAGGTGAAAGATCTGAATTTGAATGGCGATGCTTTGCCTGTGGAGCATGCCTTGGGTGTACAGTGGTGTGTCCAATCTGACTCATTCAAATTTAAAATCATACTTAAAACCCATCCACTCACAAGAAGAGGAATCTTGTCTGTGACTAGTTCAATTTACGACCCTCTTGGTTTCTTGGCGCCTGTTGTTTTATCCAGCCAAACCATCCATTCCCCAGCAACAGAAGAGGGCAAAGGATCATCCCATCCCAGACGTCTCCTGCAAAGATCTTGGATGATTCCTTTGCCCTCTTCTGTTGCTGGGGAATGGATGGTTTGGCTGGAAGACCATGGCCTTGAAAATTGGGAGGTCAGTAGGTGTTTAAAACCTGTGGACTGTGGTCGTCTTGTCTCTGCTCAGCTCCACCACTTTGCAGATGCAAGTGAAGAAGGGTTTGGGACTGTGACTTACCTGTTGCTCCATGACGATAGCGGGTGTACTCACAGTGCATTTGTAATGGGAAAGGCACGAGTAGCTCCTCTAAAACTTGTCACTATTCCCCGCATGGAGCTGACTGACGCAGTTGTGGCTAGCAGAATGGACAAATTGTGGAGGAAGGAGCTTCAAATGGACCTTCAAGAGTCTGTATTTTGGACAGACAGCACTTCTGTTTTGAAATATATAAAGAACGAGACGTCCAGATTTAAAATCTTTATAGCAAACAGAGTATCTGAAATATTGAAAATGTCTAATGTATCCCAATGGAGGTACGTGAACACATTAACCAATCCTGCGGATCTAGCCTCCAGAGGTGTCAAAGTTCAGTTATTGTTAAAGACTGGTGCATCGCTCTGTGGTCCTGATTTTCTTCACGAGCACGAGAGCAGGTGGCCTGAAAACCCTGAGACCTTAGAAAACTCTCTTGTTGACGACCCGGAGGTTAAGGTTGTGATGGTGAACACTGCTCAGGTTGAGCAGGACAGTCCATTGGAGAAGCTCATTGATTACTTTTCCTCCTGGCTCCGTCTAAAAAGAGCTGTCGGTTGGTTTCTCAAGTTTAAGACCTTGCTTTTGTCTCTGGTGCGACATCGAAAGCTGCTGAGAAAAACCCTGTTAAAATTGGACCAAAGTGCTGAACAGTTGGAAAAAGAGCTACAGGTCCGGATGGAAGAAGTCAGGGCTCAAGTGCCAATGGGTGTCCTGTCCGTGGAGGATATGGTTGTAGCGGAGTCAGATATTATCCGTTTCTGTCAGAAAATAAGGTTTCCAGATGAGTTGGCCAACTTGAAGAAAGGAGAGTGTGTAAGAAAGACGAGTCACCTCTACAAGCTTAACCCGATCCTGGATGGTGATCTCATTAGAATTGGAGGAAGGCTAAGTAGAGCAGCTATGCCGGTTGAAGCAAAACATCCAGTTATCCTGGCTAAAGATCAACATGTCTCCACTCTCATTCTCCGTCATGTACACCAGGAAACAGGTCATGGTGGACGTAATCACATGCTTTCTCTTCTGCGTCAGAAGTATTGGGTTCCTGGTGCTTGTGCTGCCATCAGAAAAATTTTGGCTAAGTGCGTCATCTGTCGTAGATTGTCTGCTTCACCTGGACATCAGAAAATGGCCGACCTTCCTCACAACAGAATAACTCCTGATGAACCTCCTTTCAGTCGAGTTGGTTTGGACTGCTTTGGACCGTTTGAGGTTAAACGTGGAAGGGCTGTGGTCAAGAGGTATGGGTTAATTTTGACATGCTTGGCGATGCGAGCCATACACCTCGAAGTTCTTTCATCTTTAGACACAGACTCTTTCATCAATGGTTTCAGAAGGTTTGTGGCAAGACGTGGTCAAGTCCTGGAAATCCGTTCGGATAATGGTACTAACTTTGTGGGCGCTGAACGTGAGTTGAGGAAGGCCATTGAGAATCTGAATCACAACCTCATTAATGACGTATTGCTACAAAAGAGTGTGAAATGGGTTTTTAATCCCCCACCAACATCACACCATGGAGGTGCTTGGGAAAGGTTGATACGGTCAGTCCGTTAAGTGCTAAACTCCGTTTTGAGGACTCAGACCTTGGACGAAGAAAGCTTGGTGACAGTGTTTTGTGAGGCTGAAGCGATTGTCAATGGCCGTCCATTAACAAAAGCATCGACAGATCCTCAAGATTTAGAGGCATTGACCCCTAACCATCTTCTTCTGCTTAAGTCGCAGCCGTTGTTGTCTCCAGGGTTGTTCGAGAAGGAGGACGTTTATGCTCGTCGTCGCTGGAAACAAGTACAGTATATGTCGGACTTGTTCTGGAAGCGCTGGGTGAAGGAGTACCTTCCTGGACTTCAGGAGCGCCAGAAGTGGAATACTGTCAAAAGAAACTTTGTTCCAGGAGATCTCGTGGTGCTGGTGGATGATATGGCACCTCGCAGTACTTGGATTATAGGAAGAATTGTGGATACTGTTCCGGACAAAAATGGACTGGTGCGAAGTGTACGGATTAAAACTAAAACCAGCTATTTGAATAGGCCAATAACCAAAGTCTGTCTTCTGCAGGAAGCAGAGGGGCAGTGAAGATCTTCAGATATCATATACATTAACTTTTACATTATTGGACTTTAAAGGACTAACAGTTTGCTTTGCATTTTTGACTGGGGTCTGTCTCCCACAAGGTAATGGTGATCAATTATTACTATGAAATAATTTGGGGCCGGAATGTAGGAGCCACAAATTGGGTTTGACTTCATTTCTTCTTCTTGTACTGTTGTGTATGTGCACACACATTGTGACGTCATTGCTGTGGGTGGAACAGGGGGTGTGGTGTCTACATTAGTGTGTGTGTGTTCACCTGTGGGTTATGGATCATGGCTGCAGGGTGAGCATGGGGAGAGACTTTTTATTGACCGTCACCATCGCCAACATCATCACCATCACATGCATTGTATGAGGTATCTTTGCACGGTTTTTATGAGTACATCAATGACCGTAAGTACCTATGTTTTCTAAAGCTTGTGAAGGAGAGAAATAAAGACATCATTCCATCATGTGCAATGGTTCAGCGTGACGCGTCTTCAATCGTAAATTCCTCATGCTTCAGCCTGCTGCGGCGTTTGGTTTAGTTTTGTGTAAAATACGCCACAATATCTTGCATCAATGTCTACTTTCTATGCATCACAATTGTTTATACTTTTAACGATAGTGGTTCTGAACGAAGTAAAGTAGTGAGTGTACAGCTTGTATAACAGTGTAAATTTGCTGTTCCCCTTAAAATAACTCAACACACAGCAATTAATGTCTAAACCGCTGGCAACCCGTAAGTGAAAATGTCCAAATTGGGCCCAAATGTCAATATTTTGTGTGGCCACCATTATTCTCCAGCACTGTCTTAACCCTCTTGGGCTTGGAGTTCACAAGAGATTCACAGGTTGCCACCGGAGTCCTCTTCCACTTCATCACCGAGCTTGTTGATGTTAGAGACCTTGCGCTCCTCCACCTTCCGTTTGAGGATGCCCCATATAATCTTATATCAGCCAACTTTCTAAAGCTGCATTTTTTTCAATTTGCCAAATTGCCAAACTCTGTCGCTTCATCTGTGAAAAAGATACGGAAACATTACTACATGCATTTATCACAGCTTGCCTCGATTACTGTAATGCCCACAGGCAGTGTTGGGTATAACCAGTTACTAAGCAATTAGTTACTGTAATTTAATTAATTTTCCCTTGAAAAAGTAAAGTAAGGAATTACTCTTATTTTATCATTATAGTTACTTCTGATGTAATTAAAGTAAATACTGTGTGTAATATATGTGTGTGCAATCATTGATTGACATCAAGTCTAACTTTAAAATGCATAATGTGTCCTTTCATTTCAATTCACTGTTATTTAAATAGCACGTTTCACATTGTGCATTGTTCCAAAGAAGCTTTACAGTAGAAAATAAGAAAAACAGAAAAGCACACAAAAGTTAAAACACAGCACAGTGGATGGTGTTTATAGAACAAGCAAGATCAGTCTAGTAAATGATATATAATAAATGCAGTCTCCCTGTGAGCATGTCAACACGCCCCTGTGGCGAGGAACCCAAACTCCAATGATAAATAAATGGTGAAAAAAACCTTGGGAGGAACCAATCTCAGTCAGGAGGGCCAAGTCTCTTCTGACGTGTCACAGCTGCACTTGTAACGGGGGGAGAACACTGACTGTTTGACCATTGGTGAGGGTGGGTAAATGTCTATCAGGTGTGCATGTGTATCTGCAAGTCTTTGTTGCAGGTGTGGCCAATGTTACTGATGAGACAGTGGTACAACGTGATTTGCAGGTCTACTGAATATAAGGATCAGCGTGAGGTCCTTTCGGGGCCTTCCGGACCGTGAGAGACGCCGTAACGAGACAAGTGCGACTGCCTCTGTGCCGATTTCTTAGGGTGTTCAGCTCAACGCATGCAGTGACGAAGATATCCATTGACCCCTGGTTGCGAGAGGTCCACGAGAGCAATCTACGCGTGCTATTCGTTTCTGTTGAGGGAAGTGGGAATTCTTGTTGTTCGTGAAGGAGTGACACCGACGTGTGTTTATTTGGGACTGATTGGTCTTCCTTTGTCTGACAGTTGGGAGTTACAGTTCCGGTTTCCCCCGCTGATCCTCGTGTCCTGAAGATCGCTGGAGCCAGGATTTGTGTTGTTGCCGCTGTCATCACCTCGCCTTGGGCGCTTCTCCTTTGCACTACGGGCGCCAAGTGGACTGGGTCGTGAGTGACGAGACTGTTGGCTGTGTTCGACGAAACTCTGTTTTTAAACTAGTGGTGGGCATAGATTATTTTTTTAAATCTAGATTAATCTAGATTAATCTTGGAATTAATCTAGATTAATCTAGATTAAAATGGTTCATTTGAATTCGGCCGAAGGCATTCAGAATATGTGTGTGTAGTAGAGTAGGCGGGGCGAGACCGTGGTCCGAACCATGTAGGAGATTGGGAGCATATAGAAGGAACGAGCAACCGGACCGTCGAAGAGAGAGGACCGGGCCCGAAAGTGTTTGTATTTATGTTTTACTTCCGTGTTTCTGTTTTGTTCGCCGACGGTCGTCCGTGAGGGGCCGCCGGCTGTTATTATTTATATTAAAATGTTTAAGTGTCTGCCGGTTCCCGCCTCCTTCCTTCCATATCTTGAATCGTGTTACAGTGTGCTACCCAAATAATGACTAAAAGTAAGTCTTTGAGAACGGGTTTCTCAAGCCAGGTGGCGCATTAGACCAGGGGCTCATCTCCTGTTTCCAAAATGCATCAAAAACTGCTTGAGAAAGCTGTTCTACTATGATAGTTGGTGATCAAAATAAAGGGTGTTCAATAAGATGTACTTGTGTTTACTTCCGCATTAGCTAAGGGATGCTTTGCGTTTAGGTGGTACTTGAGACTGGAAGAGCGCCTACAGTACATTTACATTTAGTCATTTAGCTAACATGACGCTAATTGCGCGAATCACGCGAGTTGAAAAATCTCGTTCTTGCCCAGTACAGTGCAATTCAGCTAGGTATACATCCGCGCTAAAATAACAAGGTGAAAGTCATCATAGCTTGCGTAGTATAGACCCAGCTCCCAACCCAACCTTGAGAATAGATTAACGGCGTCAATTTTTTTACCGCGTGATAAGAGTCGCACGTTGACGCCATTAACGGCCGACCACTATTTTAAACATAATATAATTGTGACGTTTTGCTTGTGTAACCTCGTCTCGGTCTACTGAGATATTGGCTGCTTGCCCAGGTTATATTTTCCACTGTTTTTATGTGAGTCTTTTTAAGGCTACCAGACTGATCAAACTAATTTAGTCCTATCATTATTCTTAATGTGTGGGGTTGATGTTGAAGTGTTTACACCAGTACCTTCTTAAATTTGCTATTTGCCCTTGAAGTGTAAATCTCACGTGTGATGGGGTGCTGTTGTATATGACTGATTGGTGTGTTGACCGTTTTCTTGATCGCTGTCTAGCCAGGGGGCACCATATTTTAACATTACTCCTAGTCCTTGAACTGAACTGAAGCATTTATATCTGGTGTTTCCGCCTTCAGCATGTATAAAATGATGTAGTTTTAATTTTGTATAAATAAACCTTGTATTTTTTTATAAAACGTTGGTGTAGCCTGTTACTTGTGTATTACAAAGGTGGAATTCCTGCGTGTGCCTGAGTTGGCACTTTACACACTCACTGACTTTGATTAAAAGTTACTAAGTAAATGTTAATGAAAAATAGTGAGAGCTAATTATGTCATGAATTTTCATTGAGGACCCAGGTGCAGACAGCAGTTACGGGGTTAACAGAAAACTTAATTAAAAGGTAAAAAAAAAACTCGATGGGGGAACAAACACAAAAACACTGGACGCCGACTGGATCACCGGCTGCACCGGAATGGACGCCGGCTGCACCGGACTCCGCGCCCCTCTCCATTACCCCTCTCCGTTGCCCACTCGCCTGGTGGTCGGCTGCCAGAAGGAGGTGAAGGGCACGGCAAGCTCCGGCTGGGATGCCTCTGAAGAGGACCCCAAGGACACTCTCCTCCCCGGCTTGCCACAGAGGGTGACTGGGGAGGATGAGACGGATGGAGGTGCCGATTCCCCAGAGTAAGGGTGGCCAGGATGCAATCCTCCGGGACGGTAGCCAAGGGAGTGGATACCTAGGCTGGCACTAAAGGTGATGCTAACCATTTAGTGGAAAGGTCTTTGAAACCTTGTTCTTCAATTACTTAACACCAATGGAAGGAAGGCTTTATTTCGAGAGCTGCCCACACTGTCTCGGAGGCTAATGAGGACGGTTTGTCTTGGTTCCTCGATCCAGTTCGCCAAAGACTCTCCCAAGTTTCGGGGCAGCCTCTCTCCCTCTGTCAGAGGCAGAGACGCCTCTGTACTTCGGGTAGAGGTCACCACCCTTCTGGTGAAACAGGTATCGAGTTCGTCCCTCAAAACCAAGATGTTCAGTGGGTTACAACCCGCACTTCATCGTTCCCAAGAAAGATGGCGGGTCGCGCCCAACAGGTCTGCGTACCCTGAACAAAGCACCTTCACAAGCTGCCGTTCAGGATGCTCACGCAGAGGTGCATCAAGACATCTATCAGGTGTCAGGATTGGTTTCGTGTCAATCGACCTGTTCTCCCTTTCGGTCTGTCCCTGACCCCACGGTCTTCGTGAAGATCGTGGAAGCCACCCTATCTCCCTGGGGGGAGGAAGGTGTGCGGGTACTAAACTATCTCAACGACTGGCTTATCTTGGCACATTCGCGAGATCTGTTATGTACACAAAGGGACCTAGATCGATTGGGACTACGGGTCACCCGAGAGAAGGGCAAGCTCTCCCCAGTGCAGAGCATCCTCTTTCTCGGTATGGAACTCAACTCTGTCACCATTTTGGCGCGACTGTCCGCAGTACGCGCACAGTCGGTGTTGAACTCCCTCGAAGACTTCATGCAGACAGCGGTCCCCCTGAAACAATTCAGAGGCTCCTGGGACACATGGCGTCCTCGCAGGGGTAATACCCCTCGGGTTGATGCACACGAGATCGCTCCAATACAGGCTTCAGAGTCAAGTTCCGAGGAGAGCGTAGCACACAAGCAGAACCCCCGCCTGCGCTGGCATATCAATTGCCAAGAGTTGTGGGCTGTGCTACTTGCACTGAGCAGGCTGTGGCCTCTTGTGCAGGACAAGCACGTGCTGGTCCGAGGACAGCACTACAGCTGTGGCGTACATCAAATCGTCAGGGTGGCGTACGCTCACGCTAGCTAACACGACTTGCTCGACGCCTCCTCCGGTGGAGGCAAACTGAACCAGACAGCCGACGCGTTTTCTTGTCAGTATTTGCCTCCCGGAGAGTGGCGACTCCACCCCCGTGCAGTCCAGCTCATTTGGATGCTGTTCGGGCAGGCCCAGGTAAACCTGTTCGCCTCCCGCAACACCACCATTGCCGATTTGGTACTCCCTGTCCGAGGCCCCCTCGGCACGGAGACCCTTTGGCACAGCTGACCGTGGGACGGGCGGAAGTACGCCTTCCCCCCCAATGAGCCTCCTCGCAGAGACACTGTACAAGGTCAGGGAAGAGGAGTACCAGGGTTTATTGGTTCCGCCACACTGGCCCAACCGCACTTGGCTTTCAGAGCTGAGGCTCTGGACAACAACTCCCCCTGGCCCATTCCCCGGACAGAGGACCTGCTCTCTCAGGGGAAGGGCACATTTTGGCATCCCAGATCAGACCTCTGGAACACCCATGTCTGGGCTCTAGACGGGACGGAAAGATCCTGAGTTGGCCACTCCCCCTCTATGGCGGAGACCATCACCCAGGCTAGGGCCCCATCTACCAGGTAGTTATACGCCTCTAGATGGCGCCTCTTCTCCTCCTGGTGTCTCTCTCAACGAGATAGACCCACTGAGGTGCTCGATCAGGATCCTGTTGTCCTTCTTAAGAGACTGGAGACTAACATCTCCCCTCCACACTGAATGTGTATGTAGTCGCTATCGCCACTCATCACGACTCAGTTGATGGAAAGTTTCTAGGGCAACACGACCTGGTCACCAGGTTCGTAAGGGGAGTAAGAGGGCGGAATCCGCCTCGTCTCCGCTCCATACCCTCTTGGGACCCTAAAGTGGTCCTGGGGGGCCTCTGGGCACCCCAAGAGCTCCTCAGAGGTTCCGATCTTCCTCACCTGACGAGTAACACGGCCCTCTTGATGGAGCTTGCTTCCTTCAAGAGGGTAGGGGACCTCCAAGCATTCTCCGTGTCCCCGGATTGCCTTGAATTGGGCACTGCCAACACTCACGTTATCTTCAGACCCAGGCCCAAGAGTTCCCACTACTCCCTTCCGGGCCAAGTGGTGAACTTATCGGGGAGGAATAAGATCCGTGTTGTGTCCAATATGCGCACTGCGTCTCTACCTGGACCGCACGCAGAGCTCAGAAGCTCTGATCAGCTCCTTGTCTGTGTTGGAGGACAGCAGAAGGGGAAGGCTGTCTCCAAGCAGAAGCTGGCGCACTGGGTCGTGGATGCCGTTACGTGGCATACCTATCTCAGAATCTCCCATGCCCATTGGCATTGAGGGCTCACTCCACACAGGGTATAGCCACCTCCTGGGCACTGACCAGAAGCGCCTCTCTAGCAGTCATCTGTAGAGCTGAGGGTTGGGCTACGCCCAAACACCTTCGCAAGGGTTAACAACCTTTGCGTAAATCCGATGCATGCGTAAATCCTGCGTGGCGACATGTAGGGGGGGCGTATGCCTGCGAAAGCACCTTTCCACCCTCCAGCAGGTTGGGTCAGTGTGCTATCTACCTCTCTTCTTACCCAAACATATGGCTAAGAACAGGTATCTCACCAACCTTCCTTCTTACCCAAACACTGGTTAAGAACAGGCATTCCATCCATCACTAAGCAAGCACACCCTGGAGGTTGGCTGGGCAGAGCAGCCTTCCCACTTAGGCCGGGACACCATATGAACTATCACAGATAGCTCTAACCAGACCTAGTGCTACCGGACGTCTGTAACACCCTCTCCGTGGGCTGTTCCATCTGATGTATCCTCATGAAATGGTTCCCACTCCTGGTAACCCATGAGCTTCCCCAGGTGGACCTCCACCTTGCGGTTAACTACTCAGGCCGCACGTTCCATGCGTTCTCCTCCAAGGATGAGACCATACCTATATCCACCGTATTCCTCCCCACGGGTAGGAGGTGGCCTCTGCAGCGCATCCCTGATTAAGGAAGTTGCGCTTACCCGGTGTAAACCCGAGCCGGACGGCCTCTCGCCAGTAGAGAGCTAAGGCCTCTGTCCATGAAAGGTTACAGGTCAGGGCTGCACCCATCTTTCTCCAAGAAAGCTCTGGAACCCCCCGACCACCACACTGGAAGGTTACAGTTTCGTGAAAGCTTCAAGATGACACGCCCAGGCCTGTTACCGTCGCATTGCTAGAGATTGTGACGCGATACAGCATTGTGGCGTTTTCCATAGGCAACCCCATCTGTCGTTCTTGGTTACGTCTGTAACCTCAGTTCCCTGATGGAGGGAACGAGACGTTGTGTCCCTTATGATATAAACATGTATCGTATTCTGCTGCAGTCGTGAGAGGCTCTCAGGCTCTTCAGAACAAGAGGTAAATGAATGCTGCACGCCGGCTTCCTTTTATACCGGATATCCGGGGGCGAAACCGGCATTCAAATTTCAATCGCCAAATTTCATTGGCCTTTTCTATAGTAGTCAGAGTTGATTCTCAAGGGCGAACCCCATCTCTCGTTCTCGACACAACGTCTCGTTCCCTCCATTAGGGAACTGAGGTTACAGACGTAACCAAGACGTTTCTCATCTCAGAGTAAATCAACTCAGAGATCACATTTGAAATGAAATTAGTTTGAACCTCCTTAAAACGGGCCCCCGTTTTACTTGCGTTTGGCATTATAACCCATTGAACCGTCTATTGTGGTGAACATCGTATCCTTTCCCCTGGTAGCGCGACAGTTTTATCTTTTCTGTGTTTTTCTGTTTTTTTTTCTCCTGTAAAGCTGCTTTGGAACAATGCACATTGTAAAAAGCACTAGGCCTTTATACATTTTATAGAATTTAATTTAATTTAAACTAGGGATGCACCGATCCGATACTCTGGATCGGAATTGGGGCCGATCCGGGTCTTTTTTGCTGGATGGGGTATCGGACTGACGGGTTCTCCTCAGTCCGATCCGTTGCGATACCCGTGGATGTTACTCTAAAGCTTCATAAAGGACTAACTATCAGGAAATTACCATAAACTGTGTCATACACTGTATTCGATGTCATGTATTTCGATAGCTTTATGCGAGGAATAAACCAATATAGCATAATTTAAAAACTCTGACCTCCGCTGGTGCGGTCATCTGTCAATCTCCATCCAGCATGCGTGTGTCCGGGAAAAGTCAGGACGTTACTCGTTCCAAAGTTTTCGATATTCTTCATAATCATTAGATAATAGATTGTGGTTTTGTTTAAAATGCATTTTGCCGGAGACGGTACTCGCTGAGTGTAACGTTTATTAGGTTCAATCACTGGAAGCGGTCTATGTTATGCGTCATTCATGCCACAATAACTTTTAACTTTAGGATGGATTCAATGTTCTATGATTTAAACACATAACATATCTCTTCTCTTTGTGTTATAACTGTTTTGGACTTGGGAAGCAAAGATCCCCGTGACATCAGGATCATCACTATCCGGGATGC
The DNA here is from genome assembly GCA_029783895.1 of Triplophysa bombifrons. Classification (NCBI taxonomy): domain Eukaryota; kingdom Metazoa; phylum Chordata; class Actinopteri; order Cypriniformes; family Nemacheilidae; genus Triplophysa; species Triplophysa bombifrons. Next base: position 21,150,113 of record CM056461.1, on the reverse strand, counting down.
TCGTGAGTGAAGCGGGTGCATTAAGCGCATCATTCTGCGTCCAATGAGCATGACTTTAAATAACGTAGAAGCGAATGTATTAAGTGCATCATTTTGTGTCCAGCATGTGCATGAGCGAGTTTGGAGACTTTTATATTGTGATAGCTTTGTGTAATAGACAGAGATTTATTTGTTAAACATGCTGTAAGTATCTGTGCTTTATGAGACCACATTTTTGTTTTGTATGTATTTTTAAGTTTAATACAGCACTTAATTACATTTAAAAAATAATACTTTTTAGTAAAAAAAACTTAAGTAAAGGAAAATGGTAGATTTTAATGTACTCATGGATTTAAAGTAAAAAAAACATTTATTTATGGACTGTAGTGGAGTAAGTATGATGTGCTTCATACTGTAGGGAAGTATTTTTTGTCCAAAGTACTCTGATAAAGTACAGATATTTTAAAATGTACTTGAAAGTAAACATGCTTAACTATCCACCTCTGGCAATAAAAGATAAAATATGCAAGTCTACTTTGATCATGAAAAACAGTGCTAGTATCGGATCAGAATCGGTATTGGCCGATACGCAGAATTCAGGAATCGGATCGGAAAGGAAAAAGTGGTATCGGTGCATCCCTAATTTAAACATGTTTCTGTGTAAAAAAAAGGGAGATTTTTTTAAGCGTTGATTCATTAAATTACTTTTATGGTAAGATAACATATCTTAAAATACAAAATGTGTTTAATGTTGTCTTTAAAAAGTTGGAATGTCATGTTGATAAGGTGGATAGTATGCCGGTGCCATTCTGATGAAGTGGATGGGAAGATGGGAAGCTCAGTTTTTTATTTATTTACAAGTTGCAGGTGATGTCTGCCAGGCTGAGATCCATGTAGCTACCATGGGGTCATCTGGTTGAAATCAAGGTAAGAGAAACCATGTGCAGACGTTCGCAAATTTCAAAAGTCTGCTTTGTTGTCAAGAGCTTATCAGTCTGTTTAAAGTGACAAAGAGAGCAGGCTTTGTTTAACCTGTCAGAAGAGGTAGTTGAAGAGGGGCAGACCGATGCTGAATAAGTTTGGAAAATTAAGTTTGGTCCTGTGTTCATGGAGAACATCAGAGAACCAGGGGCTGCCTCCTGATGGAAGGAGGACAGACACATCTATGGTTAGCGACACTTCTATCATGTTAAGGTAACAGGTGAAACTGTGATCACAACCAATAAGATCAGATTTTACCTCCAATAAAACTGTAGCAGTGGCAAGTATTGAGATGCAGTCCTGCAGTGTGGCTTTTCATACTACATCTATGAGGGAAAGCGCCTTACGAGTCTTTATTGCTGAACATTGCAAAAATGACAAGAAGTGTGACCTTGATTTTAGCTGGGATTGTGTTAGCACAGTGTGACAGAAAGCAACAATCACAACCACAGACCCAATAGTGTGTACCTAGATGAACTCCAAAGCATGTTTTAAAATGAAAACAATTACATGTTACAATTACGCACAACACAATTATACATTTGTAAATAATGCAATTACATTGTAATAAACAATTAATGTAACAATTAAATTTTGTTCTCAAATGTTACATTTATATTGTATTGTTTATTTCACTTACATTTTGTGCTGGTATTACCTTATAAACTTTTAACACATAATAAGTTTCCTGTAGCTCAGTGGTAAGGGCATTCCATCAATAACGCAAGGTTGTGGGCTCGATCCCAGGGGATTACACATACCTGTATATAAATGTATAGGATAATGTAATGTAAGTCGCTTTTGATAGAAGCATCTGCCAAATGCATAAATGTAAGTTAATGAAGTGTGCTCATAATGTGATACATTTCTCATTATTAATTGTCACAGAGACAGTTTTTACACCCTTAAATATACAAATGGCTTGTTTACTTCGCTTGACACATTCAAATCACAGTTCATAAGGCCCATAGAACAAATTATGATTTATGGTTGAGGCAACTGTGTGTAGAGGAAGTTTGATGTTGCATTATTTTTCTGAGCAAGTGAATCAGTGTGTTGGATTGTATCTCTAGATGAATTGCTGGTCTATACTGAGTAGCCCAATTCACAATATTGTTTTGAGAGAAGAGATGTCTCTCTATCTCCAACACCCTGTGTCCAATGCTGCTCCGTCTCCATTCTTTGAGCCTCTCTTTGTGTTGCATTGCTGTGTCTACTGCTGTACAAAACCCAAACTAACACTCTTGGCTTGCCGGATGGAGGCAAAGGCAGAGGATGAAGCACCTAGCTCAGGTACAGCATCTGGCTCATTTCAGTTCATCTACATAACCAGCTTGTTATGACGTATATTTTAAGAAATGCTTAATGGAAGGGAGAGAGCTGGATGGCAAGATGTCATTTGTAACTGTTAACAGTACGAGAAAGATAAAGGGGCGGTTTCCCAGACATAGGGATTAGTTTAAACCAGCAGTAAGCCTTAGTTTAATTAGAAAATGAAATAGTTTAAACAAACATGCCTTACAAAAAAATCATTACTTGTGTGCCTTTTGAAACAAAAAATGCCGGTGATGTTTTTTAAAATATGTCAGTGCAAGTTGTTTTCAGTTTGGATAGGTATTACATTTATTTTAGTCCAGGACTAGACTAATCCCTGTACAGGAAACCACCCCCAAGTATTTGGAAATAATATAGCATATCAAATGTTAAATCTGTTTTGATGTTAATATTTTGAACTAGAGTGGATACAAAATAAAATGGATAAACTAATGAGCCCAATTGTTACATGGCAATTTTACAAACATCCGTTATCGTGCATTTCAAGTTATAAAAGTTCAATTTCAAAGCGTCTGTGCATAGCGGTCGGAACCATTGATTTTGCACCCACTCACATACAGCGTATTTCATTCAGCACATATAATGCCGTCAGTCAAATCCATTCCATTTGAGGAATGTATAATAATTTGAATTCATGATAAATTAAACTCTATTTCGCGTTTTAGCTACAGCCTATAAAATAAGAAACATTTACATTTACATTTAGGCATTTGGCAGACGTTTTTATCCAAAGCGACTTACACTGCTTTATCCTATACATTTTACATAGGTATTTGCAATCCCCTGGGATCGAACCCACAACCTTGCATTGTTAACGCAATGCTCTTACCACTGAGCTACAGGAAAGATAAGATGGATTTTGAAGATTTTAACATTATTTTCACACTTACAAAAAGAAATGCATTTACAAGACAAGAATAGATCGAAAAGGTTTTGTTCTGATCTTGCAACATATTTCACATTAAAAAATATATGAATATTGCATAAATGCTAAAGACCCTTTAGCTTCTTAAATTTACAGGTATGTAAGTGACCAAACATTAAGTAAACATTCTTGCTTATATGGTATGGGTGGGACATCTTCAGACACGCACTCTAAGCGGGGAACAAATCAAGATAGACCTGGTCAGCTTTACCAATCACAGTGTTTCGGAAGGAGGGACTTTATATACATATATCACTGGGGTCCCTCGGGGATCAGTGCTTGGACCGCTGCTTTTTTCCATCTACACGACATCATTGGGACCCAACATACCGGCACATGACTTCTAGTATCACTGTTACACTGACGACACCCAGATCTACATCTCGTTTCACCCAGACGATACCACTGAAGCAGCTCGCATTACAGCCTTACTCGAAGACATCTCAGCTTGGATGAAAGTGCATCACCTCCAGCTGAACCCTGCCAAGACAGAACTACTTGTGTTTCCGGGCACACCCCACGGTGCAACACAATCTCACCATCCAACCTGGCAATCCCACAATCACTCCTTCCAAAACCTCAGAGTCATATTTGATGAACAGCAGTCCATCAATGATCACATTGCAAAGACAAACATTAGAAAGGTTAGACCCTATCTCACTGAGCATGAAGAATGACGCGATTTGCGTGACGCGAATTGAACATTTCGGGTGGCGAATATTCGCGCCGTGTTAACCAATGAGGAACTTGCTCTTGGTGATGTGATTACGACATAGCGAGCGGAGGCAGAAATCTGAAACAACAATGGAGGACAAAATCATTGTCGGTGTGTGTGGATGCCTGGATACCTTCTTACTTTTATCAAAACAGAAATAAAAAACCTTCCATAGCACATAAAGTACAGCTACCATCTCAACAAAATCCATTTAGCCATTTCGCAGACTGGAGCCGCAGGGCAGAAGCCCCTCCCATTCTGCGAATTTACGGCAGTTGTGAAGCAAATTTCACGCGCGAATGAAGCAAATTTCACTCGCGAATGAAGCAAATTTCACACACGAATGAAGCGAGTAAACTCAAAATGTTCAAGCATCCAAATAGCGCAATTTATTTGCGCAAGTCACGTCCGGTGTGAACGCTCAGTTAGACACAAACGTTCTGGACAGAAATCAATAATTACTTAGAAAATGACATTTTGCTCAAATGTTTTTCATTGGAGGATGATATTGATTTGACGTTTATATTTGATTTAATTATAATAAATATAAGCTTTTTATATAAAAGGCCTTTCAGTTTAATTTTTTTTGTGAAATCCCTGACTTGTATAGGTTTATGTACTCTTATTTGTATAATACTGTTAAAATTGTTAAAAAAAGCTCCAAAACAGGCTGTTGCTTTCTCCTATTGGCAGAGACACTACACACAGCATTTAGCAAAGTATGGCAGTAAGCAGTCGATCAAGCAATATGATATATTAGTTCCAAACGGCTTCAATACAATAATATAAGTGTCATGTGTTAAGGTTGGAAAGTTGACATTTAATTCAAAAGATTTATTTTACACGATCCCTGATATCCAACAGAAACGTCTGCTGCCTTAACACATATATCTGTAAGATGTTTATGATTTAGAATGGATGTAAACTGCTTCTAAGATGTTTAGTAGATGTTTTTACACAGCAGAGGTTTTCCAGATCTCCAGATCTCCAGATCTCTTTGAGACGTAGGCTTTCTGCTAGCTGGGTTTCAATTAATCCATTGTAATTCTCTTGTTTATTGTCGCTGTTACTAATACACTGCTATGTGTAGCATACAACATGGCAGAATCTTCCCAAAATGAAATGCCCAATTTCTGAAACTCTCATTTTCGGAATTCTGTATCCTTGTTTCCTTCGGAGGTCGCAAGTGGCGACTCTGCCCCATTTTGGAGGTTACTGCCCAATATTAGAGTCCACACCCCATTTGGGACAATTCTGGCCTGAAGTTATACCTATTTGACATCCACTAGTGTTCCAAAGTTTCACCTATAGTCGCGCCTATAGCACACCCAGGAAACAACTGGATACCACGGGGCTGTTGAATGCTCCAGTAGCACAAATCGACGGAACTGTTTACCATCACTTTGATAAGACAGGATAGGCAGATGTACTACTGTGTGTGTTCAGTTGAAGAAAGGAAGACATGTACATTTCGAATGGAATGAGGATGATTAAATTATGAGAGAATTCATTTTTAGCGTGAATTATTACTTTACTCATGGGAGATTTACAGAGGTTAACTATATATAGCATCACCTTCAATTGTGTTTTTTATATTTCCACAGAGCCCATAGAGAGTAAGAGCCGGCTAGATCACATCAGCTCTGAAGATTCTTTCCACCATCCCAATGGGGAGAAAAATTACAGTACTGCAGCATCTCAGAATACAGGTTTACAGCATGCCCCTTACACTGGACATGAGGGTTAACATCCTTAATTATAATAAATACAGACCTCTTTCATGCAAGAGACATTACACAGCTAAATTGTCAGTTTAAAATAAAGCTTAAGGTGTGCTTAATGGTCTTTAATTTGGTTCCCGTGCAGTGTTTTACTGAGTGCCCTATATACTGTAAGTGTGTAGTGTCTCTGTGTTCCGAGACTTGTGCAGGCCGTCTGACTGTATTGATCTTCAAATCTTTATAGGTCCTTTAAGCAGCGTGTCATCTCTCGAGGTGAACTTTGACCTGTTGGATCTGACAGAGCTCACTGATGTTTCTGACCAGGAAGTTTCCGAGGTTTTTGTTGAATTGGAAGAGGATGACCACAATGACTTGCCATCAAGTGAGTTTCCTTATCCTCACACTGCATTAATTTCTGGTTTAAGTGATATTCTTAATAAAAAACATATTAAATGTGTCAACGGGAACAGCACTAAAAAATGTTTATATCTCAAAGGTTTTCTTTTGTATTTCAGAATATTTAGGATTTCATTAATGTATTTGCATCTTGATTTCTACTTTTTAAAGCAATTTCAGGAGAAATATCTGATACAGATACACATGAGACAACATAAATGATGGAGCCATGTTTGGCTAAAACTATTTAAGTTAGATCATGTAATCATGTTTTATCACAAACCTCATAGACATCTTTGATCCAGCCATATTGTTTTGTTTTTAGAACCTACCCTTTTCATACAATTACACAGAAAGTGACAGAAGGGCAAATGTTACTACATACCCTGTTGCTGATGGTTATCTTCAGTAAGACACTCTGAATCACACTGCTTTTTAGAAAAAGTAATACACAGAACAACTGAAACAAGACGGCAGAGAACGGCTTATTACTTTGTCAATGAATGAAAATGCATTTAAATAAACAAATATAGCTATTGAATAAGGCTTTGACCAAAACAACTGAGGAAATAATGGCCCTGTTTTACAGACAAGGTTTAGCTTAAGCCAGGACTAGACCTTAGTTAAATTAGGATATTTAAGGCACTTTTATAAAAATGCCTTAGAAAAAAACATTATTTTTTTAAATCTTGAGACAAAACAATGGCACTGACATACAGTATTTATTTCCCTCACTTTATTTATATGTTTTAACATATTACAAACAATATTTTAAATAATGTTAATATTGAAATATAATAAGACATACAGGCCCGGTTTCACAGACAAAGCTTAAAGCAAGTACCAGACTAAAATGAATGTGTGACATGTCTTAACTGAATATAACTTATATAACCCAGAAATATCTTAAAATATATCAGTGCCATTGTTTTGTCTCAAGATCAGTGATGTATTCTTCAAGGCATTTTTATAAAAGCGACATAAATACCTTAAGGATAGTCCTGGCTAAGTCGTGTCTGTGAAACCGGGCCAGTTTTTTAAGATGTGTCAGGGTAAGTTATATGTAGGTTTTTTACAGGTCAAACATTCATATTGTCTGGGACTAGTCTTAAAGGGATACTTCACCCAAAATTCTAAATTCTGTTATCGATTGCTCACCTTCCAGTTGTTCCAAATCTGTATAACGGTTTACATTTCTTTGTTCTGATGAACACAGAGAACGATATTTGGAAGAATGCTTATAACCAAACAGGGCTGCGTATCCCGATAATGATGGATCTTAGCAGTGAAGAGCGTTTTCTAAGAGCGATTTTGCGAATGTTTTTCATAGGTTCACGTGTGTTTCCCAACAATGCACTTAACGCGATCTCAAGTAGCAATGCTTTAAGTGCTACTTACGTTTGTCGCAAACCGTTTGACAGGTGCTGAAATGTCACCTTAGCCTACACAGGCTCACTTTTGTAGCATGTGCTTGTTTTCGAAATGTTTAGGCTAATTCTTTTCACCCGATTTGGATTTGGTATAGGTGAATGTTCTTTAATGTTATCTTAAACATTTTTTGTGCAATGTGTAATGCTTTTTCTATGTGAAGACAGGACATATCTACTAATTGTGCAATGTATTTAGCATGTTCGAAGAAAAAATGTAAAAGTTATTATCAAAGTTAAAAATATGTGTTTGTTGAACCACATTTTATTACACTTTTGGTTGATGTGTAGGTGGAAATATCAAGTTAAGTATCAAGTTAACAAAATGTTTATGTACACATACAGTACCAACACTTTATTAATAATAAGCACAAAGTGTGTGCATTATGAATGTGAACCTTTCAATTATAGAGAACGATAAAGGGAAGAGCTAATCAATCCATTTTCTCAGCTGATCAGGCCAGGGGTGCCGCCAGAAATTCTGGGCCCTATGGAAACCAAAATTTCTGGGCCCCCTACATTTTTTACAGATAAAATTTAACCCAATAAACATGCCCTGTATACTTAAAAAATATACTTAGCACATTGCATAGTTAAAATGTCTAAAGATGAATACAAAGCCTACAAAAGCAAGAAAAAAATATAGAAATATGTACTTGTTTACATTAAAGGGAGAACATTTATTATCTCAATTGCAATTGCAAGCACAACAGAACATTATGTACACATATTGACAGCACTGTCACTTCACAGAACACAGTTATCATCATGTGGTGAACACAGTAGATAAGACGTGTTCAGAGGCTTCAATCTTCGCGAAATTTCGCGCTCAGGCTCACCTTGTTCGGCTGAGACGGGGGACGTGGGGGAAGGAGGACGTGGGTGTGCAGCAGCCGCTGAATCTGTGTCTATGAGACATGATAACCCGTCCCGGAGACAGCAGAGATGTTATTATTGTTGGATGTAAATCATAATTCAGTAATTATTTTACTAAGCTAGCTAGATAAAAGCAGATCATGTAGCAACACAAATGAGTTTTGGAATACTGGAATAGGGCAAGCTACCTTTCTTTTTGAAAAACTGTTTGACATACTGTTGACTTTGGCGTTCTCTGTCTTCTCTTTCCTTCTTTTCTTTCCGTTTTTGATGCCCTGACTTTTGATGTGACATGCCTGCGTGTGTCACTGTCTGCGCTGCATCATTACAAGTCCAATACGCAAGAGACGCTACACAAGCGATCGTAGCTCAGACAGCGCAGGTGGAATGAACCATTGTGAGAGGGAGGGGTGTGACTGAAACAGTAAATACATTATTTATTTTTTAAATATTAAATCTATGGTCAAAACGGACAAAACACACATTTAGTGCACGAGGGGCCCTAGCACATTTAATGTATGTATAAAAAAAGAGAAAAGAAATATTAAAATAAAAAGAGGGTCTGCTCTTCTGGGCCCTAAATCAGCCTGGGCCCTTAGAATCGTCCAAACCTTCCACCCCTTTACGGCGCCCATGGATCAGGCATTCAGTTTCATTGCCTTCTGCATTTGTTGGAACATATGATAGGCAGTGTGTGATATATAAGGTTAGTAACAGCATGAAAACCTTAAATCGCATGATAAATAATTAGAGGATAGTTCACAATAGTCTCAAAGAGGAAATCATGTCTGCACTATACACCAGCAGGCAGTGGCGGTTCTACATTGAATCACTCTCCGGGCGAGATCCCCACTGGGTGCCCCCCCACCTACTCCCACCCATCCGAGGAAAAACAAACAGCCATGTTTTACCATAACTATATAAGTGTAAGACGAACCTTATATTTCTCAATTGCACAAATCCTTCAACAAAACATTTTAAAACACAATTCTGCACTAAACAGTATAAGTTATCAGAACTTAAATATACTCTATGTACATAAAAGTGGCAACATATGTACAATCATGATGTAACATGAGCGGAGAACAACAATAATATAAAATATTAAGAATAATAAACAAATAAAATATAGAATAAATATTCTAAATAGCACAAACCCCTTCATCACAAAAATCATACAAAAGCAAATCTAATTATTATACTATTGTACTAACAGAAAACTAAAACTAAAACCTGACCTTTCTGGCCTTCCTTGCTGCAAAATCATCAATAATCTGCTTCCCTATTGAGTGATTGATACTGATGATAGCAAGGCCAGTGAACTGTTCCTGAGACATGGTTGAGCTCAGGTACGACTTGATCAACTTTTGAAAAGCTTCTGCTTGAGCCACAGTGACTGGCACAGTAAGTGCAATCCTAAATGCAGTCCAAAAGTTTGGGTAGATCTCCGATAGACTCTTATCATGCATAAAAGTGATTAGTTCAAGAAGGCTGATGGTTTTTAAAGCCGACCATTGGCAGAGGATTCTCCGAAATACTTTAGAAGTGCCCATGAAATTGCAATTGAATTGTCAAAAGACAGTAGGCTACATTATAACTCTTATGAATTGCACATTTAAATAAACATGCCCTTACATGCCAAATATCTGTCATGACTCATTAGACGCTAAATTAATCTAATCTAAGGGAGGAACAATTAGCTCCTTACTGCCTCGAATTATATTCTTTGTCACGCAACAGAGTTATAGCAAATGTTCGTCTTTGAAACTTCCTACCATTCGTTGGCTAATTACAGGGCTCAACATTAACCCCAATGATGGAAATAAATAATAACTTTACTTGTAACAGTTTTGTTGCAAAGCACAATCTTATGGTGAAATTAGATCTTGTGTTTGTTGAGTTAAGACCGAATTATTGTTGTATAAGCATAGCAAGCATCATAGCAAGAAGGCTAACAAAATACGTTACCACCAATTAACATTAGCCCTTCATTGATGACATGGATAACGTCACCGTAATCATACAGAGAGAACGTAGTTGCATACCTTTATCTTTTGCTCTTTTCTCATCTTCTACTTTAATTTTTTTCCTGTATTGGGCACCTGACGGCTTTAACTTTTTTCTCTCCATCGCTGTCGCTGTGTTTATCTGGCACTCGACAATCAACAGATTTCACATCCCCCCCAACACTGTCACTCACGACCAGAAGTCAAGACTAAACCACTTCACCTCCACTTCATCGTTTTGATTACCTTTTTTTATTAGCCATTTCACACACACAATTCTGAAAAAAAAACATGCAAATTATAGGCCTGTGCTTTAATATTATGAATGAAATGTGAGTTATTTGGAAGAAAGTCAAGGTGTGACTGACTTTAGCCCACTAAGTGGATCCCCCTCCTTGTCCGCTCCATTTGGGTGAGGTGAACTGTCCACCGCGGGGGCGGCTCCTCCCCTTTACACTTTTCACACAGCTTCTGCGCTTCTCAGAGAGTAGGGGCGGCAACTTGCCAATTCCCCACACAGACAGTTATATTATAGATAATAGAAACCCGCTTAGCGGCGCAGATTATTTTTCTTTTTCAAGTGCTTTTGCCGCCCCCCACGTGTCGTGAAAATTTGCCGCCCCGGGCGACTACCCGGTTCGGCCGTGCCTAAAACCGCCACTGCCAGCAGGAGAAATACAAAGACAAAGACACTGACAACCACCAAGTAAGCATATTGACCATTTCACATTTTAAACACAACATTTTTACTTTGCATACATGTGGAGTAACTTTAATACAGCAATCCAGCAACAAACATGCGTTCCTTGTTAGAACCAAAAACTTGCCCGTACTATATATTTTTTATTGATTATTAATGTATGTTCAGTTTTTTTTATTTTTATTGGTCTCTATTTTTTATAAATTTAGTTAAGTTATTTAAAATATTTAAACAAACAAAAAACAAATCAATAAAATCATGATAAGTCACATGTAGGCGTTTGAGTGTAATTCTCTGGTTGTCCTGCAGGTGACCTTCTTACGATGCACTCGTATGGCCTTTACGATTACTCCAGAGCACTCGTAGATCTACGATGATTTTCAATGATTGCTACTTAAGTCACGATGCTTTTGTGTTCAGAATATTTTTTTTTCTACTATGGTAGTATATGTGTTCTGAGGTATTTACGAAATCAATTAAATGTAGTGTTACTGTCACCCCAAAACGACTCATTCATAGTTCAGCAATGATATTTATGTGTATTGTGCAGGTCGGCACCTGATGCACCATGCTGTCCCCATGCCGTCTCCTTCCTGGAGACATTGCCGTAAAACACAGGCTGCCCGAGAACCAAAGCACTGCAGGGATGCTGAAACTTTACAAGACTGAGACATACAACAGCTCCATTTGATTCGAACACATGCAACTGAAAATGATCAAGATGTAATATAGTACAGTGATATGTAAGAACTGAGAGTGACACATGATATAATATGCTGAATGTACTTGCAAATACATTTTAGGAAACATGTTTATATCAGTGAACAAGATGAGAATAAAATGGTCTTTTGAAGAAAGAACAGAAAGAGACAAAGCGTGGCATGTTAACTAATTCGATTTATTTATTTATATTTATTTTAATTAGATTTAGAGTAATGTTGGAATGATGCATTTTTATTAAATATGAAACTACTACATGATTATAATTTATATTAACTATTGCTACTGCAGCCAAATATTGCTGTAATAAATGTTGCCTTGGGATGAACGGATTAAAGATTATAATATTATTACAGTATATTGTGGTTTTCTTACATTTCTTTTATATTTGTGCTTTTTTAAGAGTTACATTGTTTTCACCTATAATAAGCTTACTGATATGAATAGAACCTGCTTGTTTAAAGACAGTAATGAACAGCCAAGACACTAGTAACATAATTTATTTCAAAACACATTTCATTCGGACAAAACAGAAATGGCAGATTTATTACTTGTTCAGGTGACATTTTATCAGCTGACTTGTAGGACTGACCTCTTACTTACATGTCTATATATGATGACAGATCTGTTCTGATGTTGTGATAACAAACAACCAATATGATCACATTCATCAAAGCTGCAAAGGCCGAAGTAAAACTCGTGTAAAGATTTAAACTTTGCAAGAAACCTGCAGTTTTATGTTTTCAACCGAGATAGCGATAGAGAAGCAAGTTACGGAATGCAGCTTTAATAATTCTGAATACGTACACGCTGCAGCTGTATTTAGTCCTTGCTTCATTTAGCTTATTCCTGTTCTGTACACACGCAGTTCATTCATTTATGGGAATAACAGTTGCGTTCTATCCTGAATCAACAAAAACGCATGTATTAACAAGCACATTTTGAAAAAATCTAGGCAGTGACTACGGCAGGGCTAGTCAACTCAGGAGAAGTGAGCTGCATAGTTCAGTTCCAACCCATATCCAACACACCTGTTTATCATTTTCAAGTCGTCCTGAATACTTTAATTAGCTTGGTCAGGTGTGTTTGTGGTTAGCTTTGGTGTACAGGAACCAAACTGTAGTTGTTAATAACGCATTAAAACATGGATCAGAAATGTGTCTTCATCTGTATGCGAGTTGCAAGAAAATAACAGTAAAAAAATATTTTTATTTCAATATGACAAGGGACTAGCAGCTCTCTTCACGAGCTCTGCGGTTATCTCTGTAACAAAAACAAATAACAGAAATAAAAGAGTGGTGATTGTTCCAAGTGGTTTAATTTGTGCTTTATGTAATGATCCACATATTTCTGGAAATACAATACGGTTCCAGGTCAACAATTCATAATAATATGATAATTATATATTATTTTACAACAAATAATTATAATTGTAGTACAGAACATTTCATTTTTTGATGTTTCTGACATTCCAGAAATTACATTTGCACATTCGCAGTACAAATGGGGTTATTGGGATTTTGGACATAATTTGACCAGTGGTTCTCCACAAATAAATGAGTAGATTAAAAGTGGTTGATCTTTGATAATAAGTCATGTTGAAGAATATTATAGTCTATAAGTGCTTTCTAGGGAAATTCCACTAAACATGAACTATAACAAAACAAAGACTGAGTGCTGTAACACTTCCTTCAGCGCAGACCTTAACACAATTCAATCCTCAAGAATAAATAAACTGTAGATCACTGGACAGAGAACACACGACTAAGGACAAAGGTTTGGCTGCGAGGATGTTTGTGACCTGGTTGATTCATCAGGCTCATCTATGTATTCTGAGACTCCTCATGTTTGCGTTCCAGCATTCTCACACAGCGTGGACATGTAGTAGAGTTATCATAGTAACAATCCCTGCACAGCATGAAAAAGCCAACATAACACAGTTAATCCAAACATACATTGACATTTATATCATTAAGGCAAACAAGTGTAGAATCTAATGTGAAGTGGATATATACATATGATTGCCAACAGACCTGTGGAAAACAGCAGTGCAGTCATGACAGACAGAGGTGTGACTGTCAAATGGAAAGAGAATATCACCCTCTTTACACAGTTCACACATAAAGCCTTTGGCTTGGCATTTCTAATAGCACAGAGATAAAGAAAGGTGACAGAACATGTCATTAGATTACATATTTAATTTATGAATTCAATCGTCTCTGTTTATGTTCATTCTTGTTTACATGTGTGCTTCTCACCTCACAATCCAGTTTTATATGTTTGGCAAAGGTTGTATGAGTCTCAGTGAGGGAGCAACTGAGACGCCCGCTGGAGGTGTCAATCAGGTCCTGTAAGCTGTACATGTCATCATTCTCAACAAAGTGCTGGCGGTCCTGAAGCTGTGACATAATCGAAATTGTAAGAACAATAATTGTATTTTTAATGTAGGTTTCAACATTTCTAATAGTTTATACAAATCCACAGGTGCTGTGATGATATTGTAAGTTGCCTTTGAATCCTACATGCTACATGCTCATATTACATGATTGTTAACATGGAATTTTGCCTTCATGTTTTATACCATTTCTAAGGAATTATGGGTCAGGTAGGATTAAAACAACTTTTATTTTCTGTTGAGGAAAGGTTATAGTTTGTAGTGTTTATTGTAGTGTACATTAACATTTATTCATGTAGCAGATGGTCTTATCCAAAGCAACTATACACCCCTTTATGGCCGACGACACGCTTACGTCACAGCGTTAGCTGGAGGAATAACAAAGGGAAAACTGGAGGGGGCCAATACAGATCAGTATTGTATATCAGATCAGTATATCAATACAGATATCATTTTTAAAAGGCTGACCTTGGTGTTTAGGGACTTATTCCTAAACTCACCTGCAGCAGCAGTCGATCCTCCATGGCCTCTTTACAGGTGATGAAATATGGCTTCATGAGTAAGATGTCTTGACGTAACTTCTGCAGTGACAGAAATATCATAGGATTGATTTCATTGGATATCTTTTTTTAATGTGCAACGAATACACCTTGCCCATAAAAACAAAGTAAAAGGCAATGAATCTACAAAAGCAAAATTTCTGTCTCGCTCTTTATTTTCAGCCAGACTCTGAAAAAAGCTGAAACTTTTAGAAAAATAAGAGGATTATTGAAAATGAAGGTTTATTTTTAAATTAGTCCTGCCCTGAGCAAGTTATTTCACTTAAGAAATGTTAACAAAGTTCATACTAAAATGTGAATTTTTGAACCACCAAAAAAGACAATTCCCTTGCAGATGTAATACTTGTACTTTTTTTATTATCTTGTAGCAAAGTACTCGATTAAACCAGTCTCTCATTACATTCCTGTAGTGACGTTTGCTTTTGTTTTACTTAGAGAAGATGCAGCAGAAGTTTAAACTGGGTCATCTCACCTCACTCTCTTAAGGACTGTTATATTTGCATGATATCAATTATATTCCATTTTCATTTTACTATTGATTTACGATAGATATAGATTTATTTTCAATTTATTTATTCACGCATTCAATGTGCCAACCAGAGGGCGCTATGTACGCCCAATGTTGTCAGTCAATCTGCGTAAAACAGTGCTGTGGAAAGCAAAATAAATTATGTATAAAAATAGATAATATTATGATGATTATTATTAACGTTATATTCAAAATTAAGGTACAAAGCAGTTTCTAACAGATACAGATCTCTGATGCGTGCAGGAATACATCATCATTTAAACATTCTGAAAACTGAGAAACTTCAGACACAGCCGAAAATAGGCAATCCTCCCCTCAAACTCACAACAAAAGTGAATTACTGCAACAGATAAGACTTCGGATTCTGGGAGCATTTTTTTGTTTTCGCTAAACCAATGGTATCTAGCTAGAATGTCTGTTTCTTAACACCCTAAAAAACAATTCAAACTCTTAAGCCACATTTACTCACAAGAGCAATGATAACTAATAAAATTATTCTTGAAATGAACGTTGTTGAAAAGAAACTTATTTAGCAGTGGTGTTATACAACTTATACAACAGTTCTCTGGTTCTCGAATCTGATTGGCTCAGAGCCATGTGATATTCCACAAGGATCACAACTAGAACTGGCTTTTGAACAGCTTCACTGACTATTTGTATCACTCCGCCACTAAACTAACTCTGACTATGCTGTCCTCGCAACTACGTTACTCTGAAGAAGTTAGACAGCTAGGTAACAAGCAAACTAACACAAACACACACACGGAGCAGTTTATCAGTTCCAGAATGTTTACTTTCTAATTGTTTTGTAAAACAGGCATACAATAAACAAGATATGAAAACATTTATATCTTTTGTATACATATAGACGCTTGCACTGCGATCTGGACGTGGGTGTCCATGTGATGCAATTGGACGACAGTATCATATAATGCATTTAACTTCCAAGAATCAATGTTATGTTAACACATAATATGAATGCTTTCAGATAGTACATAAACTCACAGGCATATATTTCTCCAAGGCAAAGATTTTTCACGTTGTGAACCGAACCCAATGCTGTACAATGATTGGGATCTAAATCTCAACACTGCATGTATGGAATAACAAATTTCAAAACTGGAAAACGGCCACTAGGTGGCGACTATTCCTCATGATAATGGAACACAACCTTAAGTTAGTATAAGTGGTAGTAGTACCTGACGAGAAGGCTGTGAAGAGAGCATGCACGGCTGTTGGGTGTTTAGCCTGCTCTGTTCTGAACTGAAGTGAGGTTAGCTGCAGCTAATGTTACTTCTACACACAGCAATATAAACAATGGTGCATTTTCACTGACTGAATGGATCATTGGTCGGAATTTTTATGTCTTTGACTAAAACACTTTGAAGTATAAGTATTACAGTTTTTACAGGAGTGTGCCTTAAAAACAGTTTTCAAAACACTGGTAAAACAGGCTTATTCTGATTTTCTCATCCTCTGAATTGTACTTAACTTGCTCTCTTTAATATCATTTATATTCAGAAGATTATTACAGAATTATACTTTTAATACTACAAAAAAATTCTACAACGGCAAAGACTGCAACGGCAGCAGCAACATCCCCAGTAGTCTACTCAACTTCAGCTGCTCCCTGAAGGTTATAGCAGTGTTTTAAAGCATATTGCCTATATCTTTACATTTACATCTTTATGCATTTGGCAGATGCTTTTATCCAAAGCGACTTACATTGCATTGTCCTATACATACTTAAGGATGTCCAATCCCCTGGGATCGAACCCACAACTTTGCGTTGTTAACGAAATGGTCTTACAGGAAACTACTTACAGGAGCTACAGGAAAGCTTACAATGCAATATGTCAAGACACGTTTATTTCTAATAGTGACCATGTTATACACAGTTAAATAACAGAGAGGAAACCTTAAAGTGACAGTTCACCCAAAAATGAAAATTATATCATCATTTACTCGCCCTCAGATTGTTTCAAATCTGTTTAAATGTCTCTATTCTGCTAAACACAAATACAGATATTTGGAAGAATGTCAGTAACCAGACAGATATCTTCCCCCATTGAGTCGCAAAGCATTTCTTTTTCCTGCTATGGCAGTGAATGTTGTTGTTTTCAACAGAACAAAAACATTTATACAGGTTCGGACTAACCTGAAGGTGAGTAAATGACGAATTTTAACTTTTGGGTGAACTATACCTTAAAGGTTTGGACAGTTTTTTTTCAATTCAGTTTCAAATCCCATATTTATCAAAACTGCATCATGGCATTTGCTGCTGTATCAATACAGAAGCATCCGTATTGATACATGTATCAGCAAGGAATGAATAACGATATACAGTATTGCTGTATTGATGTTGTGATGTTGTGATTACAGCCCTATTTAAAGGCTAGTTCCATGTGCCCCTTTTATACTTTGAGCACCTGCCCCTTTAAAGGTCTCTGACCGGCCCTGCTCCTACTCGAGCAATATTGCATTCATATGTTTGATTAAATGTAAACGTATATGATGATCTTTACCGTTTGTTTGACGAATAACCTGCTGATGCACTCCACATCTTATCAAATACATATTTCTTGTAACTTTGATAAACAATATTTTATTATTGCTCAAGTATCGTTCAATTTTCACTTCTCTGGTATTGAGCGAGTTAAATAACTTCACGCCTCTGACTGGTTTATGCAGGACTGCACATGATCACGATCCATCCACTCACAGCCGTTTTAATTGTTCAAATATATCAGTTGATGTTCAGTGAAGTCAATCTTTGTTAATACTCACTCTAATTTCCACCAATTCTTCCACAAAATTAAAGAGCAGAGGGTTTATCTCCTTCAGTCTGAGCACAGGTCTGGACATCATCAAAGTCAGATAGCGCATGGATGAACGACACACCTGACAACACACACACACACACACACACACTATAACCAAACTTTCTTAATCATTCTTGAACAAAGTAAAACATTTTAATTTAACTATTGCTCAAGACTATGCATATTATGTGCACCTTTTAACATGTACGGTCCAACTACATGCAATAGGTACTAAAAAATAATTCAATAGCTCCTGGTGTGGATAGAGTGTGGTGGTGGTTTTGTTTAAAAAGAGAGGAAAAAATGCTTTTATAGTCTTTTCTTAGTGAATACATTCCACTCTGGTTAAACATTGAACTTTGACTACAGTGAATCAACAGGGAAAGAATGAAAGCCTTTTTACCATTGTTACAAGATGTGTTGGCTTAATGAGATACTAGACACAACAATGTAAAGAGGGTTTTCTTTCATACCGTTGATGCACATTCTTCTTTTAATTTTAAAAACACCCATATTTGCTAGCCATAGGGCACATAATCTAGATGATGGCTGGGTAAATTATTACATTTTAATGTAATATTATAAAGAGGATCATAAAATAACATAAATTGATAAATTACTCAATCACCAGAAACATATCTAAATAAGAACATATTTTAGTTTGACTTTGAAGTTAGATGAAAAATTGAGCATTTTTTTTTATTGTACCTTGCGGGGCTCAAACTCCCAGTTGTGTATAACTCGAGCTGGAATAATAGCCGTGTCATTCCAGTGGCAGCTGCTGCAGTAATACTGACCCGTATAGTCACACTGCCGCGCCTCACTGGGGATGCCTCCTACACAACAACACAACATTACACAACTTCCTGTGCACACAGGGAAGTCTAAATATATTTTAACCGCTTCTCTGGCTTATAAAGCAAAACCCTGAAACAAGCAGTTCTGCCAATAGATACACAAATGCTTCAGTTAAAGGGATCATGTGACACGAAAATACAGTGTTTTTGAACCATAAATCCTGTATACAGATTGCATGACATCAAAAACAAAGCGCGTTGTGGTACGACGCGACACAGAAAGCGTATTGCTTTTATAAAACGGTTACTCCATATGCTTAGCAAGGTTTCATAAAATAAAGTCAATAAAATGATATTCAGGCTATGTGGTGCGGTCAGCTGTTATATATCAGGATATTTTATAACGGCTTAGAACTCCACTCAGCCAATCAGAATCAAGGACCAGAACTGACCGTTTTATAAACAGAAATCATGGAGCTAAATTTTATATTTGATAAGACCTTTTTTTCATTCATTTCCAGACCTCATCGCCACTTCAAGTTTTAATCGGTTACATTGGCGACACTTTAAAGGGCTAGGTCCCCCAAAAACAAGATTCTGTCATTATTTACGTACTCTCACATAGTTTCAAACCTTTATACATTTCTTTGTTCTTTTAAACACAAATAAATGTAATTGTAAGAGTGTTCGCAATTTCAATTCTGGGACACCATAAAAATATTTTATCTTTTTTGTTCTGTTGAACACAAAATAATATATTTTAAAGAATTTAGAAAACAAATTTCAAAAACGTTTAATATTTAATTTGTCCTACTATGGTAGTCAATGATGTTCCAGAACTGAAAAGTGCCAACATTCGTGCGAATATCTTTCTCTGTGTTCATTATATACAGGTATGAAATTACATGAGGGTGAGTAAATGATGACATTTATTATATAGGCTACTGAAGACTTTTTTTCTAACTTTGAAAACGTTAAAAAATACAAGTTGAAGATGTGGCTAAAGCAAATAATAATTAAACTTATTCCTGATAAAACTTATTATTATTCCTGACACTGCCATTATTCACGTTGGTGCTATTTTTACTTTTATTTGTTAAAATAAATTTTGTCAATCCTTGAAGTTTTCCTTAATAATGAATGTGCTTCAATTGTTTGGTGTAATTGTATTGCTACATTATTTGTGGTTAATTATGATTGCTTTATGCAATAACTGTGTGCAGTCTTAATTTTAGGTTGCTTTTAAAATAATCTGTCAAGGGGCAACAGATGAAAATTTGCCCATGGTATAACTCTGATTTATTAATGATTTTCTTGTTGATTAAGTAAGGGATAATTTACAGGCAGCCGGTTGTTATCGCAGAAATTTTATTGTTATTTGAAAATAACAACCCTTGGAATGTCGCCACTGGCTGATCAGAATCAAGCATTCAGTGTAATAATGTTGATTAATGAGCACTGTCCCTAATTAAATAAAAAACATAATTTATTTGGATACAAACTTACGTAGAGAAATAGGTGTTCGGCATTCTCCACATCTATAGTCCTGTTTGTCTAGACCAACCTCAGGACAAATGTTGAGTTCATACTCAGACTGGTGGCTGACCTTTGACCTCACACAAGGTTTCGTGATGAGATTCATGCACTTGCTATGGCAGCGGTAATAACAACCTGAAATAGATTACAAACAACCATTTACCATTTTTCAAATGTTGAAATAGAGTTAGAAAAATATACTACATGTGTATACATGTGGCATGTGTGTTTACCAACTCTTTTGGCTTTTTTTTAAATTATAACCAGAGTGGAGTGGTACGCATCGGTGTGCAATTCTGGCACTTTAATATTCTAATCATTAGCGTTTTTCTTGCGTACCAGAACGTCTTTTGCCATGTTGCCATTCCGGGTCAAAGCATCATTGTATGGTAATGGTAATGACATCAATAAATGTGTTTTTGACGCTCTCTATAATATGCTGTGATTGACAGGAACGCAATTGAGGTGGGAGGTAGAACATTTATAATATGTTGTAACAGCAACATCCCAAATTACAGTTTTTTCGTTGTGATAATAATTTGCATTTGTCAACAGTGCCTCGTAACTTTCCATCCACTTAAAGCACTGATTATATTCAACATTATGTAGGTTATAACTAGCTAAAGTGCTTAAACAAAACAAAACAAATTTTGCGTTTATACCCTCCAACAGTATAATCACTGTAAAATATTTTTTTATTGCACAAGTCATATAAATGGAATTTGGTAAAAGACAAAAGGCCACTGACTATGGAATTCTTTTTGTGCAAGTAAAATGAAGTCAAACTTTAAAAAACGAACAAAAATATACAATGAGAAAGAATAGGAACACTTTGATACTGAAAACAATAAACTCAATTTAAAAAAATGTGACATAATTTTTAAATAAACTGAAATAAACTTTTTCTTCACAATTTTTAAGTTTCGTATTTGCCAATAATGGTTTATGAATTCGCTGCTGGATTTTTCATATGCGCAATCCGAGTTTACATTCACCCTTTCTGGCACAGATCTTACATGTGGGGGGGACTTATGGGGGCTTAACTCTCATTGGCTAGTGATATTTGGGTTAACAAGATAACAGCATGCAGATCGTTTCACTGTCTTTCTTCAGTATCGACTTCCTTGTCAGAGAGCTGCAAATCAAAAACTCACTAGCCAATCAGCGTAAAGCGGCCATAAGTCCCGCCAACACATGAGATTTGTGCCAGAAAGGCGAACAAAAATCATGAAAGCGCAAAATTAAAAATCTAGGAGCGTATTCAAAAACGATTATTTGCAGAAACGAAACTAAGAAAATCAGGTACAGTACATTCATTTTAGTAATTGGGAACAATGAAGCGCGCAAGCTTAAAATATAAAACTACACTTAAAGTAGTACAGTAAATTGTAAGAGTGGCATAGGCTTATCTAACCTGAACAGGTGTACCAGGTCTGAATAAGACCCCATATAAGAGTGCTGCACTTGTCACACATCTGTTTGACACTCTTGCTCTTTTCCTTTGAGAAGCGATGCTCTAACACAACTTGCAGGTTAGGCTCGTCTTCCTCTGGATCCTGTACACATCCAGCACAAACATCATTATTTAAGTTAATTGACATGACGTTTAAGACCTTTTCTCACCAAAGATGATAACATCAAACTTTCAAATTCCTTTTTATTTAAGAGAATACCAAAGTCCAAACCAAAACTACAACAATAACGAAATGACAGCCAATCAAAATTCATTTGCAAACGCTCACACATTTAAAAGGAATAAAGTGCGGCATGCAACCTTAAAGATGAGGTAACACATGAAGTTTCTGCAAATCACATATTAACCTCAAGTAACTCTTTTGCCTGCTGGATGATGCGTGGGTGTGCTTTTCAGGGAGTATTGTCCATTAGGGACTAAGAACCCTTGTTACTAAACAAGAATCTATTTTCGAAAAAAACGTAAACGTTGTAAATCAAGCACTGAAATACTATGTCTTACGTTCAACTCGTTTTTTGACAAGCTGACCATGATAAGCTTGAGAAGCCAGCACTTTTAACAGTGTAAATAAGTTAGAATGCATGAAATAGCATGTTACCTCCGCTTTAAATAAACATAATGTTAACATCCCCTGTTGTCGATGCTAAAAGTTATCATGCTTAATGTAAACGGCCTCTTAACATGTGTCACCCACCTTTAACTCTTGCAGCTTGAGTCGGAGGTGAATGAGTTTGACCACTGTATCCTTTTGTTTCTCAGAATGTTCCGGCAGTTCTAGTATCAGTCTCTTGCACTCCTCTATGGCCTGTTTCAGATTCTCTATATCAGATTCCACAAATGAGCCCTGAAGGAGTTCAGAAAAAAAATATTCTGAACAAAAATGCTGTAGTTATTTGAAATGGGGAAAATTTTACTATTGTGCACTATTGTGTGATTTAATATTTGATATGCATTTCATTTCTAGCTAATTCAATTCTAATCAAAGATCATTTGGTTTAATTTTGTTTCTTTTTATATCAATAAGGATATCATATTTTAGAATAAAAGCTTTCAGGTGTAGCGATTTTAGCTGCACGTTAAAATAAGGATGAGTTTAACTCAACAAATAAGATTCTCCACCAGATCTATCAAGATCACATCCATGAAATTAGTTATTTAAAACGTCAATTTCAGTCAAGGAATTAGTTTCGCTCAAAGGAAAATACGTATAATAATCGTCATTACACATACATATTTTACAATTTCTGATTAGCAGTATAGTGATAAAATACCTATATGTATTTGTCCAGCAAATGCATTAATGAATTTATACACTATCATTATCTCATGACCATAAGTAACGTGACTTTACCAAACAGAATTAAGAGCAGAGGAAGCATAGATCGAAACACAGTTTAAGTGACCAGTTTGTGAGCGTGAGCACAGAAAACCCATCACAAATGCCTTTATGTTTTTTTATTAAACTCTACTCTACATGGTAAACATAATGACGATCGCATAAACACAAACAATTACATAAGACATGAAACACAATCACGTAAGGAAGCGCAAAGAGTGAGAGTGAGAGAGAGAGAGAGAGAGAGAGGGCATGGCCGCGAGGCAGGTAAAACATGTCTGAAAAACAAAAAAATCATCTTTAACAAAGAGGCACGCTCTTAACGCAGCTATTCTATATATAAAATATAATAATTGCTATCTCGGTGTTGGAGCAATATCCGTATGCGCATGGATGGAAATCTTGAATGGAATCAGAATGCAGTCCTGTTGAAACACTGAGTTTAGGTTCTGAGTCCGAAGTTCCATGGCCTAATCGTACTCCCCAGAAGGGAGCCGTAAACTGGGGTGTCCGTTGGATTGTCCTCCGCAATTCCTAAGTCCCCTGAAGTGGATCGGTGATGGTGTTTTTAAATGCATACCTGCCCTGCCCCCAGGTTGTCTGCGGCCCAATGCCATGAAAGTGATGAGGGGGCCAGAGAAAGTTCCTTTGTTTCTCATGGCGCCTCATTTGCATAGCTCTGACAGTATGGTCAGTTTGCATTTAATACCTAAACTTAGTTATGGACATAGTATGATGCATGCTATGTTTTTATAACATAGCTCATCATATAGCGAATTCAAAGAGGAGTAGTAAAATATGAAACATGCAAGGCATTGAACTGTGAATCATCCCAACGTATGAATACATCAAATGAACCCTAAATCAAAACTTGTATATCTAACAGTTACAGACTATTTAAAAATAGCACGAGCGCCAACACACAACCTAGACATTTAGATACAAAGGATAGTTTAAATCACATAAGTTCCTATTTGTCAGAGAAGTTTCTCTGGTTAGCCTAGATGTTAAGTTAGAAATGAGATGGAGACTTCTCAACAATGCTTTGAAGCTTAGGAGTCGTAAATATCCTACAGAGAAACCAAAGGGTAATAACACTCGCGGTGAGAGTTCAAAACCTAAAACCAGGCCCTGGAGAAAACCAGGACAAAGGGGAGTGAGGGGGCGTATGGCTTTCCTCTCAATGATCCAGTAACTACATAGGGTTCAGTCAAGTATGTCTTTTGTTTGACAGCTAGCCATGTGCTCTCGTGTCATTGTGATTGTAATACAGTTCAAAGTTGGGAAGGAAGGAGGCGGGGAACCGTCGAACATTTAAAAAAACGTCCGCACAGCCTGGGGGTATGCATCGCACGACAAGAGAACGGAAACGGGAGTACCAGGAGCAATAGGGATGAAAGGGGGGGAAAAAAATTAGGTTCGGTTCCCCGACACACTGCTGCTCGGATCTCAGCCCAGCCGAGAGGCTCTTCCTCGCGGTGCTATGCGGTGGTGCTGGACGTCCGGTGGACGGCCCGATCCTCCTCCGCCTCCTGGCTGCTGGCGATGGCTACTCCAAGTGAGGACAGCTGGTAGCGAGTCCCCCCGTTTCCTGCACCTCATTGTCATGGCTGTTGACAGCAGGATCCCGGGTCACAGGTAACGGCGACGACTCCTCCACTCCCTCCTGGACGGCTACCACCTCACCTCGGCCCACGAGCACGGCAGCGAGCTCTCCGTCCCAACCGATGCATACTGCTCCAGCACCACTGCCTCAGGCAGCCTCTGCAGGACAACCCTTGTCCGCGCTGCCCGAACTCCTCCGTACAGCGATGCCGCTCGCCGGCGAGTGCTCTCCGACAGCATGTCCCTCCTTCCTCCCGGTTTCGGCACCAATGTTATACAGTTCAAAGTTGGGAAGTAAGGAGGCGGGAACCGGCGAACATTTAAACAAACTTTAATCAAAATAAACAAACAATAACAAGGAAGTAAAAGGCCAGTCGACTGCCGGGCATAAGAACATAAATACAAACTTAAATATGTCTGGGCCCGGTCCTCTCTCGTCAGCAGTCCCGTCGCTCGTCCTCTTATGCTCCCAATTTCCTCTGTGAGATAGGCCCCGCCCCACGGCTCTCGTCCCGCCTTCCTCACCACAGTGATGTTACTCCCACGCCTTGTTATCCTATTTATTATTTACATTTACATTTAGTCATTTAGCAGATGCTTTTATCCAAAGCGACTTACATAGAGTTAGGGAGCAACAAGCGATATGTCAAACAGGAGCCATAATACATTAAGTGCCGATACTTAGTTACTG
The DNA here is from genome assembly GCA_029783895.1 of Triplophysa bombifrons. Lineage (NCBI taxonomy): Eukaryota > Metazoa > Chordata > Actinopteri > Cypriniformes > Nemacheilidae > Triplophysa > Triplophysa bombifrons. The sequence goes on along the minus strand of CM056461.1, from coordinate 21,124,587 downwards.
GTTTCAACTAAAGCTAGACCACTACCTGTTCAGAGAAAGGGTTAGTTTTTAGTTTGTAATTATTTGTCTGTCAGGTATTCACAGAAGAGTTGGGTTTTAAGTAGAATGTTTTTGAATGTTGTGAGAGATGTGGTTGACCGGACAGAGTTAGGAAGAATGTTCCACCAGGAAGACGAGACGTGCTGCTGCGTTCTGAACCAGCTGGAACGGTTTGATGGCCTTTGCAGGAAGACCGGCAAGGAGAGCATTGCAGTAGTCCAACTTTAAGATTACCAGGGCTTGGACAAGGAGTTGTGCCGCATGGTCAGTGAGATAGGGTCTCACCTTCTAATGTTGAATAAGGCATATCGGCATGACCGTGTTGTCTTTGCAATGTGATCATTGAAGGACAGCTGTTCATCAAATATGACTCTGAGGTTCCTAGCTGTTTTGGAAGGAGTGATTGTGGTATTGCCAAGATGGATGTTGAGATCGTGTTGCACCGTAAGGTGTGCCGGAAACACGAGTAATTCTGTCTTGGCAGGGTTCACCTGAACGTTATGCCCTTTCATCCGAGCTGAGATGTCCTCAAGGCAAGCTGTAATGCGAGCTGCTACAGTGGCATCGTCTGGGTGAAACGAGATGTAGATCTGGGTGTCGTCAGCATAACAGTGATACGAGAAGCCATGTGCCTGTATGATGGGTCCCAAGGATGTCATGTATATGGAAAAAGCAGTGGTCCAAGCACCGATCCCTGAGGGATCCCAGTGATCAAGTGGTGAGCAGTGGACAGCGAGCCCCTCCATGACACCCTGAAGGATCTGTTGGAGAGGTAGGATTTGAGATTGAGAGATTGAGATTCAATTTATTGTCATTACACATGTACAAGTACTATGCAACGAAATGTATCAAGAAGGAAATACAGCATAACATGAGGAAGGTGGGGAGAAAAACAAGCACACAGTACACATAGACAAGACTTGCAACAGGGTAAGTAATCCAACTCCGGCAAGCAGCCATCCGGTCCTGCAGCCATTACGTCGCTTAACACAGACCCGCTTGCCAAGCTGGCGGGTCAAAGCGACGGAGTATTTGAACCAGCGGAGAGGGGAGCCTGAGATTCCTAGTGATGACAGGGTTGCTAGCAGTATCTGGTGATTGACAGTGTCAAATACTGCAGATAAGTCTAGCAGAATCAGGACTGACTATTTAGAATCCTTATAAATGGCTAGCCGCAGTGCTTCTGTAACCGATAGCAGTGCAGTCTCAGTGGAGTGGATCGTTTTGAAGCCAGACTGCTTGTCATCCAGTAGTTTGTTCTGGGATAGGTAGGAAGACATCTGGTTGAACGCTGCCCTTTCAAGTGTTTTTGCAATGAATGGGAGGAGAGAGACAGGTCTGTAACTGTCGGGAGTAGAGGGGTCCAATGAGGGTTTCTTCAGTAAGGGCGTGACCTGGGCCTATTTGAATGTGGATGGAAAAGTGCCGGTGAGCAGGGAGGTGTTGATGATGTGTGTGAGTGCAGGTGTGAGTGTGCTGAATATGGCCTGAAGGAGATTGGAGGGGATTTGGTCAAGGGGACAGGTGGTGGGTTGGCTTGAGAGAAGTCTGGTTACTTCAGTGTCCATCAGTGGGGTGAAAGAGGAGAGTTCGATGGTTGAAGTGTGGGAGGTATGTACCAAGGTCTGAGATATCGAGAATTGTTTGCTGATGGATGATGTTTTCTCAGTGAAAAATACAGGGAAGTCTTGCGCAGTCAAAGATGAAGTGGGAGGGGGAGGAGGGTGGCAAAGAAGAGAGTTAAATGTCTTGAAAAGCTGTCGAGTGTTAGGTGCATTGCTCACCTTGGTGATATAGAAAGACATTTTAGCTTTGGTAACACAAGCAGAGAAAGAGGAGAGTAGTGACTGGTAGTCCCCTAGGTCTGCAAGTTTCTTGTTCTTCTCTGGCCATCTCCTTTCAGCAGCCCTGAGTGTACTCCGTTGTTCACGGATGATGTCAGACAGCCAAGGGCAGGAGGGGGTGGCACGAGCTGGTCTGGAGGACAGAGGACAAAGGTTATCTAGGCAGGATGTAAGTGTTTAGCATAAGGTGTCGGTGTCAGCATCTAGAGATGCAAAGTTGGAGGGAAGAAAGGATGTCACTTTAGCAGAGAGTGTGCTCGGGAAGAGAGAGTGAAGGTTCCGTCTAAGAACGGGTGGTGGTTTAAGTGTAGTTCATGTAGGAAGGAGCAAGTTGAAAGTGATGAAGAAGTGGTCCGAGATGTGAAGAGGTGTGACTTGAATGTTATCTGTGGTGCAGTTACGGATGTAGATGAGATCCAGCTAGTTTCCTGATCTGCGAGTACAGGCTGTGACGAGGCACCTGAGGTCGAACGAGACGGTGAGGGTGTGGAAGTCAGAAGCATAGGGTTTCTCCAGGTGGATGTTGAAGTCTCCAAAGACTACAAGAGGGCCGCCATCCTCCAGGAATGATGAGAGCAGCACATCTAACTCTTTAATGAAGTTGTGAAGAGGACCTGGGGGGGGCGGTAAACTGCAACAACGCTGAGCTGAGTGGGAAAAGTGATATTAACAGCATGGTATTCAAATGAATAGTTGTTGCATAGGGAAGATAGTGTGGAATATTTCCAGTCATTGTTGATAAGCAAACCTGTGCTTCCTCCTCTTCCGGTTTTGCGGAGAGAGTGAGAGAAGGAGTAGTTTGTGGAGAGAGCAGTGGGTGTGGCAGAGTCTTCAGGACGAATCCATGTCTCAGTAAGACCAAGAATGGGAATGTCAGACTGGCTGGCAAACGCACGGATGAAGTCAGTCTTGTTCAAAGCTAACTGGCAGTTCCAGAGACCCATAGAGAGAGACAGAGGTGTAAAAGGGGAGATGTGAATGCGACGCACTTGAGAGTGTGTGCGTCGCGCCTTGCGTCTTGGGTGAGAACGCTGCCTAAAGAGGAGTACAGGAATAAACTCGAAACACATGTTAGTAGACAATTAAATGAAAGCAAAGGTATGTTAAGTATACTGATGTGCCTTGCCGGTGTCTTTGCTCGGTGGAGTCGCGCAGGTAGAATCGCAGGTCTTTACACTCGTCGGTCTTCGCACGAGGAGGCTGAACACGAGGGATGATGCTTATGGCGCCAGCGCAGAGGCACTGCTTAAGTATGTGATGAGATTAGCGCGAACAGAATACAGCTGGAACACGCCTTCTCGATTAGCAAAACAATGTCTGAAATCAAAACAGCGATCAACTAGCTCGGTGCTTTTAAGTGCAAACTTATAATGTCAAGCCGTAACGAGCGGCAAACGGCAACTTCACTTCAGTACCAATGCAACAAAAACGCAAACAACTTAGCAATCAGTCTGCGAGTAATTAAATAAACAAGCTCAAACTATCAGTCAAAGTGATTAAATAACCAGGCTCAAATAATCTTAACTAGTAACGGGCAACAGTCTAGTTCAACAGTTAAAACAAGGTAACTGGGTAAATAGCAGACTCACGCACTACAGCAGACTTGTGATGACTTATTCGCTTCTCCTAAATTACTAGAGTAAGCGGGCAGTTTAAATGCACTTACGGTCGCTGGAACACGACTTCTCGATTAGCAAAACAATTATATTGTCATAGTTTCACTTTCTCACCTGTTTCATGTCCCTATTTACTCTCTTCTCTCCTATTCCTCGTTTTCTGTCCCGATTTCCTCTCCTTTATATTCCCTGTGTTTATCTAGTTCTGTGTCAGACTGTTGCAGTTACGTTACTGTGCTTCGTAAATTGCTGTTACATGTAAAGTTACATTCTTGCTACTGACTTGAATTGTTAACATTCTTTAGATTTTTTGTCTCGCCCTGTCCAGTCAAAATAAAAGTAAATAATATCCAAACTTATGGCCCGGAGGCACATAAAGAATCACTCTCGTTGTCTGCTCTGGCACTCTCTTTCTCTTGTAAGCTTCTGTTGCTCTCGAGTCCTCAGCCGATCTCTCGCTGTCGTCTCTTCCGGTTAGCTTTTACCGTCTTCTCGACAATCACTGAAACAAGACACCGGTCTTTACAATTTGCACTTGACCTACTTACTTCCAGCCGGTTTCCTGTCTCTGTCTCTCCCACTGCAGACTTCGCTAAGCCACGCCCCCACCCCACAGCCAGTTCCTCAGTCAGCAGATGCTCCCATTGAGCCAGCATTCGAATAAGCTATAGCACCCCCAAAGCTGGCATTCGAGTCAGCGGCTGTGTCCGCAAGACCTGTAACTCAGTCAGCAGCTGCTCCCATTGAGTCAGCATTTAAGTCAAATGCTGGCATTTATGTCAGCGGCAGCCTCCCCAGAGTCTATGTCTAAGTCAGCTGTCATCTTCACCAGTTGGCCACCCTGTCCGCAGCAGCATCCCCAGATTCAATATCAAAGTCAGCTGCTGCCTTCCCCCATTGGTCTTCTTGCCAGCAGTAGCATCCCCCACCTCCTTGTCCTTTGCCCAGTCCTGGCCACCTATTCCAAACCTTCACCCACCCCTCATCCCTACCCTGAAAAAACACAACATGACTCATATAACGATTGTCACACACGCACCTCAAGCACTTCTGCGAACGGAGAGAAACAGTTCAAAGACGGCAAAAAGAGCATCCTTTTGGCTTTCTTCATTTTACAAAAGCACAATGTTTTGAGGTTATCAAGGGGCTACGCACATCAATCGAAACCCTTGGAATGATATCATACGTGTCTACGATTATTTTGATAGTCGATTAATCTAACGATTATTATGACCGATTAATCGACTGGCGGTCTATTATTTGGATGACTAATCGGTATGTTTTTAATGATTATTCAGCTTTTGCAACTAGTTAAAACATTGAGTTATACATCATTTACGTAATGAATAAAATCAATTCTGCTTTTGAAATTTGTTTTTATGAACTTGAACCAACTGGTTACTCTCTTTAAGATTGTTGATTCTGTCCAACTCGAATCACACAAATACTCTCTACAAACTTTTAAATAAAAATAAATAAATCAGGTACATTACAGACAATTTTTTTTAAATGTAAACAATTCTCTTGACAGAAGCATTAAGCAGCATTTCTATGACAACAGTTCTGTTTAACTCTATGACTGCCAGCCTTTTTAAAAAATAAGTTGCCAGCCTACGCCATCGTTTTTTTTACATTTTAACCAAAGTTTAATGGCTCACAGTGCATTTTCTGTAAAGAATATATGGGCAAACATTATGTCCAATGAAAGAACAGAGTCTCAGCTTTTAAACAAAAGAAACCGTATTCTTAAATCTTGATTTGTTCTTTTTTTATCACTCCTTAGATGCAGTAATAACTCGTGGGGAAGACTGGCGGAGGACCGTTTTTTTTTTTTAAATGACGAAATAAATCATCAATGTCGGTGAAAGAGTTAATGAAAAAGAGCAAGAAACAGAAGAAAATATTAAAAAAATAAAGGCAAGATATAAGACTCCTATCACTAAACGTCCCTCTCTTATAATCATTTTCCTCTCATATAATACCTAATAGTGTTATATTAATCAAAACAGGCTTGACTCTTAAGCTCAATCAAAGCTTTATACTTTACAAAACAAATAATAACATTACTGTAATTATATGATTATTGTTGTTGTTATTATCGTTGCTATTATTATTGCATTCTCTCATAAAAAGATTAACCGCCAAATTAGTTATTTAGCTCTAGATGGAGAACAGTCACCTCTCTCCTGCTCCGGGATGTTTCCTTTTTAAATGCTCCAGCATGTAGGTTGTGCTGCCGTGAAAGGCAACTTCTGCCTTGCATGCATTGCAGACAACCACATTTTTTGTTTTCAATTTGGTAAAGCTTTCCCACACTTCACTTGTTCACATTCGTTTGTACTTCGCCATAATTCTCGCTGTGTGTCCTTCTACTGCGATAGCCTTCGGGAAGGCTGCAGTACACTCTAGCGCTACAGTGCCGTAGCGGTCAAATTGTGATATTGCAGGCCATTAAATTACAGTCAGGTCCATAGATATTGGGACATCGACACAATTCTAACATTTTTGGCTCTATACACCAACCCCAATGGATTTCAAATGAAACAATCAAGATGTGCTTTAACTGCAGACTGTCAGCTTTAATTTGAGGGTATTTACATCCAAATCAGGCGAACGGTGTAGGAATTACAACAGTTTGCATATGTGCCTCCCACTTGTTAAGGGACCAAAAGTAATGGGACAATTGGCTTCTCAGCTGTTCCATGGCCAGGTGTCTTATTCCCTCACTATCCCAATTACAATGAGCAGATCAAAGGCCCAGAGTTCATTTCAAGTGTGCTATTTGCATTTGGAATCTGTTGCTGTCAACTGTCAAGATGAGATCCAAAGAGCTGTCACTATCAGTGAAGCAAGCCATCATTAGGCTGAATAAACAAAACAAACCCATCAGAGAGATAGCAAAAACATTAGGCGTGGCCAAAACAACAGTTTGGAACATTCTTAAAAAGAAGGAACGTACCGGTGAGCTCAGCAACACCAAAATACCCGGAAGACCACGGAAAACAACTGTTCTGGATGACCGAAGAATTCTTTCCCTGGTGAAGAAAACACCCTTCACAACAGTTGGCCAGATCAAGAACACTCTCCAGGAGGTAGGTGTATGTGTGTCAAAGTCAACAATCAAGAGAAGACTTCATCAGAGTGAATACAGAGGGTTCACCACAAGATGTAAACCATTGGTGAGCTTCAAAAACAGGAGATTAGAGTTTGCCAAACGACATCTAAAAAAGCCTTCACAGTTCTGGAACAACATCCTATGGACAGATGAGACCAAGATCAACTTGTACCAGAGTGATGGGAAGAGAAGAGTATGGAGAAGGAAAGGAACTGCTCATGATCCTAAGCCTACCACCTCATCAGTGAAGCATGGAGGAGGTAGTGTAATGGCATGGGCATGTATGGGTGCCAGTGGAACTGGTTCTCTTGTATTTATTGATGATGTGACTGCTGACAAAAGCAGCAGGATGAATTCTGAAGTGTTTCGGGCAATATTATCTGCTCATATTCAGCCAAATGCTTCAGAACTCATTGGACGGCGCTTCACAGTGCAGATGGACAGTGACCCAAAGCATACTGCAAAAGCAACCAAAAAGTTTTTGAAGGGAAAGAAGTGGACTGTTATGCAATGGCCAAGTCAATCACCTGACCTGAATCTGATTGAGCATGCATTTCACTTGCTGAAGACAAAACTGAAGGGAAAATGGGATCCCTCAGGGATCGGTGCTTGGACCGCTGCGTTTTTCCATCTACACGACATCCTTGGGACCCATCATTCGGGCACACAACTTCTTGTATCACTGTTATGCTGACGACACCCAGATCTACATCTCGTTTCACCCAGACGATACCACTGTAGCAGCTCGCATTACAGCCTGCCTAGAAGACATCCCAGCTTGGATGAAAGAGCATCACCTCCAGCTGAACCCTGCCAAGACTGAACTACTCGTGTTTCCGGCACACCCCACGCTGCAACACAATCTCACCATCCAATTTGGCAATACCACAATCACAACGCGGTCATGTCGATATGCCTTATTCAACATTAGAAAGGTTAGACCCAATCTCACCTTGTCCAGGGCCTTGTAATCCCAAGGTCGGACAACTGCAATGCTCTCCTTCCTGGTCTACATGCAAAGGCTATCAATTTACTCCAGCTGGTTCAGAACGCAGCAGCACGTTTCGTGGGTCAGGAGCCCAAAAGGACTCATGTGACACCCCTTTTCATCTCTCTCCACTGGCTACCGGTTGAAGCCTGTATCAGATTCAAGTCACTAATGCTGCTTACTGGACTATCACTGGATCTGCACCGGCATACTTTCACACCATCCTACAGCCTCATTAAGAACCCTGCATTCAGCAAATGGGGGGAGTCTTGTAATGCCTTCTCTAAAGGGTAGTGAATTCTCAGTTCAATCTCCTTCACAACTCCTTCCTGGTAGAACATTCTTCCTAACTCAGTCTGTGTGCCGCAGTGTACAGCATTGGGTACATTTAACTATTTTCTCAGTTTCCCATTTCTCTCTCTGCTTTAAGTCTCCCCAAACGGAAACTGCAGAGAATTATTGCGTTAAATGCTGTAACACGTACTAAGAGCTCATTACAACGCGTCAGAACCAAACAACTGTGTCTGTGAAAATTAAGATGTGACTTTGACTGTGTCCACACTGCCAGCATTAAAGGGTTACTCTGCCAAAAAAGAAAATTCTGTCATGAATTAGGGGCTGTTTATACTAGTGCGTTTTCCTCTAAAAAAGCATAACTTTTAAACTACTCTGGAGTTTTTAACCCCCGAAAACGGAGACTTTTGGACACGCTGCAGACCCCGTTTTAGTTTGAAAACTCTGGGGTTGCGTTTCTTTGTAAACAGACGAAAACAGAGAGTTTAGAATATGCAGGCGTGGTTGCCAACATTCACTTACTCATTCACTGGGTCGTCTGTATCATTGCGATTGCTTCCCTAAATTGTTAAGCCCCTGTTAAATGATCCCTTACACTACCTGAAGGCAATCACGATGAGCCTGGCAAGGACCGTTTCAACAACAGGCTTGTTTAACTTCAAGCTGCGCTGCATACACAAATCGAAACGGTGACAATCGAGAGCCTCACAATCCTCCCATACCCCCCCCCTTTAGACTGCAACGCAATCAAATTTCAGAGCCCAGAAAGTGAGTGAAGACATTGTTTAAATAGTCCATGTCACTCTGATTCAGCACAAATTATACTGTGTAAAGTAACGAGGATACTTTTTGTGTGCAAACAAACAATTTCCTGACTTTACGAGAGCACCATAGCGCGATGACAGAGCTTCCGGGGTCAGAACCTCTGAATGTGTTTTGAAGATAAACGGAGGTCCTAGGGTTGTGGAACGACTTGAGGTGAGTTATTCATGACAACATTTTCATTTTTAAAGTCCCCCTGTGGTGACAATCATGTTTTTAATGTTGTTTTTAAGTCTATGTGGTGTGTTTAATCTGCTTTAAGATAACCCATGTACAAAATCATTATTTTAAACCATTGCAGAGTATTTTCTTCATAAAACTGCAGTTTACCAAAGGCTCTGTTTGCAACATCATAACCCTGTAACAGATTTGAGTTATAAATATGTAAAGATGGCACATAGACTCAGCACTGAAATAATCTCTGCTGTTTCATCTCTGCTTCTGCCACACGAGTACACGCTGCTCACACGTCTAATGAGACATCTATGTACATATAATCAATGGTCCGAGCTCATACGATTGAATGGAGGCGGGGACTAATTTGCATATTGATGAACCATGTATACTAAATGAAGCAAGGGTGTAGAGCAGTGGTCACCAACCCTGCTCCTGGAGATCTACCGTCCGGAAGATTTTAGCTCTAACCCCAATCAAACACAACTGAACTATCTAATCAAGGCGTTCAGGTTTGCTTAATAATTAGAGACAGGTGTGCTGAAGCAGGGTTGGAGCTACAGTCTACAGGACGGTAGATCTCCAGGAGCAGGGTTGGTGACCACTGGTGTAGAGTTACATTCAAGTCATCTTAAACTATGAAGGAATTATTACCTAAACAAACTTTTTCTAAAAGCTATTTTAAATTCCTGTATCTGATTAAGGACTTTATATGGAAGTAAAATAGGTTTCAAACACTGAAATATACTTTGAAATATACTGAAAAAAAACATTTCAACGATCAAGGGAAACATTTTTGTCAAGTGATTATTAATTGTGATAATTTTGACTGGTAGTGTATATACTGTAGAATTGTTAAGGTACAAAACAGAAATTCTATCATGACATAATGATAAACATATAACCGCATAATATATTAAAGAAATGATTCTGGTTATATTTTCAGATACTCCATGCTTTTCAATCACATCAAATAACATTCAAACAGATTAAATGCAGGTTGTCTGCTCACCACAGGTCGAGAGAAGTGGTCTTCAGCCAAGCCGAGGTCCATGGCACGGTCTGAACTTTGAGCTTTGGATTCAGAGGAAAATATCTCTGACCTCACCTCTGTGGACATAACATATTGATTTGTCATACACTTCTGCACTTTCATTTAACTCCTCTGAGATGAGTTTAAACTGTTGTTTCTTACTGATAACAGTCAATGATGTCAATGTGACACACGTGTGATTTCACACAATCATTAACATAAGTTGAAGCTGTGGTTAACTGACTGCCTTTAACATGTACAAAACAGATGCTTAACTGTAAATAATATTATTATTCATTTAGAAAAATTAGGTTTCAATTTTTCTTTTTACATTCAACTTCAAATTGTGACATTAGCATATAGCACAAACAATGACTGTTACCTCTTGAACAAAAAATAAACTTTGGCAGTTTACCTTAATGCTGCACTACAAATTAGAAAACAAACAAAAAGTGCTAGACTCTTTATAATCATTGGACAACTCAAAAAAATTATATAAAACCATACATAGATATTTATGATTACTTTTTGGACTAACCTGCATAACTATCACAGCACAGCATTGTTGTTAAACTAAAAGAGATGGTATAGAGAACTTCAGATCATAAGTTTGAGCTGCAACTGTTCACATTTGCAGGACAGTTTGGGAAGTGATACGACAGCCAATGCTTTTGTCATGAAGTTTTAGTTCTCTATTCCCCATGACTCACACATCCCTGTTAAACTGAGTGTGGCAAAACCATAAGCCACACTACATACATTAATATAATACTCTTTCTGGTTATCTTTAACGTTACTTAACACATTTGATGGAAAGTCAAAGTACCCTCAAATAAAATTTTAGAACTGTTAGTTCCCTTTCTGTCGGTCTCTCGACGTTGTGTCGAGAACGACATATGGGGTTCGCCCTTGAGAACCCATCAACTCTGACTACTATAGAAAAGGCCAATGAAATTTGGCGAATGAAATTTGCATGCAGGGCTCCGCCCCCGGACATCCGGTATAAAAGGAAGCCGGCGTGCAGCATTCACTTACCTTTTGCTCTTCAGAGCCTTCGCTCATGACTACGAACAGAACGAATTCAATGAATTCTTCTTCTTCTACATTGCCGGATCTATGACGTGTTGCAGCGGATCGTCCCTACCTGCAGCGACCTTCCCCTGGGTGTCTCGGCGGTTCCGGAGGTGTTAGAGATTTTTTCAAATATAGTCCTTTTCAGGACTGACTGAGCATTCTCCAGCGCGGCATATCCCGCTGTTCTCTTGGGTGCGGCACCCTCATCGAGGAGGGGGATGGACACGATCGCTGCGTTAGGCGTCTGGGAGTCCAGCACGCTGAAGCAGCTTTCGCACTGCGGGCAGATTGTCATTCAGAAGTTGCGGTCACGGGTGGCTGTCTTCCTACGGGAACCAGCCACCATTTCGTCTGCTACCTGGGGTGTGACATCTGTGGCTACGGCCCCGATGACCACCCACGTTAGCAGCGTTAGTGATATGGAGAACTCTGCGAACGTAAACCCGCCAGCCAAGTGCTCACGCTCTTCTAAACGTTCCCCAACCGGCGGTGCATACCGTCCGGATCCTCACGCACACACTCGGAAACGATGTCTGACGTAGATGAGATGTCGCTCAAAGCATCGGAGGGAGACTGGCATACGACTCTGACGAATCCGAGCTCCAACCCCAGCGGTTGAGTTCAGGAGGAAGAAGAAGTGATGTCATCTGTGCTAACCCGGGAAGGCATGGTTCCTCAGGTCGAAGCGCGGTGCAAACCGCGCCCACCCCGGGTGCCATGTTTTTCCGGAAGGGCATGAGGAGCCGTGTAAAACTTGGAACGCTCCACTCAAACACCGTTCCAGTGAAACCAGCTCCGGCTCCCTTACTTCCCTCGATGGTCGGGCAGCCAAGGACTACGTCGAGATCCCCCGGGTGGAACGTCCGCCCGCGGTGCACCTGCGCCGTGGACGGCTACCACCTGGGGGGGAATCGGCCACACCTACCGTCCAAAGCACGTAAGACTACGGCATCACTGGTGTCGAAAGCTTGCGATGCCGCGGGCCAGGCTGCCTCCTCTCTCTACGCCATGGCCATCCTGCAGGTCCGCCAGGCCAAGGTGTTGAGAGAGCTCCACGAGGGTAAGGCCGACCGGGTATAATGCAGGATCTCTGTGCCACCGCTGGCAGCGCTCTATGAGCGACCAAGGCGGTGGCACGGGCCCTGGGTCGTACGATGTCCACGGTAGTGGTCCAGGAGAGACATCCCCATTTATACCTTGTGCAGAAGGGTGACACCAAGGAAGTCCGCTTTCTTGTTGCACCCATCTCGCAGGGTGGGTTGTTGGTAACACCGTCGAGGACTGTGCTCAGCAGTTTTTGACGGTGAAGCAGACAGTGGCAATTAGCCATATTTTTTCAAGCCGCGACTCGGCCGCCTAAAGGCCTCCGAGATCCCGCGTGACGTCTGCTTCCCTTCAACCCAGGACCCCTTCGACATCGGCTCCGGTTCCTGTGCCCCCACAGGCGGCACCCCGGTAGCAGAGGTCGAGGGGGAAACCTCCACCCCATCAGCAACCTTCTCGCGAGAAGGGACACTGATGGGAAGACCCCAGGGAGGACAACATCGGGCCCGAACCTTCACAGCCACGGCTCTGATTGGTCGGTACGGGACGACTCCTGCCTCGTCACCCAACCCGGGGCCTGGCGCCCACTTACTCGCAGAGTATTTCCGTATTTCCGTTGGCGGAGCCAACCTTCCCTCCGGGGACCCCCGCGACAGATGGCTAGTTCCGCCAGGAATGACGAAGCAGACCGTCCCCTTGGTCACCCTGTCACAGTCCCTGGGAGCTCGAAAGCTGCCCACACTGTCTCGCTGGCCTTGCGGGCAGTCAGTCTTGGTTACTCGATCCAGTTCGCCAGAGACTCTCCCAAGTTTCAGGGCATCATCTCTCCCTCTGTCAGAGGCAGGGACGCCTCCGTAGTTCGGGTAGAGGTCACCACCCTTCTGGCAAACAGCCATCGAGTTCGTCCCTCAAACCAAGATGTTCAGTGGGTCACGACCCGCACTTCATCATTCCCAAGAAAGACGGCGGGTTGCGCCCCATTGGTCTGCGTACCCTGAACAAGCACCTTCACAAGCTGCTGTTCAGATGCTCACGCAGAGGCGCATCCTGACACCTATCAGGTGTCAGGATTGGTTCATGGCAATCGACCTGAAGGACGCTTACTTTCATGTCTCGATCCCCTTGACACCGGCCGTTCTCACGGTTCGCGTTCGAGGGGTGGGCATATCGGTACAGAGTCCTCCCTTTCGGTCAGTCCCTGTCTCCACACGTCTTCACGAAGATCGTGGAAGCCGCCCTTTCTCCCCTTCGGGAAAAAGGTGTGCGGGTACTAAACTATCTCAACGACTGGCTTATCCTGGCAAACTCGTGAGATTTTTAGATCGATTGGGATTTCAGGTCAACCGAGTAAAGAGCAAACTCTCCCCAGTGCAGAGCATCCTCTTCCTCGGTATGGAACTAAACTCTGTCACCATGACGGCGCAGCTGTCCACAGCACGCGCTCAGTCAGTGTTGAACTGCCTGGAACACTTCAGGCAGTCGGCGGTCCCCCTGATACAACTTCAGAGGCTCCTGGGACACATGGCGTCCTCCGCGGGGATAATACCCCTTGGATTGATGCACATGAGACCGCTTCAACACTGGCTACAGAGTCGACAGAGAGGACAGCGTGGAACACCGGCAGCAGGCGCATGGTGATGACATCTCCCCTCCACACTGAAAATTTATGTAGTCGCTATTGCCACTCATCACAAATCAGTTGATGGAAAGTTTCTAGGGCAACACGACCTGGTCACCAGGTTCCTAACCGGCGCGAGAGGGCAGAATCCGCCTCACCTCCGCTCCATACCCTATTGGGACCCTAACGTGGGTCCAAGAGCCCCTTGGTGGCTCCGATCTTGCTCACCTGAGTAAGACGCCCCCCCCGTTGACGCTCGCTTCCTTCAAGAGGGTAGGGGACCTCTAAGCATTCTTTGTGTCCCCGGATTGCCTTGAATTCGGCCCTGGTAACTCTCACGTTATCCTGAGACCCAGGCCCGGAGACGTGCCCAAAAGTTCCCACTACTCCCATTCGGGTTGTGTCCTGGACCGCACGCAGAGCTTCAGTAGCAGAGGCTGGCGCACTGGGTCGTGGATACCGTTACGACGGCATTCCGATCTCAGAATCTCCCCTGCTCACTGAGGACTTACTCCACACGGGGTATAGCCTCCTGGGCACTGGCTAGAAGCGCCTCTCTAGCAGACATCTGTGGAGCTGCGGGTTGGGCTATGCCCAAACACCTTCGCAAGGGTTAACAACCTTGGCGTAAACCCGGTGTCAGCCCACGTCCTGCGTGGCAACATGTAGGACTGGCATCCGGGGGGGCGTATGCCTGCGAAAGCACCTTCCCACCCTCCAAGAGGTTGGGTCAGTGTGATATATCCCTTTTCTTTTTAACCAAACACATGGCTAAGAAAATTGGTACCTCACCAACCTTCCTTCTTACCCAGACACTGGTTAAGAACAGGCATTCCATCCATCACTAAGCAAGCACCCCCTGGGGGTTGGCTGGGCAGAGCAGCCTTCCCCCTTAGGCCGGGATACCATATGACCTATCACAGATAGTTCTAACCGGACCTGGTGCTATCAGACGCAGTAACACCCCCACCGTGGGCTGTTCCGTCTGCTATACCCTCATGACAGTGGTTCCCACACATTGTAACCCATGAGCCTCCCCAGGTGGACCTCCACCTCGCGGTTAACTACCTAGTCTGCACGTTCCATGCGTTCTCCTCCAAGGACTAGACCATACTTATATCCACCATATTCCTCCCCACGGGTAGGAGGTGGCCTCTGCAGCGCTTCTCTGATTAAGAGTTGCGCTCACCCGGTGTAAACCCGAGCCGGACGGCCTCTCACCAGTAGAGAGCTAAGGCCCCGTCCGTGAAAGGTTACCATCAGGTAACCTACCATCACGCTGGAAGGTTACAGTTTCACGAAGCTTCGAGCTGACACGCCCAGGCTTGTTACCGTCGCTTCGCTGAGATTGTGACGCGATACAGCGTTGTGGCGTTTTCCATAGGCAACCCCATCTGTCGTTCTCGACACAATGTCGAGAGACCGACAGAAAGGGAACGTCTTGGTTATGTATGTAACCTCAGTTCCCTGATGGAGGGAACGAGACGTTGTGTCCCTTATGCCACAAACACGTATCGTATTCTGCTGCAGTCATGACAGGCTCTCAGGCTCTTCAGAACAAGAGGTAAGTGAATGCTGCACGCCGGCTTCCTTTTATACCGGATATCCGGGGGCAGAGCCCGGCATGCAAATTTCATTCGCCAAATTTCATTGGCCTTTTCTATAGTAGTCAGAGTTGATTGGTTCCCAAGGGCGAACCCCATCTGTCGTTCTCGACACAACATCTCGTTCCCTCCATAAGGGAACTGAGGTTACATATGTAACCAAGACATTTTTTTCTTTGCGTTTTTTGAAAAGTTCCACGCACACATAAGAACGCTGTCAAAACGATCTGGATTTACACAGGTCCACGAAAACAAATGAAAACACTGCATCATGCATGCCAGGCCAGTAGTCGGCGATGTCACATGTTAAACACTTCACGCCTGCGTGCATACACATATCCAAGTTTAGCCCAAAAGTGCTTTTTAATAACCCTTTGTTTAAAGTCTAGCGGATATCAATAACGTGTGACCGCTGGTCTTTTGCTGCAGAAATTTTAATAAATATGTAATGTAGCAAAAGCAAACGGACTACAGACCGCCATCACATGTGCCATTATGCATGCCTATAGACTGTACAAGTAACAAGAATGATTCGGCACGATAGTGGAAAATGTCTCCATCTCAAGGTTTTTGAAAATGTCATAGAATTATGTTGTGAAGTAAATTTCCACTGTCTGGAATGACATTTCTAAACTGCTCAGACTGAGCACCTTCTACTGTCTCTTGTCAATCTCTAAATATACTTGTTGGCTGGTAAAGTGGCAACTTACAACAGCTTCTGATCTATTATTGGCCAGTACGTCTTTTAACAGTGAGGAAAACATAACTGTACATGGGTAGTTGAAAGTGATGTGACGTGAGGCCAAGTATGGTGTTCCATACTCGGAATTTGTGCTCTGCATTTAACCCATCCAAGTGCACACACTCAGCAGTGAGTAAAATACACACCGTGAACACACCCAGAGCAGTGACCAACAGTTGACAAACCAACTGACAAACAGTTGTCTTCTTTGCAGAATTGTTTTAATTCAAATGTGTGCTATGGTCTAACAGCAAAAATCTAGAAAAAACACAAAACATGAAGACAGATCTCTCTTACACTGTTCTATATTGTAAGTATAAATATTAATTATATTAAATTATATATTATTAACAGTTTGCCACACCATATGACACATGTCACATGTCAATAGAAAGTTTAATTACCGTGTTGTGGAGGATATTTTCCCTCTGAGCTGTTGTCAATCTCAGTCCTGTCGAAAGGGTTGACGTGACCCTGACGAAAGCGGGCAAGTTTTTCATTATATGCCATGATAGTGTTCACATCTGCAGAGGAAATATGTTGTTATAAACGCATACATCATGTAAATCAAATCTCACATTATAACTATATGAGTAATACCTCATTCAGGAGCCTTTCATGTTGCATTTTCTGGAAACATGTACATTCACAAATCACAAGTCACGGTCCTGTCTGCCCCCTGCTGTTCCCCTGACAGTTTTCCCTGCGTTTTCACCCCATGGACTCCCTTACACTGGACTTTTAATTTAATTTACTTAATTTCCCATTACCTCCTTGCACCGGACACCATCTTTGATTACACCAGCACCTGAGACGCAGGATTACGCTCACACCTGAACCTCATCCCCTGGACACTATAGCTCAGTGGTTCTCAAAATGGGGGCCCGAAAAATGGATCTGGTGGGCCACAGATTTTTTGGCATTTTATGAAATATAGAAATTCATCATAGATTTTATGCAATCAAACATAAAAAATAAGACCACCAACCAAAATAAATGATGTTCCAGCATTGTATAACTGAATATGTTTTTGGCGTAATTAAAATTCTAAGTTTAAGGTTATAAGTCTTTATTTGGGGCCGCAAAGCAATGCATTCTACACAAAGGGGGCCTTACAACAAAAAAGTTTGAGAACCACCGCTATAGCTGTGTCCCAGTTCGGGGGCTGCAACCTTCTTAGGACGGGGACTTAAAAATGAGGACTTGTTCTTCAAATCACGCATCCTCAGAAGTCCAAAAATCAAACTGAAATGCGACGGTCTAGCCTGGCAGATGATTTCCTAATTGCGTCACCTGGACACAACAGAGACCAATTAGTCTAAAAAGTTTAACCAAATTAACCAACCGTAGAAATTTAAAACATAATAATGCATCAATAATGCTTCATCACATAAAATATAAAAACACTTAAATTGACCTTTTTTTGTGAATTACACACTTTTATTTAGCTAATTTATTATTCAAAAATTTCAAGCCATTACATGCGCAGAATGAATCTAAGGATAGCCTAAGCTGTGAAGGATACATTGTTCTATCATTAAAAACCCGCGGAAATAAGGTAACATTTTTATAGAACAGAATTGTTTTTCCAGTCTTGTCCAAAGTTATATTTATGAAGCTTACAAAGTCTATTAATACTCGTAACTTAGATTTTTTTCTTATTGTGTTTGTGTTCATAGGACTTTAAATTTCGTATCTTAAGTTTGTATTTTATACATTTTATTTATCATAACTTTACTATGTTTTGATGTTCTTCTGTTCTGTTATGATTATTATAATTATTTTTAAACTGCATTATCCTGTTATTTTAGTGAGGACTCAATATCTGTATCTGGCAAAATAGTTGTGCCGGTATGGGCCTTAAAAATCCTTTATCGGTCGGGCTCTAGTCCAGGCCCTGGTAATCTCAAGGTTGGACTACTGTAATGCTCTCCTTGCTGGTCTTCCTGCAAAGGCTATTCAACCACTCCGGCTGGTTCAGAACGCAGCAGCACGCCTCGTCGTCCAACAGTCCAAAAGGGCCCATGTGACACCCCTTTTCATCTCTCTCCACTGGCTACCGGTTGAAGCCTGTATCAGATTCAAGTCACTAATGCTGCCTAATGATAAGGTTTATCAGTGGATCTGCACCGGCATACTTTCACACCCTCCTACACCCCATCTAGAACCCTGCGTTCAGCAAATGAGTGGAGTCTTGTATTGCCTTCTCAAAAGGACAGTCAATTCTCAACTTATTCTCATTCACAACTCCTTCCTGGTGGAACATTCTTCCTAACTCAGTCCGGTCAACCACATCTCTCAAAACATTAAAAACAACTTAAAACCCATCTCTTCTGTGAATACTTGACAAGCAAATGAAAGAAAAAACAAATCCTCTCTTTCTCTTAACAAGTATCATTCTTGGTATTAGGACATATTGTATTATTGCTAGAGGTCGACCAATTGATCGGCCGGCCGGTTAATTGGACCCATTTTGGGGATTTTTTTATTAATCGGCATCCGCTGATTGTGCCGCAAATTCGGACGATTAACAGTAGGGCTGCAACAACGAATCGATTAAAAAAAACTTTATTTGAGCGCGGAGCGAACACACTCGGTCTCTCTCGCGCACTGATGCTAGCAGAGTTCGGCGCCTCATAGACAGGGCGGAGCAAAAAAAAAACGAGGAAAGATACATGGCGGAGGCAGAGAAATCCGCGTGACCCAAGTCATCCAAGGTGCGGGAGCATTTCACACTAAATAAACAGAAAAAGTGTGTTAACTGCAAAATATGCAAAAGCAACATGGCACGGGAGCACCACGGCAATGATCCAGCACCAAAAACGCAAACATGTTGGACTCTTTGATGAGGAGGAAGGGAGTTCAACAGCAGGTTAAGTTATTATGGAATCGTACTTTTGTTCCGTTTTGAAGTGGGGAACGTAATGTCTCTGGTGCTGGTGTTTACTCGTTATCCAGCTTGACAAGCATGACAAGTTAGCATTAGCTCATTAATAACAGAAGATACTTTGGTATAGATACTTTGCACTTTGCATTGCAAGAATAAAGACACGTTTTTATTCACTAGCCCTTTTTGGACCATTCATTTATCAATATGTCGTCATGTATAGCTACACGGCAAAAAAAGCTTTTCTTACTTAGTAATTTATTTCTCGTTTCCAGTCCAAGTATCTAAAAAAAAATCAAGATTACTATACAAGACAAATGGCATGAGAAAATTAATTGATGCTTAAAACTTCCGTTTGAAATTATATCTCATTAAGATTATTTTTCGTACCCCATTGGCAGATAATTTTGCTTGTTTTAAGCAAACAATCACTTCATTTTGAGGTGTTTTTTCAGAAAACAAGACATCATTTCTTATGCTATTTCATGTGTCTAGTAAATGTATCTTGATTTAAGATTTTTTTGATATTTGGACTGACAACAGGACAAAACTACTAAGTTAGAAAAGCAATTTTTGCAGTGTATATTCTGTGCTTTGTCCCATATAGGTTATTATTGTCAAATATATTTGTGTGTCAGTTTAAGTCTAGACTAAAGACGCATCTTTTTAATCTTGCATACACTAACTACACTTCCATAATATTAATCCTCAGAGGATTTAGGCTGCATTATTTAGATCAACCGGAACCAGGAACACATCCAACAACAAATGATGTACTTGTTCCATCAAAGAGGGAAGAACAGTACTCTACTCTCAGCCAGTCTTGTCTCTGTGTTCAAAGGTTACCGCAGGAGGCAGTTCATGCCCAGACCTGATGGCAGAGCTGAGAATGGGAAGCGGTGACCTGACAAGAGCTAAGAGGATAGAGCTGGATAAAGGACGTGGCAACTTTGATTTTCCTACAACATTTCAAATGCTATTAGATTGTTAATGATAATCTTAAATCTACCATTTACCTTATTAATCTTATTTTATTTTTTATATTTATTTTTATTTTTATTTAGCCTTGTTGTGCAAGCACTGTTGTGCTTGTGCAGAGGCAGCAGCTTTTGCCAGAGGAAACTGGAATCCCCCGGTCGGGCCTGGGTTCCCCTGAGGTTTTTTTTCTCGATTAGAGTTTTGGGTTCCTCGCCACCGTTTGCATATTGTTTTACACTATCTGCCTGGCCGGGGGGGCTGCTTTAGAATTCAGAAATTAGAAATAATTAATATATAAGAATTTATAGTCCGTTTAATATTTGACCTGTGGTTCTCTCTCTCCTTTATCTCAAATGTGTCCTTTCACTGTCCTTTTGTGCGAGTGTGTTTGTGTGTTTGCGTCTATGTCAATGTGTGTAAGTATGTATGCATATTATGTGTGTGGAGCATTTGTATGTCTGTCTTTTGTTGTTTTCCACCTTTTTCTTGTTTTTACAGGTATATGCCTTTAGTTGTTTTACTTGTAATCTATTGTGTCTCATGTACAGCTGCTTTGTAACAATGAAAATTGTAAAAAGCGCTATATAAATAAAGTTGAGTTGAGTTGAGTGTGTGTTGTACTTTTTAATTTCATTTTAAAGTTCTTTTATAGCACTCGGTCATCTTAAGCTTTGTTAAAATGTGGTGTATAAATGAAGCTTGCACTTACTACAATGATGGTAATAATATAATGAATAAGCTTCAAGTGAATTTGAGAGAGAGTGTGTGTGTCAGTGTGTGCGATTGTTAGTGTGTGCATCTGCGAGTGTCTGTCTGCAGTGTAGTGTAGAGAACAAGTTCTGACATTCAAAGAAATCCTGTTAAATTTTCTGATTTGTATTGTTCTTTATTTTTTATACATTATTTATTGTTCTGGCAGCTCAGGTGGCACTTTATTTTAAAAAAAGTCTATATATTTGGCAGACGTAAAGCATACATGTGCATGATTTTTGTGTTAGTCCATTTTTATTTTATTATTATTATAACAGCTCAGGGATGTTCAAGGAGCAACATGTTTGTGCACTTTCTAAAGATTTTAGTTCTGTTTTTGAATAAAGAGTTGGAAATGAATGCTTTTCTTGGTTTATGTTTTTATCCGATTCATCGATTAATCGAAAAAATAATTTACAGATTAATCGATTATTAAAATAATCGTTAGTTGCAGCCCTAATTAACAGGCAGGTGCATCTGTGAGCAGCTAAGCATTGTTGTGGAACACGCGACGCTGCCTCTTGTGGCAAATAGATTTCCACCGGCAAAACACTTTTTTACTACCTGATAACTTCACAAGAAAATGCTAAGACTTAAATTAATTTTATACTTCGTTCTTAATCTAGTCTTGTATATTTCATGATTAAATATGATGCTAATTAAGAATTCAAGTAACTTTTTGGAACTCTATTGTTAGCGAGCCTTCAACCACACAGTTTAAGCTACATTTATGCACGGGTACCGAAACCTGGTGACAAACCCAGTGGCTAGATTACTCCAATTGTCCACATTGTACAGCTAGATAAACTTGTGTGAGACGCAGCTCACACTCTGTACCCATGCCTTGTTAAAAGACAAAACTTCTGGCTAAAACATGCACGTTAACTTTCCTGCTTAAATGTGTCTGTGGGTCAGACTCTGTTTATACTTGGTGTTAAGATCTGTCAAACGTCTGTGTTTTGTTGCCAATCAGGGTGTATGTGCATTTTGCAAACAACACAAACTTATAGCAAATAAACAGTTGCAGGTATAATGCGATGATGTATTGTGTGCTCGTGCTGTAGTTCCCCAACCCCCCGCACGGCTTCAGGGGCTCGCCTGTTTTCAGAAATAATCCTACAGCTTTCTCTTATAAATTTGATCAAACTAAATATTCTTCAAAGATATGAAGTACTATACGTACTAAAAACTAAAATGAGTTTGGCAGAAACTGTGTGTGTTACCTTCGCTTTAAAATTAATCGTTGCCTTCATAGGGATATACTGTGAAATAAACATTATATATAGCCTGTTATTCAGAAGAATCCATGGCACTGTGTTCAGTGATGTAGCTGGGGAAATGGTTTCATGTGATCATTTTATACAATTAAAAAAAAAAAGATCAATTTAAAACGGTAAAACAGTTACAGCAGTGAAACATGTATTTGAGATGGTAAAACAAATAACAATGTTGTGCACTATAATAGTAGTATATAAAAATATAGTAAAAACCCTATACTAGTATGGCAATATAGTTTTCCCAAGATTTTAATGCAAATGTGTTCGATTATGTGCATTTCATCTACCCTAAATGATGTCACATTTTAAGCCTAAATTGACAAGCTTGGGTTTTAACAGTTCTGTACGACAAAAAATATTTTTTCAAGTCCAACCAACTTTGACTGGAGCCATAACGTTTCTGTCCTTCATGTAAATAATAAAGTATTTGAATAAGTTCAATAAGAAATGAAACCGTTATTGTGTTTATATGCAGAAAACGGCAGCTCCATTATAAAAAATTGTATATGTTTATGTCTGCTTTTGCCCTAATCAATATGGCGGCGGTTACGATCCAGCGAATATTGGCATGTCTAGGTATTATAAATGTCTATTGGCTCAACATCGATGTCTTTCAGCCATCGGCGATGGACGGTGGCAACGTCTCTCGGACCAAACCCTAACTGGAACTGACATATAACTTAGATAGTTCACTCCAAAATGAAAATTCAGTCATCATTTACTCACTCTCAGATTGTTCCAATACATCTGTATACATTTTTTTGGTCTGCTGAACACATGGGAAAATATTTGGAAGAATGTCAGTAACCAATGACTACCATAGCCCCCCCCCCCCCACTACGGCAGTAACTGGGGGATGAGATCTGTTTGGTTAATCACATTCCTCCAAATATCTTCCAGCATTTTCATTATTGTATGAACGTCCCTTTAATGTCTTACCCTTGTGTTGTTGTTTTTTTCTCTTTTAATATATACTCTTTTCTCATTCTATAGGCCCTTTTCACATGAAGTCTGCACGCATCTTCTGTTCTTCTGCTAGCGCCTCAAAATGAACTTTACCAAGTGCCTTGCACAGCTGCCACAAATATAGCTAGATGATGTACAATATCTTGCAGACAAATGTTTGGAGTACCTGTGTGATTATGAAGGTATGTGTTTTGTTTTATTTTTGTTTTAGCAAAGGTGCTAGGATAAGTACTTGAGTTCTGTCAGTTTTTTTTCCCACTGTTGTTAAATTCCAGAAAAGGCAGAAGTTAAGTTACCTCATTGTGAAAAGAGCATATTTCCTATATTTATTATTTTGCTGTTCGATGATATTGAACATGCTGTTGACACTTTACGCATTGTATGTAAACATAATATCTTACCACAAAAATAAAACTGAATTGAATTCAGAAGATAAATATACTTTACTTTAATTAATGAAGCCAGTGTGTTTTAAATTGAGTGCAAAGGACAAAATAAAACCTGACATCAACCATCCCATATACAAAATTGCCGCCTTAATATTTGTTGTTTGAAGTAAACACAACATGATGCGACTGTTTCTGTTGTTACAGGCCGTTACATACAGACGAAGAAATCTTCCCTGAAACCACAACATAGGGTTGATCTGAAAAATTACCATTTCACATCCAAATAATGTAATATCATCAAAATGACATATGGCTGACCAAAATGACAGCTGGCTACAATACACGGTATGAGTACAATAAAAACCGCAGCATTATATCGTACACATACTTAGAAGCAAATGTACAGTCAAATGCAATGTAAGTCGCTTTGGATAAAAGCGTCTGCCAAATGTAAGTGTAAAGTATAGTAGTGTCAACATTGAACTGCTTAACACCCAACATCGTTTAGCACAAGCAAAACCGAAGCATCTAACAACTGACAACTGTATCGTTTGACAATCAGTAACGTTACAGACTTGTCATTTTGTATATAATCAATATATATCATGTAACGTTAATTCGCAATCATTTTGTGCTGAAAACATCAAGACATTAGCCAGCGCGTTAGCCTCTTAGCATCACATTTGAATAATAAATAGGAGAAATTATGACGGCTTTACCCAGATTCAGCAGAGTTACATCATCGTAAACATCGAAAACTGCAGGTCCATAAATCACTGACTGCTGTCAATACTTCCATTTATTTAAAACACATTTGGCTGTAGTTTAGCCTGTTTTGTTGTGATCATCGTGATACAGCTTATAGCATTATGGCGACCTCTAGCGATGTAGTGGCACAGTATGGCAAGTAGTCAGTATGGCAATACATCATTACGGCCACAAGCTGACAGAGTCCAAAGCAGAATGCATCGAGACTTTGATTAGACAGGCAGAGAATCAGAATTTGGGAGAAAAATGTATTATGGGCTTCACCAAAAGAGTGTAAATGTATACTAATTGTCATGTATATTGGTAATACATTTCTTTTAAAGGGTTATCAGACCTTAAACCAATATGTGTTTTAAATACCTGATTTATTCCAGCATCATCTTATTCTTTTCAGTGAATGGCATGCTTGTTTAATGTGTATTGGGTTTATTCTCTTTCCCATAATTAGGCATTTTTAATAACTAACAAAAGAAGTGAGGTTTAAAATATTACACTTGTAAAGGCACACTTTCTAAATATATTTCCATTTATTAATTTGGCAGACGCTTTTATCCATAGCGACTTACAAGTAGGAGAGCATATCAACATTTTGTCAACACGCTAAACAGTACCGTAAATATATTCAGACTATGAATGTGAAACGTATGCACCTGTATCTAAATAATTTAAAAAAATGTTTTTCTTTATCATATAACACTATGTTTAAGAATTGTTTACGTGAAAATTCTCTGCTGTTATTTTTGTCTGTCTCTTATGTTATGTCTGTAAGGGCACAGAAAACCCTTCTTCACCTCAGTGAAACCAGAGAAGCGTTTCGGAAATACAATTCTTCATCAAATTAAACTTCATCTTAATAATACGATTCCAGTGATTCCTCGCATAACATTGCGTTTACCTCATTGCATGTATATTAAAGCAAATGCCTTGTCTTTTATATCCCACGTTTTTCCTTTCAGATATGTTTGTGTTCATGTTTGCTAATAACGGTGATATTTAATTAGAAATGGGTCACATGGCGCGAACACGTGTTTTTCTGTGTCTTTGGTGTGTTATATGCATTTATTTTACATGTAAACTTGCAAAAATGAAAGTGTCGAAACAAAAGATGAATTCTATCTAAAAGCGAATGCTCACCCAGACCAGCCTGAAATGCCTTGTGTAACCACTAGGGCTGCACGGTGTAGCGATGCTACGGTAGCATGCCTCTCTATTTTTGAAACGGTAGTATGGTAGTACCGTAGTTAATGTTGCATAGCGCATTAATATTCATTTGAACACTTACATCTGCCTTTTTGGGGTGTTTATCTCCTAAATTAATTTGTGTTTTGAATCACTCGGACGAGATAATGATTCAAATTAGCGTTTTCAACGAGTTGGTTAAATTCACGAACTCGGTGGAAAATTGACGCCACCTACTGGCCGTTTTAATTCTGCATTTAAAGTAAGCCTAATATTTCCCTTCATAAAGACTGCTGTATCAATTAAATTTGTCCAACATTTCAATTAGTTCCTACGTGAAAAATGATCTAGTGTACTTTATATTAACTACAGTAAACTACTAAAACTCAAAGATACTAGTGTTTTTGAGTCTTATCGTAGTACATAGTATACTACAGTATTTGCTACAATTTATCCAAATACTACAGTTAATACAACAACATATTCTAGTGCAAAGTATACTACAGTTTACTATAGTAAATATAAATAGTTTAATCTAAATCTGTGTTTTTTGTATAGATTTGAATAACATGGCACAGCATCGTGATACTACTTGGACTCTACTATAGTATCGTAAGAAATATTTATAGTACTGTGACAACCCTAGGAGCCACACCCCCACAAATAATTTCGCCAAAATAACTACAGAAGTAGAATTTAACATTCTTAAATGACAAAATGTCTTCGTATTTTTGTATTTTCAAAATACAAAATACTTTTTCCCAATCAACCTCTTTATTAGACTGCGATTTCATGAATTTACTAGGCTATACAATTTTTTTTAAATACTAAGATTAAATGCATTTAAATACAATTTTTTTTACAAAATAATACTATTTTCTATTTCAAAGGGATGTATTTGAAACACTGGCCATACATGCAGTCTAATAAGAAGGTTGACTTGCAAAAAGTATTTTAGTTTGAAAATACAAAAGAACTAAGATTAGGGATATTTATTACTTATCTGAATGGTTTCCTTGGTATTGTTTATATGTTTTGTTCTGTTGAACTCAAAATATGTTTTGGGAGATTTAGGAAAGCATCAAATTCTGGGTCACTCACCTTTGACCATTATAATCTTTCTGCTATGGTAGTCAATGATGCCAAAGAATTTTCAGTTGCTAACACTGTTCAGCCAAACAAATACATTTATACAGGTTTGGAACAACTAGAGGGTGAGTAATCCATAACAGAATTTTATTTTTTGGGTGGAGTGACCATTTAAAAAAGATCCATATGTGCTCGAGGCCATGCATGGAAATGGACGAGAAACGTGTTTTTTCTTAGTAAGACATGCAAAAACTTGCTTGAGAAATAAGCATGGTTAAATTTATTGTATATGTATAATGTGTACAAGCACGTCAATGTTTTAGTTGTTCTAGTCTGCGTATAGCGCTGCTCAACGTGATATTTGGCAGCCGGAAGAATCAACTATTGTACACACATAATTCGGATGCATTGTCTAATACCACCGCTATATTTTCCTCTTTGGTTGAGCTGAGCTCCCACGTCCCTCCCTGAACTGTAGCCTGCCTGTCAGACACTCGTTCCCAACACTTTTAAAACTGTGAATGAATACACATTAAGAATCTCATCAAGTAATATTTATCCTTAGAACATAAATAAACATTTTAGTGGCCGCAGTAGATTAGGAAAGTAGACCAAAGCTGCGGTTCCATAATTTTTCCGCAACTGCATTTTCAAAATAGCCCAATTGTGCGGGAAAACCGCGACCCTGGCAACACTGGGACAAGGGCTTACACAGCGAACGCGCGGGGCCAATAGTAGACCTCGAGCTCAGAGGCTGAAATCATGTCGCGTTACAAAACACAATACAAAGTGCCACCAGCCAGAGGGAGATAAATGACAGTTCGCACCTCGTCTCGTCTGACCGTTCCCCAAGAGACGGTCCCACAGTCTTGTTTCTCAACCCCGTATGCGTGATGATGAGATGTCCCTTACAGCATCAGAGGGTGACTTTCTGGCATCCGACCCCGATGATTCCTCGGTGCTCCTTCCCTCGGGGGGTCAAGCCAAGCAAAAAGGCGGACGTAGAAATGTCTGCCATGCTTTCCCGGGCCACCGTGAGCATTGGGCTGCAGTGCTATCAAGCATATCCTCCCGCGGCGCGACTCGGCCACCTACCGGCCATCGAGATTCGGTGCACCGTCTGCTCCTCAGCAGCCTCGATCCTCTTCGACGCCGATGGCCCCCACCCAGGTGGCCCCCCCGTAAGAAGACGTCGAGGTGGAAACCAACACCCCGTCAGCAGCTGCTGCGGAAGCAGAAGCGCCCCTGACGGGAAGACCCCAGGGAGATCGAGAACACCATAGGGCCCGACCCCAGCCATTCCATCGCTGGTCGGTAAATCCGGGACAGTCTCTGCTCTGTCCCAACATCTGGTGGGCCACTTCAGGGGCCTAGCGTCCACATTCTCACAAAAAAAGGTAATTAAGCCCGGGGGCCTCGCCACGGTGAGGGATTGGGGGTTGATGAAGCAGATCGTACCCCTAGTCCCCCTGACCCAGTCTCTGGGAGCCTGGCAAGAGCTTCCTAAACCGTCGGTGCATCCGCACAACCTCAGTAAAAGCTCCAGTGCTTCGGGCCGAGATCGCCCATCTACTGGACGGTTACAATTTTGAGCTAGCACTCAGCTCACGTCTGACACACCTAGGCCAGTCAACGTCGCTTCTCTAGAGATTGTGACGTGGCACAGCGGCGTGCCGTTTTCCATAGGAACCCCATCTGACGGTTCGACACAACGTCAAGAGACCGACAGAAAGGGTACGTCTTGGTTAAGGATGTAACCTCTGTTCCCTGATGGAGGGAACGAGACATTGTGTCCTGAATGCCACAACGCGTGCCGCCCGCTGCAACAGTCCAAAGAGGCTCTCAGGCTCCTCAGCCCAAAGGTGAATGAATGCCACACTCTGTCTTCCTTTTATACTTTTATATTTATCGGTAAGCAAACTGGAGGGGATAAAGAAGGGGTCTGGTGATGTCCTTCAGATGGGCCAGTACAAGTCTCTCAAATGACTTCATGACCACAGATGTAAAAGCAACTGGCCTGTAATCATTAAGTCCAGAGATTTTGGGTTTCTTCTGTACAGGGATGAGGCTGGAGCATGTGAAGCATGAAGGGAATTCACATTGCTCCAAAGATCTATTAAAATATTAGTGAAGATGGCTGACAGCTGCTCCGCTCAGACTTTCAGGCAGGTGGGTGAGACATTGTCTGGGCCTGGTGCCTTTCTGATCTTTTATTTGCGGAAACTCTTCTTTTCAAAACGACAATAGAAGTCATTCCTATCGTCAGCCAGTCATTGATTACCCACAGACTTGAGGGGATCATGGCTTGTAGTTAGTTATGTCTTTCAGGCCTTTCCACACTGATGCAGGATCGTTGGCCGAAAACTGGCTCTTCAGCTTTGCAGAGTAGCTTCTTT
Source organism: Triplophysa bombifrons (assembly GCA_029783895.1). Lineage (NCBI taxonomy): Eukaryota > Metazoa > Chordata > Actinopteri > Cypriniformes > Nemacheilidae > Triplophysa > Triplophysa bombifrons. The sequence goes on along the minus strand of CM056461.1, from coordinate 21,095,901 downwards.
TAGCTGCTCATATCTCCTTTGTCAGTGTGTTAAGTCCCCACTTCTGTAAGTATCTTCTTAGGCCTGACGAAGTTGTCTCAGTTTCATTGAAAACCATTTTTTGTCATTGTAGTATGTTAATTGAGTCCTGGTTGGAATATACATGTCCTCACAGAAGCTTATGTAGGATGTCACTGAGTCAGTTAACTCATCCATATCAGTGGCTGCAGCTTCAAAGACACTCCAATCCATGCAGTCGAAACAGGCTTGTAAGGCCTGCTCTGTTTCGCTGCTCCATCTCTTTGCTGTCCTTACTACAGGCTTGCCGGATTTAAGCTTCTGTCTGTAGGTCTGAAGAAGATGAACCAGGCAATGATCAGGGAGAACCAGAGCTGCTCTGGGAACGGGGTGGTATGCATCCCATATTGTGGTGTAACAGTGATCCAGAATGTTGCTATCTCTGGTGGGGCATGTGATATGCAGCTCACAGGAGAGGTTTGCTCTGTTAAAGAATCCAGGTCTTGCTGCTCTGTTTCAGTGATGTTATACGCCAGCTGTGGCAGCGCCGTGCTCGCACAAGCATGTGGAGGAATGTAAACATTCACAAAAATAAAAGAGAAAAACTTGCGTGGCGAATAAAAAGTTTTGCAGTTGATAGAAAACGCTTCTAAGTACAAAAAGCACATCTTCTTCAGTGTTGATATATCTCTGCACCAACTTTCGTTTATATAAAAACATAATCCACCACCACGTGTCTTCCCTGTTGACTTGGCAATGCGATCCGCTCTGAACAGCTGAAAACCCGGCATATGTAACGCACTGTTCGGTATGGTGTCATTGAGCCATGTTTCTGTGAAACACAGCGCAGCAGAGTTGAAAAAATCTTTGTTTGTCCGAGTGAGTAAGAGTATTTCGTCTGTTTTGTTGGCAAGGGAGCAGACATTCGCCAGGTGTATACTCGGCAGCAGGGTCCTAAATCAACATCATCGGAGCATGACGACCTAACCGGCTCGCTTTCCCTGCTTGCGTCTTTTAGAGCATCTGAATAGAGCTACCGCTCCTCCGAGTCAAATGTCCAGTAAAACGTCTGAATTTTCAAAATTACGAAAAAGATTGACATAGGTGCATTACTTAATGTTAAGCAATTTGTCCATGTTAAAATTAATTAAAGAAGAGAAGCTCAAAATAGGAAAAACAAACGAAAAATACATAAGTAATAGAGAGCTCCAAACTGAGGCAGCCATGCGCGGCGTCATCATCATTAACACCCAGGACATGAAGAGGTTTATCATCAATTCACTCAGATGTCGTAAGTGCTGATCAGGTAAATATGTTCTGTTCCAGGCTTGATCAATGATACAGACCTGAGCACCCGTATCTAGTAGGGCAGTTACAGCATAACCATTAATATAAAACTTCTACAAGCATTTGCTTCCAATTAGATCTGCTACCCTGTTCTGTGTTGAACATGTCTTTCTAGACACAGAAAAGCAGGCTGAACTGTTTGCATTGGCTTCACAAGCAATGTTCTCTGAAGTTCTCTGAATGTTCTCAGTGACATTAGTCTACATTGTTGACTTTAGGAGAGTGCATGCTCACCATGCTCCTCTGACCGTCAATGGTGCGACAGTGGAGAGAGTGAGCAGATCCAAGTTCCTGGGCATGCACATCACTGAGGATCTCTCCTGGACTAACAACACCAGAGCACTGGCCAAGAAAGCACAGCAGTGTCTCTACATCCTCCTCAAACTGAGAAGAGCAAGAGACCCAGCCCCCATCATATGCACCTTCTACAGAGTCACCATCGAGAGCCTTCTGACTAGCTGCATCACTGTGTGGTATGGCGACTACATAGCATCCTGCCACAAGACCCTCCCCTTACTGAAGGACATTTATTGAACCCGTCTCACCCGTATTGCAGGTGATTCCACCCACCGACACACAGCTTCTTCAGGTTGCTGCTTCAGGGAGGAGTCTGCGGAGTCTCCAGGCCAGGAACCGCTGACTAAAGGAGAGCTTCATCCACCCCGTACGCGCCATATGATTTGGTAAGTAATCGTACAGCTGTTTGTATCTTTTATGAATGTGATCAAACTAAAATATGTTTGAAGATACAACATATGCAATACTACTCAATAGGTACTCAAGATTAATATGAGATTGGCAGACACCCTGTGTGTTAGGTCCGCTGCTAAAACCATATTTGTTTTCTTTTGCCTTTTAAGTACTGGACTTGGGTATCTATAAAAATTGTAATGTGTCTTAAATATCATTTTAAATGTAAATTTTCCTATGTGTGCTTTGCTTGGTATTCTTCTGTCAAGCACTTTGGTCAATCAAGTGGCTGTTGTAAATGTGTTTTACAAATAAAATGAACACAGGTGAATACAGGTGGAGTGTAATAAACATCAGCTGCGGGGTAATCAGTAATGTCAGGGTTGCGAGTTTATGATGGGAAATGTAGTCCTGGGGTAAAAGTCTGATGAAACTGAACATAGAGTGCTGGGGAAGGTGCCGATGAAAAGGAGGCGTGGCAGACAATGAAGGGGACGTTACACTTATAAAGCACACATTCTGCATGACCCTATTCTACAAATTCTACCCAATACCTAAACCTAACAACTACATTACTAACTATAAAAAAGAAATAAGTTAAGAGTTTATTGGGGAAAAATTTGTAGTCAATGTTTTTTTTAATAGCCAGAAATGCCTCCTATACTGAAGTGTGACCGATATTGTTAATTCCAAATACAAACAACAATTCCAGTAAAGACCACAACTTAATATTTAAAGTACATTTTATTTTTAAAATTGTATTTTTCTTAATGATAGGAATAAGGTTGGAATAAAGCGATTGTGTAGGCTGGTTTTGCCATATGGTCAGATTATAACTTTCATCACAGCATGCACTTTTACTGTATTACCAAGTGAAACACTAGATAAGTGAAAAATATTTGGTCTCACTATAGTAAATCATTATTACTGTATATTGCAACCATGTTTATATAAAATTATCTGGTTTATTGTGAACTCTTATGCCGTTTTGAAGGCACCTAATACATTGTCCCCAGTAAAATAACAGAAAGTTGCTCTCAGGCATTGTGTCATCAGCAGAACATGATGATGCTTAAACTTAAGTGGGTCGGTGTGTTTAAAACAATCAAAGGCTGCACTGTTCAAGCTGTTATTTTTTCACTGCCAGCATGTGACTTCTTTAACTGGACAATTTTGTTAATGTCTTCATGGTTGGGTATAGCTCTGTCGTGTCTCTGTAGTTCTGCTGTGCCTGCGGTATGTGTTCTTTTCCAGGGACACATGATATATTCAAAACGGCATTTGTGTCATCTTAGTTTGTAAGGCAGTCACGCACTGGAGCCCTCATTCACTTATGCATGGTACAAATACAGATTGTACAATATCTAAAAATATTCTATGACAAACTGTGAAGAAAAGTCAAATCTTTCACAGACTTTGGATGATTTATAAATTGGTTTATTTCAGTGTAGTGAGTGTGTGTTTTCTTCTGAATGTGCACTTAACTTTTTTTAATTTAAGGTTTAAATTTTAAGCACTTTTTTGTTTTTGTGAAGTTGACACAGATGATATTTTATTGTTATCTCGTGACCCTCTCAAATCTTTACCTCCAATAATGAGAACCATTAAGTTATATTCAAATGTATCAGGATTCAAATAAACTGGCAAGGATCTGAGGCTATGCCAATATCTAGAACGAGTCATTCCCATTCAGTGACCCAATTTGGCTTTAAATGAATTCCAAAGAGTATGAAGTACCTTGGGATTAAACTAACTCAAAATTTGATGTTCAATTATGACTCACTGCTGACAAAGATAAAAAACAATGGGTAACACTTTCCTTGAAGCATGTATGTATAATGCATTATAAAGAGTTATTAAAGGGTAAAATGCATTATAATTCTTCATAATGTGCGTTGTAATGCATTGTATGTAGTTGTAAAGAATTATTACCAATTTAAAATGTGTAGTGTAACAATGAACTGCTAAGTGTTATAATGTATTTACTGTAATAACAATTATTTATAAGACATTACAATGCATTAAAGGTGCATTATAATGCTTTAAAACTACTTTTATAATTCATTATACATACATGCTTCAAGGACAGTGTTACCAAATAATGTAGATAAATGGGAACAGCTGAAACTCTCTATGGGGTAAATTGAATGTGGTCAAAATGGTTATTCCTCCACAGTTAAATTATATATCCATGATGATACCTGTGAACATTCCAGACCCCATCTTTAAAAGATATGATAAAATGATCAAGGATTTTCTGTGGAAGGGAAAAGACCTCGGATTAAAATGAGTAAATTGTGGACAAAACGGCAAAAAGAAATTTTGAAAAAAAAAGAATTTCCCCAAGGGAGAAGTGGGGCTTTGGATTATCAGATGTATAATTTCTCATTTGAAATGGTCAAACTGGCTAAACATTGGCGTGAGACAGACTGAGTTGGATTGGTTCAAAATAGAACAGAAACTGGCCTCACCATTTCATCCCATTAGTATTCTCTCTCAAAGCTCTGAAGCTAACTGGGACTCAAATCCAGTGATAACACACTCAAGACAGGTCTGGAGCAAAAATTATAAACTGTGCAAGACATTACATCATATGCATAAACAGTCATATGCTTCATTGTAGAAGAATTCTGAAATTTGTATTGGCAAAACAGGGGTGTTTTGGAAACAATGGCATCTCAAAGCGGTAACTGTAAGTGGCGATCTTAATGAGAATAAGATTTTTATGTCCTATTCTGAATTGGTGAAGATTTATAATATTATGGGCCAAGGAAAAGTTTGGATATCTGCAGATCAAACACAGTGTTAAGGACTTATTTAATGCAAATGATAACCCTGTGTATACCTATCTAAGTGTTACAAATCAATGCCTAATTTAACTTCAGATACATGTAATTACCTGAAAACAATATGGCAGAAGGATTTGGGGATTAATATTCATGGGAAGGAATCCTATGTGGGTATGAACATAAGGGAAGGTAGGGGGAAATTTATCTATTACAAAATAGTACATAGATACTATTACACAGCATCTAGACTTAACAGGATGGGGATAGCTGGAAACAATATATGCTGGGAATGTTATGAAGAAGAGGGCACCTTTTTACATATTATATAGGAATGTTCTTTTGTTCAACCATTCTTGTGTTTTTTTTAATACTGGAAGAGTAGTTGGGCTTAAATTCACCTGTGGAACCACAATCATGCCTTCTTGAGGATACATCAGTAGCACCAAAAATAGAAAAAAAAATGCTTTTACCCTTATTAAGATAAGTTGTATCACAGCTGCCAGGATGATCTTGTGCAATTTGAAATGCCCAAAAACCCCTGATTTGAAAGATTGTATTGATGGGAGGATTGAAATTGCATCATATGAGTGTATGCTGGCGAAATGAAAAAAAACATGGTATCATTTCTGGCAGCATATAAACATGATGTAATAAGCAGGACTGTTTAATTTTCATATACTTTTGTTTTGTTAAATTCATGGTGACTGGTAGAAGGTGTTAGGTAAATATTGAACAATATCTTTTTAAAGTTTTAATAAGTTTTATTAGAACAATAAAAAAATTGATTTATAAAAACAGAGTTTTCTAATTTTGGTGCCAAACTCTTCATGTGTTCTTTGGTTCTATTAAATTTATTTACCGCATTTGGATCCAGCTCTCCAACTTCATCTCTACAGAATAACAGACCAACTATGGATCCAGCAGTAGAATGGCATCCGGCCATGCACCTTCTAAACCTCAACGAGGACTTACGCTCCCTTGAGGATCAGACCCAGGACTATTTAGGTCTTGTTCCAGATACCCACTACCCAGATAAGTCACTGATTGTTTTTTACCGAGCCAATCTAAATGATCCACGCAAGACACAACTCATTCAGTTTGATCCTCAACGGAGATTAAGGGATTTTCTAAAGTTGGCCTTGGCGTTGAGCAGGTCCGCCTTCACTGTGGGTGAAGTCCCTAAATATTTTTGAGGGGGCAGTAAGCCGGCTGAGCCCACTTTGAAGGTGGCCACCCTGGTCATTATGGTTGCCTCACCTGAGCCCGTTCACAAGATGGCCTCCAGTCCAAGCCTGAGCGCAAGGTGGCCGCAAGTTCAGTGTTTCCTTTGTTATGTTGTAGATCTTTTTGTTCATTGGCTCCAAGTTGATAATCTCTCATATGTGTGTCTTGTTAACCCCCATTAGTTTGTGTATTTATACCCATGTGTTTCTCCTTTTACTTGTCTGGTATTGTTACATGGTACTGTAAGGCTGGTGCCAAGGTGTCCACACCAAAAGGGCACCACATCCCGAGAAACACAGAACTTCATCCAATAGAAACAAAGAACTTCATTCACTTCAATGAACTCCCCACAGGCTTGCATATCCATCTCAGACACCATACAAGAATGAATGTTGATTACCAACTCACACCTTTACATCCGTTCTCTTCTCCCCCTCTCCTCTGTGTCTCCAACTGAACTCCGAGCAATTTAAAGCTCACCAATGAACTGGATATATTAAATACCATATCTTATATGAACAAAGAATCTTCATATGCACATTTTGTTTCATTTGAAATGTCTCAGTGCGTTTTGTACAATGGTCTCATTTCCACAGCAGTAGAGCAGATCGTAACATAGCTTCGAGGCTTTAAAGATATTCTGCTCACTGTTGAGGTTGTGTCTTCATGCAAATGCCCATTTGTGGCCTGATCAGATCCTGGACAGAGTCCTTTACAATGTAAATTGTTGTTGTGTGGAGGAAGGGTATTTTGGTCTGAGTATTTAAAGGAAGCTGGCAAAATGTTTTGGGGAATTCTTACAATGATGAACCCCGTGGTGCTGTGTGTGTCTTTAGAGTCTAGACTAATCTTTGAGGATTTGATGTTTTGTTTTTTTATTCTCTGAATTGAATTGTAATTGGCAAGAAACATTTACCTGACTAATAAATTATGTTTGAACTTGTTCTGCATTACTCTGAGTTTATGAACTTTAGTAGATCACACTATAGCCTTTGTTACTGCAAATCTACGTTCAGGTTAGTGACGGACTTAAATCCTGTATTAGGTGGAGCATTGGGGCACGCCAGCTGAGATTTTAGAGATCCGGCTAACTACTTGGCATTAGTTAAGTGTACTTAGACCGTAGGGGCTAATGTTTCTGTTTAGAACAGCACATAAGTTGTCTGACCAACCTATATAAGGTAAGTCTCAAACCTCTGATTATTGGAATATTATTCTAACTAAGTGTACATAGGAAACTATGGCATGATTATACCATCAGAAGAAGTAAGATTGGTCTATTTATCTCTATGGAGTGGTCATGACCTCCTGTTAATTAAGTTTTTATAGTCTAAGGGGACCAGATAAAATAATGCTTTCTGAGTATTACTCGTCGTAGAACCTCTGGCAGTGACCAAGACTGACGAGTTTGTGACCGTGAGATCCGTGTGTAAGAGCCGGCACAAGACTCTAAGCGACAGTGAGAATCGGATGAAGGAGTGTAATTTTGAAGAATCAAACATTGACCAAAATTGCATGATCATTATCACGTATAATAATCAAATACAAATAATATCATTCCAAGAGGTTGTCCTTTTTATCTTTTGGAGTCAGATAAATAACGCAATGTTAAAATAACATTAACTGTAACAACCCAGAGCGCTGGAAAGACAGAACGCGCGCATGCCTTCGCCATGCCACTTGGACTCCGGCATTAGACCAGTGGGTGGTTGGTGGTTCTTCTTTTCTCACATAGGTCCTCCATCCTTGTTCACGGACCGACCATGACACAAGGTCTCTTTGGCATTTTGTGTGGTCGCATTTTGTGTGGTCCTCTCTGCTGCCTCTTGCATCTCTCCTTTTCCTGTAATAAGCACATCATCATTATCTATATTTTATATCCCTGACCAACCTTCTAGTGCCAATGAGAGCTTTCGCTGGAAGATTCTGGGTGCAAGACTTATGCTCAACTGAATTGGCAGACACCGGTATCGACCAGATGGAGAAGAAAACATGTTCAGATAGCCGGACTAACCACTTTGGCCTCAGATAGGACTGGTAGAATGTCATCAATTGTGGGTGGTGGAAAATGACTGCGCTTTAAAGCTCTGTTTAAAGGTCTTTGATCAAAACATTCTCTGAGCCTGCAGCTGGCCTTTTGCACAACAAACATATTACTGATCTACTTTGTGCTCCTTTCAACTGGTGCAATGATTCCTCTCCTCTGGAGATCTTCCAGCTCTTCCTTCAAAAGGTTTCATCATGACCACTGGCACCCTTCTTTTGGGGAGTTTAACAGGTTTAACAGTGTCATCAATCTTGATTCTGTATTCTCAGTCCAAGCACCCATCACCCTCAAATATATCAGAACATTCAGTGTTTATCTGTTGTAATGACCCCTGGTTGTCTGCAAATTGTCCAGTGGTGACTATGCTGTCTATTACAAGTCTGTTCTCATAATGCACTTTAATTAGCTTAATTGCTTCATTTGCTCTCTCACCTATCAGAGGAACAGTGAAGTTGTTGTCTACAACCTGGAACTCCAGTGTGTACAGTTTGTAGTTTCTTAGTTTTACTTAGCATTTTTCAAGTGGCCTTTTGTTGTTCATTACCAGCAAAGTAATTGTATCCTCCAACCGTGTGTCTGGCCTCAGTAGGATAATGGGAATTACGTAACAGCTTCCTCCACAGTCAAACTGAAATTTTAGTAGGTCTTTTCCCAATAGCATCCCTGCATGCAACTTATTAAAAAACGAGCACCTCAACATAAATCAACGTGATAAAAATGGACATACATAACAGAAAACATCATTGAAAAAAAATATTTTAAGTGTAATTGGATTTTGTCCCATTTGTTTACATGGAAAGGGCAGAGTTTATGACCTGTATGCAGCCAGCCACCAGGGGACGATCAAAGGGCCTGCAGCTTCACTTTTCAGGACATGCACAGAGGCACGCTGGAAGCGACTGTCATTAGTAACTTTTCAGTCACATGATGTGTGTATTTCATGTCACAAACACCAAAATAAAAAATTTCAGTTCATAAATGCAAAATATTGTCCCCTAATCAAGAGGATACCCATTTTTACCCCTGTAAATAACCTTCTTGAAATTTTGTAGGTTTGCGCTATTTTTCCCCTAATCCATCACCACCTTTGACATATGCAAACTTTCATGAGTTTTCAAGCATGTTCAGGCTCTCAAAAATGAAATTAATTTTGGACATAATAACAAATGGATCAATTCCTCACACTATTGGTGCACGGACCATAATAAACAACATCCCTTTATCCACATTTCCCTGAATCTCAACCCAATACATTTTGACAGTAACTCAGTGCCAAGAGACAATGGTTATGTTCAATGCAGTTGTTTTGATAGAGAGAAAAAAGTTACATTTCTAGTTTCAACATCAGTTGTTTTTCAGACATTCCACTTTAAAAGAAATGAAGTGCCAAATTTTAGAAAAATTACCCACATTAAGTTTTTGAAGTCTGAAAATATTGCATTTTTTTCTGTATATTCATGAAGCCATATTTAAATCCTCATATCTCTAGGAGTTAACAGTATAAGGCTTTATAAATGTAGCTCCCAAAAGAAATGTAGGTAATGCACAAGAATCAAAATGGACAATAAGGTATCTTTAAAGGTATTTTATTTTGCCACAGCTGAAGCAGGGTTTGAATTTTTGCGCGGGATTGAGCCTAATTTATAGAACCCTTTACGGCCAACGTCACGCTTACGTCACGGTATTAGCTGCAGGCAAAACAAAGGAAGAACTGGAGGCGGCCAATACAAGCCAGCACAGATTCGGCTACACAAGGAGTTTAAAATATCATCTTGTTGTGTTTTTTAGTACCACAATCAGCAGAATACAGTCTCCAAACTTATATTTTAACACATATCTGCTACCATTGCCAAACAAAAACCCTGAGGATAGCTGTAGATAGCTGAACAGAAACGATCAAAGATTTTTACAACGTGGCTAATTTTTGTAAAATGTAATTTTGAATGAATTTTCAATCGTATAGTACAATTTGCTTTCACATGTTGGGGTTAGGGGTGGGTCTTTCGTATTGCTTTTCAGTTAACATACTTTTTTGTATGATTCACAAAATACTAGTTCATATGAATGAGCCAGTTTGTAAAATAATTACGAATTCTGGCGAGATCATGTTGAAAAAACATCTGCCGAACGTGTTTTATTAATGTAAACATGGATGCTAGATACGAGGTGCATCATGTAGACAGACTGGACAAAAAATTGGATATGTCAAAACACCAGAACTGAGCACTTGTAGTGTAAATGCGGCTCACCAAGAAAGTGGACCTCGCGGGCCAGAGTAGAGAACATTTGTGGGCCAATAACATCATAAACCAGATTTAGCCTAAAGTCTGTGCCAGATGGATTTGTATTCAGTTCTTGTATAGATTGAGAATGTTTTGTTTTCAGTTTAAATGGATCTTTGTTGTTGTCGTTGTTTTAAGACTGAAACAGAATAGGTTGGTCATTTGGAAACAGGACATTTATACAAGGAGCCTATCTAAGAAGATTAAATCTAATTGTATCCTCCCTCAGCCCTCGGTATGCAGTAATGAACAGAAATGAGTTTAATGTACGTCCTTGAGCTAATTAAGCACTGCTTTCATTATAACATTCCATAGCTAATGGAGTCATATGATTCTGATCGGACAGTTTAGAGCTGGAGTCTGCTGATTGAGCTAGACTTTGTACACCGATTATTGACATGAAATTGCATTTTTACTGTCACTCAAGATAAAAATGTATATAATTAGCATTGTCATTATTTAAAGTATAATAAAGGGTTGAACAAATCTTTGTCTTACATGGAACTGCTATTATAAAAACTGCTTTATTATTAGATGTTTTATTTTATTTTGGTGTGACTATGGTGTGACTGTCTTAAGCATGTTTTAAATTAAATATATGATCACATTGCAAAAGAAAACACGGTCATGCCAATATGCCTTATTCAACATTAGAAAGATCAGACCCTATCTCACGGAGCATGCGGCACAACTCCTTGTCCAGGCCCTGGTAATCTCAAGGTTGGACTACTGCAATGCTCTCCTTGCTGGTCTTCCTGCAAAGGCTATCAAACCACTTCAGCTGGTTCAGAACGCAGCAACACGCCTCGTCTTCCAACAGCCCAAAAGGGCTCACGTGACTCCCCTTTTCATCTCTCTTCACTGGCTACAGGTTGCAGCCCGTATCAGATTCAAGTCACTAATGCTTGCCTACAGGACTATCACTGGATCTGCACCGGCTTACTTCCACACTCTCCTGCGCTCCTACACCCCATCAAGATCCCTGTGTTCAGCAAACCAGCGGCGTCTTGTATTGTCTTCCCATAAGGGCAGTAAATCGCTCTCCCGCTCTTTCTCATTCACAACTCCTTCCTGGTGGAACATTCTTCCTAACTCTGTCCGTTCAACCACATCTCTCACAACATTTAAAAACTACTTAAAACCCATCTCTTCTGTGAATACTTGACAAACAAATGAAAAAAAAAACTAACCCTTTCTCTCAACAGGTAGTGGTCTAGCTTTTGTTGAAACCAGTAACTTTGTATTGGCACCTAATGTATTATGACTCCTGTATGACATATCGCTTATTGGTCTGCTAAATGTCTAAATGTAAATGTATATATATATATAAATGAATAAATAAATGGCAGTGACTACTTTTTTCCCATCACTTATCAGATCATAAAACCATTTATTCTTAATAAAATTATAAAACGATTGAAAGGTGGCTAACGAGTGTTTAATAATGAAGTTGAGTGGTAAGGTTATGGTGAACAACTGGCAACATAACTAAACAGACCTGAAGGGGATATTGTCCCTCCCACCAATGATGAATAGCCCCACTGATATATATATATATATATATTTGGTAAATGGCAATCATTTGTATCATCCATGTATTTCTAAAAGCTTATGGGCTTGATACATTTTTCACTGGAAATCAAGTCTCCATAGTGTGACACAATATCCTGATAATTTACTTTGATTGGTTAAAGGATCCCATTCAAGGTCATGTTACTTACGCGCCTTGGGAGGCTTTTGGCATGTGCATATAAGTTTTTGTCTCAGAATTGTTGTATATTTAAGTTTTCTGGAAAGTTCTGTTGTCCTTTGGTGCCACGACCCATATTTCAACATTAATGTGATATTTTTAAAATACGTTTTTCAAAAGGTGTTTTACAAATAACAATATTTGGTAACAGTTTAGTTAAAGGGACCAATTCTCACTGTTAACTAGTATCTTATTAGCGTGTCTATTATTGTCAGATTGGCTGTTTATTAGTATTTATGAAGCTCATATTCTGCGTGACCATATTCTACATCCCTAATCCTAACCAATACTTAAACTTAACAACTACATTACTAACCATGAATAAGCATCAAATTAAGAGTTTGTGGAGGCAAAAGCTTATTTGTTAATAGCGAGGGACTGAACCTTAAAATAAAGCCTGACCCAATATTTTTGTAATGCATTATTTGTCAACTACCCAGACAAAATTAACTTGCTGAACTTGCCATTTATGAACCATTGAACTGTTGACTAACTTAGTTTGTTATAATTTTCAAGGTGCATGTAAAAACTAAAATGTTAACTCAGGAGAGAATGGAAGTTATTTGGTTTACTTAAGGTTTTCTCTTCAAATTGTTTGTTTTTTTCCATTGCGTAAAAAAACTACTTGCAGCATGGTCTTCACCTTCTTCATTCTTTATATCAAAATAGACCATCCATAAATAACCTATCATTATATAATTAGTTGTTTCAAACCTGTGTGATGTTTTGTCTTGGATGATACTGTTCGTTTGTCAGTTGAGTCTGTCAGTTTCAAATTATGAAACAGATCACCTTTTGTGTTTTACAGGGAAAAAAGGTTGAGTGTATAACCGTTTTTATTTATGTGAACTGTCCCTTTAAGTGCTTTAAAAGGAATTCATGTGGGATTTTTGTTAATATTCCGAACAAATACGTGTTTGTTAAAATCGTGTTTGAATTACATTCCAACCATCCAAGTGTCCCAAAATATATTTTCCTGCCCAGGGGGATTCTTCAGCCTCTTGAATAATTAGAGTGGCAGTTCAAGAACTATCACGGAGTTGACTGGATATATAACCATGTGGCCTGTTTTACGTATTTATTTGCATGTGCTTCTCCTAATGCAACATTAACAGAAAACAGCATTGTTTACACTGAGCAACCAAGACCATAAGCTAAATACAGTAACTTTCTTGCCACACTGAAAGCTGTTTTATTTTGTGATTCATCTTTTACTAATAATTCATCAATCCTTATAAGACAAAGAAAGTATCCGTGTACTATCTGATAATTTGATTATTACATTCAATACAACAAACGGAAAAATAAAAAACAGTCGATATTTCGTTTTTCTGTATAAATTTGTCTTATTATTTCAGCTTGAAATCCAATAAAGAAATAAACCAAGATGAAAAAACGACTTTAATTATTGTTTTTACGTTTTGGGTATTTTCCACGGTCTTCTGCACGAGCACGCTTTGCGCATTCGCAATGTACAGCCACCTACGGGAACAAGTGCATGCGGACTTGTGAAGCTCTAAATGGATGCATTTGCTTATGCTTCGTTTGTACCTTTCTCTTAGTCACACTAAGAGAGAGGAAGACATGACGTGGAAAATATTTCAAAAATAAAATATTTAACAATGCCTTATTAACGTTCACATACAATACATTCCAGAGCTTTCAGTCGGAGTTTGTTATCATTATTGCTTTTAATGTATGACATTTAAGTGAACAGTTATATAGCCACAGCTCGTTGGTATCAGTAAAGGTAATTCCAGTAATTACGTAACCTCACTCAACCGAGTTCATTGGTTTCGCCAGCTAAACTACAGTCCTACTACGGGGTAATGCATAAAAGATGTTATGTTTGTGTTGAAACTGTGAGTTTTTTGTAATTTGCACTATTTCATTACATTAGTTTAGCTAAATTAACCCATTACACTGCCAAATGATTGTAGTCATGTACCATCAGGGCCGGCCCGAGGCATAAGCGAACTAAGCGGCTGCTTGGGGCCCCCTGGCCACCAGGGGGCCCCCAAATCGTTTTGACAATTAAATAACTTAAAAAAAGTTATATAAATGAATTAATAAATAAATTAATGAATATGAACTTATAAATGAAATGAATAATTCAAGATAAGAAAATTCTGATTTGCCGACAACTGCTGCTGTGACTGCTAGCGGTTGAATAATGCGCAATTGCGCTTAGACACATTTCGCGTGCATTGACAATTCGCGCCTGCGCGCAAGTGCGTGTCACTGTAATTAATAAATGACAAGCCATGTCACAAAAAAGGATGTATCCCTCTGGTGCCGAAAAGAGAAAAAAGAAAAGGACAGAGGAGTAGAAAAAAGAGCAGGATAAAGGTATGTTTGCATGATTAGTGACAAATTGTGCTCACGTCACTTTAGGTAGCTGCGAGCCATGACTCGTGATCTTATAAGCCATCGCCAGAGCTAACGTTAAATCCCCGCCATCAACAGTTAAATGTCTCGCATTATTAATATACATTTCTCCAGGTGTATTTCACGTATTGATTATAGATATCAGTTTAAGTTGGAGAAAACAGCCGAAGGGGAACTTAACCCTCTAAGTTGAAGGGATGCCCGCTAGCATTGCTATGTGTGTTGAAGTGAATGTTAAAATATACTAAGACTAAGTGGACTTGCATTCATTAGTATTGATAACAAAGTTGGCCAAGCAATACCATACAATGATGTCATCAGTGACTTTGCCTCCAGAAAAGCTAGCAAGGAACGATTTTAAGGTCATTGTTGTACAATTGTCATTGTTGAACCCTTGCTGTTCTTATGTTTGCTTTCATTGTTTAAGTATCTATTTTTTTGTAACATTCTATTTTTGATTATATGAATGTTTGTCTATTTTGGTTTTATTTAAAAGATTGCACATTTCATTTACATTTGCATTTGCACATTTGCAAATTATTTATTTCTTGTTTTGTGATAGTTTGTATTCAGAAGTTTAAGAGTAAAGTCTTTTATTTAAGTATCTATTGAGTATTTTATTTATTTATTTTGTATTAATACATAACCTCACTCTATTCATTTATAATGTAACATTATAGCATGACATTTGTGTCAATAATCTTAAATCAGGTGACTCCGCTTGCTGGGAGTGTGCCCCCCAAATCAAATTCTGCTTAGGGCCCCCAAGAGGCTCGGGCCGGCACTGTGTACCATCCAGGGAATTATTTCCATCATGCAGATTTTGCTTGCATAGGCTACTGTTTTTTGGTAACATGCCAGAGTCTGTACCTCACGGATCATAATAATGTTACCCAGAGAGGATGGCCACTTTTCCGACAATTCGTGATATGTCATATTATTTATAAACATTTCATGAATGTGAGACACAGGCTATACAGCTCGAGTGAAGCCATTGGAAATGATAACTGATCGATCGCGAGATTCGTAACGCGCTCTAGACGCGCTCACAAAACACGCATGCGTAAAGGATGCGCAGAAAACCCAAAAATGTCATAGTAAAAAACAGTCATTCGGGTCGTTGTTTCGTTTTGGTTTAATTCTTTATTGAATTTCCCTTTTCAAGCTGAAATAATAAGTAAAACATACTGATTTTTTTTTATTTTTGTGCATACAGAAAAAAGGAAAAACGAAATGTCGCCAGTTTTTTCGTTTTCTGTTTGTTATACTGAATGGAATAATCAAATGATCAGATGGAACACGGACGCGACGGGGAGTAGCCTATTTGTCAATAAGCTTAAAAAAAATAACTTAATTGCCACTATGCATGACAGGAAAATAGAGAAAGATTTGAAGGATGTTGGTAAAATTGAGTTGTTTATTGGAGGTCTACTAGCATGGAATTTATTTTCATCTGACCAGTCATCCTCGACAGATTACTGCCAGTTCAGAGTCTCTCATTATTATACACTAATTAAAATATTTTGTTTTCTTAAGAAGGTATGTGAACTTAAAACAATAGTCTTTCATTGATCTTGCAAATGCCGTGCTTTTGGGAATTAATGTGGAAAGATCTTTCTATAGAGAAATGTGTCCTTAGTGAAGGACAGACGATTCTGTGGCTTCATGAAACTGTATGCAATCTCTGATAGTTACTATCACTTAGTACTCTTGGCCACACCAAAAAAAAAGAGTCTAGATGTAAAGTTAAAACTTGTTTTTAGGTTTACTTCTTTCCACATTATTCTACAGTTATTTCTTTAGCTAAAGTGAGTGACTTACAATTTCAATTCTATATATATTTTATTCTCAATAAATTATGAAAAATGATCAGTGTAAACATAAATTCATGTTTGACCTGTCACCTGACTGTAGCCACCATTGTGTTAAAATACATTAAAAAATTCCTCTAATAAGACATTTTAGTCAAATAAACTCAAAAAAGAAAATAATGCATTACTTATACCTTTAATTATTCATTAAAGAAGTGTTTGTTTAATCTGAAGCTGTAACACAACATTTTATACCAAAATGTGATGATACATTTACTGCAAGCTGATAATATGTAGAATTAAGACATAAAGAAATAAACAACTAAAACTATTTACATGCATAACATGTTGCTTATTGGCACAATGCCTGTTCGACATGAAAAAAAACAATGACAACAATAAATAAAACATATCACAAACATAAGAATGTTTTTTTTTGCTATATGACTCCTTTTTTTATTGACTCTCTCAACAGTCTTAAGTCAGAACTTAAATGGATCCTTCAGCAATTAGACTTCTAACTTCCACAAAACATTTTTCTATTTAAATTCAATGTACACGTGTACCTGTACAGTTCTGAAAATACAAATATTATTACAGCAGCAATGTAGCACTCTGTAGGAGAAATTACCTTTTTGTAAAACAATGGAAATTATATTATATAATTATATATATAAATTATACAAATCAAATAACTAAAGTATAATTCAACGTAAGCTTTCTCTTGTGAAGACAATATATTATTGTGTTAGATTCTAGTTCATTGAGTGCACATGTCAACATATACTGAACACTTTATTTATATACAGTAGGCTCTCAATGTACAAAATGTTTGCAACATTGAATTCAAGTGTTTCAATTACATTTCAGGTTGAACTTGACCAGAGCTGAACTTGGTAACACAGGGTTTACTTTCTAATTGGGCTTTTGTCTGCCCAGCCAAAGACTTTGTGAGAGAGAGAGAGAGAGAGAGAGAGAGAGGTGATATGACGTGATCGATGAAACTTTCGTTGGTCCATTAGACCCTTCGTCCTTGTATAGAGGTATTTCAGATTCTGTTTATGCATCTATGTTGACAAACTTTCAGCAATTTGTTTGCACCAGAAACGTGTCATCTGTCCAAAATATCAGGTTGCCACGATCCCGCTTCACATGTAGCCTACCAAGCTTCTCTTTACAAATATTTCACATTACAATACACCATGAACAGAAGACAATTTCTTTGAGAGTCTTGCGCAGCTCCTGGCTGCGGTACGCGTAAATAAGAGGATCAATGAGCGAGTTGCATATGAAAAGGATCAGAAAGAGGTTAAAGTGGCCGAAGTAACACTGGCAGTACGGGTTTGTGGGACAGATGAGTATGAGAATGAGGTGTAGGAAGAATGGCCCCCAACAGATGATAAAAACCCCGAGCAGGATGGTCAGAGTGATAGCTCCCTTCATGCTGGTGGCCTGCCGGCGGCTCTTGTGCAGAGCCCTGATACGTCTGGAGTGAACGTGCGCCAGGATGAACATGTGCAGGTATAGGGCCGCTGTGAATACCAGCGCCACTCCAAAAAACGAGACGAAACAGGCGATGACCGCGCTGTTCGTGTGGTGCACGATAAACAAAGAGCTGGAGGTGATACTCGTAAGCCAAACCACCGCAATGATGGCCACAGCGCGCCTCGTAGTCATGATGCTGTGGTAGCGAAGCGCGTAAAATATGGTGATGTAGCGGTCCGCGGCAATGGTGCACAGAAACGACAGCGAGGAGACGACCGAGCTGCAGATCATGATATCGATCACGTTGTCCAGGTGTTGTAACATCTGTGCCGTGACGAGCAGCAGCCCTTGCTCCATCAATAACATGAAGAGCGTCTCCACCACATTGCTGACGCTCACCAGCATGTCAGACACCGCCAGACAGCAGATGAAATAATACATGGGCGAATGGAGATTTCTGTTCTTTATGATCGCCACCACGACCAAAATGTTCTCCACTAAACTGATCAAACCGAGAACGAGAAACAGCTCCTGGGGGATCATGATTTGGGAGATGCCCGTTGCGTTCATGTCCCCGAGCGTTACGTTGCTGCCGAAAGTGATGTTCGTGTCGATATTGTTCGAATGTTGCGCGCTGTGATCCATGTGAGTGATGCCGAAGTGATGGCGAAGTAACGAGTCGTTCATGCTCCAACGAGTCCCTTCTCATTCAGTCTGGTTGAGCTTCAGCACATCTCTGATATTCCAACACGGAGGAAATATCAGCGTTCTCTGTAAAGTTTAAACGTTTATCAACTTTATAAATGTATCATCCCCGCAAAGTCTAAAACCAGTGCGCATTACGGAGTCGAAATGATCATGCAATTCTGGATAAACGAGCAAACTCAAGGGTTTCACATTCCTAGCGTTTGCGCACTCAGAAACGCGTAATGTTGATTCCGCACACTTGCGCACCACGGGAACAGCCTCAGACTTCAGTGTCAATTGTGGTTGGCTTCGTCGTCAAACTACTGTAAGGTCTAAGATCATGTTATCAGGGAGGGCAACCTCTTATAACACAAGCGCCTTGATTCTCTCACTGGTGACGTTCTGCTCTTCTTCTGCTTGTCTTTCTTTTCCTATAAAGTGACCACATGACGCAAATCAGCAAATCCACAAATGCATAATACCTTCTGCTTTTAAGACCTTCAAAAATGTATTTGAAAATGATACACATGTGGTTTTACTGATAATTTATGCTTGGATTATAGACCATCAAGTAAGCAAACCTTTTCTACTCTTAAAAGTTTAATACAAAACTCTTCACATTTAACAGCCAATAATGATTGAAGAAATTGTTGATTAAACATCGATATGAAAATGCTTGATATTGTATTTATATTTTGTCCTTCAATGTTTTTCCTTTTTTGCGATATTGCAACAACAGTTAGGCCTATGTATATTCGTGCAATCTGATTGGCTGAAGGCATTCAAACTGTGCTGTTATACAAGTGATTTAGCATGTCATAACACTTGCAATGGTATCATATGCTGATAACAACAGTCGTGACGTCCGTCCAGTGCCAAACTAACAAAATCATACGACCAGATCAAAGATGTTGTACTCTCTCTCTCTCTCTCTCTAAAATCTCGTTGCCCTTGGGTCAGTCATAGATGTTGTTCTCTATAACACTCTCCCTCTCTGATTTACTGTGACTGTCGGGTCATGAGACTTCAAAACAGCTCTGAACAATTATGCACTCCACCTTTTATATATAAAGCGTTCTTATGCTAGATTCTCACAGCATGTTGGACAAAAAACAATGTTCTAAGTGTAAAGAGTGCCCATACATTTCCATACAATGGCTAAAGAACATTTACATTTAGACATTTAGCAGACGCTTTTATCCAAAGCGACTTACAAAGAGTTTAGGACCAATAAGCGATATGTCATACAGGAGTCATAATACATTAGGTGCCAATACAAAGTTACTGGTTTCAACAAAAACTAGACCACTACCTGTTGAGAGAAAGGGTTAGTGGTTTTTTTTTTCATTTGTTTGTCAAGTATTCACAGAAGAGATGGGTTTTAAGTAGTTTTTTAAATGTTGTGAGAGATGTGGTTGAACGGACAGAGTTAGGAAGAATGTTCCACCAGGAAGGAGTTGTGAATGAGAAAGAGCGGGAGAGCGATTTACTGTCCTTATGGGAAGGCAATACAAGACGCCGCTGGTTTGCTGAACGCAGGGATCTTGATGGGGTGTAGGAGCGCAGGAGAGTGTGGAAGTAAGCCGGTGCAGATCCAGTGATAGTCCTGTAGGCAAGCATTAGTGACTTGAATCTGATACGGGCTGCAACCTGTAGCCAGTGAAGAGAGATGAAAAGGGGAGTCACGTGAGCCCTTTTGGGCTGTTGGAAGACGAGGCGTGTTGCTGCGTTCTGAACCAGCTGAAGTGGTTTGATGGCCTTTGCAGGAAGACCAGCAAGGAGAGCATTGCAGTAGTCCAACCTTGAGATTACCAGGGCCTGGACAAGGAGTTGTGCCGCATGCTTTGTGAGATAGGGTCTGATCTTTCTAATGTTGAATAAGGCATATCGGCATGACCGTGTTGTCTTTGCAATGTGATCACAGAACAATGTACTCAACTTTAATGAGACAATGAACTACAACCACAAGTTGCAAGTCATAGGTGAACTAACAATCAGGTCACATGCCAATGCAAACAAGACAAGAATTGTATATTAAAGAGGGTTTCTTAGTGGTAAAGAGAAGAAAACTCTCAATGAAGTCTGTAGAAATTATAATGAAGGAGGACAGCAACAAACAAATCTCAGCTAGAAGAGAAAAGCTTTTACATGCTTTTAAAATGTGAGTGGAGAGATAATTGGCAAAACCAATTAATATATTGGATATTTTTAGAAGAATGGGATTAGACCACAATATAAAATAATGATTAAGTTCTATTAACCTATACATACAGTTATGATGCTTGTTCCTATGTGGCTTCTTCATACTGCAATAGCCAGTGTTCAATTCTCAGACACGCACACATGTATGTTTTATTATCTCCGTGGGGACAGTCCATAGGCGTATTGAGTTGTATACTATACAAACTGTAAATTTAATCCCCTAACCCAACCCCTAAACCTAAAGATCGTAGAAGACGTTTTGCATTATTAGATTTTCAAGAATTATTTTTCTGTACAATTTATGAGCTTTTGTGCCCGTGGGGACCTCAATTTTGGTCCCGACCGTGACACGGAGCCCCATGAGTTGGTTTGCATTCAGATATAGGTCCCCACTAACATATAAAAACCAAGTCAACACACACACACTCACTCTCTCTCTCTCTCTCTCTCTCTCTCTCTCTCTCTCTCTCTCTCTCTCAATTTAGCTCAGTTTTATTCAAGATCTCCGTAGACAGGAATACACCAAGTTCATCTCTAAGCTTGTAGATATGCTGTATTAGTCAGGTCTGTCTGTCAACAGTTGCTTTACATCATTGCTTCTCATGCAGTACAAGTTTTTCTTTTAGTCACAAGACACTGTGACATCCATGACTAATCCTCCTTTTAATCCTGTTTATGCACAAAAGGCAAATAAATAGGAAACATAAAATATTTATGAAATGTAAAATACACTGGGATTCAATAAAACGACTGGAAATGAATAGGCAAAAAATACGTGCTTCCTCTAAGTGGGTATTTATGACTGAGAGCTACAACACAAGCATATCTGAATCGGAGGGAATGTAAGGACACAAAGGTAAACACAAAGCTTACATTATTTTGTGACCTTTCATTTTAGTGCTTCAGTGACTAGCTTAAACAAACCTTTTTCATAATTTGTAGCAGTGAGAATATAAAATATCTGTTAATAATTGGAAATAGTTCCTACCCTGAATGAAAGGTGCATAATAAATCTTCAATAGGAATATGACAGAATCGTACATTTAAATGATTAGGTATAAAATTACTGTTCATCTTGGATCTCGCAAAACACCTAATGTAACTATCCTGTGGGAAAAAACGTACATCTGGGGTCGTATTGAAATTTCCAAGTCTGCTTACACCATGAAATGATCCTCTTAAAATATTGTAAAGTAGCGTGTATGAGGGAGTGCAGGTGGCCCGAAGGTGCGCTTGTTCTGATCATATGAACACTCACAACTCGGCCTCAGGTAAACTGGCAAAACAAGGTCAGTATTTTTCCAAAAATCTTTGCTATTAACACCATGATCATGTGGAGCCTTAAATAATCTAAAAAAATAGTGTGGTTTTGACTGCTTGTTTGCATGGCTTGAACAAGGGGTGTCTTAATATTCCGGTATTGACAATAACTGTGAATATCGACATTGTGTTTATATTACACATTGATAAACCACACACAAAAAAAGAAGTAGAGCGCACTACCTACACACAATTCATTAGTCAAAAAAAGAGAAAATACAAAATGTGAGGTTGTGTTTAAGGGATCAGACCTTACATCTTGAGAGGAGTGTAATAAACACAAACACAGATCAAAAAGGAAGGGTGTCAGATAAAAAGGATATACAGAAAACACGAGCTGCGTCGCTAACACATGCTGATACATTAGTTGGTAGTGTAGGTAAAGGCTAATATGAGTGAAATACTAAGATTTCTTAAAAAATTGTGATCGGTATATCTCAAATTGCAAGTGTAATACTGTACTTCACAACATGAAAATTCTCTCGTAAATTTTACACCCCTGCCATTCCAGATTAATGTGAATTCCTTTCGTCAGTTCAACACAAACAAACACCTTTATAACATAATGCTGTCATGTAATCTTAATTCATCTGTAATTTAATTGGTTCTCACCTGTGTCGTCATATGCAGTTTCTTCACGAAAATTGCAACAATCAAAGAGATTCAAAGACTTTTATTCCTTCACAAGATGAAATCAACTCTGGCTATATTTTCAACTTTTGCATCACGAAATCTGTTTGATGTCCATAGTAGCATTAACAATTTTAACATTACAAAATATGTAGGATTTGACACCTCCAAACTACCAATCATAGAGAGTCTCTACTGGATCTGCAGAAATCTAGCTTTCTGCCTAAAAAAGCACATTGTTTAAACTCCACAGGCAACATTTTTTAAAGCTTCAACAATTTTGTTGTAAAACCTGCTTTAAGGATTTTTAGGTGGATTTTTAGGTTTTAAGGAAAACAGAGGTCAATAAAGACTTACTTTTTTGCACAGGAAGACCATCTCATAAACACACAATTCCTCTTTTCATCTACAATGTGAATCATTTCACTCATTTAATTTTTCCCAGTCAATTTATTGCATCCCCACTGATCCATCAGTCCCATTCCTCATCGTCTCGGTCAGGATTGTCCTCCCACTGCGGTTCACGAAACTGGATGTTAGCCAACATGTCCCGCATGGCCACCATCAGTCGATTCACTTCCTGGTTTAATTCCCGCCCAGCACGAGCCACTTCCTGTCCATCCTCAGTCCCCTGGGAAAAAAATAATGTAGTGATATTACTGTCTACATTGACAGCTTTTCTTGGCGGATAATTTCAAATGGATGGTAACTGTGTGCTTGGACATGTGTGACATCTCACCTGCATGTTGAAGTTGGGCAGCAGTGAACGGAAGAACAGAGATAAAGTGCTTTCATTGGAGGCTCCAGCATTCTGCCTAGTAAACAGACAAACCTAATGTCAAAAATGTTTATTACAATTACAATCAAACATCAGCAAACGTCTAATTCACCTGTTTGAAAGGCTGACAGAATCATATAACAAGAATTATGCAGGAGGAAAAAGGACAGCAAAGTATTGTTACTTGACTTTGATTTTAAGTTGGTCTCTGCGATTCATACATTTGAGGGTCCAGGGGGAGCAGATACAGTCAACGCAAAGTTATTCCCACAGCTCTTGACAATATATTGAGGACCGAGTGTGAAATGATGACACGCATTAGAAAGCTCCCTCCAGGGTAATCCATAATGACAAATATCCATTATTTCATGTGTGATTTTGCTTCAGCACATACAGGTTATAAAGTTGTAAGTAACTTTTCGTTTCTTGGATGGAATGACTTTTTGGATGGCACCCACAGATTGCCTTTAATGAATAACCATATGAGCACAGTTTCAGCTAAACATCATATTATTCTACTGAAGAAAAAATGTACTGTCCCTTTAAGACAGATTTAAAAACACAAATGACACAGATCAATGCCCAGCTCTACTTTACTAAAGCCTGGCTAGACAGGAAACTTGAACATTATTTATATGATAAGCATAGAGATGTTAATAAATACCTCAGGAACAATTTCACAAGTGTCTTTTTAGTAAATGGCAATCATATGGCATGTTGTTGAATCCTGCTTTGAAGCCTATGACTTGTGCACAATTGGTGAAATATTGAATGTTTATGGAATCACTATAAAAGTCTTAAGGTTTGGTGTCCTTTGTTGCCACAGCAGTAAATTATATTTTTGAATTATAAACCATTCATGGGGAAAATGACTTAACTTCATATTAACTCTTATGCTATTTGTATGTTATTTTTGCCTACGTTTTTGCTATGTCACACAACAGACAGACACTTACAACATTTGACTGATACTGAAACATTAGGTGTTCTTGTAGCTCGCTCTGTAGAGCATCACAATAACAGCACAAAGGTCGTACAGTATACTACACACATAAGGATTGAATGCACAGTCTTAAGGACTTAAACACTTTTTGCATGTAAATACCTTTCTGGCCTGGTGTAAGACATAATGGAGTCCAGCGGAGGGAGGGGGTCAAAACCCATTCCTGGCTGTGTGGTCACTTCCTGTAGGAGGCACACAAAAACACTATCACTAATAACATGATACAAAGGTGGGAGAACAAAATTGTCAAAAAAATTGTTGTATGCAGTAGAATTAAGATCGGTCTCATTTATGGTAATAAACATGGGACAATTTCAATTATACACATAAATGAATGTATTCCCACAGGTGCTTGAGCTTCAGCTAATTATCATTAGAGAATATATTTTCTGTTGACATGCAGCTGAAAGTCTGTCACTCTATTCAACATAGTAAAACACTCATTTGGATTACTTGTTCACAGTATATATATATAGGGTTGGGAACCGAGACCCTGTTCTTTTCCAGAGCCGGGTCTGTCTTGTTTAAAGAACCGGAAGCGTGAGCAATTTATAAGTTTTGGTTCCAAAATCGGTTCTGGTCTGATGTGTGGCCAAGCATTGTGAGCAGCCATGCGTCCCTGTTTCCCATAAAGGATGTTACCAAACAGTAACGCAGCTCTGCTTCTTTAATTACTGAACACATCGATTTCCATGACTGTACGCGTGCTGATTCTTTACCGAACCATTGTTGATTGTGCTGCTCTACACAGACTTTATGGAATGTGTGTATACACAAGTATGACAGTTAACATTTAAAAACAAAATTGTATTTATTTTGTTTAAATCGCTCCCCCATTGTTGTTGTCACAAGTGACAGCGCTGTATGTGACGCCATGGCTAAACGCTGCACAGAGTCCAATCCTAGGATCCTTGTAGTGGAAATCCCTCAGAAAAAAACCTTTAGTAAAAACCTGCCTGTTTTTTAACCTGGGACAGTACAAGCAGGATTAGCTTGAAAGTTGTTCCTCAAAAGTGATCGAGACCAACTGAACGAGACAAA
Source organism: Triplophysa bombifrons (assembly GCA_029783895.1). Lineage (NCBI taxonomy): Eukaryota > Metazoa > Chordata > Actinopteri > Cypriniformes > Nemacheilidae > Triplophysa > Triplophysa bombifrons. The sequence continues at coordinate 21,070,430 of CM056461.1, read as the reverse complement.
ACTGCCGATGTAAGTAATATTTATCAACAGTCTGAATTGACGTAAACGTACCGTATATATAGGAGGATAACGTTAGCATAGGATAACGAAGGGAGCTTAAAATAATCACGGGCTAAATAGAACATTCAAAGCCAGTGTTAAACTTACTGTATATAAGTGCAGACGGCCACTTGGAGTTTAACTGTATGATTGTTAATAGATTATGTGCGTTAATATGTTTAGCTGCGGCAAGCACTGCGGTTAGTTTAGTTTTTAAACGTCTCTAATCATTCGTGCTTAGGCAGAAAAATCATTCACAGCTTACTAGTTATGCTGAGTGTGTAACTTTATAACTTGTCAACGACAAGCGCTTCAATCTACGTTTTTCCGCTGAGATCTGCAAGTGCGCAATTCATGAATTTTTTGGCAAACATAAACACACAATGTGAGCGCTGTTTGTTGAGACGGAATTTACAGAGACGTTAAAGACGAAATTCAGGACATATAATTTAGCTAAACCATTGCCATGGCAGTTCTACGCGTGTGTTGACAAGCCGGTCGGAAGGGTGGTGGGTCGCGCTGTGCTGTAACTCATTATCATTTAAAGAGACATGTCAAAAACAGCTTTGCTCACGTTTTAGTGTGAGGCAAGAAGGGTTTTGTTTACACAGCCATTGAGAGTTTTTAAGCAAAATATGTTCCAGACATTTCATGAAGACCCTAATAAATCATACCAACATGTTGAGTGCTCATCTGAGGAAGCCTTTAAGCCAGAGATTTCGGCTCACTGGAACCATCCAGGGCGTGATTTAAGAGTTCAGAGGTCCCATGTCTGACTTTGAGTGCCGTTCCAGAAATTTATTTCTGGCTTTGAGGTGGGAATATCCGAAGTCCCAGTTGTCTGGAACGTAGCATAAGCAGCCCCTCTCGTAGTGCGATGTTATCACTATTAATCACCCATTCAATGACGCTTTGACTCCGAGTGACAAAGTACCGGTTACATGCGAGAAGTGCCAGTGCGCAAGAAAAAGTAAAGGTACGCTAAAGATTCAAATAGAGAAGAGCCGGTACTGTGTGATGGGTGTAATGGACTTTCTGGGTCGCGGATGGTGGGCTCTCCCTCTTCCTCGTGGATATTTGCTCGGTGGCTTTTGGTCGGGGTCACTTAGTGCAGCGATGACACGTCAGAGGGGATCTGGCCCTCCCGGTTGAGCATAGGAGTTTGGGTTCCTCGCCACAGCAGGGCAGTGTTAGCTTGCTCACCGAGACTGCATTTATTTATTTAATTATTAGATATTATTTATTAGAATGATCTTGCTTGTTCTATAAACACCATGCACTGTGCTGTGTTTTACCTTTTCTTTTTTTCCTGTTTGCTCCTGTAAAGCTGCTTTGGAGTAATGCACATTGTGAACAGCACTATATAAATATGCTTGAATTGAATTAATGGAACATGTCGGCCCACTTCAAACACTAGTTGTGCTATAAATACGACATCGCTCTTTATACAGTCCTTCTACAAATGGCCCGTTGCAAATGTTCTCTCTCCTCTGGCATCATGAGGGGACACACCCTCTTATGCTGACTATGAGAGTGTTATGGTGATAAAGTGGATCAGTCCGATTGGAACTCTATTCCAATTGTAGGTGTTGAAAAACACTTCAGAAGCAAGGGGGGTTTCAAGACACTTTAAGTGTGGTTTGCCCAATTTAGCATCAGGTGTGAGTGAATGCGGTGTGAATAAGGAGCATGTCTCACTAGAGGAAGAGTTGCTGTCGCTTCCTTGATTTCAGATATCATCACGTGTCTATGGATGTTTCTGGGAGCACTCTGGTATCTCAGCTTCCTTCTATAAAAAAACACACCAACAGATGAAAATCAAAATATAGCCAGGTTTTGAAATGCACCTATCTATATAATTCTCTATCCACTGGTTCGTACATGACAGTACTGAAGAAACACACGTGGCGCGGAACCAGATAGAGCGAGCAAGCAATGAACAAACATGCTGTTAAAGATAGCTAAATATTGTGCCACCCCTGGTTGTGGAACAATACACTCGCTGCGTAACCTTCCTTCGGATTCCGATATTAGGAAAGCATGGTTAAAGTTTATTTTTAAAGACGTTCCAGCTCATGTGGCAAAAACATGAAGCATTTGTTTGTTTCATTTCTCAGAGGATTCCTTCATGAACATGGCACAGCTCGACACTGAATTTGTGGAGAGTTTAAAATTGAAAAGCAGTGTTGTACCTTCAATATTCGATCCGATAGGAATTGTGCTGCAATCTTATGCGAGTAAAACATTTTTGTACTATGTGTCACTATTGCTTTGTTAGAGATCGTTAGGGCTCATATATAATTTTTCTAAGTTTTATCCACCGTTTGCGAATAATGGAGGCTGTTTTGAAGTGTTTTGGTGTTAATTCGGGTGCTGGGTGATATCCATAAGTTACCGGGAGTCTCCCATTTGTTTATTTATTATAGAAACTCTCGTGACATTTGAGACCACAATCGCAGTGATCTTTTGTCCGGTACGGGATCACTGGTCTCAAATGCTGACAGGTACGGTCATATATCATTAAACACCATACAACTATAGGCTATACAAACTATACGCAAAGCCTTGCCATCACATCCGGGAAATAAGTCAGTAAATTTGAGGAAAATCATGCCGTGCGATTGTGTCACATGAAAAACTGATGTGAGGATGTCATTTATAAATCACAGGAGGTCTCCAGATAATGTTAATGCAGTGCGAAAACTGCTAAGGGTGATAAAGTGTAACCTCAAACCAAATTAAACCGAGCGTTTGCAGAGCTGGCCTCAAAACCTGGGTAGAAAATAGCCTTTTACTTATTGATTTTGACTTTTTTGGGTGTAAAATCAAGTGAACGTCATAAGTAGGCCGCATATAACAGTATAAATAATGAACAAGCACACTTCATGAGACGTTTAATCAATGAATATGCGCTGTATCACATATGCATGTCATGATTCCACCTCTTCTGGTTAGGTAATTCTTGGTCTTGATGTGAAATCATACAGGATCCTTTGTTTCTCTAGTCTGCGTCATCGTTCCTACCCTCCTGTTTCCCAGTTTGTGTTAATTAGTTTATCCCTTGCACCTGTTCCCTCTTGATTTGCTCCCCTTTAAAACATCCTCGTGTTCTTTGTCCTGTGCTGGTTCATTGTACGTTGTACCTTGTACCTTGTTCGTGGTTGTAAGCTGTTAGCTGTACGTGTTACCTGGTCTTTGTTGTTTCCTGTGCCACAGCTTTATGCAGTTCCGTGTTCCTTGTTCCTTTTGTCCTCAAGTTTCCAGTAAGTTTTAGTTTAGTGTTTGTTCCAAGTGTTTGTTTTTTGTAGTTTAGTTAGTCCTTGTTCTTGTATTGTTTAAATATATTATTCAATCTTGTTTTCCCCCTCGTGGGTTTTGTTTTGCTTTTTTGTCCTGTTTATTGTTATAATAAATATCCCTTGTTTACCCCGTTTTGTTTCTCGAATTGTTGTTGTGTTTTAAGATTTGCTATTCTGTTTTAAGATTTGATATCTTGATTTTGCCTTTAGATTTTCTTTAAGTTTTGCAACTTATGGTTTGGTTTTGGACTTCTCGGCCATGGTAAAAACATGTTATGAACACACAATGTTCATGGAATTAATGTAAATAAAAATAAAAAAGGTAGACTAAAGCACTTTTTAATGAAAATGTGGCATTTTGTGTGTCTACGGTTTCCCCAAATAAAACATTTATTCATGATTATTTTGAAAGGATCAAATCAATGATACCAAACCAATCAAAGGCTTTGAAAAAAGGCACAACAGGACCCCTTTAAAAAAGCTTTTTTCTCCCAATTGCATTTCAGATACAAACAAATAATTCAAACTGCAGGTTTCTTCAAAGGTTTGTGTGACCTTTCATTCTATAGAGATGTAATTATCATCAGCGTGCTCACAGTACATGCCCGAGTATAATATCAGGAAGGAACAATCATGCATAAACAAAGACACAACACAGATCGTAAAAGAATGTGTTTCTTACTTGTTTTGGCATTCCTCCACATAAGGATCTTGTGTGTCGACTCTCTTCAACACCTTCTCCACGTTCTCCTCCAGCCAAAGCATCAGTCCGGCATCTTTCCACAGACTGTGACAACGGCCCACATATAGAAACACTAACTCGGACAAAGCGGGCAGCTGCCTGAGAGGAACAGTGAATAAAAAGACAGTTCTGGCTTAATAAAACAAAATCTGTAACACAGAACCTTTCATATCCAGGAAGTGAAAACTGAAAATTACCCTAATTGGCTTTTAGGACCAAAGAACGCATGAGAGGACACGGCAGCGTCAGGCTGAACCGTGCACAAGTCCAAAAGGGGCATCAGTGCTGTGAAACGAAAAACTCAGATTTACATACGTGGTCATTATTCTTCAAACATGCTCATCATTGTATTGAAGTGTAATGATGACTTGATAGACAAAAGTTAAAAAAGGTTACTTAGATTTTTAGAACTGACAAACGTTAAAGCCAGATTTACACCACATCCTAACCAAACACGACGCAACATGTGATAAGCAATTTGTCTCTCCATACTGACGGATGCAACAATCAATCCTAAAACGCAGCCAATCAGAACAGTTTTCCTGTTTGATCATCCTATTTTTGTGACTTCAGTGATGCCTCACCAGACAAAATGCTATAATTTTGGATTCTAAACACATGTTCATTGTCTCCTCATCCAGGTTTGCTGATTAACATTCATGAGGTGCAGAACTTACATTAGATGAGATCGCTGAGTGGTTGTCAGTCCTTGAGGTCAAAGAAATAGAAATCGTTTCTAAGATAGATCACTGTCGCGTCTGGTTAGGACAAAATCTCTGACTAACATGTAACAGATTCGCGTTTGGTTAGGACACAGTGTTAGAATAGGATATTTGGGTTTCTTCGCATGGCTTCCATGTAAATACAGAAGGGACTCCTGAAAATGTACAGGTGTCACTGCTGTAAATAACCATCAAGAACTCAAATACCAGACTGACAACTGTATTCTGGGGGTGTGTGACTGTGAACATGGCTTTAGTTATTTAGCTTATCAGTTGAACCACTGATGTGAAGATGATAGAGCCTAGTTAGTCAGTTTTTATAGTAATTTTGAAAAATCTAATGATATTCAACAGACTATCAATAGCTAAAAATCGCACATTCTCCAAATTGAATTAAAGGGAGTACAGAAAAAACCTCTTTAAACAACCATGTTCATCAACATTCCAGATGCTGTGCAACAAGATCAAACCACTGGTTAGTCCAGTCATGCGGCAAAGTCACATGAATGTTTGATGCACATCAGTAAATGTGTTTCCATCACAGTTTTTGAGCATTTCCTTTAATCCGATGAAACAAATGTATCTGACTCAACGGTGCACCATTACTGTATGAACATTTCAAGAATGTATGTGCATCTTGACATTTCCATCCAGCTTTTTTAATGCAATATCCCATAAGGTGAATAAAAATAGGTTTACTGAAACATAGCTAATGTTGACTTTCCTATAAAAAATGATTAAGAATGAATTTTGACATTGTGACATAAGCAGCACTTAATGTGCAGCAAGGAATTCACTGAAGCATCACAGTTTGTGTGAAAGGGCCTTCGTTCAAAATACATCTGAACTATTTTACGACAGCTGCCACTAACAAGCTAATGAGAAACAGCACAGCAAATTTTCTATAAACCGTTTCCGGCAACACAGACACTGATGCTTTTTTCAGTCATTTCAGAAGTATCCTGTCATGTGAATTATCCGTCATGTTATTCTCTCAGTGCCTGATGCCACAATAATTGGCGGTAACAAATAAACCCAAAAAAACTCACCTCCGGGAAACATAATAAGAGCATTTTGCAGAAGTACATCAGCTTTCTGTCTCAGCTGTTGGCTCTCCTCAGGTGAAATGTCTTCCTGTTGGCTGAGGTGATAGTGGGAAAGAGCCACGGAAAAGGAAAAGTTTGGCAGCTGGGACAGATTTCGATGGACCTGAATTAAAACAAACCTATTAATAACTAGGTGAACAAGATTTCAATGCATTTATAATCATCTTCAGAGGAATTATTATTATATGACAATTACCAATAGTGGCTAGATAAAATGTGGATAGAGTGTAAAAATGGCTCGAAGACGACAATTTTCAACAAGAATTCATTTGTCGTGATCAAGAAACAATGGCAGAGCTCTATATGATGCTTTCTGACAAGTAATCTTTTCATCTTGAATAAAAAATATTTTATCTGCTTTGAATATTTTGTATTCTTCTTCGGCTTTTATATTCTTCTTCGACTCTTGTCTTGGTTACACGAGCAACATACAGGAGCAATAATACAATAACTAGTGGTCCTTGGCTGTCGACGCAGACAACAACGCAGAATTATAAACAAAAAATTATGCGATTTTGAGTAAATTGAGCAAATGTGAGTAAAAAAAGGCAAATCTAAGTAACTCAAATATTTCTAGTAGAATTCACCAAAAACATTAAGTGTATTAAAAATATAGTTTGTTAAATAATTTTTTTTTTTATGTATTAAAAATATAGTTTGTTAATTAATTTTTTTTATTTATTAAAAAATCTTAAATTATATATGTACATATATAACACATGGGTGTTTAGCCCTTTTGGGGTCTTTTAAGGATGGACTAGAAGAAGCCGGGCTCATACTACAGGATTCTCTGCCATATTTGACCCGGTTTTCACTTACATTTACATTTAGTCATATAGCAGACGCTTTTATCCAAAGCGACTTACAGGTGGGGTAGGCAATGGAAGCAATTGGAAGAGCATAAGTACAACAAAAGCATAAGTGCAATCAAAAAAGAAGACTGGTGTCATTTAACCTAACACAGTATACAGAACCATTGGCTTCCCGAGTCTTTGAAAAAATCGTGTCCATGACCTTGCTTAGGTCCGATGTTCAGTCAAGATTATCACATAATGTGAGGCATTCACAGATCAAATCTACTACACCTCCCAATCTGTTTCGAGAATAATTGGGGCGGCACCAATCATATCAAATATTTCGGATTTTAAATCGGGGTGAAGAACGTCCTACAAGGCATATGTCCGAAAATTGTAATTTGGTCAGAACAAAAGCAGATATATTACTGGATCATATCAAATGTAAACGTTTTAAAATAAATCATATTACTTGACATCTATTAATCATTATTAAATGCCGGGGGTAAGAAAAAAAGACAGATTCGAATGCTGATTGTTTATGTATTTTCTAAATAAATTATTTAGATTTAATACTAATAATAATAATAATTAAATTATAACTCTGACAACTTGGGGAATAGCATGAAGCCAATGAATGTATCTATTTGTTCATTCTACGTACATAAGCACCAAAAAATAAAACCAAAAATTAAATGAGTTGAGTAAGGATGTGTCTTTACCTCCCATTCCTCATTGAGTCGGATGAAAGTGGTGTATTCGCGACAGCGCAAACACAGAAAGTCAAAGAGTAGCAGCATACAGAGGGGGTCATTATCTGGATCCAGACTGCAAATACATTTAAAAAACAAAAAATAAACTAACAAAAATGTGTGACAAATAAAAATTCAAACTATGATAGTAATAAGAAATATTTTGGTTACTTGTGTATCCCTAATATTCCATTTATTTGCAATTATCTACTGCAAGTACTTATTTAAGGTTAAGATTAAATTTGCATCTATGAAGCATGATGGATCTTTGGCATTTTGTCTTATTAATAATGCATTAGATGTGGAAGTGTGGCACCTCAAGATCAGTTTGCAGTACTCCAGGGCTGTCCGAGGACAACCTCTCTTCTCCAGAAACATCACATGCTTAAAAAGAGCCAAATAAAATGCCCTGCAGATACAGACAAGAAATGGAAAAAATATGCTTTCAGATACATGCTTTTGGAAGGTTATTCAAGGATTGTACCACCATGAACAAAAACCAATGGTAATAACAGTCTAGCTACTTATTTGTCAGGGCTATCAAACAGATCGCGCTTCAGAGTTTTTGTAGACATGATAACAATGCCGAGTCTGTTCTAAAACCTTGTGACCTGCCTCCAAATGCACCATTTAATGCACCAAAATGACTTCAAAAAATATAAACAGAAAATCGCAGAGGAAACAAAAAATTGTCATAACTACAAATTCATAATAAATGGTATTTAAAATATGTTTATTCTACTAATACTATGTTTTTATTTTGTATCACAGGACTTTTAGTTTGGATTTGGACTAGTTCCATAGTCTTTTGTGGTCTCTTAAGCTGTGTCCCAGTTCGAAGAACTGCATTTAATAAACTGAATGCATTTAAACATCTAGACATATATAAATATAAATACAGACACGGTGAAAACAATCTAAATATCCAACCGAGCATCAGAATGGGAAAGAAAGGGGATTTAAAGGTCCAGTGTGAAGTTTTTTGGAGGATCTATTGACAGAAATACAACATAATATACATCACTATGTGTTATATAAGGTATATGACGACCTCTCATAATGAAGCCTTATATTTTTTATTACCTTAGAATGAGCTATATTTATCTACATACACCATGGGTCCCCTTAAATGGAATTCACGATGTTTTTCACAGTAGCCCTAAACGGACAAACTGCTCTACAGAGCGCATTTCGCAAAAAAGAAAAAAATGACAACATCTTAGTTCTGTGCAGACACCGTAGTGCTTCGAAAGGAGGGGTGGAGTGAGCCGTTGGTTGCAGTTCACAACATCACCGCTAGATGACGCTAAAATCTCCATGTTGTTCCTTAAAGTGGCTTTGAACATTGCATTTTAGTTGCAGGGATGCAAACAGATAAGGGGTAAAACATTGCAATGGTCAGGGATATGATATGCACTATTTTTTATATTAGATATTTGGCTTAACATGCTCATTTGTAGTTACTTTGATGTTATATATATATATCTGTATTACCTTATATCTCTAAAACTGCAAATTGCACTCTATATAAACACAGAGCTCAACTCTTAAGCATTTTTGGTTCATTCTGGTTCAGATTATTAGTATTTCATTAACAGTCAAAATAAAATAAACACAAATTACAAGCAATAGCAAAAATAAATAGAATCAGGGCAGGAATTAAAGGACTGCAGGCCCCTGGGATTGAATTTATGTTTGGGCCCTACTACACTTTTACAATAGAGAAAAAACCTAGGCTAGTCTAAGTTCAGCTGAGATATTAAATAGTTACATTGATGGATTGCCTCTCTCACTTGAGAGAAGATACAAACCCTGACAAAATGACAGAGCATCAAAACCAGCGATAAACAGTTTTGTCCGATCTGTGTTCTCTTATATTCTTAAACTTAATCAATAAATTCAATCAAAGGAAAAAGAACCAGTGTGGCTTTACAACCAATCAAATAAAATCAGCTCAACAAAATCCCTCTTTGGATTTACACATCCTGATTAAGGCAGATCAGACGTGGCATGAATTGATTTACACAGCAATTATAACTGCATACATTATAGGGATTAATCTTTAAAATATAACTGTTTTGATGTAGAAATGTTAACCGATTACATTTTTTTATAATTGTCTACTATTTAAATAGGAAACTCAAACCGCCAGCAGGTGGCGGCAAGTCACTGTATGAATGAGTCTAATTCCACATTCAGCTGATTCCTTCAAAATAATCTATTTAATTTCGCCAACACCATGGGTAGCCCAAGTAAATCATTCAAACAGGCAGATTTTTTGAGATACAAAACACGTTGCTAAGAGATGCAGTGGCTCTCCTGGTTATTCCCATTTTTCTTTGACAGAAAAAAATGCTTTTTACTCAGTAAATAATTTATTGAACTATTTTATTAAATCAATATCGCATTCTCAACCGTGCATATGTTACGAAAATTAGCATTCGTGACAACTCCATTACCACACGTTTATTTACATTCAACAAACAATATCTCATTAAATGGATTTTTTAAATCATTTTGATGCCCTTTCTGCTCGAAAGAAGTTGGTCAAAACTCTTAAGATCGTATAACTAAGTGGAAAAATAACAGAAAGGATCATACTGTTTAGAAAAATTATTGACGAACATATGACATGCAAAAGAAACTCAAGCTCTGTCATGTCATAAATTTAAAATAATTTGAATGCCTAAACTAGCAAGACTTAAATCAGTCTTGTATATGAGCCCAGCAGACTACAAACATGAGAATGTGGTCGAATTTGATGCTGATTTTAGATAACAAGTGGCAAATTGACTGAAAAGCACAATCCCTTTCAAAATCTTGACCGGAAATATTGAAATTGGTTATATGGCATGGGGCACTAGGTGGTTGAATTTGCAGCAGCCTTCGAATTGTGACCAGCCTTCAATTTTGCTGCTGTGACACAACTGGTCTTGAGAAGCAGCCTTGGAAGGACGTAGCCCTCAAATTGAGACACAGCTATTGTTTATTGGTTCCCGTTGTTTGTCAGCCCAGCCGTTTCTGGTCTGCTTGTTATCCCTAATTAGTTTGTCTATTTAACCCCCTTTGTTTCTTGTGTTGGTGGTCCAGGATTGTATCGATGTAATGATGTCCTCTATTCATGTTATTGGTCTCCCAGTTGGATTATTGTGCATTTCTTGGAATTAATTAAACATTATGCTGCATTTGAATCCAGCACTCCTTAGAGCATCATTACAGGATACCAGACTTCCCAATGGATCCAGCAGCAGCATGGTCGCCGACAATGTGTCTTCATATGCTCTTATGCTCCACGGAGAATGGCCTCACATGGCCGCCAGCCAGCATGGCCACCACGGCAGTGATCCCAAGTCCGGTGGTACCAGGTCTATTAGTCCCGGAAGTGCCTAGTACAGAGCTTGTATAGTTGCAACCATTGTTGGTGCTACCTGTGTTGGCTACTGCCTTTTTGTGCATTTGGGCTGCTCCCTTGTTCTCCTGTTCCTCCAGAGATGGCAAAAGCCCAGAAGTCTATTCCAGAGCTTCATGCCACGATAAAGATGGCCACTCCTGGGTTCCCTGTGCTCCCTTAGCCTCAGCCAAGATGGTTGCTATGGACTTCCCTGTGCACTGGTTTCCAGCTCTACCCTGGTCTTAGAGAGTATCTACTTTTAAGTTGTGGAAAATCTTCTGATAGGTCATAGTCACTGCTAACAGCAACACACAGAACCATTTTCTATCAGAGCCTTAACTTTTTTGTAATGGGCACATTGCCTGCCAAAGAGCGTTGTCAACAAATATACTAATTGCATGTCATGGAAAAGACTTCTTCAGCAAAAGATTGTGATTAAAATGTATAAAAAGAATGATTGACATAAATGGGTGGCAGTGTCTGCTTTATATGGTTTTGTACATTTATTACCAAAGAGTGTCTCCAATGTGACCTGATTGCTGCCTTAACCTACAAACTGAGGAGACTGCTTACTAGGATTAAGAACAGTCCCACTGTCCCACATCCTGCTGGGGATAAATGTAATGTGTTGTCACCTGTTTTCTGGTCTGCGATAGTCAAGTCGACAAATGCCAGAGGTCAGGCTGAACACAGGGTGGAATGCACACTCAAAACAATATAAAGCCTTTTCTGCAGAAACAACCAAACAAGCAAAATATTAGTATAACTTTTTGGTCATTGCAGGAAAATAAAACGCAATCAAACAGACACTTAAACCCCCCAAATGAGGACAGTTCTTTGCTTTACAACTTAAAATTTGACATTTCATTTGTAGTAACAAGCAATGTGACTGCTCCTAAATAGCATGTTTTAAAGTTACATATCTTTTATTAGATAAATTTTGCTATGACAAAAGTTGCACATTTGAAAAGTGAATGATCAGCTTTGATTGGTTAGTAACATCAGATTAAAACAAGCCGACACTCAAACCAGGGACTTTCCCTGCTGTGCGGAGATAATAATGTTGACTTGAGTACTACACTCAGTGTTGTCTCACCGATGAGGTCTCTGGCAGTCTCCTGATCATCCTGCATGTGACATACATCTGAGAGCTGCAGCAGTGAATCAATATGAAATGGGTTGAGTTGCAAGAGGACCTGAACCAACGAAGACAGAAAAGGTCACATAAAACGTTGTCAATCGTCAATATGCATCAATACAACAAAAATGTCTGACAATTACCACAATGTTATTTGGGTCCATGGACTCCACCGCATCAAAAAACTTAAACTGGATTTGCTGGTAGTCACGATTATGCTCAAAGGTGAAATGCTGGAGTCCGTCTTTAGACTCGACTAGACTCATTGAAATACCTTGAAAAGCAAAGATGAGAGAGAACGCCCCACAAGTAAGTAATGTATTTCACATTTACATAGAACTTCACCAACTCTTGAGGTTTTCGAACCATGTCTCAAAATGTCATATACCTGTAAATACATTATTTTGTTTGAATAAATTAGGAATACTTATCTCAAATGTTTCTTAAGATCTTAAGAGTAAATATTTTGTGTTTTTTAAGGTCCTACTTTGGTTCATGGAGTGTCCAACAACAGGTTTAGGTACAAACACAGTGTAAAAACACCTCCATTTTCAAATAATAGGTCATAATTATCTTCCTTCTTGACTGACTCTACAATGATTAGTTTGGCGATTCATCGGTCTAATCCCCTCCTTTCTGTCAGCCTACTCTGATCTGATTGGTCAGATGGACAAGTCTGCTGTGATTGGTCTACCGCGTGCAGTGTCGCAAATGGAACGTACAGTTTTACACAGCATAAACAGCATACAGCATTAAACAGAGTGATGCAATTCCGAAGCGGAACTGATAGAAGAATGACAGACAACTCGTTCTTGTGATTCAGAGTCGCCTCCTTTTTTCCCAAGCCAATACGTTTTTTTTGTTTACAACCTGGCAGACTGCTTACATTCACACACAGCAACATTACACACTGCATGAATTGTCAATTTAAGGACATTGTAATAGTTACTCTTTAAAACAGTAAAGGCCTTAAATGTTCAAACTTATTTTTGTAAACAAAACATTATGGTGGCAACATATTGCTTCTATGGCATTTATAAGTAATTTATTATCTATTCTGTCAAATTATTTTAGTAAAAAAAACTATTGCATGACTTTATGCATAACTTCGACAGAATGCTAAATAAAAGCAGTACATAAATTTTGTTTATTTTGTGAATTTTCTTTTGACATCACATATTTATCAAAGTTACATTTGTGAAATTCTATTGTTTTGATGATTTGCCCATTATTCTAAAGTGTGAAAAAATGTATAAGGATTGCAAATGATCCTAAATTTCTAACCGGTAGTGTCCACATATAAAAAACGGGAAATGGTAATTCATGATCAGCTAAACTTCACAAATTAGCACGTGCAGATTCATCCTGTACAATATTAGGAAAATTAGACTTTTCCTTTCTGAGCATGCTACACAAGTCCAAGTCCAGGCTCTTGTTTTTTCCACACTGGACTACTGCAATACTCTACTGGCTGGACTTCCAGCCTGCACAACTAAACCTCTACAGATGATCCAGAATACAGCGGCAAAAGTGGTCTTCAATGAACCCAAGAGAGCACACGTCACTCCTCTCTTCATTAAGTTACATTAGCTTCCTTTAGTCGCTCACATCAAATTCAAAGCACTAGTCTTGGCCTTCAAGACCCCCACTGGTTCGGTACCCCCATATTTATCTTCACTCGCTAATACAGACGTACAGTCAGGTCCATAAATATTGGGACATCGATACAATTCTCTATACACAACCACAATGGATTTCAAATGAAACGAACAAGATGTGCTTTAACTGCAGACTGTCAGCTTTAATTTGAGGGTATTTACATCCAAATCAGGTTAATGGTGTAGGAATTACAACAGTTTGCATATGTGCCTCCCACTTGTTAAGGGACCTAAAGTAATGGAACAGAATGATAATCATAAATCAAACTTTCACTTTTAAATACTTGGTTGCAAATCCTTTGCAGTCAATAACAGTCTGAAGTCTGGAATGCATAGACATCACCAGACGCTGGGTTTCATCCCTGGTGATGCTCTGCCAGGCCTCTACTGCAACCGTCTTCAGTTCCTGCTTGTTCTTGGGGCATTATCCCTTCAGTTTTGTCTTAAGCAAGTGAAATGTATCGGATTCAGGTTAGGTGATTGACTTGGCCATTGCATGACAGTCCACTTCTTTCCCTTCAAAAACTTTTTGGTTGCTTTTGCAGTATGCTTTGGGACATTGTCCAGTTCTGTAGCAATTTGGCTGAATATGAGCAGATAATATTGCCCGAAACACTTCAGAATTCATCCTGCTTCTTTTGTCAGCATTCACATCATCAATAAATACACTGGCACCCATACATGCCCATGCCATTACACTACCTCCTCCATGCTTCACTGATGAGGTGGTATGCTTAGGATCATGAGAAGTTCCTTTCCTTCTCCATACTCTTCTCTTCCCATCACTCTGGTACAAGTTGATCTTGGTCTCATCTGTCCATAGGATGTTGTTCCAGAACTGTGAAGGCTTTTTTAGATGTCGTTTGGCAAACTCTAATCTGGCCTTCCTGTTTTTGAGGCACACCAATGGTTTACATCTTGTGGTGAACCCTCTGTATTCACTCTGATGAAGTCTTCTCTTGATTGTTGACTTTGACACACATACACCTACCTCCTGGAGAGTGTTCTTGATCTGGCCAACTGTTGTGAAGGGTGTTTTCTTCACCAGGGAAAGAATTCTTCGGTCATCCACAACAGTTGTTTCCGTGGTCTTCCGGGTATTTTGGTGTTGCTGAGCTCACCGGTGCGTTCCTTCTTTTTAAGAATGTTCCAAACAGTTGTTTTGGCCACGCCAAATTTTTTTGCTATCTCTCTGATGGGTTTGTTTTGTTTTTTCAGCCTAATGATGGCTTGCTTCACTGATAGTGACAGCTCTTTGGATCTGTTCTTGACAGTTGACAACAACAGACTCCAAATGCAAATAGCGCACTTGAAATGAACTCTGGACCTTTGATCTGCTCATTGTAATTGGGATAGTGAGGGAATAACACACACCTGGCCATGGAACAGCTGAGAAGGCAATTGTCCCATTACTTTTGGTCCATTAACAAGTGGGAGGCACATATGCAAACTGTTGTAATTCCTACACCGTTCACCTGATTTGGATGTAAATACCCTCAAATTAAAGCTGACAGTCTGCAGTTAAAGCACATCCCATAAAGGAAAAAAAATACTCTTTCACGTATGTTCTCTGGATCTGTTCCACATCTGCGGAATGATCTGCACGCTGCTACAAGATCTGCAGATTCTGTAGCAATCTTTAAGAATCGGCTGAAAACACATCTCTTCCATCAGCACCTGACCCATTAATATAGACTTCTATTTCTACATCTTTTTCTATCCTTAAAAAAAAGGTTCTTAGCTTCCTGTACATTAGCATATGCTATGTTAACTTCTCCACTATCGCAAGTGAGAGCAGTGACGGAGCGTTTTTAATTGGTTAAATGTACTGAATCAATACGCGAGTCAAAATGAGGTTGAATGAACTATACATGTTGTTCAAAGTCTTCGTTTAATATCCTCTGTGTTGCAAGGGTCTCTTTGTATAAGCATAGTGACGAACATCCGATGTTCTCCTGATGAATTTCAGAGATATGCCGTGAGGCGGAGCATGGTGGACACAGGGTCATCCCACCCTTCCTTTGAAAAGATTGGTGACAGGGGTGCTCATAATAACAGCTTTACTTAAAAAATGCTAATTACCTAAATTCTCACAGCGGAAACCATCTAGACACACACACCCACACACAGCGAAGCACTATTTTAAAGCCTGAAAGTTTCTTGGAAAATCATGTAAATAGTGTCTGACCTGGTCGACTGAATCGTGGCCATGTGTCTTTAGGAACAGTCATCCAAGTGCAGCGATGAAACTGCCTCTGCCTCTGTTTCACTCTGAATATGCAAATGAACACAAAGAAAGAAGGATTTGCGGTAAAACTTTATACAGAACATTTTTTGATAGACAAAATCACTGGTTAGTTAGTTTTATTTCTTTTTATGTACTTCTTCCTTCTCATTTCATCCTTCTTTTTCCTTACCATAGCAGTGTATAGTCCTGTATTTTCACAAACTTCAAAAGGTTTGAAAAATAATTCCAATAGGTGTTGTGAAAAACAAACAAACGCATAATTATGAAAATCTTAATTTGTGGCCTTTTATAGTTTGATCTGTGTGTGGACTATCTGTTTTGGGATGTGTGGTAGCTTGACAATTTAGGTAAAGATTACTTCTTTTGCTTCATCAATCATCTACGCCTCAGAATCTTTCTTTAAAATGGACTCAAAGCACTACTAAAGACCTACCTCTGGTCTCCCAGCACAGCTCGTGCTCCAAAAAATCTCTTTAGCTCTGTCTCAGGATTGAGATTCCTTTAAAACCCAAGAGAAAAAAGATAATTATGACTTAGTATGAAATATTTGAACCTCAAATGATAACTGCATGATCAGACACGTTCATCTCACCTGTGTTCCACATACAGAAGAGGTCTGTGTTCAGAGACGTTGCTGTCCGTGTTCTGATGTGACAGGCCTTTGCTCTTCTCTAGTGTCTCTAATAAAGCATCAATGTCATCTTCTGCAGCTGCGACCTCCTGGAAATCCAAACAACATATGACAAACCAAGCATATTCTTTTATATTATCTTTTCCTTGAACACACCTACTTAACCGGGACACACTCTTATGTTTATTGTTATTTTGTGCTATCTAGATGATAAAGGTGTTGCATTTTAATCTTACACATGTGCATAATGCATAAGTCAATGAAAAACTAACATTTAATCAATGTTACATGAGCAAAAGTGCTGAACAAATATGGAAACAGCTGGTTATTTGAACTGTATGACACCAATTTTAATGACACGTGCAGTAGCTTCAGTAATTAAAACAGAATGCAACCATTCTTGTATTCATGTTACTGAATGTTGTTATCTGTAGTATATCATTCATTCCAAAAGTTTTTTGTGACATGGTCATGGTGCTATGGAGGGCAATGCAAAGTTGACCATTTCGCAAGGTCGTTTCTAGTGCTACGTAAGCAAAAACAAAGGTTGTGAGAATATTGTCAGAAAATTTTAAGAATTGAGTCTATGTGAATGAAGTTGTATCAATATGAGAACAAACTTGGACTATTTCGAGAATCATTTATTTTTACATGAATGTTTTTAAAGTGCCAGAAGCACCCAAAAGACAGCATCGAGCAAAATTTCACATTAAAGTGATAGTTCTCCCAAAAATGAAATATCTGTTATCATTTACTCAACCTCTTATTATTTCAAACCTGTATGACTTTTGTTTTCTGTAGAACACTAAAGAAGTTATTTGAAAAATGTTGTTGACCAAACAGCGATGGCAGCCATTCACTTGCATTGGTTTTGTGTTCACACAATAGAAGTCAATGGGTGCCACCGCTGTATCAACATTCTTCAAGAAAATTATTTTGTGTTATGTGGAAGAAAGAAAGTCATACAGGTTCGAAATGACAATTGGGTGAGCAAACGATGACAGAATTTTCATTTTGCGTAAACGAAGCCTTTAAGCATTTTCCCATAGAAAACACTTGTTTTCTGTGGCTTAATGCACTAAATTATAATATCAAATTCCGTCAGCACAAATAGCCTGGTGGTAGGTGTGCCGACATATAGTGCTAGTATGCGGGCAGCGACCCGAGTACAATTCCTGTCTCCTGCGGTCCTTTGCCGATCCTGCTCCCCTGTCACCTCTCACCTGTACTAATTTATCATAATAAAGGCAAAAAGCACATATATATATATGAATATATGAATATATATATATGTGTGTGTATGTATGTATGTATATATATACACATTCATACATACATACATATATACATATACATACAGTTGAAAGAAAAACTATGTGAACCCTTTGGGCTTACTTGGATTTCTTCATAAATTGGTCATAAAATGTGTTCTGATCTTCACAACAAGTCACAACAATAGAGAAACACAGTCTGCTTAAACTAATACCACACAAACATTATATGTTTTCATGTTTTTATTGAACACAACATGTAAACATTCATAGTGCAGGGTGGAAAAAGTATGTGAACCTTTGGGTTTAATAACTGGTTGACCCTCCTTTGGCAGCAATAACCTCAACCAAATGTTTCCTATAGTTGCAGATCAGACCTGCACAACGGTCAGGAGAAATTTTGGACCATTCCTCTTTACAAAAGTGTTTCAGTTCAGCAATATTCTTGGGATGTCTGGTGTGAATCGCTCTTTTGAGGTCATGCCACAGCATCTCAATCGGGTTGAGGTCAGGACTCTGACTGGGCCACTCCAGAATGCGCATTTTCTTCTGTTGAAGCCATTCTGTTGTCGATTTACTTCTATGCTTTGGGTTGTTTTCCTGTTGCATCGTCCATCCTCTGTTAAGCTTTAGTTGGCGGACAGATGGTCTTAAGTTTTCCTGCAAAATGTCTTGATAAACTTTGGAATTCATTTTTCCATCGATGACAGTAATCCGTCCAGGGCCTGAGGCAGCAAAGCAGCCCCAAACCATGATGCCCCCTCCACCATATTTCACAGATGGGATGAAGTTTTGATGTTGGTGTGCTGTGCCTTTTGTTCTCCACACATAGCGTTGTGTGTTCTTTCCAAACAACTCAATTTTGGTTTCATCTGTCCACAGAATGTTTTGCCAGTAGTGCTGTGGAACATCCAGGTGCTCTTTTGCAAACTTCAAACGTGCTGCAATGTTTTTTTTGGACAGCAGTGGCTTCCTCCGTGGTGTCCTCCCATGAAGTCCATTCTTGTTTAATGTTTTCCTTATTGTAGATTTGTCAACAAAAATGTTAGCATGTGCCAGAGATTTCTGTAAGTGTTTAGCTGACACTCTAGGATTCTTCTTCACCTCATTGAGCCTTCTGCGCTGTGCTCTTGCAGTCATCTTTACAGGACGACCACGCCTAGGGAGTGTAGCAACAGTGCTGAACTTTCTCCATTTGTAGACAATCTGTCTTACCGTGGACACATGGACATCAAGGCTTTTAGATATACTTTTGTAGCCCTTTCCAGCTTTATGTAAGTCAACCATTCTTGATCGTAGGTCTTCTGAGAGCTCTTTTGTGCGAGGCATGGTTCACATCAGACAACGCTTCAGAACAGCAAACTCAAAACTGGTGTGTGTTTGTTATTGGACAGGCCAGCTTTAATCAACACATCCAATCTCATCACATTGATTGGACCCCAGGTTGGCTGACTCCTGGCTCCAATTAGCTCTTGGAGAAGTCATTAGCCTAGGGTTTCACATACTTTTTCCACCCTGCACTATGAATGGTTACATGTTGTGTTCAATAAAAACATGAAAACATATAATGTTTGTGCGGTATTAGTTTAAGCAGACTGTGTTTCTCTATTGTTGTGACTTAGATGAAGATCAGAACCCATTTTATGACCAATTTATGAAGAAATCCAAGTAAGTCCAAAGGGTTCACATAGTTTTTCTTTCAACTGTACATATATACATACATACACACATATATATATATATATATATATATATATATATATATATGTAAATATACACATATATATATACATACATTAATATATATAAAATTCAGAACAAATCTTGTACAAAAATGTACAGGTTGCAGACCTACACACCCAGCGCATGCGTATTAAACAAGACTAAAC
Source organism: Triplophysa bombifrons (assembly GCA_029783895.1). Taxonomy (NCBI): domain Eukaryota; kingdom Metazoa; phylum Chordata; class Actinopteri; order Cypriniformes; family Nemacheilidae; genus Triplophysa; species Triplophysa bombifrons. Next base: position 21,050,750 of record CM056461.1, on the reverse strand, counting down.
CACATCTCCGACTGTATGCTTGCTTCGAAATTATATCATCAAATCATTACTCAATCCCACCTTTCCATTCTCAGCTGAAGCCTTTTTCTTCTTCTTTTTCTTTTTGTTGGACTTTTCGTTCTGGACAGGAAAGTAAATCTCATTAAAACACGCAGATTTTTTTTTATGGCTTTTTCATGCTGTTCTTCAAACCTTCACATAGTCTTTCTTCAACTGGGCTCCTTCGCGTCCTCTCTCGGCAATCTCCTCATCTGATGTACATCCATCTGCATCTCCGATCTGAAAAACAGAAACAGCACAACAGCTGTCACGAGGGCAGTGGGACACTCTAATCTACACAGTGGTGGAAATCAAGTGGCCAAGATTGAGGGGGCTCTATTTCTAAACCACAGAAGCTGAAAACCTACATTTTTGGTGGACTTCCATTCAAATGGAATTTAATCAAAATATCTTCATGCTAAAACAAGGTTATGTGTCATCAAACCATTGTTTTAAACATTGGCTTATCTTTGGCCAAAAAGCATTCAACACAGATCACCAAGACATTTTTACCAAGTGTTTTACCACGTGTTTTAACGTTACGTTTAATGGGTGGGTATTACAACGACCATGTCAATACCATGATGCAAACCGCAATAGCATAGATAGTACTCGTACTGTACAGAATCATGTTTGAAGTTACCAGCTCAAATATGTTACTGGTGTTGTTCTTCAGCTTGTGTGCGTCGCTTTTCATGCGCTCTTCGTCTGACAGCTCGAGCTCCTGTAACGCAGCCTGCGCGCGCTGCTCGCCCTTCAACCTTCGCAAAGCGCGACTCGACATGACAGATCCGCTGTCATCAACCGATTAGTGATCAATGTGATCAGAATTAATACACTTCTGGTCTAGAAACTCGTTCAACTACAGCGGAAATGTATGTTCCTGAATGGGCGGAGCTGTCTTTCTTCTTTGTATGTTGATGGCAGTGGGCAAACAAGCTTAATTTGTGCCTTTACCGCCCTCAATTGGATAGGAGTGTCGACTGTGAATCATACAAAAATACATTCTATATTCTTACTATCATGTCAAATATATTTATTAATGAAAGTTCATTAATTCCTATGTGATTTAGGGATTTTATGAAGGGAATTCAAAGTAAAAAAGCCAAACTCAAAGTCTGCTTTATTGTCAATTATGCCACATGTACAGTACAAACATTTAGAGAATAGAAATTGCGTTATGCTCAGACCCATGATGCATACAAATAACACTAACACAGAATAAAATATATATAAAAAGGAGATAAATATAGATTAAATATATATATATATATATATATATATATATATATATATATATATATATATATATATATATACATTCAGGACACACAATTCGGGCCCCCTATTTCAGGCCGGAAGTGAGTGGCAATATTAATAAAACATAAAACATATCTGAGAGTACATGAGTTGTCTTGCAATGTTTCTGCGATTATGTGGTTAACAATTTGTTTATATATTAACTTAACCCGATCCTGTTACCCTTAAATCTGAAAACACCTTTTTCCCACTGGGGTCAATTTGACCCCAACTATTTAAACCTCCAAGATATGATTTTTTAACTAAAAGGTTTGTGTAAGGTAATTTATATCTTTGTTGAGTTCTTAAATATACTTTTGAATAAACTCAACTTTATTTTGAAGTTCCTGTGTGTATTCTACAATCATAATTCTGTAACATTCATTGTTTGTGATACATTTTTGTTTTAACTGACTTAAGTTAATATGTGTCACGAGAGCTTCAGTATTTTGCATCATGCATTCAGGGAACTCTTGTTTCACTTAATGAATACGGAAATGCGTACAAAGAATGTGGGCGTGGTTTAGCATGCCTTTCACTCAAAACATCTATTACGATTTGAATCAAAGTAAACTTTACAATTGAACAGTGTTGACAACTTACCAATTATACTTCTGTGTTACGCCTGATTTTTTATAAAAAATATTATTTGAAATTACTCCATTTCCATCTCTTTGTTACAAAAGTACTACAAAGTATTACCAAATCAACATATAAAGTATACAGGGATCAAAGTGAATCTCTCAGACATTGTACTTTAAGTATTTCAGGTGTTATGTCATTTATCACAATATTGTATAATGTACACATCCTGTTAAAGTGCATGTAAAAACAGCTTGTCTTGCATGTGACAAAAGAACATTACGCTACAAAACTGTAGGCGAAATGATTCTAATACCTTCTCAGAACTATATGATTCTCCTTAACTTCTGGTCTAAAACGGGTGATCTGGCGTGTGTGGCCTGAAAAGTGTGGTGCTGCGGGTCTGTAGCCAGGGCTGGGCAGTATTTATGATACATGTATTTAAAATACGTATTTTAAATACAAAATAGTATTTTGTAATTTGTATTTGATTGTGTTGATGAAAATTACTTCATGTTTTGTATCAAAATACTTCAGTGTTTGTATTTTTGTAGTTTCAAAATATTGCAAATCACTTTGTAAGAAGTCTACGTGATGACAGCATAAAAATGCAGCCTCTGATTGGTGCCTACTCGGAAGTTTGCCCGGACCTGGGTTGAAACCAGCAAGATTTCCATCTAACTATTGCAAATATTGCTTTAATTGATTTACTTTGTGTTAAGTTTTGGTCCTTGTGTTAGTAGCCAAGGCTTAATGTATTATACTGAGCAACAGCCCCATGTTAGCTTGCTACTTTAGGCATATGTTGTGTTCGTCGGTTGTGCATGAAAAAAGATATTAAATGCATTTCAGTGTCAACATTGCATTCTTATGCAACTACATTAGTGTAGTGGTGTAAACTTGCGTGGAGCAGCAGCATTTACTGTGACCCGTTCTGAGACACAGATGCATACGACCCCACGTGAAAGAACATAGCAGACCTGCTCACGGCAGCGTGTGTATTGTAAACATGTTTCTTGTAACACTGATTTTTCAAAATCTAAATTATAATATTTTTGTATATGGATAAAAGGCTCTCAGTCCATACATGTCATTAATGCTCCGCGGATTAGAGTTATGCTATGTGGATCATCAGGACTGATACTGGTTCTAGTCACAATGTGTTGCTTTGTATCATCTTGTTATGCTCTATTGCAATGAATTTGCCAAGTTATGCTGTTTTGTTCCCCATGGTATGTGTGATTTCACATGCAAGGGAAGATTTATAACAAAAATAACATTGTATTTAAAGCAAAACTACTCAACTAAAGCAAATTAAAACTAATTTCAGATCTGGGTCAAAATGGGTCACTAGAAAATGGTGGAAATGTATTTATCTTTCATTTCAAATGACTATATTATAATGAATATAAACTCCTTTTAGGAATAGATGAGGAATTGATTGTTGATTGCTTGGTCAATTTCAATAACATTGAATCCATAAAATCCTTTTTTAATCCGCAATAAATGTTGAAAAATATAAAAATTTCAACAAATCACAATTATTTTGAGTGTTTGTATTAGTTGGGTTCATGACTTTCATTAAATGTAATTTTCTTTTATTGTTTGAAATTGTTATTAATAATTGATCTGCTAGTTGCATATGTCACTTAAAGTCATGCAATAAAAAGCAGTTAAAAGCTTTTGCTATCAAACATTGTTTACTTAATCCACAGAATCAGTGTAGCTGTCAAATAGGCCAATTGATGGAGGGTTTGTAAAGAAATTTCATGCTCCCTCCCTTTGTAGTATTTTTAGAATACATAAGTTTATTTTGATACAGGTGTGGCTGCTGTATTTTGTAGTTTATTTTGATACAGTTAAAAGTAAGGTATTTGGTATTTTATTTTAAAATACATTTTGATGTATTTTTGCCCAGCCCTGCCTGTAGCTATATCTCCATCCTGCTGCAATACCCTTCAACACATAGTGAAAGCAACTGAGAAGATTGTTAGTGTCTCTCTGACGTAATTTCGTTTGCTTGTTATCTCCAGGGAGCAGATGTGTACCGGATGTAAAGTTTGGGCCACAAAAGCGTGCATGCACAGGAACGTTTGTTGCTTTGCTATTTCTGACTTACTAGTATACATTTTGGTATGATTATTACTTGTGTTTCCATATTGTTTATGATAAAACTATATCTGGTTTTGGGGAAAACCAAGGTGTAAGTGATGACATCATTATTGTAGCACTAATATAAAGCTTTTTATTTCCTCTCAGTGAAAGGTTAGGCAGTTAACTTTATTATGACAAGCCCATTATTTTTAAGAGTTTCTCCTTACTCTGCAAGTTAGGAGCTACTTTCAGCCTTAAGATGTTTTGTGAATACGGCCCACATATTTAGAACAATTTATCCTGAAGAACAATGGTGTTCCAGCATACTCACTTGTTTCTTTGTGTAATATGAACTTCCTTGTTCCTTGTTGAGCAACAAAGGGAATCTGAAAGTATGAAGATCTGTTTCTCAACAGCCTGTTACAGTCATCTGTTAATAGTTCCTTTTAATTAAAAATATCGACATTTAGGAAGATTTTACTCATTTTGAAATTTGAACTGAAATCACAATATTTAACAAAAGAATGACAAAAAACACAGCAATTATGAATTATTTCTATTGGGAAAAATCTAATGATATAAATGACAAGTGACTATAGCACCTCCAATTACATAGAGTTTATTCCATGTACAAAAATATAGGCCTATATGTTACCTTGATGCAAATACATAATCTTTCAAGGAAAGTGTTTTCTTCCCTAAACTCATAATATCACAATTATATCAGACAATTGCCCAAACAGTTTAATTGTTTAAACAGAGATATGTTTAAACTGAACATTAAGATGAAAGTGTTAAAAAACATTTATTGTAGAATGTGTGTAGGTAAAAATGACATGAAAATATCTACTGTAATGTCTACTTCATATACACAAAGCAGATATTAAATAATCAGTAAATTATTTTGTCAATCTCGTCCCTCCATATCTCTTTTCTGGAGCATTTAAACAATATAAAACCATAAAGGCCAGCTATAGTTACAAGCTGTTTAGAGTTTGTAGCTAAACCCTATTCACACTCATTAGAGTCATTATTCACTGACAGTCACGGTCATGGGATTGTCATATGCAGCGGTCTCTAAGTGATCTGCTTTTTTCCGGCGGAGTTCTGGAGGAGGCCGTGGCGGAGGGTTCTGGGGAGGTTCTTTGATACTCTCCCCAATTCGCTTTGACACCTCCTTTCGATGCAGTATGGGCTCCCAGTTCTCCCCGTGGATAGCTGCCTGTGAAACAAAATTAAAAAGCAAATGATTATTCAAAGCCTAAAGGCAAAGTGAATGTAGTCTGATCCCCAATAAAGCAATGTGGACACATGACCCAGCTAGTTGTACACAGTTTGACTAGTGTCTAACTAAGAGATATACTGCTCTATATAATATTGTGCTTTGGATAGTAATTCTAAAGTAAATCTATTAGATAACTGTTTGTGTAAAACGTTTGGCAGTATAAGTATTGAGGAATGAAGAAAAGCTGATATTTACGCATACTCAGATTGTTATCCTCATAGTAGGCTTTTATTTTACGTGAAAGAGTAGTGTAACCATTCTGTTAAGCGACTACTTTTGTGTTTAATTTTGTCCATCTCCTTTTGTGTTTAATGTTTTGGCTATAGTCATTGTTTCCATGTACAGCTGCTTTGTTACAATGTAAATTGTCAAAAGTCGCTATATAAATAATTTTGAGTTGAGTGTCGCATGGAATAAATTAAGTTATAAGGGGTTGGAACAACATGAGGGCGGGTAAATGTGCATTCACTTTTGGTTTCAATATAGGAAAAAAAGAGATCTCTTTAATGGAGAGCAAATGTTAACTTTTGCTTAAGTCTAGCCTTTGTCTCAGATGTTTCTTCCAAGAAAAAGAGCCAGGAATCTCACAAATATTTGACAAGAAAAATGTCACAAACTAAGCTCAGAGTCTGGAATCAAGAGTCTAAGTATAACAAAAAATGATCAACTCTAAAATTACTACAATCAACCTTAATTTAACACCCTCATACTCTTTGTGTATTTGAATAATTGTCCAAAACTTTGTCTGAAAAAAAAGCTGATACTTGAAAGAAATAGCCTACAACAAATAAGAACTCCTTCAAAGCTCTTGAGCCGAAAGGGCAACAACTGGGCAATACCAGTTTCCTCTAAAAAACTACTCCTTCAGTGTCGTCATTGAAAACTGCAGAAGTGAAAAAGTGAAGAGGGGGATTTTACAGAAGGAAGTAATTGCAAAAAGAACCTTTTACATTCAGCCATTTTGCTTCAACCACTGACTTATGTGGGAGTTTATACAGACTTACGGAAAGGTAGATTAAACTAGCGATTCCAAGACAAACACATCCCAGGACTGTGGCTAACATGAAACCTCCAGGAACACACAACCTAGAAGACAGCACACACACATAACAGTCACAATAACAGTCGTGCGTGCAAAGAGATAAGGACAAATATGACAACACAAGCATGGAATACATTTAATGTACATGTTACTCACGCAGCGTGTAGCAAAGCTCTGACATAATAGTTGCTGGTCAGGGGCCCAAAAGCCTTTACACACACCGTGAAGCAGTACTGACCCCTGAAAGGGAAACACAAACATGTGTTGAGACAAAGGCATGAGACACAGTGTGCTTTTTATAGCATCATTAAATATGTGTCAAAATCAGCGAGCCATTGCTTCCTGTAAATGAGCTCAGAACACTCACGTCCTCTCAACACTGGTGCCTTTGCTCCGTTTACTGCGGGGATATTCCAGCAAACACACAAACAGACCTGCGGCACTATCACTGTTAAGGATACACACAAACGACATTTACATAGAACTTTCTATTGACACTGTATCTTTTGACACACTAGACGAATATATGAGGAAATGACATGAAAATCTGGGTTTGCCAAAGAACACGTCAAAAAATCATTCATTCAACTTTCTGAGAAACTAAGAAAAGCCCTTTTAGAGTTTAAAAGGATACATGCCAAACGCTGCGAATTGCCAATCTCTGAACTGACCAGCCACTCCAACTATTCCTCCAGTCAGATAAACTGATAAAGAGACACATCAATTTATTTACAAAAATCCTGCAACCTGTCCAATGTCAAAAAATTCCATTAAAAAACTAAAATCAGCTTTCTATGCTTATTATCTTCCTTTAGTGATACAGCATTATTACAATATAAGGATAATTATCATTTTAAAAATGCTGTAGCATTTGATTCTAAGTAAGGCCCAGCAGCTGCAGTCAAAACAATTATTTGGCAAAACACAAGGCATGAGCTCATAATGAAAATTTTAGGGGAAAAAATAAAAACCATTGTCAACATGACTATGAAACTTCTACAGTGTTTATTCATATTAGTTAATGTTAAATTCAACATGCACTAAATGTTGTATCCTAAACAATATTTCTAATTTTCAGAACACGTTAACTAACAGAACATTTACGTAAAGTATTAATAAAAGACAGATTTATCAACACGTAATTATCAATTTACAACAAAATAAACCGTGAACAGCATTTACTGTAATATACTTTAAGTTACAGTATATCACTGTATGTATTCTCGGCAATTTTTGTCAGGAAGTAACATTCATTAATAGTGCTCGAAAAATGCGTTTGAGATAAAAAGGAAACAAAACTGATAACGAGAAGTACTGGAGTTCTTACTAAGACCAGCAGCCAGAGCCTGTTCGTTGGCCCACATCGCCCATTCAATCTTCCCCATGATGACAGACAGACAACGAAACACCCGAAAGCTCACATTTACTTTAACATGTCAAACAAGTAACTTTCTTAAGGAAAGACAGGCGGGGCGTGACAAGCAAGTCACAAACCCAACCTCTCACTCCGTCACTTCCGATTGTACTTTGCGCTCTTATCAAGCAGCGGTGTAAATGTAAATTCATATAAAAAAAGAAATCACACGGACTGGGTTGGTCGGGGCCAAATTCTTCTGGTTCACGTGATACTTTCCCAGCCAATCATACTCGTAGCCCGGTGAGCTATGAAGTAGATTCTTGTACGTTATATCTCATTTATATTATTGAAATGATTCAGTGATCGGACGGGAGCCTAAACAACAATTTTACCATATTCAAATTTCCTACACATAAAAAACTAATTATTATGGACTTGAACTAAGAAGATTGCAAAAACAACAGAAATCACACATTTCATTCTTAAAAATAATAATTTTAATAACTAAAATGTACATGTTTTTATACAATTTAATAAATGTATGTCCTTTAAAAATATGCAACTATTGCAAATTGCGATAATATTGTGGTTGATCTCTCAGGGATTCTTCTTGGGCAGCCCACCAGCATCCAGCAAATGAAGATTTGGATCGTCCACCGTACAAGGTCCAGGACCAGCCTTAAAACATATTACACAGGAACTCATAATACATTTAGGAAAACCACGGCTGCGTTCAAAAGCTCTAAAATGCTGCCTTTGGAGTTTCCGTTCATAGGCAGGAAGGCACTTCATGTCTCCGGAGATACCTTCCTCTGATTGATCCTTTACTGAGTTTCATGAACCACAACCTCATGCGTGTGCATGAAGAAGGTGATTGGTCAACAAATGACGACCAAAAAATCGTTTGGGGCACAATTTTGTAAACATTTAAGATTAATTTTCACTTTTAATAATTTGATTGCATTTCAAAAAATGTAAAATTCAACTACATTTCAATTATGCCGCCTAAGCATTCTGACACAGCCCACGTATCCAACACTACACTGAAAAAGTCACAGTGACAAATACTGTGTGTTGTCCTTTGCAAAAACTGCAATTATCACGACTGCTGTAAATGAAAAATATGGGTAATAATATACAGTATCTCACGGAAGTGAGTATACCCCTCACATTTTTTGTAAACATGTTAATATCAGAGCCGGATTAAGAACACATTGGACCCTGGGGCTATAGCAAACCCAAGGGCCTCCATTTTATTACACCCCACGGTGTCTTCTGCAGTGTTTATTATTTTTTATTGCTATTATTATTATTCTAATTCATTTTCTAATTATTGCAATTTTCTGCCCTTTTAATTTAATTTCATATTTATTTATTATATTTACTTTTCTTAATATTTCATAGTAGTTTAATTTTACATTTAATACATATATTTAATTTCTATTTTCTATATGCACAAATTTGCAAAGCCTACTAAACTTTTTAGGCTATTAAAAAAACATTAACTCAAGATATGAACTTCAAACAAACAGGTTTCCACATTCAGCAAAAATATTTGCAATCAGTTCCCTAATGCGTATTTTACAATAAGTAATTTAAATAGGGTCTTAACGTTAAAAGGTCTTCTTTCAAACTTCAGCACAGCACAAACCCCTATAATGATATTGTTAAGATCCATGCATCGAACTATGTGATATGTCGCATTCCGGGAAAATCTGTGTTAAAGGAGAGGTTGTTCGAATGGTTTCACTAGATGTTAAATAAGTCTCTGGTGTCCCCAGAGTGTGTTTGTGAAGTTTTATCTAAAAAAACACCACAGATCTTTTAATATACGATGCGCTACATGCCCACTTTTGCATGTGAGGAGAAACGCGCTGTTTTGGTGTGTGTCTCTTTAAATGAGCTGCTAATCTCCGCCCCCTTTTCAGCAGAAACTGTGACAAACCAATCACACAGTTTTCTGAAGTGAAGATACTCGAGACAAACATCAAATTTATGTTACACAGGACAATCCCGCCGCATGTTTACAAGCCACAGACATAGCTTTCTAATAGTGAACGGACAAACGTGTCACAGTGACATTTTATCTTCTTTTAAGTTGCCGCAGGTCCCTGGGGTCTTACTTAAAAAATACTGGTACTTACAATGTCTTTAATTGTAGCTTTGCCTCGTTCAGTGTGGATGATTTCCATTGAAAACTAAATAAATCCATTGCTCTCTGTCTCCCGTGAGGCCGGGAACATAGTTCTGTGCAGCCAACAACACAACAGTTCGTAAGCTTTGCTACTTTTGCCATGGTGTTGGAACTTCACACATGTGAAAACAACAATGGCGGCGCGTTGGGTGGACACGTTCAGAACAAGGGGCGGAAATATTATAATAAGAACGGCTACTTACGTCAGTAAGAGCGCGATTTCTGAAGCGCTCGTTTTCTCAAAGGCTTGCAGAGATAGGCTCACATAAAAAAAGTTAATGATTTGTCTTTTATCACGTTTTCTGAGTTGGCAGATGCACAAGAGACCCGATTTTAGCATTTAAACATGGAAAAAGTCTGTTTTTCATGAAATGTCCCCTTTAAATGGCTAAGTCGTTCTTGTCCCACTGATGACCGCAAACGAGACTAAATAAAATTTAACTTAGGCAAGGAGCGTTCTTAACTCCATCGCATTTGTTACTGATCAGATGACCTGTCTAATTTCACTATTACTGTCGTTTTCATCTAAAGGGGCAAAGTAAACATTCATAAAACCCTTATTTCTAACTTGTTTTTTATAGAACAATAACCTACCACTGCTGCTAACTCACCATCAACATTTAAAGCACGTTGATCTGTGACGGTGGGTGATGCTAAAGGTGTTTTGCCGCTGCACCCTGGAATGTCCACGGGCATTTTGTCTCAGAGGGAACTGAAGTAGTTGGTTAGTTTTGGAATTTTAGCTGTAAAATAAACTTCACGGTATTCACCTCTACTTTATTTCTTCTTTTTGCCCACCACTATCACTTTTTTGAATACCAACAAGCCAAACCTAATTCTCGACATACGAAAGCATAACTTAAAGAGGCGTTTCCTGACGTAATGAATCAAACTGTAGAGTGATTTTGATTGGACCGTGAATTATATCACTCAGGAACATTTTTCAATAGTTTTTTATTATTTTATAGTCAACCACCTATATGAATTGTCAATCAATGATGTAAGGACAGCTCCCATTTCCTCCAGCCAATCAACGGCCCCCTCCTTCCGCGGGCCCGGGGCTTCAGCCCTTATGTTAATCCGGCCCTTTGTTATTATACCATTTCATGTGACAACACTGAAGAAATTACACTTTGCTGCAATGTAAAGTAGTGAGTGTACAGCTTGTATAACAGTGTAAATTTGCTGTCTCCTCACAAAAACTCAACACACAGCCATTAATGTCTAAACCATTGGCAATAAAAGTAAGGTCACCCCTAAGTGAAAATGTCCAAATTGGGCCAATTTAGCCATTTCCCCTCCCCGGTGTCATGTGATTCATTATTGTTACAAGGTCTCATGTGTGAATGGGGAGCAGTTGTGTTAAATGTGGTGTAATCGCCCTCACTCTCTCATTCTAGTCACTGGAAGTTCAACATGGCAAAGAACTCTCTGACGATCTGAAAAAAATAATTGTTGCTCTACATAAAGATGGTCTAGGCTAGGAGAAGATTGGCAAGACACTGAAAATGAGCTGCAGCATGGTCGACAAGACAACGGTTTAACAGCACAGGTTCCACTCAGAAATGTCCTCGCTATGGTCAACCAAAGAAGGTTGTCTTTGAGAAAAAGACGTACGAGTGCTGGAAGCATTGCTGCAGAGGTTGAGGTTTGAAGGCATCAAATTAGTCTGCATGGGTGTCCACCCAGAAGGAAGTCTCTTCTAAAGATGATGCACAATAAAGCCCGCAAACAGTTTGCTGAAGACAAGCAGATTAAGGACATGAATTACTGGAGCCATGTCCTGTGGTCTGATGAGACCAAGAAAACTTATTTGGTCCAGATAGTGTCAAGCGTGTGTGGCAGCAACCAGATGAGGAGTACAAAGACAAGTTTGTCTTGCCTACTGTCAAGCATGGTGGTGGGAGTGTCATGATCTGGTGCTGCATGAGTGCTGGCGGCACTGGGAAGCTACAGTTCATTGAGGGAACCATGAATGCCAACATGTACTGTGACATACTGAAGCAAAGCATGATCCCCTCCCTTCGGAGACCGGGCCACAGGGCAGTACTCCAACATGATAACGACCCCAAAGGAAGCTGAGGGTAAAGCCGATGGACAGACCAAGCATGTGTCTAGACCTAAACCCTTCTGTGCGAGCATCTGTGGGGCATCCTCAAACAGAAGGTGGAGGAGCGCAAGGTCTCTAACATCCACCAGCTTCGTGATGAAGTGGAAGAGGACTCCAGTGGCAACCTGTGAAGCTCTGGTGAACTCCATGCCCAAGAGGGTTAAGGCAGTGCTGGAAAATAATGGTGGCCACACAAAATATTGACACTTTGGGCCCAATTTGGACATTTTCATTTTTGTTGCCTGCGGTTTAGTCAGTAATGGCTGTGTGTGGAGTTATTTTGATTGGACAGCAAATTTACACTGTTATATCAGCAGAACATTCACTACTTTACACTGTAGAAAAGTGTCATTTTTTCAGTGTTGTCACATTAAAAGATATAATAAAATATTTACTAAAATGTGAGGGGTGTACTCACTTCTGTGAGATACTGTAGCTTAGCTTAAAGATACCTACCTTAGTGCTGATTATATAGTGAATGCCCTTGGGTGTGGGCTCCATCTTAATCTCTCTCTTCAGCTCCTCAGAGAGTGGAGTTAAATTCACAGGAAGCCCCCTTAGAAACCTGTGAAATAAAAAAAGGGATTCATCAACAGCTCTGAACTCGGAGTACTAAATGGAGAGTCTAATATTTGTAACTTACTCTCCTCCATTGACTTCTGGGGGGAAAAAATGGAGTACCACCTCTAGAAACTCGGGCAAGTGCTCTTGTAGGGTATATATCACAGCGTTAGGACCAGCATCAAAAGTATAGGCCACCTAAAAAAAGAACAAAAACATTTATCAGCTTATATTGAAATACACGCAGTACAGTATCAATACAGGCTTATCCCAAGGTATTAATTCCTATCGTTTTTTTGAGGCTACATAAAATAGCCTCAACAAGAAGAGGTCTTTACCTTTAGTGTGTTGAAGAAGTTCATTTTACAATAAACCAATTTTTCTTATAATATGAGAGCTTAATTTAAGCTACATTTGCTCATTTAGTTCCTCAACTTCCACTTGTACTGTTGTTTTGTTAAACTCACCTCTAGAACCCGATCTTCATTTTCTGAAAGTTAAAGACTTCTATTTCCTAACCATGTCTCTAACTGAAAATACTGCTTCATTTTATCGACCCTACTAGACGTGGTCTCCTAATTAAGTGCACCTGTTAGTATTTCAAATACGTTTTTCTCAGTATCCACAGGTTTCCCTTATCATACTATACAGTATTATACCTAGACAATAATCAACTAATAAGATGCCCATCATTTGAAGAATATGATTTGTCCATTGTAACTCAGGACTATAGCTTAAAGAGCTTATATGTTGGTTTCAGCGTTAGGTGATACATCATGAGGACTGCAATGATTTTGTTTTTTCATATGGTCATTAATAAAGAGTGTGTAAATAGACTTGTTTCACAATATTTATGAAGACATGTGCTCACTCTGGTCTCTCCGTAGTGCTGGTTATAACAGTGCACAAGGCTGATGATCTTGCGGGAGATGTCGTTCAGGTAGAATATGGGCGGATATGTGTCCAGACAGGTGGCATGAAACTGGTTACTGTCTTTCATGGTCAGGTCCCCAAACACTGCAAAGTTTCGCTGACGTATAGCCCCGATCATCTGCTCCATACGACCAGGCACCACAACATCTGCCCGGCACTGGGGAAGGCAGTATGACGGTTAGATGTATGCTTGTCATATATTTAAGAGTATATGAAATTGCCCTAGTAATCCACTGCTAAGAAAAGAACAACTTGCAACTCAGTAAGAAACACACAGAAATGAAAACACATTTGTACCTTAAGAAGGTGACTCGTCTCCACGCTAGTGTGCATACCAGACGTACTCCCTACAGACTTCTGCTCAGCGCTCACCTGGGAAGAAAGATCTCTACATCAGATACACAAAGCATACAGTAAAACTACTAGGAGTGATGCATGTGATGAGGACATTGTTGACTCTCTCATCATAATCTGAATTCAAGTGTTCATAGAGGTTGCACAAAGTGACAGCACATGTAAACAGCGATATTCCTTGGTTACAACCACTTGTGATCGATTCACCCAACATGGATGTTCATAGCAGGTGTAAAGAGGGCTTGCGTTCTTCACAAAATCTGAGGTTCAATTCCAAACTCACCACTAGAATCAATACTCTGACCTCTGGCCAATACGACTCCGGTTCCACTTGTTCAGCGATACTATCTTTCCCGTCCGAACGCTCACCCAATTTCCACTGGACAAATCCACCATACAGACTCCTGCATGCACTGCCAGAGCCCTGCCGCGCCACTGCAGATAGCTCGCCCTCAACCCCAAACAACTGCGACAGCGCGTACACTGCAACACACAGGAGCAGGACATCTCGAGTCAATGCTCCAGGACAGGACACAGCCCAAACCATATTACTTTATTTTAAAGGTCCAGTGTATCATTCTTGGGGGGATCTATTGACGGAATGCAATATAAAAAACATCACTATGTGTTCAGAGGTGTATAAAGACCTCACTTATTGAAACAATATTTTTCTTACTTTAGAATGAGCTATTTCTATCTACATACACCGAGGGTCTGCTTGCATGAAATGTTGTTGCCATGTCGTTTCTACAGTAGCCCTAAAGTTTCGGACAAACTGCTCTACAGAACACGTTTCCTATATATGGTATTTCATAAAGGGAGGGGAGGAGTGAGCTGTTGGTTGGAATTCAACGCTAGATGCTGCTAAAAAAAAATGACACAATGGTCCTTTAATCACATGTTTAATACTTGAGTGAATTTCTCACAGCTTTGGTTACGTAAATGCATGATTTTTTTATTATTTAAAAGTAATGTATTTTGAATGGAATAAGCACGGTGCATGTTCATGGTGAAATGTCCAATAGTTAAAAAAGCTCTGCTCAACAAGATGTGACTCGTGGCACATATTACTAACCAAGACAGGCATAGCCAGAGGCTGAGGAGGCTAGGCCAGCAGCGGTGGGAAAGTTATTCTCGGAGCAGATATGGACCTTATAGGACACGCTGGTGACCTCTGAAGTGGGATTGCCAGTACTCCGCCTCTTGCGAGCTAACCGTCGAACTTTTGAATTAAAACATGAAGACATAAATTACATCTTTTGATATATATATCGAAATACATTTTTAATGCTCTGACAGCCAGGTAATTACTCTCTCGCAGACATGACTGCAGTCTGGGGTGGCTAATATCCTCCTCTTTGCCATTAAGCCATATGCGGTCTTCCCGGAAACTTCTGCTGCATGCAATTGTTGTGGTGGTTTTGAGCTACGAAAGAGTCAGAAAATAGCATTTAAGCAACCACACAATGTCTATCCTAGAGCACTTCACAAGTACAGAGACAGATGCTCAAAGAGTTAATGTGAGGAATATTATTTACTTGGTCCTGATGCAGAGTAACACTGAGTGATGAATTGATTGGCAGAATAAGATCTTCATCACGTTTCCCCCCTGATTTAATGTATAATGTCTTAAGTAACCAAACAAATCTGCACACGTACGTACACACATTTAAGAGGACATTCTACATAAAAAACGACACATTAAGGACAAAATACATCAACACAGTTTGAAGGCTGCAGCAATAATAATTAAAATAATAATAATAATAAAAGTAAACTTTTGTTCATAAGTGTACTCACAATATTTAATGACCGCGATGTTTACAGGTGCCGTGCAAGTGACCCTGGTGATGGTTTGGTGGTCGTTATCCGACATTTGTTGTTTTTATAGAAAAGCTGATTTACAAAAGCATACAATTATGTGTTAAACACTGAACGCACGAGACACAACCGACAATGTGAGAGTGTGTCAAACTCACAGAGAGCTAGTACAAACAGTAGCGTCGGTTTGGATTGGTCTTTCCCCTATGGGAGGACCAGTTCTTGACCAATCAGAGCGATCACTGTTCTAGTCTTTTACAAGACAAACCAATGAATGAGGTCGGACCATGGTCTTACGAATAAAAAGACCGATCATTCGCGCATGCTCAGTATGTCTAACAAAGACTGTAGACATTAACGGGACATCGCAGTACGAATGGGGAAAAGTGCAGCTGTAGTCCCGCTTTCGAGGGAAAAAAAGCAAATCGTCTACTTCGAGTAGGCTACTCTGGGTTGAGGCTATAATCCCAAACAAGACTGAGTAGACAAAATGATCATTCGACTTTAGATTCATAATATCTCAGATAAGTGGAGGAAAGTTTTGAGGTGTATGATTTTCGATCAGAAACTCAGTTATCATGTCTTCACCTCACCAATGTTAAATCACATTCACTTCCAACCCTGATTTATTGGATGGGCATACATCTGATGGATATGATGTTCATTTACAACGTGTGAAGTGCTGCACAATGATCTTCTGGACATCTTACAAATAAAAGTGAGCAAAGAAGATTTTTTTGGACTTTTGCGTCTTTGTATGGATAGGACAGTGGAGAGTGAGACAGGAAATTATGGGATGAGAGAGAGGGAATTGGAAGCCGGGAAAGGACCACGAACCGACATTCGAGTCGCCGAAAGTGCTGTTGCACAATATGTCGGCGCACAGTTCACTGGACCATTTGGCGACGACTGTAAAGAAGACATTTTGTTCGTATAATGTTTCATTGAGTTTGTCCAGAGACTTCGATGATTATACAACATTTTAACCAGTTGGTGACGTCATCGCGGTGCTGGGGTGCCTAACGCCCGTTTCATACTGCACACGTCAGCAGCGCATAGATAGAGCGTTAGCAGCATGTGGCGATTGTCCTTTCACACCGGCAGCGTATGCACCGTGCACCGCTGTGCCTGGCACCACTGTACAACAATGCGATTTTGCATTATGTTATTTTAAATACACCAATCAGCAAAATATCTTCCAGAACTTAATCAAAGCACCGACCGCCGGCGAACAAAACAAAAACACGGAAGTAAAACACAAGAACATAAATACAAACATGTTCGGGCCCGGTCCTCTCTCTTCGACGGTCCGGTCGCTCGTTCTCTTACATGCACACGATCTCCTACGTGTTTAGAGACCGGTGCGCGCACAGCTGGCGCTCATTTACAATTACTCACCGGTCTCGAACCACGTTCTCGCCCCGCCTACTCCACTACACATACTTTTACTAAAATACTAAGGGACAGTTCATCAACGCTGCATTCTCGGTTCTCTTCAGCAGCACAAGACATTTGCTGTATGCAGGAGTAAAACTAAACGACATGAACTCTCCTTTATTCCCAGTGCCATAAAACTGTTGTATAAATAACTCACAAGTGTCTGATTGTAGAATGTTTCTCCCGTGTATATTTGTATTTATATTTATTCCGTTTGGATATTAGTATTTATGCTTTGTATATTAGTAAATGTTAGTTTTGGAGCATGCATATGTTTGACTCATTTCAGGGTCTTGTGTCACAGAAGACAAAATATAGTGTATTGAAAGTATGCTTATGTATTGATTCCTGTCAACAACTGAAAGAATTAACACAAAAAGAGTGTTGTATGCTAGTCAAACTTATGTTAAAACCGAAATCTGTGATTTCAAATGAAATATGTGTGGAATAAATTTCAAATATTCAGGTACATGTCAATAAATGTGCATATGTTGTGAATTTCATTTCAAACAACTTACAACATAGCATGTAAGGCAAAGCACAAAGTTTTGCAAATTATCAAACTACAATTTTGTTGAAGGCTTTTATTGTATTTAAACCGTTGCACACATCTCCTCAAAAAGGACACAAAAGCAGATGTCTGATTATTTAAGTCCTCAGTGTGCTCAAAGGTCACTAAAATGTAGCTGCGTTACTACAGTCAGGTGTGTTTGAGGCAAAGGGAAATAAAGAAAATTGCTAAACTTTTGAGAAATTTAAGAAAGTATTTAAATAAAGAGTTTCTACACAGCCACAGATCAAAGTTTTTTGTCCGAGATTGTGTTTTGATCCAGGGTTGGTCAGTTGAAATTGTGCCCTGGTCAATATTAATACCAGAGTTTTTGCCGGCAAGTAAAAAAATCTCAGTTGACTCTGACACCTTCCTGTCAATCGTCATCCTCTTCATCAGAGTCCATTACTCGCCGTCGATTAAACTAGGAACAAAACCCATCATTTTCAATTTGTGTAATCATGCATTTTGCAATATAAAATCATCATAGATTGGTAGAGCTTTGTTTTTTTTTACGGTCTAAAAGATTTCAATAGAATCTTACCTTTACAGTTGTTTTCTTTTCTGTCTGCTGACTAACTTTTTCAAGGATCTCTATCAAACCAGCCTCTGTTATCTAAACATACAACACTCATATAACCCAGATTTACAATCACATAGTCTTCAAACATATCATCATCATCTTTTTACCTTTCCTCCAAGCTGTCCAAAGCGAGCCATCTGTATCAGGTAATTTTCCACTGCTTTTGCTTTATCTGGCTTTACAAGTGCTAAATTACTCACTAAAGAAAAAAGACAAAATATTACTGCAGTACAAAAAACAGCAAAGTGACTACTAAGCATACTGTTGAAGTTAAAGGTGCCTCAAATATCCTGTTGTGTCCTCAGAGAACCGTAAACTGTATTTTAAACTCATTTTTTAATCATAATAGTGTTATTGATGGAACCATCTAAAGTCTTGGTAGATTTTCCAGGAACTAATAAGATTCTTGAAAGACTCCAGAACTGAAATGGGGTTATCTTTTTACCAACACTGGAACCTCAAAGTGCTTTGCGGGTTATTAAAGGAACTCAAATTCTAAAATATGGTTACTGTAAGATCTGTGAGCTAGTGTTCATTTTGTCAGCTTTTTTTATGCAAGTCTTAATTTTGGTCCCACGACGAAAACACTTTTTAGTCTTTATCTTATTTAGTCATCCTTGTCCTGTTTTTGTTTAGTCATGTTAAGTAGACTAAATGTCGATGCATTTTCGTCTCGTTTTAGTCAATACAAACTTTAGCCCTATTTGCATGGGATTAGTATTATCTGGGGACCTCGTGTGACTTATAAATGACCTCCCAACATCTGTATTTCATGTGGCGCATTCGCACGGGGGGATTTTACTCAA
Organism: Triplophysa bombifrons; assembly: GCA_029783895.1. Lineage (NCBI taxonomy): Eukaryota > Metazoa > Chordata > Actinopteri > Cypriniformes > Nemacheilidae > Triplophysa > Triplophysa bombifrons. The sequence goes on along the minus strand of CM056461.1, from coordinate 21,031,703 downwards.
ATTTACTGACTTATTTCCTGGAGGTGATGGCAAGACTTAAAGTTTGTATAGCCTATATTTGAATGGTGTTTAATGATATATAACCGTACCTGTCAGCATTTGAGACCAGTGATCCCGTACCGGACAAAAGATCAACGTGATTGCGGTCTCAATTGTTACGAGAGTTTCCATGAGAAATATACAAACTAGAGACTCCCGGTTATATATGGATATCACCCAGCACCCCAAATTGCATTTGAGACCCGTGATCGCGGTGATCTTCTGCCCGATTCGCGAACACGGGTCTCAAATGCTGATATGATAAATAAATAAATAAACGGGAGACTCCCGGCCAAAACAACAGTTTTGGCAAGTGGTGGATAAGACATTGAAATATGATTTATGAGCCCGCCAAATCAAAGAGAAGCCGATTCTCATGGGACTAGTATTATCCCAGGACCTCGGTGTTCGTCAAAATATGGTAGGTCATTTGTGGGAGAATTTTTACTTTACGAATTACAGACATAACCAATTCGCACGGGATTAAAGATCACAGACAATCTCTGCAATTATTACAAAGGACCAGAGGTCCCCAGGTAATACTATTCCTGTGTGAATAGGGCTTTAGTCACATTTTCGTAATGCTGTATAAAGGTTCAAATTATTAAAAAAAAAAGTTATTTTGCTAATTATAGATCACAGTGATTGTTGTCGTTTGAGAAATTTATTTCATTATAAGTATCTATTTTACCAATAAGCACAAATCAATAGAATATCATATCATGTGCAGTTTATTCAACTTCATCTAAGAAGTATTTCCACAGAGGTCTGATAAGTGCATAAAGTAGGCCTATTCATAGACATCCAACCTGTCCCTTAAGTTCTCCCACAAATTACTATTGTTTTCCTGATGGCCGCAAAATATTGATAATTCCCGGAAACAACGCAACTGACCGTGAAGGAGAACCATCAGAATGTGGTCTCGAATGGACACAGAAGACTGCATGAAACTGCTGTAACTGCTTTAATGTAGGGCTGCAACTAACGATTATTTTAATAATCGATTAATCTGTAAATTACTTTTTCGATTAATCGGATAAAAACAAACCAAGAAAAGCATTCATTTCCAACTCTTTATTCAAAAACAGAACTAAAATCTTTAGAAACTGCACAAACATGTTGCTACTTGAAAATCCCTGAGCTGTTATAATAATAATAAAATAAAAATGGACTAACACAAAAAACATACACATGTATGCTTTACATCTGCCAAATATATACTTTTTTTAAATAAAGTGCCACCTGAGCTGCCAGAACAATAAATAATTTATAAAAAATAAAGAACAATACAAATCAGAAAATTTGACAGGATTTGTTTGAATGTCAGAACTTGTTCTCTACACTACACTGCAGACAGACACTCGCAGACGCACACACTCGCAGACGCACACACTTTTGCCGATGCACACACTCACAAACTCTCACACTGACACACACACACACACACACACACACTCTCTCTCTCAAATTCACTTGAAGCTTATTCATTATATTATTACCATCATTGTAGTAAGTGCAAGCTTCATTTATACACCACATTTTAACAAAACTTAAGATGACCAAGTGATATAAAAGAACTTTAAAATTAAATTAAAAAGTACAACACACACAAATATATTTTCAATAATAGCCTATATGGGACAAAGCACAGAATATACACTGCAAAAATTGCTTTTCTAACTTAGTAGTTATGTCCTGTTGTCAGCCCAAATATCAAAAAAATCTTAAATCAAGAAACATGTACTAGACACATGAAATAGCATAAGAAATTATGTCTTGTTTTCTGAAAAAACACCTCAAAATGAAGTGATTGTTTGCTTAAAACAAGCAATAGTATCTGCCCATGGGGTACGAAAAATAATCTTAATGAGATATAATTTCAAACAGAAGTTTTAAGCATCAATTCATTTTCTCATGCCATTTTTCTTGATTTTTTTAGATATTTGGACTGGAAACGAGAAATAAATTACTAAGTAAGAAAAGCTTTTTTTGCAGTGTAGCTATACATGACGACATATTGATAAATGAATGGTTCAAAAAAGGCTAGTGAATAAAAACGTGTCTTTATTCTTGCAATGCAAAGTGCAAAGTGACTATACCACCCCTGCTTTACTACTGTTATTATCGAGCTAACGATAACTTGTCATGCTTGTGAAGCTAGATAACGAGTAAACATCTGCACCAGGGACATAACGTTCCTCACTTCAAAATGGAACAAAAGTACGATTCCGTAATGACTTAACCTGCTGTTGAACTCCCTTCCTCCTCATCAAAGAGTCCAACATGTTTGCGTTTCAGGTGCTGGATCATTGCGTGGTGCTCACGTGTCATGCCATGTCGCTTTTGCATATTTTGCAGTTAACACACTTTTTCTGTTTATTTAGTGTGAAATGCTCCCGCACCTTGGATGATTTAGGTCGCACGGATTTCTCTGCCTCCACCATGTATCTCTTTCCTCGTTTTTTTTTTTTGCTCCGCCCTGTCTATGAGGCACCGAACTCTGCTAGCATCAGTGTGCGAGAGAGACCGAGTGTGTTCACTCCGCTCCGCGCTCAAATAAAGTTTTTTTTAAATAATCAAACGTCTCTGTGTCGCGCGACACAACGAATCGATTATGAAATTCGTGGCTAACTCTTTTAGTAATCGATTTTAATCGATTAAATCGATTCGTTGTTGCAGCCCTACTTTAATGCATATTTCATAAATGATTTTTATATAGCACCATTTTAATTTTACACTTTTACACTTTTACACTGCATTACTGAAAAATGCTTTGCCTATATAGATTTACCATCATAATCCCACAAATACAGTGGGTACGGAAAGTATTCCGACCCCCTTAAAATTTTCACTCTTTGTAATATTGCAGCCATTTGCTTAAATCATTTAAGTTCCTTTTTATTCCTCATTAATGTACACACAGCACACCATATTGACAGAAAACACAGAATTGTTGACATTTTTGCAGATTTATTAAAAAAGAAAAACTGAAATATCACATGGTCCTAAGTATTCAGACCCTTTGCTGTGACACTCATCTTTAACTCAGGTGCTGTCCATTTCTTCTGATCATCCTTGAGATGGTTCTACACCTTCATTTGAGTCCAGCTGTGATGGATTATACTGATTGGACTTGTTTAGGAAAGCCACACACCTGTCTATATAAGACCTTACAGCTCACAGTACATGTCAGAGCAAATGAGAATCATGAGGTCAAAGGAACTGCCTGAAGAGCTCAGAGACAGAATTGTGGCAAGGCACAGATCTGGCCAAGGTTACAAAAACATTTCTGCTCACTTAAGGTTCCTAAGAGCACAGTGGCCTCCATAATCCTTAAATGGAAGACGTCTGGGACGACCAGAACCCTTCCTAGAGCTGGCCGTCCGGCCGAACTGAGCTATTGGGGGAGAAGGGCCTTGGTGAGAGAGGTAAAGAAGAACCCAAAGATCACTGTGGCTGAGCTCCAGAGATGCATTCGGGAGATGGGAGAAAGTTGTAGAAAGTCAACCATCACTGCAGCCCTCCACCAGTCGGGGCTTTATGGCAGAGTGGTCCGACGGAAGCCTCTCCTCAGTGCAAGACTCATGAAAGGGATATCCTGGACGAAAACCTTCTCCAGAGTGCTCATGACCTCAGACTGGGCCGAAGGTTTCCCTTCCAACAAGACAATGACCCTAAGCACACAGCTAAAATAACGAAGGAGTGGCTTCACAACAACTCCGTGACTGTTCTTGAATGGCCCAGCCAGTGGCCTGACTTAAACCCAATTGAGCATCTCTGGAGAGACCTAAAAATGGCTGTCCACCAACGTTTACCATCCAACCTGACAGAACTGAAGAGGATCTGCAAGGAGGAATAGCCGAGCATTCCCAAATCCAGGTGTGAAGAACTTGTTACATCTTTCCCAAAAAGACTCATGGCTGTATTAAATCAAAAGGGTGCTTCTACTAAATTCTGAGCAAAGGGTCTGAATACTTAGGACCATGTGATATTTCAGTTTTTCTTTTTTAATAAATCTGCAAAAATGTCAACAATTCTGTGTTTTTCTGTCAAAAAGGGGTGCTGTGTGTACATTAATGAGGAAAAAAATGAATTTAAATGATTTTAGCAAATTGCTGCAATATAAAAAAAGTGAAAAATTTAAGGGGGTGTGAATACTTTCCTTACCCACTGTATGTACACCAATTAAATGTTTCAAGTAGGTCTACCTAACAGTTGCATTCAAGACGAAAACTGAATGATCAATGAAAATAAAACACTGTATAAAATAAATATGCAATGACTCTAAATAAAGTTACAAAAACTCTTTAATATGTGACACACATGTATTAGGTTACTGTCAGTTTAAGACAAATAATTTTTTGTTGGGAATATACATTAAAAACACAACCGACTGTGCTTACGTGAACCGATTGTGTTTTTGACATAACAGGGTGTGTATTTGACAGTATACGAACATATACAAGACGCGAAAGAGAACTTCATGATAATTAGTAGGCTAACTGAGATGTCTGGAACGGAGATAACATTATATGCTACGCGATGTACAGACGCATCGCAGCATGTAGAATATACGTTACACAGTAAAAAAATCTAGAGATCTCTCAGCAAAAGTATAAAGAGCCAAATTTGTAATAAATCACTCACAGTGTCTCAGTTTAAATGATCGCAAAAGTGCTAGTAGAGCGATTCATCTTGTTCTGCCATGTTGCCGGTTCTGAGTCAGTTCTGTGGCATACTGCCACAAAACAAGCAAAATTTGGGTAATGAACCAATTTAAATCTAACATGTACCGGTAAATTTCCAGAACCGGTTTACCACGCAACCCTACAGAAAAAAATAATATAAGATTTGAAAAAACTAACAACACATTTTGGGGGGGGGACTGCGGTCTCTATATTTTGCGATGCGTCTGTGGACGATTCTAAATCGATTCATAATTGTTAAAAATCTATGAATAGATGTATTAATAACGTGGTGTTATCGGGACAAAAAGGTGGAATTCAGTCGCGGGTACGGACAGTTTAGAGAGTAGACACCTCACATGTTGCTACTGGCATTAATTTGGAAGAATGTCAGTAACCAAACAGATATCATCCCCTATTTACTGCCATAATAGGGAAAATAAATACTATAGGAGTCAATGAGGGCTAAGATCTGTTACTGACATTATTCCAAATATCTTTCTTTGTTTTCAGCAGAACAAATAATTTTATACAGGTTTGGAACAATCTGAGGGTGAATAAATGATGAACAGAATTTTCATTTTCAGGTGAACTAACCCCTCAAGTGCTAAGATGCTTTGTTATCGGGAAATGCAGCCCATATGGAATGTGTGTGTTTGATTGTTTTAAAACACATTTAGAAGACTAATTTGATGTAACAACGTGCGAACATTGCAAAACAGTCTGAATACTTTTCCATTATAATTAAAAGTGCAGTATTGTTAACACTGATCCTCAAAAAGGGTCCAGAATTCCACAAATATTTCAAACTAAAAGCAGATGTTGGCTTATTACTTTTAACCAATCAAGCTACACATGTTGCTAAAATACTTATGAACTCTAAGTAGAGTCTGTCTATAATGCATTTTTGTACAGTATTTTAGCAGGTTCAGCCCCATTTTGAGGATCTAAAAAAATTGCTAAAACTCTCTCACTCTGTCTCTATTTTACAGATCAATGTAATAATGTGAGAAACCAAACAACACTTTTTATAGAAAGTGTTAACAGATAAAAATGTGTTGATGCCGTTAAAATAAAAAAAAAAACATAGGGTTGTCTAAATAATGTGTGCTTACTTACACCTGGCACGGGCAGACTGATCCAAGACTTGAGCCAGTATAGAGTTTCTCATTTCAGTCTCTCTGTGAAAATTCACAAAATTATTATATGATAATTACAAATTATATGAAGGGATTGTGACGAATTTTTGGCATAAATATATTTCCTACCTTTGCTTGGACTCTTGCTGTCCCTGCTGGTCATTGGAAGGGTCCTAAAATGAGGGTTAATAAAATATTTAAAGTAGTACTTAAAATCACTTTACAGTTTTTCTCGATTGCTAACACACACTTCATGAAACAACTCACCATTTTCTGACAACTATAAACACATTCTCAGAACAATACACCAACTTGTGTACAAACCCCCACACACAAATTCAGAAAAGGTGTAATATTACTGTATGTATCATTACACTATTATACTATATGAAAGACATTTCACTATTCTGTATCCAGTAAACTGTAGCACGTGTACACAATCAAATTTGTGATTGTCAAGTTTACAAATGTGCATTTGAATTTGCCCAAAGGTGCAGAGGATGCCATATGTTTTTAAGTTGCATCCTATTGACAAATCTTCACCGTTTTGTTTCCTTTATCTTCTCTTTAAGTCACTTCGGATAAAAGCATCTGCTAAATGCCTGAATGTAAATGTGATTTGTGCACTTGTGTACTGTATTGTGTTGCATAACCAGTTCATATTGTTCTTTGGTCTTTTTACTTTTCTTGTCTTGTACGGTAAGAGCATCTTCATCTACTAAGGTTTTATTTTTTCCTAAATCTCATTCTTGCATTTTACACTCTATCTGCACTCTTTTATGTTTTATATTCTATTAAACACCAAGTTGTCAAATTACTCTTGAATCCAGTAACAGTGTTTTGAATTGATCTCACCAGTGTCTCAGATTATGTTGTAGTGTGGGTGTTTTTGTGGTCTTGTGTGTCATATCTGCGGGAAAGGTTTGTTTTTTCACCAAGCTTGAATGGTTTTGAGAAGAGACCTTCATTTTGACCTGAAAATTGGATGTTTGGGGAATTGGGTGAGATGTTATGGATTTGTGTTTAGAGTTTTGAGAATACGAGGCATAATTTCGAGAAATGTGTTAATCAATCGAGAAAAAAAAAAACTGTCAAATAGTATAATTTTATAAATTTAGTTTTGACTAAACTAGTAACAGTTACCTAATTATAGTAACGTTACTATACGGTGAAAAAAAACAAAATAAATAATTGTTTCTGGAAGACATTGACAAAACACTTCACATGGACAAGTGAAATAGCAGCAAATTGGTTTATAAAGCTCTGGACGAGTCTGAAAATCAGAACTATGGAGCTATTCTCTAGAATCCGTTAGCTATATGGCTACAATCGGCTGTTGGCTAACGTGCACACAGTACATAAACGATAGAAATATATAAACTTCCGTATATGCTTTTGATTGATTTTATTGCAGTTCAGACAACAATTCCAGTAACTTAGTGTCAAAATATTTCATTTTCACTTGGCCTGACATGTGCTCTTAATTATTTTACTGGTTGAAAAGAAAGCAATTATCCTGGTATTTCTCTTACCCCATGTTTCGTCTGGAGTTCGGCCATACGTTGCCGTCTAATAGCTTCCAATTCTTCATCAGCCATCAACTTTAAATAGACAGCGAGATTTCAAAGAGAAATAAAACTCAATACTAGCTCAGTGAACGTGCGTTGCTCTGCTCTAGTCTGGCGATGCGAGATACAAGCGCCACTGCCGAGAGCAGGACAGACCGTGTTAATCTACACCAGAGCGATCGAGCAATCAATTGTCTTCTATTTATGATAATTGCGATAAGCTCAGTTTCACAACAACCCCATTTTACAGTATTTTCAATACTTATCATAACACGCATATTAAACTCTACAGTATTATGACTAAAACTACATTAATGCAACTGTTAATGGGTTTGTCGGATGTATTGCCCAGCTTATTTTATATATCAGGTTTTTTTTACAATTTATCATTACGTTTTTTCCACATAGATAATAGCATTGTTTATTTAGTTTAACTTTACAAAATGTACAGAAAGAGAACAGAAATTTGGTCAATTATCTATATCAAGTCCACTATTCCTTTCAACAATCATTTTTCAAGTCTTATTATTGAGCTTCAAAGAAACAGATAATGTGAGACAGAGACGGGACGTTTTGTAGACTGTAAAACGGTAAAATCGGTTGGGAAACGTCCTTGTGCTTTATCTTCAGAAAAACACCCAGCGCCCTAGTTTACGGTTTTTTTAGGACATTTTGCCTGACCAATGTGGCGAACTTACTGACTCATCGCAGCATTGGGCCATAGCGCTCAATGCGGTAGGGCACGCCCCACATACTGCCACATCCTCGCGCAAATGCAGCCCAACTATCGCGAGGTGTGAAGTTGCTAAGAGACTGTTGTTGTTGGGGTAGCGTCATTTGAAGCTACAAGCTTTCTAATGTTTGCACGTAAGCTGTAAATATAATCACGAACAATGGTAAGTAAGTTATGTGTCAGAAAAATCGCATAATGTGGTAATATGTTGTTGTTAAAATGTCTGTTCATTTCCTAGCAGCAATGATTGACTCTACTTGTTGTTCAAGCAAGAGCACGCTTCATGTAGTGCTGTTTAAGTCAAATAAATGTTTCTGTGACTAAAAGAAGTTAAAGTATTTCTGCATCAAACAAAATACAAGTACAACACTCAGGGTTAAGCTCAGGCGTTATTCCGCACAGGCTATGTTAACTTTAATGGAACACAGCTATTTTATTTATAAAGAACAATCTATTGTTTTAACGGACAACGACCCCCACAAATGTTTGCATTTACTACAACTATGTGTTTAATATTGCAGCCACCAAAAAGAAAAGCATCGACCAAGTCATCAAAGGGAAAAACCCCTACAGTAGTGGATGGCGTGTCAACAGAGGAGATGTCCAAAGAGCAGGTCTGATGTTATTTTTTGATTTTAGACAAATAAATATCGTATCGAATATCACATTATTTAGCATGCTATCGCATATCGCATTTTCACAAAATATCGCACAGCCCTAGAAGCAAGCATGTTTAACACCGTAAAGAAATCAAATGCATGAAATAGTATGTTGCCCGAGCATCATCCCTTCGTGCAAACGCAAGGCATAATGGGTTTTTTCGCGCACTGTGAAAAAGGTGGATAAGAACAATGTTTTAAAATGTAGGTGCGAGCGTGGCACAACCTAACATCGGTTTAAATTTAACATGGACCTTTTGCATTGTAACACAGGGTCGAGTGAAGGTCTACTTTTGTAAAAATATGATTTCAACAGTTTTTTTCATGATTGACCCAGAGCCAAAACGGGTCAGGTTGTGCCCCGCTTCCCCTACTCTGCAAACTTTAATTGTATACACTATCATTAACAATCAAACACAGTTGACCTGTTCTGACCGGCATCATTCCTTCTTTTCTTCATTTCATCTCTCCATCATTTAAAATAACATCATAAAATATTTAGTTGGAGGAGCACATTGTCCGTCTGCGAGAGGAGCTCGACAGAGAACGAGAGGAGCGCAACTATTTTCAACTGGAGAGAGACAAAATCCACACATTTTGGGAAATAACCAAACGACATTTGGAAGAGAATAAGTGTGAGCTGAGGAACAGAGATCGTGAGATGGAGGAGACTGAAGAGCGTCACCAAGTAGAGATTAAGGTCTTGTGAAGTCAGCGGTTTAATTTCCCTTCAAGAAAATGAGTATAGGACTCACTGTCTGAACCTAATCGTGTGTGATATGTTTGTGACGTGTGTTGTTGTTTTTTAGGTATATAAGCAGAAAGTGAAGCACCTTCTCTATGAACAGCAGAACAGCCTGTCAGAGCTGAAAGCTGAAGGTGTTGTCAGCACCAAACTGCTGCAGAAGGAGCATGCTGACCTCGAGACACAACTGCACAAGGATCTGCGCAGTTTAAAAGTGGAACTGAAGGAGCAGGAGCTTTCCAGTGAAAATGTGCTCAAAAGCCTTCAACTGGTATGCAAATATTTGGAATTCACTTTACTATACAGTACAGTTATAGTTATAACAATACTTCTGATTTACATCTATCTGTCTTCCAACAGAAACATGATGAAGAAACAACTGATCTGAGAAATGATTTTGCTAGACAAGTACGAGGTAAGATCTTTTATTTTTCTACTATTCTAGACAAGGTTCTTTTTTCTGTAAACAGCAATTGTTAGGAAAGAGCTGACTAATTAAAACACTTATCAGTAGAACATAAGGATTTCAGACACCTATGGTAAAAGTTTAATTAAAAATTAAAGGTCCAGCATGTCATTTTTTTAGAGGATCTATTGACAGAAATGCAATAAAATATAGGTGTATGAAGACCTAACATAATGAAGCGTTATGTTTTTTTACTTTAAAATGAGCTATTTTTATCTAAGTATCACACCATGTAACCTGGACCTTTAAAAATTGTATCTAGAAGAGAAAAACAAACTGGTTTGGTAAAAATAGCTAAATACTCGGTGGTTGTATACATCAACAAAAGGTGAAATTGGTCTACTCACCCTCATGTCATTCCAAACCTTTTCCAAAGATTCATATGCGTAGTTGACAAAATGAACAATGAAGCTACACCTCTTTTATGCTATTTATAAATATTAATAATATAAAATAAGGCCCAGAGTGTAATTTTTGGGAGGATAATTTACATATTGCAATGTCTTCAAAGCTGTATAAAGACCTTACATAATGAAGCAATATATTTATTGCCTTAGAATCAGCTATTTCTGTCTACATACAGCGTGGGTCACTTGCATGAAGTTCGCCATGTTTTGTCAGCCTCTGTAGTCAGGGGTGGATCAAGGTGATACTTAACCCAAAAATGAAAATTCTGTCATCATTTATTCACATTCGAATTGTTCCTGTCACGAAATTGATTGGCAGAACCCAGGCGCAGGCAGGAATGGGTTCACAAAAATATTTATTTACAATACAAACCCAGAAACAAAACTCACGATGGGGAAAAACGCAGGAAAATAATATTGACTTATAAAAGAAACACTTCCCATGAGGGGGAATAAACTGAGCAGTCAAAATAAGTATACTTCTTCAAGAAAAAGCAAACTCAGCAGGAACTAGGTTTAGAGAAAGTAACACAGCGAAATAACGACAATAATCCGACAAGGAACAGAGAAACAAAAGGGATTTAAATAGGGAACAACTAACGAGGGAATAATTACAAAAGGGAGGTGACCGGAAGGTGACAGAGATTAAACCATAAGGGCATGATTACGGGAGACAGAAGGACGGGGCTGAGAGACATGACAGGAGGACACGTGGCGCAAAGTAACAACAAAAGCCACGCGTCTCCACACAAAACACAGAAGGACGGGGCTGAGAGACATGACAGGAGGACACGTGGCGTCCTTCTGCAGCACATCGTTCTGTCCCGATCTTGTCCAGAGAGTTAGAGAACTCGAAAACAGGAAGGACAGAGTCCTCACAGTTCCATATCTGTATACACGTTTTTATTCTGATGAACACAGAGAAAGATATCTAGAAGAATGCTTCAAACCAAACAGATCTTGTCCCCCATTGACAGATGTGGAACAACTCGATGATGAGAAAATTATGACAGAATTTTCATTTTTGGGTGAAGTATCCCTTTAAGATGGTCAGGGGGCCAAGTGTTTAGTTCGGAATGGGGCACGGTTTGCATGAAAAATCGTAAAGCATGTGACCTCGGATGCACATTAGCCGATCACAATGTATTTACTTCAATAAAACACATGTAAGAGATGATAGCATTGATAATTTACCTTGGATTCGAGCGAGAGTGAGCCTGCATATAGAGCTCCGACAGTCACGTGACCTTTTCTGTTTTCACTGTCATCCTTACGGCAAGGACATCCGGGAGCGGATATTAAAATAAAAGCGCCAGCATGAGTTTCAAGCCACCAGCATTCACTGCACACTTTAATTCAAAAGACATATACCTGTTCATAGCAAAACTTAATAGATAAGACATAACAGATCACTACAATGCCCTCGGGATGATTTAACACCTATCAATAAAGAAACGGATACATTTCCTGATCCTAAGGATCCTAATATCTACCTCATCAACTTTTCATTGTCCTTCTCCGGAGACTCTTTAAAAGCCTGAAGTGGTAAAAATTTAAGTTTGATGATTTTGTAACGGATTTTAAACTTTTTAACCTGCTTTGTCGTCATTGTCGTTAAGTCAACTGTGTTTATAGCTAATGCAATCGTCCCAAACATTCCCCAAAAAACTAAATGAACTTCCATTTGAAGCTATGGGTGGTGGTCAGACACGATGGGGTTTTGTTAGGAGCCTACTGCGATTGCACAGCTGAACTAGGCGAGTGCTGCTTCCATGTGTCTTGTTTAGAATTTGGCAGCATAGCCAATGAATTTAATCCATTTTGGAATAAGGCTGTAACATAACAAAATGTGGAAAAAGTGAAGCGCTGTGAAATACTTTCCGGATGCACTGTATTTAGCCAATCATGTCAAATCCGTGCCTGCTGCAGACGTGAAGAAAGGGTTTTTAATAAAAGTGATGCTTGCGTTTGCTAGAGACTCGCTCAGTCTCATGTGTAATCAGAGTTAAGTGTTAATGTAGTGTCTTCTGAACGTGAGCGTCTCGTTTATCATAAACCCTTTCAACGCGTCTGCTGCAGGCATGTATTTTGAGATGATGCGTGATGCATATAGGTTCATGTGTAAGCGCTGAACATGTAATTTGAATTCTTGCTTCCCCTGAAGAGAAGGGAAACCGATCGCCACTGTTTCTCACCGTTGAATTTGACATGACTACACTCAAACCGATCCAACAGCTTCTGGTCTGTGTGCCCGGTCATGTGTTTTGGAGGAGGCGTGGCTTTAGATGGTTATTCGCGAGAGGGAGGGATCGTATGATTGCACTGCTAGCAGGCAAACGTAAACATTAACTCGACATTGTATTGAGAGACAGACTGGGGATCTATCTTACACGCCACGGCGCTGAGCCGTATCACTACCTCAAGTGGAGTGACGCTGACTTGACTAGCGAGTCACTGGTGAGCGCTACTGCGAGACGTAACCTTCCAGTGGGATCAGTACAGAGTAACCTACTGTGGGGCTAGTACCGACGGCCCTCATGGACGGTGGTGTCAGTCTCTATTAGCGAGACGCCGCCCGGGGCCGTAAGGAAAACTGGGAAAATACTGCTCTCCTCGTTGAAGAGTGTGCTACGAAGATCACATCCTCTAACAAGGGGAGGTTTACATGTGAAGACACCAACATGGTCTCGCCAGAGGGGAGAACAACATGCAATAAAATGCGAGTGGGGGGGATCAAGTCTAGATGGGGTAACCCACCAGAGGGGAGGTCACAGGTTCGCCGTTAGGGGAACCAAGACTGAGGAATTCGAAAGACCCTGTAGGGGAGTCACTACATATAAGGCAATAGTCTGAGTATAGGGGTCCACCTGAACAGGGGTGACTCTACCTGTACTGCACTTTGGTTTCACCAGGCCACTCCGCCCGGTCCGTTACCATAATTGCCGATGCTTAGTGATGGATGGAATGCCTGTACTTCGCCCTAAGGGGGGAAATGGGGTGGCTAATAGCACGCTAGACTCACCTGGAGTGGGGGAGAAGGCACTTTCGCAGGTGTACGCCCAAGCCAGTTGCCGGCCTCACACGACGGTAGTATGTAAGACACAGACTGACACATATTCCACACGGAGGTTGTTAAACCTCGCAAAGGTACTGAATGTAGCCCAACCCGCAGCACCACATATGTGGGGCCAGAGAGGCGCCCTGAGCCAGAGCCCACGAGGACGCATGGTCCTGAAAGGGAGTGGTGGGAACCTTTGGCACGTGACCTGGCCTTGACAATGTGAGAACTACCCGGCCCAAATTCTAGGCAGCCATGGGACACTGAGAATGCCTGGAGGTTCCCAAACCCTCTTGACAGAAGCGAGTGCCAACAAGAGTACAGTCTTCATAGTTTGATGAGGAAGACTGGCATCTCTGTGGGGCTCAAAAGGGGCCGTACCAAGGCACTGCAAGACCACATTAAGGTCCCAAGAGGGTACAGAGCGCATTCGAGGTGGATTCACCCTTCTCGCGCCCCTAAGGAACCTGGTGACCAGGTAATGTTGGCTGGGAGACTTACGTTCCACGAGATCGTGATGAGCAGCAATAGTGGGACGTGGATGGGGAGAGGTTATTCTCAAGTCTCTCCTTTAGAAAGGCCTATGCTGACCCGTTCGGGCAATTCTGTGGGTTCTCCCCACGGGAAGAACACCAGGATGAGAAGTGGCGCCACTTATAAGCGTATAAATGCCTAGTGGCAGTCTCTCTGGCCGCCGGCAGCAAGCCACTCAAGGTCTCCTCGTCCCGTCCAGGGGCCAGACATGGAGATTCCAGAGACCTGGCTTGGGGTGCCACACCGTGCCTTTCCCCCGCGACAAAAAGTCCTTCATCAGGGGAATTAGCCAGGGGGGAACTGTCATCAGAGCCACCAATTCTGAGAACCAAGTTTGGTTGAGCCAGTAAGGCACAACTTGCAGTACTTGGTGTTCCTCTTCCCTGACCTTCCACAGGACCTGTGGGGAGACTCACTGGGGGTGAAATCTTGTACTTCTGCTTGTCCCACGGCCAGCAGTGTGCTAAGGCATCCATGCCGAGGGGTCCCACGGTCAGGGAGTACCAAAGCGGGCAATGGGTGGAGTCCGTGGGGCAAACAGGTCCACCTACGCCTGGCTGAACCGCTCCCATACTGTATAAGCCGGACTGCGCGGGGATGGAGTCGCCATTTCTCTGACGAGAGAGCGCATAGGTTGTCTGGTTCAGGTCGCCCGGGATGAAGGTGGCTCGCAGGAGCCCGGCAGTCGTCCTGTCCGACCGAACCAGCATGTGTTTGTCCTGCACGAGGGGTTGGAAGTCATCTTGGAACCACGAACCAATTGTGGTGACGAAATGAGCCCAAGTTGTGCTTCTGCGTCAACATCCTGAATGGCAGCTAGTGTAGGTGCTTGTTCAAGAGGCGGAGATCCAGAATCGGGTGCAGACCCCCACCTTTTCTGGGCACTATGAAGTACGGGCTGTAAAACCTGAGAGACAACTCTCTTATAGAGGGACGGGTTCGATTGCACTTTTCGCCAGAAGGGTGGCAACCTCGGTCCAAAGCCCTGGAGCAGTCTCCCCTTGACTGAGGTGTGAAGAATCCCGCTGAAATCTGGGCAGGCGCTTGGCGAGCGCATCAGCCAGTCACGCTGTCTAGAGAGCGCCCAAGTACCATGACAGCGGGACCAGAGGCATAATCTGATTCACTGTGCCGTGGGGGTGATTCGGTGGCTGACAGAGAGGTCACCTCGCACAGGACAGAACCCAGGGGAGGTTGATGGCTCTTCTGACTAACCTGCCTGTTGTTACCGCTGGCCAACGCAACGTCAAGTGGAGAGTGCAGAAGGCAGCGAGAAGTAGTGTCTCCTGTCGCACCGTCGTATCAAGAGTGCTGCGGGGAAGACCAGAGAGAGACTAGCTCTTTTGAGAGAGAGTGGGCGCCCGGCCCTAAATAGGGCCTAGCTTAGGTGGGGGATGTGGTAGGCAGCTTCTTCACCACGCAGAACCTCCACGGAATAACCACACAGCCCCTCTTGAGAGATGTGCATATCTAGGGTACCAATAGCAGTGGCATAAATGAAAAGGATTGACATGATTTTACCAGCATCTGATTGGATAGTTATAGCCCAAATGTCACATCTATCCAATCACCGCCTTATTTTTTGTTATATTTCTTAGTGGCCAGTGAGTTCCTTTTTTGTTTGCACTGAAGTAAATTTAAAATACAAATTAAAAATTAAAAACACAAGCCTGTACGTTAATCTACGCCTGTAGTGCTTCGAAATGGTGGGGGGAGGGGAGAATTGAGCCTCAATGCTAGTTTCTGCCAGATTTTACTGACTGGTCCTCTAATCATATTTTTTGCTTCCACACCATAGGACAGGACAGGAATGGATTATTTGTCAACTACCCATATACAGGTTTTGGACGACATGAGAATTAATATCTTAATTCCTTTAAGTAACTGTTTACCGGGAATTGAAAATTACCCTATAATTTACTGACCCTTATGCAAATCTTGGTCTGTATGACTTCCTTCAGTTGTCAAGTTTAGTAGTCGATTTTCATTTTCCAGTGAACAGCTCCTTGGACATCCATCAGCGACTGCAACAAACAAGGCAGATTTGGCTGCAATATAGGGGTTTTGTTGTAGTTCTTGGAAATCTGACTAAATGTTAAAATTAATAATCGATGATAAAATTATTATTATCACAGAGATTGGATGTAAATATGAGAAAAAGATGCAGACGCTGCGTCAGGAGGAAGAACAGAAACGCAAGACTGAAGTTCATGAGATTGAGGAACGAAAGAACAGCCACATTAACACAATGTTGGAGAACCACGAGAAAGCTTTCAGAGACATGAGAAACTACTTCAGTGACAACATCCACAAGAATCTGACCCTCATCACTTCACTCAAGGTGTGATCAAAACACATTTCACACTAGTGGACACTTAAAAACATGATCAGCAACAGGCCCGACTCCAGATATAAGATGATAGGTGGTCTAAGTGATTTTCCAGGTGAGCGGAGGGGGGTTATATATATAAATATCTATATTTACAAAATAACTATTTCACTTTTAGAATTATTTATACGGCTAGTATTAATATTATATTAAAAAATATATATTCTTATTACATTTATTCATTTTGCATATGTATATATATATAAAAAAGTATCGCTTTATTGCTCCCTGAACTCTCTGTAAGTCGCTTTGGATAAAAGCGTCTGCTTAATGGCTAAGTGTAAATGTTCATTTTTTTTACATTTTTTGTATTTAATTTTTTACTGACTGCTCCAGGGCAAAATCATCGCACCGAGAGAGATGTTGCCTCTCTACAGCACTCCGTTCCCCTGAGTCAGTCGCGCGAGATTCCGGCTCAACTTCCCCCGCCTGCACGACCGCCCTCTTCCGTCGCCTTTGATTCCCCGAGGAAACATCCACACATAGTTTACCCAATAACACAGAAAACATTGGCCAATTCGTCCCCAAAATTAGCGGATGTTTGAGGTTCGGGTTAACCGCCACCTCCACTCTATGCTTTTGACCCCGAAATTTTATGGGCATCGCCACTAAGGGATAGTTTACCACGTCCCCATGTACACACCGTACCTTAACCATGCGGCTCTTATCCTTTGCCACTGATCGAATCAGGCGTTGGTGGCTGGAGGTTTGGTTACAACCTGAATCCACCAAGGCCTGATATGTATTCCCCTTAATACTCACAGGTATTTGATACAGGCCGGCTAGATCAAGGGCAACCTAGGTAGGGGTAGTCGGTGATCCGGATCATCGTACCAACCTCCATCACTGGACAGCGGTCGATCGCATGACCCGGCTCCCCGCACCGCCAGCAGGTCGGCCCAGGCCTTTCCGCCGCCCTAGCAGCAGGAAGTAGGCCGACAGATTGGTGAGGAGAGGCTTGTGGCAGAGGAGGGCCGCAGTCTGGTTGAAACGGCCGGGTCCCCGGTAGAACGAACGTTCATTTCCAGCTGTCTCCCTGGCCCTTAGAGCGGTTCTGGGGCCGAAGGATGCCGGAGACCTGGGAAAGGCTACAGGTCAGGGAGAGAGAGGAGAAGAAACATTAGAGTGGAGAGAGAGAGCTGGTCGAGGTGGTCAGCTGGTCAGCGACGGTGGCACTGGACCCACTGGGCGATCTTTGGCAGAAGCCGCGTCACGAACTGCTCCAGTGTCACCCAGTCGAGAATCTTCTGGACGTCGCGTCCGTTGGCCATCAGCCACTTGTGGCAGTCATCCCGGAGCTGCTAAGCCAGGGCGAAGGGTTGGCCAGCTTCCCCCAGCTCCAAGGACCGGAACTGCTGCCGCTGCTGCTCAGGTCTCAGGCCGACCCGCTGGAGGATGGCTTTCTTGAGGTCTGCGTAGATCAGCAGATTCGGGACTGGCAACTGTTGGGCGGCTAGCTAACTGTTGCCAGCCCGAGATCTCCGCAGACCTCTCAAAAAGTTCCAAAAAAGCCTCCGGGTCATCCTGAGGACCCATTTTATGCAGCGGCAGACCTACCGCTGGAGAGTTGGCCAATATTCCCCTTTTGGAAACCTCCTAGTCCAGCCAGCCCCGGAACATCTTGCGGTCTTCCTGCTGGGCCTGGACAAGTGCTCGGAAGCGACGTTCCTGGTCTTCACGAAGGCCCAGAAGCGCTTGATGGTGCTCGCGATGAAGACCGGCGAGGGACTGGATCACATCCGCAAATGGCGAACCTGGCTGGGACATGGTGGCGGCACTGCTCCTTTCTTCCCGGGTTTCGGCACCACTGTAATCAGGTTCGTAGGTATATGGACTGGGAGACAAGAATCACTTTATTTCGATTCTTTCCTTGACACGTGGTGCCAATGCGCTCTGGTCTACAAAACATATATATATATATAAATATATATATATATATATATATAGAAACTTCTCCTCGACTCTTCCGAATCACGGTCCGTAAGATTCCACCCTGGATAGCCGGATACGATCCACTGCTGCTTGTAACGTCTCCTAGTCCGTCTCTCTCCAACTCTCCTCCGAATCTGCAAGCCTTTAAGCTGTCTCCTCACCAATCACTGTAATGAGATGCAGGTGATCTTAATCTGCAATCGACCTACTTGCTTACCGTCTTTCCCGTGTCTCTCCTCCCCGATACAGACGTCACTAAACCACGCCCCCTTGCCACAAATATTATTGGCTTTGCAACTGATATCTTAAATGTATATATATAATATATTTTTTCTACTAATCAAACCCATTGTAATAAGTGAAAATACACAAAAAATAAATAAAGTTCTCAAACATGTTATAGTCTTAACTGCTTAATTCGCGCCATTTAACCAATCAGGAGCTTGCTCTAGCAGTGAGGAGATTATGATGTTGCGAGCGGAGGCAGAAATCCCAAACAACAATGTCTGGACCTGGAGCTGTACGATACATCTTACTTTTATCGAAACAGAAATAAAAAGGATCTTGCTTGGAAGAAAGTGAGTGAGGAGGTCGGACAATCTTGTAAGTTGTCAAAAACGATCTTTACACAAATTGAGCAATGTATGTACGAGACTGGAAGTTGAAAAACGTGTTGAACGTTCGCCAGTTCCCGCCTCCTTTTTCCCATTCCTTGAATTTGTTATAGCGTTCATCATGTGTCACAAATGGAATCGGATGGTGGGGATTTCACCTTACCAGTTTGACCCTGAGTCAAAGACGATAGTAGATAATAGATAGACGATAATATATTGAACACTTAAATTAGCCGGGTTCATAAATAGATAAACAAACTGTAATACCCCAGAATTAACGGTACATGTTAACGTTTGCGTTATATGCATTAGCTAAACACAGATATAAGGTACACAAATATTTCTTGAAGTTCAGACAAAAATAAATAGTCACACTTACAGGTTGTGATTCGGTGGAGCTTACAGGTCAAAATAAGGTTGGTATTTCCCCCCTTTCAAGGATATTCTTTTAACATATCCTGTAGTGAACGTGCCAAGATTATTGAAGCAATCTTTGATGAAATGACGTGCGCACAGTTAAACCCTGGGGTTATACTCCTTTGGTGTCGTTTGATAATGAATTGAAACCATTGTTTCCTCTGAAGTTCTCCCTTTGGTAGTTTAAATAAGACGCACCTATTTTCACAACATAGAACACAGGTTTTAGACGGCACATGCATCACAAACAAGCGACAGTGTTTTGCGGGAGGAGAGAGTGAAGTTTTCGTAGTAGTCCCAGCAAAACATAGACGGGACTATGTCTAGTGACGTAGATTAGCGGCGGTTAGAGACACGTCTCTGAAATGAATCGCATGGGTTGAGCCATTAACGTTGACAGCCCTAATTAAAATATAAACATTTAGCTACTTACATCACACTCTTTCACAGTTAAAACTGACCACAGCTTCTGTCAATAGCAACTCCCGCCTTTTTTTCTTTTAAATCATGTAATCCTCGCCTTCCTTCATTTGATTGGTCAACTCAGTCCGATTCACACTAAAAAGCGCTTTTAAAAAGATTTAGATAGACCAGATCTGAAATCAATTATCTTGGCATTTTCTACAATATTGGTGTAGTGGAAAAAGATTTAGATAGACCAGATCTGAAATCAATTATCTTGGCATTTTCTACAATATTGGTGTAGTGGAGTAGGCGGGGCGAGACCGTGGTTCGAGACCGGTGAGTAATTGTTAATGAGCGCCAGCTATGCGCGCACCGGTCTCGTATCATGTAGGAGATCGGGAGCATAAGAGAACGAGCGACCGGACCGTCGATGAGAGAGGACAGGGCCTGAACATGTTTTATGGTTGTATGTATGTTTTACTTCCGTGTTTTTGTTTTGTGATTTGTTTTGTTCGCCGGCGGTCGGCCGTGAGGGGCCTCCGGCTGTTATTATTTATATTAAAACTTTATTTAAATGTCTGCCGGTTCCCGACTCCTTCCTTCCCTACTTTGAATCTTTCTACATTGGTGCCGAAACCCGGGAGGAAGGAGAGACATGCTGTCGGAGAGTCCTCGCCGCCGAGTGGCCTCGCGGTGCCGGATCGTCCGCGCTGCCCGAAGCGGTGGCTCTGGGAAAACGGAAGTGCACAGTGGGGCCACCGTCAAAGCCTCGGTGGAACAGCGACCTGTGCTGCCGCGCCCCTGGGTCGAGGTGGGGTGGCAATCGTCCAAGCGGGAGCGGGAGAGTTGCCGCCGTCCGCCAGAAACCGGAGCCTGCGTCCGTCCCCCAAAGGGGGAGGAGCAGGGGACGGGAGTGCCGAGTGCGGCCACCACCTGCCAGAGGCCGGAGCCTGCGTGCGTCCGCCCAAGGAGGAGGAGCAGGGGGCGGGGAACACGCCCCGACTCCCCGCTAAAGGAGGAGCCACCACCAACCGCCAGGGGGCGGACGGTCGAGCCGTCCACCGAGGGCCAAGGGCCACCGCAAGGCACCGCGAAGGAGAGTACCATGGCTTGGTGAGGACCGTGCGGAAGCATGTCGGGGAACCAGACTATAATTTTTTTGGGTTATGGTTAGGGACTCTTTCCGGTCGCTCCAAGAGGCTCCTGTCTCCGTTGTCTTGTCCCGTCGCTGCATACCCCCAGGCGCAGCGGACGCCGAGACTGGCTCCCCAGGTGGTACCCCCCGGCCTGTAACGCCTGACAGAAGTGACACAGGTTGAGGTGTTTTAGGTTTTACTCATGCGCAGCGCAGTACATAGATGTAAGCGTTTTCCTGTATGTTTTAGTGTGGATTTGCAGTATTTGTGTTTTTGTAAAACGTTTTTTTTTAATGAAAACGTATTAATGTGGAATTATAGTCTTGGCCTCTCCGAGTCAAAGTGTAATTGTATGGATGATTTTTAGTAATAACATGACACTACAGGGAGGGAGGACTTATGTTGCGTTCCAGACAACTGGGATTTTGTATATTTCCACCTCAAACCCAGAAATAAATGTGTTGAATGTCACTTTATGTCGGACAAGGGTCCTCTGAACTCTCAGAGGGAGACGCGTCATTTTACCGAATTCCAGCCAATCAATCTGAAGAGGACATCCAGCAATCCAACAAAATAAGATTTAACTTTGCTGTTGGCAGGCGGGCGCTAATGACGACTGTGTAGTGAGATGTGAGAATTTGCAATTCACAAATTCTGTGAATTGCACATAATTTGATATTTTGTACCCATGATGCTGTATTGCTATTATCATGTTCTATCAGTTGAGCAACAGTGACCAAAGATTTACCAGTCCTTTCTCTTTTCTTGTGCATACAGGAAGATTTGAAGGAGATGAAAAAGAAGGAAGAGAGGAGAACTAAAGAGATGGCAATAGTGCTTCAGCAAAATAAGGAGCTTATTGAGTCTCAAGAGAGATCCAAAGAGGAAGTTACAGAGCTCCAGAAACAACTCACCAACTATGAGAGGGACAAAAGCACTCTGGCTGTATGTCTCATCTCTTACAATTTCACATTATAGTGCCTTGTATTGTAAAGCTGAACTCTTGCATAATATAAAATAATAATGTAACAACCATGTGTTTATTAATTGTCTTGATACTGTATGTGTAAAATACTTTTTGTTCTTTATGTTTTGCTGTCAGAGAATGAGAGCATATGTCAAAGTGTCCGACAAAGAAATGAAGGCACTAAAATGGGAGCATGAGGTGTTGGAGCAGAGATTTACCACGGTGATTGGAAGAACCTTTCTAGACATCACTACACCATCACGAGAGCTTCCAGACTAAATCTGTGTTTACATGACAAATCTTGACAAAAAAGTTATCACATTACTGTTATTCAGATATTTTATTATTGTATCCCTCTGATGCTAAATTTAAAATCATTGGGTTATAATGAATTTACAAGATTTTATTTGAAAGAAAAAGTAATTAAATAATGGGTTCTTTAAGGGTGCTTTAATGTGTTTTACACATACATTACCCTCAGAGCTCCCAGAGATGTAAAACATGTTTATACTTGTAACGAGGTTCAATAAAAGGAAGGAAGGAGGCGGGAACCAGAAGACACTTAAACAAAGTTTTAATATAAATAATACAGCCGGCGGCCCCTCACGGCCAACCGCCGGTTAACAAAACAAAAACACGGAAGTAAAACACAAGAACATAAATACAAATACAAACATGTTCGGGCCCGGTCCTCTCTCTTCAACAGTCCCGTCACTCGTCCTCTTATGCTCCCAATCTCCACCGTGAGATATCCGGGACCGGAGTGCGCACAGCTGATTCAAACTATCAATCACGCCATCGGCCCCGCATCACGGCTCTGGTCATGTCTTCCGAACCACAATACTGTTAGACTAAAGTCAATTTATTGTCTGTGTAGGTTCAGTTGGAGCGAGATGAGTTGTACACGAAGTTCACTAAAGCCATTCTGGACGTTCAGCAGAAGACTGGCTTTAAAAACCTCCTGCTGGAGCGCAAACTGAGTGCACTCAATGACACACTGGAGAAGAAGGAAGCTCATCTTAGCGAGGTGTTGGCTGCCTCCAACCTGGACCCAACTGCCCTCAATGTGGTCACAAGCAAGCTAGAGGTACATGTATGAGCACTTAATATGAAATATGGATCTATTATTATAAAGGAATATAAATAATTAGACAGAACGAAATTGTTATTTCTTTAGGAAGTGTTGGACTCCAAGAACCAGACTATCAAAGACTTACATTATGAAGTGGCACGAGTTTGCAAGGTAAGAAGCTGTCTGGACATCTGATACTATCTTCATCCATGAAAGGGAATCATCTGATCTATACAAAGGAAACTTAAAAACTAAATAACACTATGTATGTGTAAATTCTGGTAAAACCTGAACAATATAAAAGCAGTGTTTGTAAATTAACATTGAACCAAAACTGTAGTTTGATCTCCACTTTAATACTTTTGTTGTTAACATTCACTGACAAAATATAATTCAATCAGATTTAGGACTCTTCAGTATTCCTGTATTTAAGGGAGTTTCAGTAGGAAAAAAAAATGAACCGTGAAATGTTAATTGGTTCAGTTGTTAACTTGTTTTTTTGTTTCACTTAAAGGCAAGAGTTGTTCTTCTCATTCGACTTTGATTTTGATCTAACATTTATAGGTTGTGTTATGTTTATTTAGTCAAAATAATGTTTTTAATTAATTTTATTTTTCGTTATGAACCATAACACTTCCAATATATGCTATGACAGAACACTCCGCCTCTTCTTGCTCAAATGTCAAGCTATGCATATGATGGGATTCTTGTTTACAAAAAGCATGCACAAAACAGTATATATACTTGAATATGGATTGAAGCGTAATTTTCCCTCTTCTTACACAGACCTATAATGACCTGCTGAGGACTTCTGAAGCAAAGCTGCGGGCATTTGGATTCCCTGTGGAAGAGCTTGGCTTTAAGCCACTGGAAAGCAGCGTTTCAGGACGGACTCTTGGGCAGGTCCCTGCTGGCCGTTTTCTACCTCAAATTAGCTAAAAATTTGAAAAAATGCTAAGTCTTGAAATGTTAAGCCTAAATGAAATAAAAGATACTTAATGAAATAACAGAAATATTGTTCAGAAATTTTACTTGTTTGTGCAAGTGTGAGTTTTCTCATAAAGAAAAAAAAATGCTCTTAAAGCAACATTAGATAACTTTTGCTTATCAACCACATGAGGGAACCATAAGCGCCATTGCCTGTTATCATCAGTGTCGTATATACTGTCGCTGACTGTAGACTGTCGCAATACATGTGAATTTGTTGACTAAGCGGAAACTGCTGTTACATCATGTCACTTCATAAGCTTTTGGCTTTCGTGGGGTATACAACTGGGCTTTGATAATAGCTCAAACTAGATTCTGAGGTAGCAGCTTGTTGTTAGTGCTTAGCGTGCTAGCTACATAGCAGCTAACATGCTAACCAAACACCCAAAACAAACTGTGTTTACTTACCAACGAAAATAATTTTCGCGACCAGGCGTTGTGCTTTGTGTAATAGGTGCAACCACTTTCTTATATTCAACTCGCTATCGGAATAGTGCCCAGCATAGTAACTATATATACTGATAAAAAATCTGCAACTTTTGTCCATAAAACATTTATTGGGGTTTGGTAGTCATCGTTTACAAGCATAACAATAAATTTGTGACAAGGCACGATCATGCTATGTAAGCTATTGAGGCCCGCCAACATTAGTCTTTCTTATGGTTTAAATAGTGAACCTGTAACGTTTGTGCGCCAACAAACAACATGAGCACAGCCTACTAATACGCTTAAAAGTACAGGGCAGTAATTAAAAGTATACATATAAGACTTTCAAATCCAGTAGCAGGCAGGATAGGTCTCCATCTGTTTTGCAAACTGTTGCCTCTTGCAGCTCGCGCCACTGAGTGCAAGTCCGTCAGATATTGATTCATGTTCAGGCTCATGTCCGATTACTCTCTCTTTTCCTCTTTGTTTTTTTGCTGGCTCTGCCATGGTAATGATTTGGAGACTTGTGGTGAACTAGATCACCCAGGCTAGGAGTAAAACGTGACGAATGCTGTAAAGCAGGTGATGGGCGGGGCTTGTGAACCTTCCCGCACACCAAAGTTACAAGTGTGATTTCAGCAGATAGAGGGCTGCTCAGGTACAGCGGCAGTAAAATTTGTCCAGGTGATAGTTGTCCTACCACTAAGATAACTTAAGAGTTTTTCAACCTTAAAATAATCTCTCTAGTGTTGCTTTAAAATGGCTTTAAAAGGGTATGCCACCTTTAGCAATCTCAGGTGTCAGCTCAAAATACATCACAGATCATTTGTTTTACCACACCTTAAATGCACACTTTTAAGTGGACTGTGCTTGGGATTAAGCGTACAGTATATATTATCAACAACAAAATTGGAGGACATCAGTAGTATTATCAATTTTATTCATGACCCCCCATGTCAAAGGTCTGTCAACCTGTCAATCAAACTAGTTTGTATTTTATTGTCTCTCAATCTTATTGGCAGTTATGTTTTATGTCCGGTTGTTGGACATGCTCTGTCCTCCTTCCTGCCCACTGTATTTTCCAAGAGACTGCCTAAAGATTCAGTCACTAGGCCTGGGAGCCAATGTCTTTGTGAAAGACACCACGAACAGAAGTCACTGACACGCCCAACGTGGGTCTCGAAGCCCCGACCCTGAGATTAAGAGTCTCATACTCTACCGACTGAGCTAGCCGTGCATATCTCTCTGCGGTTTAAGGCTGACAAAGTGAAACACTGGCTAAACTTAGCAGAGATCACCCAAAAGCAGACTCCAGCTCCCCGTAGTGTAATCAAACCCCTTTCTTCCACAGATGTGTTTGTCTACACTTGATATTTTATGCATGCTTCATCTGAAAAGATAAGTGGCCTGTTAAACAATGCACATGTTAATGATGTTTAGTGGAATGTTACATGTTGTATAATAGTTTGTGTTAACTTGTGTGCAAAAAGCATGCAATAGTGACTTTGTTGAACAAATTAACTTTGGTCCCCTGTTAGATGGTGAAGCCTGTTTGACAGCTTTGTTACTTTCACTAAAGATTTTAGAAGCCAATGTGTTCAATGATGTAACTATTTTATGTTTGAAATAAACAGTAAAACATATATATATATATATATATATATATCGTCATGGCCAAAATTGTTGGCACCCCTGAAATTTTTCCAGAAAATCAAGTATTTCTCACAGAAAAGTATTGCATTAACAAATGTTTTGCTATACACATGTTTATTCCCATTGTGTGTATTGGAACAAAACCAAAAAAATGAGGGAAAAAAGCAAATTTGACATAATGTCACACAAAACTCAAAAAATGGGCTGGACAAAATGATTGGCACCCATAACTTAATATTTGGTTGCACACCCTTTGGAACAAATAACTGAAATCATTCGCTTCCTATAACCATCAATACACTTCTTACACCTCTCATCCGGAATTTTGGACCACTCTTCCTTTGCAAACTGCTCCAGGTCACTCACATTGGAAGGGCGCCTTTTCCCAACAGCAATTTTAAAATCTCTCCACAGGTGTTCAATGCACTCTAAAAATGGCTGGGTTAAAAACAACCCAATTGGCAACCCAGCGCCGGGTAAATATTGGACAGAACATGCTGGGTTAAAGTAACCCAGCACACAAGACAATTGACATTTATTTTTAAAAATTCATTTTTATTTGACTGTAAAAATAATTGTTAATAAATGTTTTAACTTTTACAGCCAGTAACAGCAATATTTTTAGATTTGCATGATTAAAAGAAAATAGTTTAATTATAATAAATAAAAATGTTTCATATCAAACATTAACAAGCATTATAAATTACATTATAAATAACTTCAATTCAATTCAAGTTTATTTATATAGCGCTTTTCACAATGTGTATTGTTTCAAAGCAGCTTTACAGGGGCAAACAGGAAAAACAGAAAAGTTAAAACACAGCACAGTGCATGGTATTCATACAACGAGTAAGATCATACTAATAAATAATAGCTAATTTCTAATTAAATAAATAAATGAATGAATGCAGTCTCCCGGTGAGCAGGCCAACACTGCCCTGCTGTGGCGAGGAACTCAAACTCCAATGATTGATTAATGGAGAAAAAAACCTTGGGAGAAACCAGGCTCAGCCGGGAGGGCCAGATCCCCTCTGACGTGTCATAGCTGCACTCAAACTGGTGACATGTGATTTAAGTTTAGCATTTAATACCAAATATTGTAACTTCAGCATTAATAAGCCAAATAGTCCGTCTTTGCTCTTGGTTGGGGATGTAGTGGTCTGAGCTGGGATGATCCGATGGTCATATTTCTCTTGGCTGGTGGTGGAATTGCCTTAGATGGAGCTGGGATGGTCAGTCAGTCTGCAGCTGTAGCTGGCGTGATCTCAAATTGGGGATGGGCATCTGTCGGTCGTCTGGACATGGTGGAACTTCTTCCTACCTCGGGATGGGCATCCCGAGGCAGAGGCGGAAAGAGAACTAATAAACATTCTCCACAATATGTAGCAACAAATGTCAATTAATAAAAATAACTAAACACATATAAATTATGTATAATACATTATGAATTACACCACTTAATACATTAAGAAACCACACGTGCAGCAAATCAACTCATTAAATACAGGCTACCACACTCGTCTTTCTTTATCATATGCACAAAACTTGAAATGCTTGGTTTAAAACAGTGGGAGCAATATAATTGACTGGCCGCTTAATATCCAGAGTGGACACCGAGAGAGGCATTCCTGAACCGTGAATCCTTGACCGCGCTCGCGGGGCACTCGCTGGTTTGACTCAAATTTTGTTAAATTCTCACTAAAGTTCATAACTTAGCTTACATGTGATGGGGTATTAACTAAAATTGTATTTATTCGCATTGTCACGCATCTTCACAGGACTATGCTAGTCAATTTATATCTGAGGTAACAGTTGCTGGTCGTCTAAATTACATCACTAATGTTAGTTAAGACACTTTTGCCTTGCAAAATGTAAAAAATTCTGTCCATTTCAATAAATATTCCCTTAAAACGTAAAAAACGTACCTTTAAATTGCTACAACCAGTGACTTTGCCCCTTTGTTCTTTATAAAAATGAAAGTTGCGTAGTACACAACGTCTTCAGGGCGGTAAGCGCGCGAGACTCTTCAAATAACCCAGGGGTGTGCAGAAACAACCCAGCACAAAACCCAAAACCTTGAAAACTAAAACTACCCCAAAAGTGTTCAACATGTGGAAAAATAACCCAGCAAAACAACCCAACGGACTCAACCCAGCGGTATGGGTTTAAAAATAACCCAGACATTTTTAGAGTGTGGGATTTAGATCTGGACTCATTGCTGGCCACTTCAAAACTCTCCAGCGCTTTGTTGCCATCCATTTCTGGGTGCTTTTTGAAGTATGTTTGGGGTCATTGTCCTGCTGGAAGACCCACGATCTCGGACGCAAACCCAGCTTTCTGACACTGGGCCCTACATTGCGACCCAAAATCCTTTGATAATCCTCAGATTTCATGATGCCTTGCACACAGGCAAGGCACCCAGTGCTAGAGACAGTAAAACAACCCCAAAACATCTTTGAACCTCCACCATATTTGACTGTAGGTACTGTGTTCTTTTCTTTGTAGGCCTCATTCTGTTTTCGGAAATTGTAGAAGGATGTGCTTTACCAAATAGCTCTATCTTGGTCTCATCTGTCCACAATACGTTTTCCCAGAAGGATTTTGGCTTCACTCAAGTACATTTTGGCAAACTGTAGTCTTGTTTTTTCATATAGCTGTGTCAGCAGTGGGGTCCTCCTGGGTCCCCAGGAAGCTTCAGCGGGATTCTGTCACACTCCCGGCAATAATATATGTTATCTTGTCCTACTTCCACACGCATCATTCACAATGTGTCCTGTTTTCGTCTGCATAATTTATGATTGGATCTCTAGCTGCAAAGGCTTGCAGGTAAAGCCTAACGCTACATAGATTTCAGTGCACTGTGCTTCTACACGCAGATCTTTTAATATTATAGCTTTCTTTTCAAACATGTTTCGTTCCACTGCGATTCCCCGCATGTAGTACAATGACAATAAATTTCAATTTGACTTGAACTTGACGAGGATTTATTGTGTTGCTTGTTGTTTCTTAAGTGTTAGCAGGTTCTCAATTTTTTTTGTGGAAAAATGAATAATACTCACTATACTAACACGTTCACACAAACATAATAAAACATGACATAAAATCCAGGCCTGGTTCTCTCTCGTCGTTCACTGTTGTCGCTTCTCCTATTATGCTTTCGGAGCTCCTCCGTGAGAGATGCGAGACCGGAGCACCACGCAGCTGATGCGAGTGATAGAGTATTGCACTGTTTTCTAAATACAGTTGTGACACTGTCACACAAGGGACATGTTTTACCGCTATATTTATTACAGTTACTTTATGTATTATTGAGTTTTAATTGGTTTACATGTTTTCTTAGAGTAGGTCATTTTCAAATTAAATGTTCATGATAATTTACTCACCCCCATGTCAAACAAGACTGTATGTATTCTGTGAAGGTGGTGTTCAACCTATCAATGACATAGATAGATGCATTCCAGGACCTGGTGTTCGCTGGGCCTGGTGTCGATAACAGTTGTAATTTCAGTAACAACAGCGTTTTCAGTTCTGACACTTACAGTATGTTTGAATACGATTCCCTCTTATATAACAAAAGCACGGGTTAAAGTTGATGCCTAAATTCATCGCTCCTTTAAAGCCCTTTGAAGCTGTACTGAAACTGTTTGAAGTCCACTATATGGAGAAAAATCCTGGAATGTTTTCATCAAAAACCTTAATTTCTATTCGACTAAAGAAACAAATACATAAACATCATAGACATGGCATGGGGGTGAGTAAATTATCATGAACATTTATTTAGAAAATTAACTACTTTTTTAAGTCCATTTTGTAACAAGGAAGGCGGGACGAGAGCCATGAGGCGGGGCTGGCGGCGTGAATGATGGTGGGAATCAGCCGTGCGCACACCGGTCCGGCATATCTCACGGAGGAGATCGGGAGCACAAGAGGACAAGCAACAGGACTACGAGTGAGAGAGGATCTGGTCCAAACATGTGTTTAGTTTGTATTTATGTTCTTGTGGCCGGCAGTCGACCGTGAGGTTTGAACTTTGAACTGCTACATTGGTGCTGAAACCCAGGAGGAAGGAGAGAAATGCTATCGGAAAGCCCTCGCTGCTGAGGGGCATTGCGGTCCTGAGGAGTTCTGGCAGCGTGGACGAGGGACGTCCGCCAGCGGCTGCCTGGACCGAGATGAATCGGCTGCGCAGGAGAGCTCCTGGGCCGAGGTGGGATGGCGACCGTAGAAGAGGGAGCGGAGGGGTTATCGTCGTTTGCCGTGTGCCGGAGCCTGCCGTCCTTCATTAAAAGGAGAGGACCAGGGAACGGGAAACTCGCTGCCGGCAGCCCTCAGACAGAAGCTATCGCCAACCGCCAGTAGGTGGTGGAGGATCGGAGCGTCCAACGAACGTCCAGCACCACCACATAGCACCGTGATGAAGAGCGTCTCTGCTGGGATGAAAACCGAGCGACAACATGTCGCTGAACCGGAACAGTTTTTTTTTTTGCCTCTCTCCACTCTCTCATCCCTTTCGCTCCTGGTGCTTCCGTCTTCGTTCTCTCGTCTCGTCGGTATAAGGTGTCTATTCTTCGAGGACAATTTGTTCATCCTGGCCTGCAGACTAGTGGATGGCACCCACATTATGGACTTTGCCTCATTCAACACCTCATCATCACCAAATTGTCTACACCTGTGTTTGACCCTTTAAGTCTGTTTGTTCTCTGCCTTTATGTACAGTCTTGATCCGTTTATGCCTTATTTCCCACTCTTGAGCAGTTTTGAAGTTAAGTGTTCTTAAGTTTATAGACCTTCAAGTCTACTTTTGTGTTACTCTGTTTATTGGAAGCACGGCTTGGCAAGTTTGTTTTGAACTTTTTGTCTACAAAGTAAAGTTTTTCATTTTTGATCACTTAAACCTCTTGACTCTCTGACTCTTCTGTGATTGTGTTTAAATCCTTGGGACTAGCTCAGTGAGTAATACCTCTCACTCTGAATGCCAGGGATCTGGGTTCGGTTCCCCCTACATGCAGCCTGCCACAGTCGTTGCATACCCCCTGGCCTGTGAGGGGGGATGGGGGTATGTAACAAGGAAGGTGGGATGAGAGCCGTGAGGCGGGGAATGAGTGATGGTAGGAATCAGCCCTGCTCACACCGGTCCCGCATATCTCACGGAGGACGAGAGAGGACCGGGCCCAGAAATGTTTGTGTTTGTGTTCTTGGAGCCGGAAGCCACCTCACCTTTTACTTCTGTGTTATTGTTTGTTTATTTTTGAGTAAACTTTATTTAAATATTCGCCGGTTCCCGCCTCCTTCCTTCCCTACTTTGAACTTTGCTGCACATTTATTCCACTTTTTAGTGTGTATGTCTTCAAGAAGTGCTAGGTTGGCCTTTCATAGGAAGCAGGAATTGTATATATATATATATATGTTGAAACCAGCATGGTCAAGGAAGCTTCTCATATAACTACTGACCTGAATTGTGGAGTTATCATTTTGTGGACTCACCTTTTCAGGCACCTGTTCACACTTATGGATTTCCCTGCTCTTAGATTATATATGCACTGGTGGACACTCACACCTGTGACTTTCACAACACACTAGGATTTAAGGACTTTTTTTATGGTATGGAGCATTGGACTATACTTTTAAGGGCCTGAGTTTCCTGGTTTTATTGTTGTTTTAAAGTTTCATGAGAGCATTGTAAAAACAAATACCACACTTATTGTCTAATATGGTTTTATGCCATTCTTTTAACACCACAAGATATCTCACAGTTTAATCTGACCACATCTTTTAACATTGTGACGCCTCCGATTAGGCTCGTTGTTACACAGTAAAGATTTGTAAATAAATAATAATAATTTCCTTGAAGGTGAAGCTGCTGCCAGTTAATTACTTCAAATTTTCAATGCAAAATTTTACAGTGCATTATCTAGAATCCGTTTAATCAAACTATCTGAATTACAATTAAATCTGTATATTTTGTATATGTATGTTTTAGATAATCATTACCATTTTAGAGTTTATTCTTTTAGACATTCTTATCCAATGGATCTGTGTAGCAGTAATAAAAAAATGATGAAAGGATTTCTTTTGTAAAGTAAATTAAGTAATTTGAGGTTAGTAAAATAATGTCTCTAGCTTCCTCTGTATGTGCTGTAAGAGAAACGACTCAAAAGCAGAGGAACATGGTACTTCTGCGAAGCATCAGTGACAGTAAAAACCACCTGAAAACAAAAGAGCAATATTCAGCTACAATGCAACACAAAAGTTAAAAATTAGTTTGTTGTGTCCCATGGCATGCTTAAAAAATTACAGCAAAAATGAAATGATTTTATTATTAAATTATGTTTTTAATGTTTTTAATGTACCTCAACGAATGGATAAAAGCTTATCTCTCCTAGGGCATTCCAGTACTTTTCAGTCTCAAAATGCATTTTATACACACCAGCAATGAAAGTTTCCTTTGTTATTAAGCCTAGACAACGGCCATCATCATTAGTTAACCTAAAGTGAACACATCAAGTCATTATTTTGACAGCATTTTGTTATTGGTTTTGTAAAAATGTGTGTATTTGTATACAATCCTATTAAAATGTAAATTATAGAATGAAAGTATTTGAAAGTACACGGCATTGCTTCTACATTTACCGTGTTGTTAGTTCATTCCACACAGATGAGACAGGGTCTAGCCGGTAGAGGCTGATGGTCATGTTGGCTCCCGGAACTCCTTTAGCTATATTTAGCACGTGAGTGGTGAGGGGGCTGGGTTGCGTAGCCGGCATGGCCATATTCTGTGATACAGTAGATATTATTATAATTCATTAGAAACCATGTACTATTATAAAAAGGACACACTTTCAGATTTTCCAATTAACCAACACTTAATGCATTTGAGTTGAACAGACATAATTTAGTGGTTCAGTCCCAGATTTCATGTTAACTTGATATTTTATGTATAGATATAAACTTTAATAAACAATAAGCAAAAAGAAAATAATCCATCAATGCTGTCCTTTGAAATCCTTGTATCTCCTTAATTCATGATTTTAATGTTTTGCCATTAATCATTATTGTTAGTCACCTTTTATGTTTGTCACTGGGTTTTGCAAACATCTAACCAACAAAAACTATCAAAAAGTGCTTTTCAATTTAAACAACAGAGAATTTAATAATTGTTTTCCTATAATTATGCATGTCAGATCTTTGCCATTTTATCACCGTATGTCTGAAAAATAAGTAACTTAAAGTTTGAACAAGAAATATGCTGCTTGTCCGAACTAAAAACACAACTGTTTTCAAATAATTCACATTAGCGATGTCTTAGCTATTCAGCGTAAAAAGGCTTCACTGTGTAACAATTCACTGTCTGCCTGCTTCCGTCACTGGACTACACTACCCATAATCCCTAGCACCCGTCTCACCTGATCACCATCTCCGGACATTTGTTAATCCCCGTCACCTGTGTATCCCTCGTTACCTGTGTTTTTTAAATTCTCGCCTTGTTTGTAGTCATTGTCCAGTATTAAATGTTCTTGGTGTCGTGTGTTACCTGTATGTTCCTTGGATTAAAGAAAACCCCTTTTGTTTATCTAATCATCTCGAGTACTTCCTGCACGACACGTGATGGAATAGCAGACCTTAATATGAATTATCTGCGGCTCAACGTCTCTCCTGAGGACAATCTGAGGTACCATCTCAGCCAGGAAGGCTGTCCCCTGGATAGATACATATAGGACTTCCTCGTTCTGAGTCGCGAGGTGAGCTGGAATGATCGCTGACTTAATGCATGTTTTTTGATGGGGTTAGATGATGACTCCATTCGGGGTCTGGGTCCTGAGTTCCGAGATAGACCCGTTGTGGAGTTTATCGATCGATCATCATCCGATTCCATCCATGCACGTGGCGAGCGATCCAACTCACCTCGCGATATCCCCGAGACCCTCCACCAGAGTCCGACTGTGCAGAAATCCGGGGTCTGCAAAGCCCGTTGCCCAGCTGACAGACCCCACTTGCCAACAGCAAGAGCCGGTTAAAGGGGACCTACTCTCCGAGCCGGTCCCGTCCGGCCTTCTTATGGTCCCCGAGCCGGTCCCGTCCGGCCTCCCTGTGGTCTCCGAGCCGGTCCCATCCGGCTATCTAGTGATCTCAGAGCCGTTCCCATCTGACTATCTTATGTTCTCCGAGCCGTTCCCATCCGGCTATCTAGTGTTCTCAGAGCCGGTCCCGTCTGGCCTTCTAGACCCCCTTGAGCCGGTCCCATCCGGCTATCTAGTGTTCTCAGAGCGAGTCCCGTCCAGCCTTTCAGACCCCCTTGAGCCGGTTCTGTCAGGCTATCTTGTGTTCTCTGAGCCAGTCCCGTCCGGCCTTCCAGAAGATGTCAAACCGGTGGTCCCGAGTCCGGCGGTCCCGAGTACGGTACCCGGTCCTGCCCGGCCGCCAGATCCCGGTCCTGCCCGGCCGCCAGATCCCGGTCCTGCCCGG
The DNA here is from genome assembly GCA_029783895.1 of Triplophysa bombifrons. Lineage (NCBI taxonomy): Eukaryota > Metazoa > Chordata > Actinopteri > Cypriniformes > Nemacheilidae > Triplophysa > Triplophysa bombifrons. The sequence goes on along the minus strand of CM056461.1, from coordinate 20,997,209 downwards.
CCGCCAGATCCCGGTCCTGCCCGGCCGCCAGAGCCCGGTCCCGTCCGGCCTCCCTGTAGGCACCTGGACTCATCTCAAATATTTTTCTAGGCTTTAGGTGTAGCCGGCACCTTGCAGACCTCTCGAGCCTGGTGTATCGATGCCCACCCCCCCTTCCCACTCGGTACTGTTTTTCCCTATTGGAGGGTTGGGGTAATGTCACGGTTGTTCAGTGCAAGCACTGTTGAACTTGTGCAGAGGCAGCAGCTTTTGCCAGAGGGGAACTGGAATCCCCTGGTTGGGCCTGGGTTCTCGATTGGAGTTTTGGGTTCCTCGCCACCGTTTGCATATTGTTTTGCACTATTTGTCTGGCGGGGGGGGCTGCTTTAGAATTTAGAAGTTAGACATAATTAATATTGCATTTAAGAATTTATAGTCCGTTTAATATTTGACCTGTGGTTCTCTCTCCTTTATCCCAAATGTTTGCTTTCATTGTGCGTGTGTGCGAGTGTGTTTGCGTGTGTGCGTCCATGTCAATGTGTGTAAGTATGTATGCATATTGTGTGTGTGGAGCATTTGTATGTCTGTCTTTTGTTGTTTTCACCTTTTTCTTGTTTTTACAGGTATATGCCTTTAGTTGTTTTTCTTGTATTCAATGTGTCTCATGTACAGCTGCTTTGTAACAATGAAAATTGTAAAAAGCGCTATATAAATAAAGTTGAGTTCTTTGTTTTGGTTTGTTTTTGCCTTCTGTGTCTGATGTCATTATTAGTTAATTAGTCCCTCACCTGATTCTGTTTCCCTTGATTGCATTTCCCAATGCATTTAAGCCCTGTGTGTTCCTTGTCTGCTATTGTTTGATGTCAACGTGTGGTCTGTTCCTGGTTTCCTTTGAGTTGCTTGTGGATTTTGTTATTAAAACACCTTTTGGATTCTACCCGTTGTCGTACGCTCTTGTGTAACCGCAACAAGTGACACACAACACATTGACTCAGTCAATCTCCCTCTTTGACTGCAGGCTTGCCACCGCTTAAGGTTTCTTGTTTTAAAAAGCCAGATGATAGACAGAATATAGATTTTACTCACATTTACGGACTTATTTCCCGGATGTGATGGCAAGGCTTTGCGTGTAGTTTGTATAGCCAACTGTTGGTGTTTAATGATATATGACCGTAGCTGTCAGCATTTGAGACCCGCGATCGCCGTGATCTTCTGTCCGGTTGGCGATCACGGGTCTCAAATGCTGACAATGTTACAAGCGTTTTCATGATAAATAAATAAAAGTGTTTGGTTGGTGTTGGCCTTAAATCCAACATAGCCTGTAAACCTTAAATACAGTAGATTAACCCACCAAACTAATGGATGCTAAAATACCCAGTGTTCTTAAATAGAGTAATCCATTACATCACACAAAAATGGAAAAGAATATGAAAATCTAAACGGGTCAATCACACTTAACCACACGTGTAAGCTGCAGAGAACCGAGGACGGCCTTTACTAGCAATATACTATTGAAAGCAAACCGTATCAAAATTTGCGTGCTTTGGATCGCAGTATAAATATCAAAACGCAGATTTCTTTGAGTTTTGTTGAGAAAGTTAGTAACAGAAAACCATTCGTCCACATTGACTTTTCTTCATACAATAGAGGTCAAAGGAACCATTGGTAAATGATGACAGAAATTTTTTGGGGGAACTACGGTAACTTTAATCATGGCTTGACTTAATTTGACATATTACACATTTTACATATAGCTTACTGGAGCATACTGCATTAGTAATGTGATTTTCTTTTCCGTGGGTTTTTCTTTAATTTCTTTCCGTTTTTTGGGGTTCCACAAGGTTAAGCTGGATATGGATTTGAGATGACACGGGCCTCCGACTTGCCGTAGAGCGCGCAAACCCAGAAGAGGAGAGGCTATGTATATTAGCTAATACGTTAGCATTTTGAGTGACGTGTGACGTTAATGTAGCACCCGTACAGCCACTCTGATAGTTACTTAAGTGAGAATGGTGGGTGCTTGGGTTCGGTGTAGTTCAGGTGGATACCAGGAAGGTGCACCTAAAAAGTTTCTAATAAATTGTAAAATCTTTTGACAATAAAATATGTAAAAATAATGTGACCCAGAGAAAGTTTTTTGTTTAGCAAAAAATAGGGTAATGCCCTGGTTTATTTAAACCACCGAATTTGGCAAAAGGAATATAGAAGCTTCACTGACAGGTCCGCCAGCATAAACTCACTGCGGCTAGCTATCTCGGCTACCTCCGATCACGCGCCCTGTCCTTTTCTCCCGCTCCGTCAGACGGGTCTCCGGCTTCGTTTCTCACTCAGTCGCTCGCTCAATAACACCCCGAGTCTGCGATACCCTCATCTGAACACCCCCCTCAGATTCATCGGCTTTACTCACTCTTTCTAGCGTTATATTTGTCTCAAACGCACCAGCGCCATGTGCTTCACACCGGTCCAGCGGGGAAAAAAAAAAAACTACCGCCCCCACTCTTCCGGTCACGCGTATCCGTTGTCATACCGACAGCCAAACACTATTGACTATACAGCATTAATACCAAAATGACCAATAAAAATAGTAAAATGAAAACGATAATAATAATAGAGAAATAAAAGGCTTACTGTACGAAACCTCTGATAATATTATTTAGCTAACTTAAACTTTAATTTTAATCACTGTCATGAAATAAAATCACAAATATTGATCTCCTTTTAATTACGTAAAATTAATTGAATATTTCCCTCTTTAGAAATCAATGTCTCCTATTATTTATTTAAATTAAATAAACGTTTAATTTGCTTTTAATAGAATTATGACTAATTTTTGAGTAAGAGATTAATCATAACCTACCCTGTTTCCATTACACTATATTACCCAAGTTTACCACTGGGCTACATTAACTTAACGTCGATTGGCGCCCTGCGTTACTTAAACGCGTGGTGGCATATGACGTTAATTTAGCACCAGACGGCGCTTATTTAACGCCTGGTGGCGTAAAGAAATCGGCGTTTTAATATAAATACGGCGATCCAAAGCAGGCGAATTGTGATACCGTTGGCTTTCGATAGTAAACCAGTTTGTGGTTGAGGAAACACTTTTATACTTTTTGGGAACCATGTTAAGCCTGCAATTCAATTTTTGACTACACACATTAACATGTCATTGTTTTAAAGTAGTACTTTAATTAACAAAACATTACATACAATATTATAAATTAAGTAACTAATACCTAATTATAACATATTCCTATGGGACAGCGCAATCTACGCAGATCACGTGACAGACTCATTTCAAGCAATGCTCCAGAACACTGTTTCGAAGCAATGGTGTGTCGAATACTCAAGACGTGTGTCCACGCGGGGATTCGAGCAATCCATCCCTTCTTATAGGAACTATTGATGTAAAATAGTCTGACATTGATCACTAACATGTGCACCTATCAGTGAACAACAGTCAATGCAAAGAAATAGACGCTAACTTAACTCGCGGCAGGCGATTTGAAGGACGCAAATAGGGCTGCGATTATGCGTAAATCGCGTCTTGGTGTGAGATGTTCAAGCGTCCGACTACGCGCGAATAGCGCGATTCATTCGCGCCATTCGCGTTTGGTCTGAACACAACATTAGGGAAGAGGATGGCCCTACCGTATTGTAATGACCGCCTGCCCTGCTTTTGTTTTATTGGAAGGCGCCACTAGAGGGCGCAAGGGAATTTAAGAGTAAAGTTGCGGCACCATAGAAGAAGTGTCTCTAGTGCATCGCATAAGCTCACATCAGAGCAGCACTAAGTTTATTTGAAATATGTAATTTAGTTTCCCCTTTTTTGGTAATAGCGGGACGAGGTATGTTATATTCATTTTGCATTTATTGCTATTGTCTATTTCTTATTTTGATGAAGGAAGTAATTCTGTTTGAGTAAACCACGCTGTGAAATGCTGTGAAGTTCACATTGTTACCTTTTGCATACATACTGCTTGAGTTTAATTATGTTATGTTTTACGGTGATAAAAGCATCATGGCTGAATAAAACTGCTAACACCCGTCATAACACTCTGGCTAATATTTCGAATGCTAAAGGGGCAGCTACACATATATAGTCCACCACAGGCACCGTGGGAGGTGCAACAGGTCTTAGGTTCAGCACAAAGACCACCTCGCTGTAATGAATAATAATAAAGTCTGGGTTTCTTATTTTCCCACTTCAATTTGCTCTGTAATTACTGTAATAGATTTAGTTTGATTTATGCAACTGCATTTATTTGCAACAACTGCCTTTTTGTTTCATTAAGTAACCAGTCATGTGACAATCATTTTTACAAATAACAAAACATTTTTAGTTTGTGTTGATCTTGGGCAGACTAGCCATCTACAAAACCATTGAGAGAGAACATTAATTGTCAGGTTTTATTAGTTTCAGCTCAAGCGTATTCTGTAATTAACTATGGCATAAGGGGACATAACAAACATGATCAAATTCTGCAAGTGCTATTTGTTTATTTTAATCAAACTTTTCAAAATCATCACAAATTAAAATTTGAACATCAAAGACTAAGACTTGAGGGTTTGAGACCAAGACCTAGTGTCTATTTATAAAATGTTGCGTAGAAAATAAGATTTTACGATCATTTCTCACAGTGCATACTTAACATTTATGTAAAGGAATTTACCTTTTGTTTTTTTTGGGCAAACAAATACAACAGAACTAAAATGTGTTTGTTTGAAAATAGTTTTAACACCAAAACAGAGCGAAAACTTTGTGTAATCAGTCATCTAAGATTAACCACTTTTTAAAGAGGACATTTGATGGGAATTTTTCAACTTTATTTAAAAACCACAATGGTATATAGACATGTTGTTCTACCATATTTGAAATTATACTTTGATAGGTTTACATGTTGTTATAACATTCAAAAACAGTAAAACGCCACTTCTTATTACACAATTTACAGAATCTGCTAAATTGAACTATTTTCTCAGTTTCCCATTTCTCTCTGCTTTAAGTCCCCCTTACCTGAAAGTGTCTGGGGTTCTTCCCGTGAATCGCGGAAGTAACGCGAGCATATAGCCCGTTTGATAAAGGTTCACTCGCATTCTGTAAAACCATTTGCTTTTTTTAAATCAGTTTTATGTTGTGAAAATTCATTAGTTAAAGCTCTGGGTCTGGGTGATCGGTTATTTGCTAGTATTAAATCAATACAGGTAAAGATGTCGACAAACAGTTGGGGGCTGTCAAATTATTAGTTAGTTTAGACAAAGATTAATTAATTAATTGTCTCTTACCCTTTCTCTTGATAAAATATGGTCCTTGATGAGTTGAAGTCTGTTCATCTAAAGTGTCTCTGTATTACGCAGAAGAGCTACACAAATGAGCAGAAGCAGTCGACTGCAAAGACATCACAATTCAGACAGAACTTTTCCTGTATACAGCAGCTAATGAACGGTGAAGTCCCGTGATAATTTTTTTTGCCAGTGAAACATATCAATTTTATTCTGATCGGAACTAGAACCAAATAATGTTTTTTTCTTTCTTATCTATTCCATCAAAGTTAAACGTTGACGGTTTACTTTGGTCACTGACCTTTTGGTAATTCACCCTTTATTGAAAACATTGGTTCAAAGTACATGTTTTTAAAACCCTAACACTTTTTATAAAGTGATCTCAACAGCAGTCTATGTGATCTAAAAAGTGGATCAACTATTATTGGCACAGAATGTATGGTGTATCATAACATATTTTGTTTTATATGAATTCTTCTCTCACATAAAAATACTACAAATGCTTACATACTTTGGTCACAGTTTATTTTTAAGGTCCAATTCTCAAAACTTTTTAAAACCTTGTTTAAAGTTTAAAACCTACCACAATACAAAAAGTAAGATAGAAATGTTCAACAATTTTACAGTAATAGGCAAACACTTACAAATATATTCTGATATCAAGTAAAAATTATTATACTACTAAAGCAGATCGATTTAAATCTCAACACAGATCAACACATACGCAAGTGTTTTTAGTCACGTCTTTCGATTTCACTACCTTCTATACAAAAGGTGAAAGTGCAGGAAAGTTTCACGTCCTATTGCTGGTGCCTCTGTTCGCCTCCTGAGGGCGCCATAGTGCTTTGTTTCTGCTTGTGTTTTGTAGGACTCCATTTCCTATAATGCGTTGGGTTGCGTTATTGTAATGGATTTCATGTTTGTCTCTTCTCCTGTATACGGTATATTAGGCCCATTTGTTCAGTTGTGCTTTGTCGATCATTGTTGTGTTGTTGCTTCTTTTGTCTGCTTATGTAACACTGCAATGTTACTTGTTTAAATTGTGGATATAACTCACTTTGGGGATTTATAAAAAAAAGTTCTGTAGATGGATCCACGCTCCTGTTTTCCCTGCTGATAAAGCGAGACTGCGTATCAAGCAGATTATTTGTGCCGTCTTCGACAAGGAAATACCCTCGGGGACCATGTACAGACTTTCTTAGACATTGCATATAGTTCCACACAGTGTTTTGCAAGTTACTTCCAAATTGTAATACATTACAGATTACTTGTTACTGTTATTTAAAAGTAATCCCTTACCTTGCAATATTACGGTCTTAGAATTGTAATACATTACATGACTCCCCACATGTAGTGGAATAACAATAATGCTCAATTTGACTTGAACTTGACTTGATGAGGATTCATTTTGTTGTTTGTCGTTTATTAAGTGTTAGCAGGTTAAATGTGTGTTTCGAAGTTCTTTTTTTGTGTGTGGAAAAATGAAATACACTCACTGTAATCAATCATTGGTTAATGTCATGGTGTATTTAACAGAAGCTGCTCTTTGTAAATAATTTTGATCAAGGCTTTTCCGCCCCGACGGCCTGCACCCCAGCAGCATTGGAACTGAACTCCTGTCTGACAACATCTCAAAGAAGTTACACACCATTTGACTAATAAGTACAAACTTTAACCATAGTCTGTATTCCTCACACTCAACTGTTAAAAATGTTACTGCTTCCAAATGCATAGAGACTGTGTCTGTCCCCCGAATAATACAACAAAATAATAATTTACGTAAAAGTCAGAGAAAAAATCTTAAAAGGACAATATATTTAATGAGCAAAACCAACTCCTAATGTTTCCTGCTACTTAATGTTAGATCACTAAATTCAAAGGCTCTTATTGTAAATGAAATGATCACAGATAATAGTTTTGATATACTATACCTTGATGAAACATGGCTTAAACCAAATTATTATTTCGGTCTAAATGAGTCTACTCCACCAAGCTACGGTTATATTCATGAGCCTCATCCGAGGTGGTGGTGTCGCAACAATCTTTAAAGACTTTCTTACCGTAACTCGGGGAACAGTGCATAAATTTAAATCATTGCAAATGCTTGCATTGAACATAATTGTTACTAACAAAGTAAAAAAACATTGCTTACTCTTACATTGGCAACTGTATATAGACCCCCTGGGCCCTACACTACAGCAGCAACATAGGTACTATTTTAGGTAATATATTTGAAGCGGTCACACCTTTGAAGTCAAAAAAGATTAATGAGAAAATCATTGCATCGTGGTACAAAAGCACCACTCGCGCCCTAAAAAGAGAAATGAGTAAATTGGAGCGCAAATGGAAACAAACCTAATAACAGGTCTTTAAAATTGCATGGAAAGTGAGTGCAAACTGTTATAAAAAGGCACTCATAACCTGCAAATCGAAGGCTGCACTGTTACTCCAACAAATACAGTTAAAGACCTAGGCGTTATACTAGACAGCAACTTGTCATTTAAAAATCACATTTCAAATATCACAAAACAGCCTTCTTCCACCTTAGAAATGCTACCAAATTACCAAATATTTTATGTGTTGTTGACGCAGAAAAGCTTATTCATGCATTTGTGACCTCAAGACTTGACTATTGTAATACTCTACTTAGTGGTTGTCCTCTATTTCCAATAAACAAACTACAGTTACTTGTAGTTACTTGAGTTCTAACCAGGTCAAGAATATACGATCACATAACCCCAGTTTTATCATCGCTTCAATGGCTACCAATTAGATATCGTATTGATTTTAAAGTTCTTTTATTTATTTCTAAAGCCATAAACGGTTTAGCCCCTACATACTTATCAGAGCTTCTATCACATTACAACCCATCACGTTCTCTACGATCTCAAAACTCAGGACTTTTGACAACAACTAGAATAACTAAATCATCCAAAGGGGGACGAGCTTTCTCATACGTAGCACCTAAACTCTGGAATAGCTTTCCTGATACTATTCGAGGGTCAGACACACTCTCCCAATTTAAATTGAGATTATTGACACATATTTCTGTCAGGCTTTGCCTTTTGTTTCCTTAAATTTTTTGGTTAGTTTTGTATTGTTCTGTTGTATATTTATCCCGTCTGGTACCCTATTTAGCCTCTTAGTTTTGTTAATTACCCTCACCTGCTCCTCAGCTGTGTTCCCTCTATTTTAGCTTGGCTGTGCCAGTTCTCCGTGTGGCGATGTAATTGTTTGTTACCGTGTTTCTCTCGCTGTGCTTGGAGTTTAACCTTTTCATTATATTCGTAGGAACGTGGCAACCCGTGAGCCGGTTTGGATTATTTTCTCCCTTACGGCTCTTTTTGGTTCCCGTTTACCTTTTCCCGGATTTAGTGGATTTCACGTTTTTTTTTCCTGCCAATCTTTTGTTTGCTGTTGAAGAGCCCTGTCTAATAAACTGTGTAAACCTTACCTGCATCTGAGTCCCTTTGTGCAACCGTGACAGTACATCGCCACCAAAGATGGACTCAGCAGGAGAGGTTGATGTTCGCCAAGCCGTCGCAAGCCAGGGAGTGTTATTAGGACGTCAGCAGCAGGAGGTAGACGAGATTCATCTGGGCATCTCTACTGTCTCCCAACAACTCGCTGCTATCGCTCAGCACCTGGACCAGACCCATGCTATTCAAGCGGCAGCTTCTGCAAGTGCAACACCGATTGAGACGGACGCAGCCACTTCCTGCTGACCGGAGCCTCGTCTCAACCCCCGGTTCCCTACGCCGGTGAGCCCACTTCCTGTCGCTCACTTCTCTCACAATGTTCTCTGACCTACTCCCTACAGCCCTCCTGCTTTTCCACTGAGCAGTCGAAGGTAGCGTTCGTGGTCATGCAGCTGAAGGGTGTCGCCAGGGAATGGGGTACGGCACTCTGGGACAGTAATCATGTCTGCTGCGCTTCTTTTGAGTTGTTCTCCCAGGAACTTAGGAAGGTGTTTGACCGGTCTGCACTTAACACCGAGGCAGCTTGGTCGCTGTCCCTCTTACAACAGGGTCGCAGGACGGTCTCGGGGGAATCCATTGAGTTCCGCACTTTGGCTTCATCTTGCGGCTGGAATGACAAGGCTCTCTGGGATCGGTTCTTACATGGATTAGCAGATCATGTGCTGGACGAGAGCTATTCGCTGGAGCTTCCCCCGATGCTTGACGGGCTGATACAGCTTTCGTCTGGGACTCCGTTTTCAGCGACACAGGAGGGGAACGTTGGACGGGGAGTCCTCTGGCGCATTCAGAGATGTTGTTCAACCGCCTTCTATTGCACCGCCCCTGGAGGAGCCCATGCAGATCAGCCGCACCCGGCTCTCCAACCTCGAACGTCATCGGCGCCGGGCTAACAACTTGTGCCTCTATTGTGGTGATCCTGTGGTGAACATATAGTGGCGGGATGTCCATGTATTTTGGATCGTCCTGGCAGCTTGTCTTCCCGTGAGGTAAGCGTTTGCCCTACCGGTTCCCTCTCTCGCAGCTGAACTGTTCTTCCTGCAGTCATTCAGAGGAGGGGAGTGAGCCACTTGGTGGTTGCCCTCATTGACTCTGGAGCGGAGGGTGATTTTATTGACATTGAGCTGGCTAAGAGGAGGAGGATTCCCCATAGTTCCTCTCGCTCAGTCCATCGCGGCTGAGACGTTCTGCGGCAGCCTCTCACCAACATTTCTTCCATCACTGAACCTGTTTCGCTTACCACCTCCGGTAATCACACTGAGATGCGTCAGTTTCTCCTGATTCAGTCTCCCACCGCTCCTATCGTGTTGGGTCACGACTGGCTGTCTAAACATAACCCCCATATTGACTAGAGAAAGAATGTTGTTTGTGAATGGAGTGTTTTTTGTGCGTCTAAATGTTTGAATACTGCTCTCTCCTTTGATCTCTTCCCTTCTGTTTCAGGAGGAGCCTGTAGACCTTACGGGGGTGCCTAGCGTTTATCATGATCTGAGAGCGGTTTTTAGTAGATCTCGAGCGACATCTCTACCTCCGCACCGTCCGTACGACTGTGCGATCGAACTTTTACCCGGCACATCTCCACTTAAGGGTCGCCTTTACCCTCTTTCTGGTCGTGACAGGGAGGCCATGGAAAGGTATGTGGCCGATTCCTTGTTATCCCGCATTATCCGTCCCTCTTCCTCTCCGGCTGGGGCTGGGTTTTTCTTCGTGGAGAAGAAGGATGGTTCCCTTCGCCCCTGCATTGATTACCGGGGGCTGAACGACATCACGGTCAAGAATAACCATCCCTTGCAGTTGATGTAGTCCGCTTAGGGCTCTTGCAGGGTGCTACCATCTTTACGAAGTTAGACTTATGCAATGCTTATCACCTGGTCAGGATAAGGGAGGGAGATGAGTGGAAGACCGCCTTTAACACTCCCACAGGCCACTTTGAGTATCGTGTGATGCCTTCTGGCCTGTCAAATGCTCCAGCGGTTTTCCAGAGACTCGTCAATGACGTGCTGAGGGACATGGTCGACCGGTTCGTTTTTGTCTACCTCGACGACATTTTGATCTTCTCGCACAACGAACGGGACCATGTTCAGCACGTTCGACGGGTCTTAAGCCGATTACTTGAGAATCGCCTGTTCGCTAAGGTGGAGAAGTGTGAGTTTCACGCACGTCGGTTCCGTTTCTGGGTTTTATCCTGTCGCCTAATGGTATTCGAATGGACCCCACTAAGGTAAAGGCAGTTGCTGATTGGCCTACCTGGTAAATCGCAAGGCGGTCGAGTGTTTCCTGGGGTTTGCCAATTTTTACCGACGATTCATTCGAGGGTTTGGTCCAGTCGCTCTTCCCTTGTCGGAACGGGCTCAGACTGCTTTTGATAGACTTAAGAGTCTTTTTACGTCTGCCCCCATTCTGGTTAATCCGGACCCGTCTCGTCAGTTTATTGTGGAGGTCGATGCTTCTGAGGAAGGGGTAGGAGCGTTCTTGTCCCAACGTTCCTCCCCGGACGACAAGATACATCCCTGTGCGTTCTTCTCCCGCCGGCTCAATTTCTCGGAGCGGAATTACGACATTGGTAATAAGGAGTTGTTAGTCGTGAAGCTTGCGTTGGAGGAGTGGCGCCACTGGTTGGAGGGTGCTAAGGTTCCCTTCTTGGTTTGGACCGACCATAAAAATCTTGAATTTATCTGTTCGGTGAAGCGACTGAACTCTCGGCAGGCTCACTGTGCTCTGTTTTTGGGGCGTTTTGATTTTGTCATCGCCTACCGGCCGGGGAGTAAGAATGGTAAGCCTGACATACTTTCGCGTCAGTTCGAGGTCGAGACCACTTCCACCCCCTCGATGTCTGTTGTCTCCCCCGCTCGTGTGGTGGGGCGGTCACTTGGAGGGTGGAATCTTTGGTTCACAAGGCCCTTGACGGCGTTACTCCTCCGGCCGGTGTTCCAGTGAATCTGTTGTTTGTTCCTCAGTCGGTCCGTACCAACATCCTCCAGTGGGGACATTCCTCCAAACTAGCTTGTCACCCAGGAGTTTCTCGCACCTTGTCTCTTTTTAAGCTGCGGTTTTGGTGGCCTTCCATGGCGCAGGACGCTCACGAGTTCGTCTTGGCATGCCCGGACTGTGCGACTAACAAATCTTCTAACCATCCCCCGGCGGGACAACTGTGTCCGTTACCCAACCCTTCGTGACCCTGGTCCCACATCGCCATGGACTTCGTCACAGGACTTCCTCCGTCCTGTGGCAATTCTGTGGTCCTCACTGTGGTGGACAGGTTCTCGAAGGCGGTACATTTTATTCCCCTCCCTAAGCTTCTGTCTGCTAAGGAAACCACTAACATTATTCTTAACAACGTTTTCAGTGTCCATGGCCTCCCTGTGGACGTGGTCTCTGACAGGGGTCCTCAGTTTGTTTCTAAATTTTGGGCTGAGTTTTGTCAACTCCTGGGGGCCACTGCCAGTTTGTCCTCTGGTTACCATCCACAGTCTAATGGGCAGGCCGCGCAGGCAAATCAAGATCCAGAGAGGGTCCTTCATTGCGTTGCTTCGTCTGAGCCATGGTCTTTGAGTTTTAAATTGACTATGGTCGAGTATGCTCACAACTCCCTTCCGGTGTCGTCTACGGGTTTGTCGCTCTTCCAGTGCTGCCTTGGTTACCAACCCCTGTTGTTTCCCTACCAAGAGGCGGACACCTCCGTTCCTTCTGCTCAGATTTTCTTAAACCGGTGTATTCGCACCTAAATGGTTGCTAGACAGGCCCTCATTCTCGCACGTAGACGCTACCATACGTCAGCCAATCGCCATTGCTCCAAGGCTCCCCCTTATGTGTGTGGTCAAAGGGTTTGGTTGCCTTCGTCTGACCTTCCCCTTCATGTCCCCGCTCGTAAACTGGGACCTAAGTTTATTGGCCCCTTCCCGATCACCAAGAGTGTTAATCCGGTGTCCGTTCGCCTCAAATTACCTCCCTCCCTTAAACGTGTTCACCCTATGTTTCATGTGGCCAAGATCAAGCCCGTTGTTCGCTGCCCCCTTCAGCCCTCGACCTCTGCCCCCCCGCCTCCTAGACTCATCGAGGGGTCGCCGACCAATATGGTACGTCGACTTCTCGATGTAAGACGGCGGGGTAGAGGTCACCAATACCTGGTAGACTGGAAGGGCTACGGTCCGGAGGAGAGATGCTGGATCCCCGCTCAAGACATTTTGGACCGACCTCTTATTGATCGGTTCCTCCGCTCTCGGGGGTAGGTTCTGGATGCCGTGAAGCATCTTTGGGGAGGGGGTTCTGTCATGCTTTGGCTTTTGTTTCATTATATTTTTTGTTTAATTTTGTATTGTTCTGTTGTATTTTGTCCTCTGTATATGTATCCAGTCTTGTACCCTATTTAGCCTCTTAGTTTTGTTAATTACCCTTACCTGCTCCTTATCTGTGTTCCCTCTATTTAACTTGGCTGTGCCAGTTCTCCGTGTGGTGATGTAATTGTAAATGCCCATCCCGAGGTAGGGAGATTCCACCAGGCCCAGATGAATGTCATACGCCCATCCCCAACTAGAGAATACACCAGCTACAGCTGAAAATCCCGTGCCATCCTCCTGTGAGAGCCTGCGGACTGACTGGCCTACCCAGCTCCATTCCAGGCAATTCCATCACCAACCCAAGAGAAAGGCGACCATCTGACCATCCCAGCTCAGGAATTCCATCCCCTAAAGAGCAAAGACGGACTACTTGTCACATTAATGCTAAAGTTACAATACTTGGAATTTAATGCTAAATTACATGACATGACTGCAGTTTGAAGTTATAGCTGCATTCAGTGGCCCTGATTGGAGGTTGCTGGGTGGGTGTTTGTGGGGATCCAATCTTTATTAAAATAAACATACAACAAAACGAAAGTAAAGTGCCGACAGCTAGGGATGGGAACCGAGAACCGGTTCTTCTTTAGAACCGGTGCCCAGTGAATCGATTCCTTGGAACCGTTAGCGTACCTGCTTAACGATTCCGCTTATCGGTTCCGCTCGTTGCAAATGTGTCATCATCATGACATCACACACGCGCTGCTGTGTTTTGGTTACGCAGCAAACATGTAATCGAGGCAGAAGCGATCTAAAGGGTGGTTATATTTCACTAGAAAAGACGCCAATGCGGTCATTTGCAACAACTGTAAAAGTTTAATTTCAACAAAGGGAGGAACTACCTCCAATATGCAGAAACATTTGGCCACACAGAACGCAATTCATTTGCAGGACTGTCGCGTGTTTGATACACTACTACTAAGCGACACAGCAACAACAAGTGAGTCAAGCAGCAGCGGAGCTAACGAGACATCATCTGCTATTAATGCCGAAGGTAACTTCTTTATTTAGTTAATGTAAGCGCCATTTCATCTCGTATCCTTCCTGAGAGGGCAAACATGACCATTTTTCTGCACAAAAATTGTTAATTTGCCTAAGTTGATAGTTGTGGTCTTTACAGAAGACTTCTTTTTATTTTGTATGTCAGTTGAGTTGTATTTTGTCTCAGGTAGAATATGCCCAAAGGCACAAACTCTTCCTTGACTGTTTAGTCTGTGTTTTTAGTTTTATTTTATTTTTTTGTCTGGACCAATGATGAATGTGAAAAATTCTATAGGTCCCTGGACTTTGTAGCCTACTTTTAGGTTTGTTCTGAGGTTGCTACACATAATTTGTGTATACTCTGAGTATGTGCTGTGTTCTTATCAGATATTAAAGCGAGTTAATACAAACAAACAAATTTGTACTCATTCCCTCACCCAATGAGAATCGATAAGAGAATCGATAAGGAATCGGATCGATAAGCAATATCGATAATGGAATCGGAATCGTTAAATTCTTATCAATTCCCATCCCTACCGACAGCTCCCTCACGGTGAACTGCCGGCCACACAAACATAATAAAACATGAAAATAAAATCCAGGACTGGTTCTCTCTCGTCGTTCACTGTTGTCGCTCCTCCTTTTATGCTTTCTGAGCTCCTCCGTGAGAGATGCGAGACCGGTGCGACACGCAGCTGATGCTCGTTATCACTCGCATCACCGGCCTCGCGCCATTCCCTCTCTACCCGCTCCTGCTTGTCACAGTTACCCATTCTAAATAAATTGGAAATCCCAGCTGCCACGTTTTTAATAGAGTATTACACTGTTTTCTAAATACAGTTTTGACACTGTCACACAGTGGACATGTTTTACCGCTATATTTATTACAGTTACTTTATGTATTATGGAGTTTTAATTGGTTTACATGTTTTCTTAAAGGAGTTGTTATTTTCATAATAATTTATTCACCCCCATGTCATCCAATACGTTAATGTATTCTGCGAAGGTGGTGTTCAACGACATAGATAGGTGCTTTCCAGGACCTGCCGTTTGCTGGGCCTGATGTCGATAACAGTGTTAATTTCAGTAACAAGGGCGTTTTCAGTTCTGACACTTACAGAATGTTTGCTTGAATGATTCCCTCTTATATAACAAGAGCACAGGTTACAGTTGATGCCTAAATTCATCGCTCCTTTAAATCCGTTTGAAGCTGCACTGAAACTGTAATTTTGACCTTTGAAAGTTTAGTCATTTGAAGTCCACTATAATGAGAAAAATCCTGGAATGTTTTCATCAAAAACCTTTATTTCTATTCGACTAAAGAAACAAATACATTAACATCTTTGATGACATGGGAGAGAGTATATCTGTATATTTATTATATGTATGTTTTAAATAATCATTACCATTTTAGAATTTATTCTTTTGGACATTCTTATCCAATGGATCTGTGTAGCCGTAATAAAAAAATATGTACAGGATTTCTTTTGTAAAGTAAATTAAGTAATTTGAGGTTGGTAAAATAATGTCTCTAGCTTCCTCATAGAAGTCCCAAACTTTTGCGAGCAGTCCACATCGTCAATAGGCTAACAGGCTCGTGGAAATGGTTTCGCGGACGCTGCGCGGGGAAGACCCCAGATTTTTCGGGGGTCCGACGTCGGGGTCAACCGAAGGGGGGACCGCCCCGAGCGGACCTGAGGCGAAATTTCGGACCCCCGCCCAAGGGGGTCCGAACGGGAGGCGCGCCAAGCGAAGAGGCCATATGCTGCGCTTCGGCACTCTTCCACCAGGGGGAGCAAGGACCGTCCACGGCCCAACTAAAATGAATGGGGCTCGTTCCATGGCCATAGTCCAGGGGTGGGCGTTCTGTGCTTCCCCCGAGTGTCCACGAACGTGATATTTGTCCCACTTCCCAACTATCTTTGGCAAGTGGTCCTGGGACCCCAATTCCTCTCACTGATTGGTCCCTCTTTTGGCGGGCGACGCCCCCTGACACGCCCCCTGTACCACCAAAGCACTATTTGTCCACTAACCAACTACTTTTGCCAAAGTGGTCAGGTGACCACCAGGGTCGACCCCCGCCCCCCCCCGTACCACGGAAGCACTATTTGTCCACTAACCAACTACTTTTGCCAAAGTGGTCAGGTGACCACCAGGGTCGACCCCCGCCCCCCCCCCGTACCACGGAAGCACTATTTGTCCACTTGCAAACTAATTTTGGCTTGTCCACCTGCAATTTATTTTAATGGGCCACACGTATTAAGTTCGTGGACACACTTTAGAATAATCTATATGCATTATGGACCCTGTTAGTCAGTTGGTACACCTTAATAGACATACATATGTTAGCAGCAACTCACAGAATGCTTATTTATGCTTAATTATGCTTAAAAATGCATTTCCACGAACTCACTACACGTGGTCCATTATATAAATTGCAGGTGGACACTTCCTGTATGACTTAGTGAAAAACGGGGCAAATGTCCACCTACAATTTATGTTAATGGTCCACACATATTAAGTTCGTGGACACACTTTATAGTAATCTATATGCATTATAGACCCTGTTAGTCTGTTAGTACACTTATATAGACATACATATGTTAGCAGCAACTCACAGAATGCTTATTTATGCTTTATTATGCATAAAAATGAATTTCCACGAACTCACTACACGTGGTCCATTCAAACAAATTGTAGGTGGACATGTCCACATGGAGTTTATTGTATTGGGCATAGTATATTAGTGGTCATGTCCACCTACAATTTATGTTAATGGGCCACACATATTAAGTTCGTGGACACACTTTATAGTAATCTATATGCATTAACGACCCTGTTAGTCTGTTAGTACACTTATATAGACATACATATGTTAGCAGCAACTCACAGAATGCTTATTTATGCTTAAAAAATGCATTTCCACGAACTCACTACACGTGGTCCATTATATAAATTGCAGGTGGACACTTCCTGTATGACTTAGTGAAAAACGGGGCAAATGTCCACCTACAATTTATGTTAATGAGCCACACATATTAAGTTCGTGGACACACTTTATAGTAATCTATATGCATTATAGACCCTGTTAGTCTGTTAGTACACTTATATAGACATACATATGTTAGCAGCAACTCACAGAATGCTTATTTATGCTTTATTATGCATAAAAATGAATTTCCACGAACTCACTACACGTGGTCCATTATATAAATTGCAGGTGGACACTTCCTGTATGACTTAGTGAAAAACGGGGCAAATGTCCACCTACAATTTATGTTAATGGGCCACACATATTAAGTTCGTGGACACACTTTATAGTAATCTATATGCATTATAGACCCTGTTAGTCTGTTAGTACACTTATATAGACATACATATGTTAGCAGCAACTCACAGAATGCTTATTTATGCTTTATTATGCATAAAAATGAATTTCCACGAACTCACTACACGTGGTCCATTCAAACAAATTGTAGGTGGACATGTCCACATGGAGTTTATTGTATTGGGCATAGTATATTAGTGGTCATGTCCACCTACAATTTATGTTAATGGGCCACACATATTAAGTTCGTGGACACACTTTATAGTAATCTATATGCATTAACGACCCTGTTAGTCTGTTAGTACACTTATATAGACATACATATGTTAGCAGCAACTCACAGAATGCTTATTTATGCTTAAAAAATGCATTTCCACGAACTCACTACACGTGGTCCATTATATAAATTGCAGGTGGACACTTCCTGTATGACTTAGTGAAAAACGGGGCAAATGTCCACCTACAATTTATGTTAATGAGCCACACATATTAAGTTCGTGGACACACTTTATAGTAATCTATATGCATTATAGACCCTGTTAGTCTGTTAGTACACTTATATAGACATACATATGTTAGCAGAAACTCACAGAATGCTTATTTATGCTTTATTATGCATAAAAATGAATTTCCACGAACTCACTACACGTGGTCCATTATATAAATTGCAGGTGGACACTTCCTGTATGACTTAGTGAAAAACGGGGCAAATGTCCACCTACAATTTATGTTAATGGACCCCACATATGCAGTTCGTGGACACACTATATAATAATCTATATGCATTATGGACCCTGTTAGTCTGTTAATACACTTATATAGACATACATATGTTAGCAGCAACTCACAGAATGCCTATATATACTTAAAAAATGCATTTCCACGAACTCACTACACGTGGTCCATTCATATAAATTGCAGGTGGTCATGTCCACCTGCAGATTACAGTAGTAGTCCACACATATGAAGTTCGTGGACACACTTTATAATAATCTATATGCATTATAGACCCTGTTAGTCTGTTGGTACACTTATATAGACATACATATGTTAGCAGCAACTCACAGAATGCTTATTTATGCTTAAAAAATGCATTTCCACGAACTCACTACACGTGGTCCATTATATAAATTGCAGGTGGACACTTCCTGTATGACTTAGTGAAAAACGGGGCAAATGTCCACCTACAATTTATGAGAATAGTCCACACATATGCAGTTGGTGGACACACTTTATAGGAATCTATATGCATTATGGACCCTGTTAGTCTGTTAATACACTTATATAGACATACATATGTTAGCAGCAACTCACAGAATGCCTATATATACTTAAAAAATGCATTTCCACGAACTCACTACACGTGGTCCATTCATATAAATTGCAGGTGGTCATGTCCACCTGCAGATTACAGTAGTAGTCCACACATATGAAGTTCGTGGACACACTTTATAATAATCTATATGCATTATAGACCCTGTTAGTCTGTTGGTACACTTATATAGACATGCATATGTAAGCAGCAACTCACAGAATGCTTATTTATGCTTAATTATGCTTAAAAATGAATTTCCACGAACTCACTACACGTGGTCCATTATATAAATTGCAGGTGGACACTTCCTGTATGACTTAGTGAAAAACGGGGCAAATGTCCACCTACAATTTATGTTAATGGACCCCACATATGCAGTTCGTGGACACACTATATAATAATCTATATGCATTATGGACCCTGTTAGTCTGTTAATACACTTATATAGACATACATATGTTAGCAGCAACTCACAGAATGCCTATATATACTTAAAAAATGCATTTCCACGAACTCACTACACGTGGTCCATTATATAAATTGCAGGTGGACACTTCCTGTATGACTTAGTGAAAAACGGGGCAAATGTCCACCTACAATTTATGTTAATGGACCCCACATATGCAGTTCGTGGACACACTATATAATAATCTATATGCATTATGGACCCTGTTAGTCTGTTAATACACTTATATAGACATACATATGTTAGCAACAACTCACAGAATGCCTATATATACTTAAAAAATGCATTTCCACGAACTCACTACACGTGGTCCATTCATATAAATTGCAGGTGGTCATGTCCACCTGCAGATTACAGTAGTAGTCCACACATATGAAGTTCGTGGACACACTTTATAATAATCTATATGCATTATAGACCCTGTTAGTCTGTTGGTACACTTATATAGACATACATATGTTAGCAGCAACTCACAGAATGCTTATTTATGCTTTATTATGCATAAAAATGAATTTCCACGAACTCACTACACGTGGCCCATTATATAAATTGCAGGTGGACACTTCCTGTATGACTTAGTGAAAAACGGGGCAAATGTCCACCTACAGTTTATGAGAATAGTCCACACATATGCAGTTGGTGGACACACTTTATAGGAATCTATATGCATTATAGACCCTGTTAGTCTGTTGGTACACTTATATAGACATACATATGTTAGCAGCAACTCACAGAATGCTTATTTATGCTTAATTATGCTTAAAAATGAATTTCCACGAACTCACTACACGTGGTCCATTATATAAATTGCAGGTGGACACTTCCTGTATGACTTAGTGAAAAACGGGGCAAATGTCCACCTACAATTTATGTTAATGAGCCACACATATTAAGTTCGTGGACACACTTTATAGTAATCTATATGCATTATAGACCCTGTTAGTCTGTTAGTACACTTATATAGACATACATATGTTAGCAGCAACTCACAGAATGCTTATTTATGCTTTATTATGCATAAAAATGAATTTCCACGAACTCACTACACGTGGTCCATTATATAAATTGCAGGTGGACACTTCCTGTATGACTTAGTGAAAAACGGGGCAAATGTCCACCTACAATTTATGTTAATGGACCCCACATATGCAGTTCGTGGACACACTATATAATAATCTATATGCATTATGGACCCTGTTAGTCTGTTAATACACTTATATAGACATACATATGTTAGCAGCAACTCACAGAATGCCTATATATACTTAAAAAATGCATTTCCACGAACTCACTACACGTGGTCCATTCATATAAATTGCAGGTGGTCATGTCCACCTGCAGATTACAGTAGTAGTCCACACATATGAAGTTCGTGGACACACTTTATAATAATCTATATGCATTATAGACCCTGTTAGTCTGTTGGTACACTTATATAGACATACATATGTTAGCAGCAACTCACAGAATGCTTATTTATGCTTTATTATGCATAAAAATGAATTTCCACGAACTCACTACACGTGGTCCATTATATAAATTGCAGGTGGACACTTCCTGTATGACTTAGTGAAAAACGGGGCAAATGTCCACCTACAATTTATGTTAATGGACCCCACATATGCAGTTCGTGGACACACTATATAATAATCTATATGCATTATGGACCCTGTTAGTCTGTTAATACACTTATATAGACATACATATGTTAGCAGCAACTCACAGAATGCCTATATATACTTAAAAAATGCATTTCCACGAACTCACTACACGTGGTCCATTATATAAATTGCAGGTGGACACTTCCTGTATGACTTAGTGAAAAACGGGGCAAATGTCCACCTACAATTTATGTTAATGGACCCCACATATGCAGTTCGTGGACACACTATATAATAATCTATATGCATTATGGACCCTGTTAGTCTGTTAATACACTTATATAGACATACATATGTTAGCAGCAACTCACAGAATGCCTATATATACTTAAAAAATGCATTTCCACGAACTCACTACACGTGGTCCATTCATATAAATTGCAGGTGGTCATGTCCACCTGCAGATTACAGTAGTAGTCCACACATATGAAGTTCGTGGACACACTTTATAATAATCTATATGCATTATAGACCCTGTTAGTCTGTTGGTACACTTATATAGACATACATATGTTAGCAGCAACTCACAGAATGCTTATTTATGCTTTATTATGCATAAAAATGAATTTCCACGAACTCACTACACGTGGTCCATTATATAAATTGCAGGTGGACACTTCCTGTATGACTTAGTGAAAAACGGGGCAAATGTCCACCTACAATTTATGTTAATGGACCCCACATATGCAGTTCGTGGACACACTATATAATAATCTATATGCATTATGGACCCTGTTAGTCTGTTAATACACTTATATAGACATACATATGTTAGCAGCAACTCACAGAATGCCTATATATACTTAAAAAATGCATTTCCACGAACTCACTACACGTGGTCCATTATATAAATTGCAGGTGGACACTTCCTGTATGACTTAGTGAAAAACGGGGCAAATGTCCACCTACAATTTATGTTAATGGACCCCACATATGCAGTTCGTGGACACACTATATAATAATCTATATGCATTATGGACCCTGTTAGTCTGTTAATACACTTATATAGACATACATATGTTAGCAGCAACTCACAGAATGCCTATATATACTTAAAAAATGCATTTCCACGAACTCACTACACGTGGTCCATTCATATAAATTGCAGGTGGTCATGTCCACCTGCAGATTACAGTAGTAGTCCACACATATGAAGTTCGTGGACACACTTTATAATAATCTATATGCATTATAGACCCTGTTAGTCTGTTGGTACACTTATATAGACATACATATGTTAGCAGCAACTCACAGAATGCTTATTTATGCTTTATTATGCATAAAAATGAATTTCCACGAACTCACTACACGTGGTCCATTATATAAATTGCAGGTGGACACTTCCTGTATGACTTAGTGAAAAACGGGGCAAATGTCCACCTACAATTTATGTTAATGGACCCCACATATGCAGTTCGTGGACACACTATATAATAATCTATATGCATTATGGACCCTGTTAGTCTGTTAATACACTTATATAGACATACATATGTTAGCAGCAACTCACAGAATGCCTATATATACTTAAAAAATGCATTTCCACGAACTCACTACACGTGGTCCATTATATAAATTGCAGGTGGACACTTCCTGTATGACTTAGTGAAAAACGGGGCAAATGTCCACCTACAATTTATGTTAATGGACCCCACATATGCAGTTCGTGGACACACTATATAATAATCTATATGCATTATGGACCCTGTTAGTCTGTTAATACACTTATATAGACATACATATGTTAGCAGCAACTCACAGAATGCCTATATATACTTAAAAAATGCATTTCCACGAACTCACTACACGTGGTCCATTCATATAAATTGCAGGTGGTCATGTCCACCTGCAGATTACAGTAGTAGTCCACACATATGAAGTTCGTGGACACACTTTATAATAATCTATATGCATTATAGACCCTGTTAGTCTGTTGGTACACTTATATAGACATACATATGTTAGCAGCAACTCACAGAATGCTTATTTATGCTTTATTATGCATAAAAATGAATTTCCACGAACTCACTACACGTGGTCCATTATATAAATTGCAGGTGGACACTTCCTGTATGACTTAGTGAAAAACGGGGCAAATGTCCACCTACAATTTATGTTAATGGACCCCACATATGCAGTTCGTGGACACACTATATAATAATCTATATGCATTATGGACCCTGTTAGTCTGTTAATACACTTATATAGACATACATATGTTAGCAGCAACTCACAGAATGCCTATATATACTTAAAAAATGCATTTCCACGAACTCACTACACGTGGTCCATTATATAAATTGCAGGTGGACACTTCCTGTATGACTTAGTGAAAAACGGGGCAAATGTCCACCTACAATTTATGTTAATGGACCCCACATATGCAGTTCGTGGACACACTATATAATAATCTATATGCATTATGGACCCTGTTAGTCTGTTAATACACTTATATAGACATACATATGTTAGCAGCAACTCACAGAATGCCTATATATACTTAAAAATGCATTTCCACGAACTCACTACACGTGGTCCATTCATATAAATTGCAGGTGGTCATGTCCACCTGCAGATTACAGTAGTAGTCCACACATATGAAGTTCGTGGACACACTTTATAATAATCTATATGCATTATAGACCCTGTTAGTCTGTTGGTACACTTATATAGACATACATATGTTAGCAGCAACTCACAGAATGCTTATTTATGCTTTATTATGCATAAAAATGAATTTCCACGAACTCACTACACGTGGCCCATTATATAAATTGCAGGTGGACACTTCCTGTATGACTTAGTGAAAAACGGGGCAAATGTCCACCTACAATTTATGTTAATGGACCCCACATATGCAGTTCGTGGACACACTATATAATAATCTATATGCATTATGGACCCTGTTAGTCTGTTAATACACTTATATAGACATACATATGTTAGCAGCAACTCACAGAATGCCTATATATACTTAAAAAATGCATTTCCACGAACTCACTACACGTGGTCCATTATATAAATTGCAGGTGGACACTTCCTGTATGACTTAGTGAAAAACGGGGCAAATGTCCACCTACAATTTATGTTAATGGACCCCACATATGCAGTTCGTGGACACACTATATAATAATCTATATGCATTATGGACCCTGTTAGTCTGTTAATACACTTATATAGACATACATATGTTAGCAGCAACTCACAGAATGCCTATATATACTTAAAAAATGCATTTCCATGAACTCACTACACGTGGTCCATTATATAAATTGCAGGTGGACACTTCCTGTATGACTTAGTGAAAAACGGGGAAAATGTCCACCTACAATTTATGTTAATGGACCCCACATATGCAGTTCGTGGACACACTATATAATAATCTATATGCATTATGGACCCTGTTAGTCTGTTAATACACTTATATAGACATACATATGTTAGCAGCAACTCACAGAATGCCTATATATACTTAAAAAATGCATTTCCACGAACTCACTACACGTGGTCCATTATATAAATTGCAGGTGGACACTTCCTGTATGACTTAGTGAAAAACGGGGCAAATGTCCACCTACAATTTATGTTAATGGGCCACACATATTACATTTACATTTACATTTAGTCATTTGGCAGACGCTTTTATCCAAAGCGACTTACAGTGCACTTATTACAGGGACAATCCCCCTGGAGCAACATGGAGTAAAGTGTCTTGCTCAAGGACACACTGGTGGTGGCTGCTGGGATCGAACCAGCAACCTTTGATTTACCAGTTCAGTGGTTTAACCCACTAGACCACCATCTCCAATGCCTTAAGTTCGTGGACACACTTTATAGTAATCTATATGCATTATAGACCCTGTTAGTCTGTTAGTACACTTATATAGACATACATATGTTAGCAGCAACTCACAGAATGCTTATTTATGCTTAATTATGCTTAAAAATGAATTTCCACGAACTCACTACACGTGGTCCATTATATAAATTGCAGGTGGACACTTCCTGTATGACTTAGTGAAAAACGGGGCAAATGTCCACCTACAATTTATGTTAATGGACCCCACATATGCAGTTCGTGGACACACTATATAATAATCTATATGCTTTATGGACCCTGTTAGTCTGTTAATACACTTATATAGACATACATATGTTAGCAGCAACTCACAGAATGCCTATATATACTTAAAAAATGCATTTCCACGAACTCACTACACGTGGTCCATTATATAAATTGCAGGTGGACACTTCCTGTATGACTTAGTGAAAAACGGGGCAAATGTCCACCTACAATTTATGTTAATGGACCCCACATATGCAGTTCGTGGACACACTATATAATAATCTATATGCATTATAGACCCTGTTAGTCTGTTGGTACACTGATATAGACATACATATGTTAGCATAAACTCACAGAATGCTTATTTATGCTTTATTATGCATAAAAATGAATTTCCACGAACTCACTACACGTGGCCCATTATATAAATTGCAGGTGGACACTTCCTGGTTGCCATATTTGTAGTGCTTTGTAGTTTTTCTTGATAATTACTTTTTTGTCCAATGTATTCACATATATACGATTAAAGAACCACATTATTCCCTTAGTACACTTTATTAGACATACATATGTTAGTATCATTTCACAGAAGACTGAATTATGCCCTAAAAGTGGTTGTCCACCAACTCACTACACGTGGTCCATTCATATAAATTGCAGGTGGTCACTTCCTGGATGACTTGGCGAAAATTGAAAAATGTCCACCTGCAATTTATAGTAAAGTGAGTTGGTGGACATAACACTTATTAACAATGTTTAACTAAAAAATATTAATTTCTTTGTTTCAAAAACCACATTATTCAATGAGCACACTATATTGTTCACATATATGTTGGTATCAAGTCATTAAATGCTCATTTTGACTATTTAGTTAGCATCTTTTATTTTTAAGGCCTCATATTCAAGCATCGTCCATTGAAATGAATGGGCTGCAGAGCAATACATAAAAAATGAAATAAAATACTTTTCGGGCACCCACGCATTTGTCCTTTCAGTATGTCGCTTGTGGGACTGTGACGCAAGTGACTGTGATGTTTGGGGTCTCTCGGGACCCCGAGGGCCTTTGTGGAAACTGTGCTTGTGTACATTACATTTTCATGGAACACCTTCCCATGGTCTGCTCTATGCATTCACTGACGCATAAACGCACTGTTATTAAAGTGCGTGCATGCGTCACGGCCTGCTCTATGCACGATGCAGACTGCGACGCATGCAGCGCATGCTATAACAGCACGTGGATGTGTCACGGTCTGCTCTATGCATGAGGGTTTCATTGACGCATACAACGCGTGCATGCGTCACGGCCTGCTCTATGCACGATGCAGACTGCGACGCAGGCAGCGCATGCTATAACAGCGACGCATGCAGCGCATGCTATAGCAGCGACGCATGCAGCGCATGCTATAACAGCACGTGGATGTGTCAGGGTCTGCTCTATGCATGGGGGTTTCATTGACGCATACAACGCGTGCATGCGACACGACCGGCTCCACGCATGATGCATTCGGTGACGCATGCACGCATTCAATGACGCATACACCCTCCCTGTTTTGACCTTTTGACCCCTAAACAAAGTCGCAAAGTCGCCCGGCTTTTCCGCACGACCGGTGGATAATGGACGGTTGCTTGTGACCCGGTTTCGGATCGGTTGACCCTGTCGGGGTCACGTCCACGAAACCGCTATGGACTAGCCATTCAAATAAGCTATACGAGGAAATTTCCAGAAAGGTCCGAGGGGTCCCATATTCTAGATTCTGGCCCGTCTGGTGGCCCCCGACAACATACCGAGAGCACATCACCCTAGACGATTAGGAAATGTTTTTTGTACCCAATCACAAGATTAAGCACACAGCCTTCTCTCTCATATAACTCTCAACAGCATTATGAAGGTTTAGTGTTGGGGAGGTGGATTTTTTAAGAAAAGGTCTAAGACCTTTGGACATTTGGGGTATAAATGGGGGGCTTCTAGACAAAAATAATCTAAAATGTCGAGACCCTTCGGCCTATCGTTTCCCAACGGGAGGGCGTCCACCTACCATATATGCCAATGCGTTTTCATTAAGTGCTTCGTGGACGACACTCCCTATTTTGACCTTTTGACACCTAAACAAAGTCACAATGTCGCCCGGCTTTTCCGCATGATAGGTGGATGATGGACGGTTGCATGTGACCCGGTTTTGGATCGGTTGACCCTGTCGGGGTCACGACCACGAAACCGCTATGGAATACCCATGCAAATAAGCTATACGAGGAAATTTCCAGAAAGATCCGAGGGGTCCCATATTCTAGATTCTGACCCGTCTGGTGGCCCCCGACAACATACCGAGAGCACATCACCCTAAACGATTAGGAAATGTTTTTTGTACCCAATCACAAGATTAAGCACACAGCCTTCTCTCTCATATAACTCTCAACAGCATTATGAAGGTTTAGTGTTGGGGAGGTGGATTTTTTAAGAAAAGGTCTAAGACCTTTGGACATTTGGGGTATAAATGGGGGGCTTCTAGACAAAAATAATCTAAAATGTCGAGACCCTTCGGCCTATCGTTTCCCAACGGGAGGGCGTCCACCTACCATATATGCCAATGCGTTTTCATTAAGTGCTTCGTGGACGACACTCCCTATTTTGACCTTTTGACACCTAAACAAAGTCACAATGTCGCCCGGCTTTTCCGCATGATAGGTGGATGATGGACGGTTGCATGTGACCCGGTTTTGGATCGGTTGACCCTGTCGGGTCACGACCACGAAACCGCTATGGAATACCCATGCAAATAAGCTATACGAGGAAATTTCCAAGAAGGTCCGAGGGGTCCCATATTCTAGATTCTGACCCGTCTGGTGGCCCCCGACAACATACCGAGAGCACATCACCCTAAACGATTAGGAAATGTTTTTTGTACCCAATCACAAGATTAAGCACACAGCCTTCTCTCTCATATAACTCTCAACAGCATTATGAAGGTTTAGTGTTGGGGAGGTGGATTTTTTAAGAAAAGGTCTAAGACCTTTGGACATTTGGGGTATAAATGGGGGGCTTCTAGACAAAAATAATCTAAAATGTCGAGACCCTTCGGCCTATCGTTTCCCAACGGGAGGGCGTCCACCTACCATATATGCCAATGCGTTTTCATTAAGTGCTTCGTGGACGACACTCCCTATTTTGACCTTTTGACACCTAAACAAAGTCACAATGTCGCCCGGCTTTTCCGCATGATAGGTGGATGATGGACGGTTGCATGTGACCCGGTTTTGGATCGGTTGACCCTGTCGGGTCACGACCACGAAACCGCTATGGAATACCCATGCAAATAAGCTATACGAGGAAATTTCCAAGAAGGTCCGAGGGGTCCCATATTCTAGATTCTGGCCCGTCTAGTGGCCCCCGACCACATACCGAGAGCACATCGCCCTAGAGGTTTAGAAAATGTTTTTTGCACCCAATCACAAGATTACTCACACTGCCTTCTCTCTCATATAACCCTCAACAGCCTTTTGAAGCTTTCAGAGGTGGTGGAGGGGGGATTTTTCAGAAAAGAAATCTAGGAACTTAGACATTTGGGGCATAAATGGGGGCTTCTAGACAACAATAATCTAAAATGTCCATACCCTTCGGCCTATCGTTTCCCAACGGGAGCGCGTCCACCTATAATCTATGCCAATGCGTTTTCGTGGACGACTCTCCCTATTTTGACCTTTTGACCCGTAAACAAAGTCACAAAGTCGCCCGGCTTCTCTGGACGATCGGTGGATGATGGACGGTCGCTCATGTCTATATGCTATATGCGTCACGCATGCACGTGTGGTTACTTAAGCGTGTGCATGCGTCACGGTCTCTTATATGCAGGATGCATTCAGTGACGCATACAGCGCACGCATGTCTTTCGATCTGCTCAATGCATCACACATGCAGGGACGCATACAGAGCGCGCATGCAGTGACGCATGCATGACATTCTGATCTATTCACAACACGTGCAGCGTGCACCCGTCACTGACTGCAATATGCATGATGCATGCAGTGACACATGTCTTTCGATCTGCTCAATGCATCACACATGCAGTGACGCATGCAAAGTGCGCACGCATGACATTCTGCTCTATGCACAACGCATGCAGTAAACACGCGTCACTGACTTAAGTTTTTCTCCCTAATTAGACATTTGAGGCCAAACTGAGCGTTCTACAAGTTGTTGCTAACATATGTGTGTCTAATAAAGCGCACTGACTGAATGATGTGGTAGTTGATGCATTTAAATGAATATAAAGGTACATTTTTGCTAATAAGTGGGTTGTCCACCAACTTAATACACGTGGCCCATACAAATAAATTGCTCCAGGACATCTCCCGCAAGGCCGCCGGAGTGTCCGACGATCCCAAAACCTCACGTGCACTTGCGTGCCGGTCCCCCGAGAGACATACCGAAAGGGCAAAAGTCTTGGTCCTCCGGAAGTATTTTGTAACCTTTTTAATGTAAATGAAAAGGCCCTATGCTTTCAATGGCAGAGACTCAGAAACGAGGCCTGTTTTAGCTATGTGCTCATCCACTTTTAAACCCTTTAAGAAGAAGCCACGGACTCTAAACTGCTGGGCCTGATTTGAGGGTCCGTGACAGTGGTCACTGCAAAGGCTCGATGGCCTCCGACCTTAGGAACCTTGTCTTCTGGACCTTTGTTTCCACCCTGACCTTCAACATATGAGATACCCGATTTTTGTCAAAACTGAACATTTCACGAGCTGTTTCCTAACCCGTGTGTGTCTAAAATAGTGTTCTCACTGAAAAGCGTTGTTCCTGACAACTAGAAATGAATACATACACTTTAAATATTGTTAAAAAGCATTATGTCCACCAACTTAATACACGTGGTCCACTCACATAAACCACACGTGGACAGGCAATGCAAACATACTAGAAAATGGATGCATTTTCTAGTTAGAACAGACTGGAAAATGGATTGCTTTTTAACAACGTTTCATATGGATTTATTTATTTCCAAGTGTGTTTGAGAACACTCTTTTGGACACGCGTATGTTAGAAACAACTGTTAAAATGATGAGTTTGACTTAAATTCTGGTATCTACTACGTTGAATGCGATGTTGTCCACGTGCAGTTTGTAGAATGGGCCAGGAATAAGTGCTTGGTGGACATTGCACAGAAGGGGCATTTTAAAGGTGTAAATATTATATTTTGTTTTAAAAACCACAAAACTCGATGGCCACGCCCCCTCAGACAAACATATGTCAGTCCCGAGCGTCAAAAACCAGGTTCTGGTAAAAGTAGTTGGGAAGCTGCCAAACAGTGGTTTGGTGGTCGGGGGCGTGGCCATGGATGGGTCAGGGGGGTCGAAGGTCAAATTGACACCCATAGTTGATCAGTGGACAAATAGTGGTTTCGTGGTCGCTGGCACCCATGGGCAGTAAGCTCGTACCCGCCTCCCAAGAAAACAAATGAATCGTGGGACTCATATGAAGTTGGAGGACAAGTGGGTAAGCCGACTTACATGGGATAAACCTGTGAGGGACGCATATGCTGTTCGTGGACAGGGGTCTTTGGGGTCTTCGAGGGGTGCCATGGCGCGAGGGCACCCCCAGTGGTGTCCACACACCCGCTATCCGTGGCCAGCAGATTTAAAAGTGGTCTTACCACAGGGTAAGGTGAAATGTCCACTTCGTCATTTAGATATGCGCTACGTGTCAGGTTTTTTCACACTACGATCCATCGCAAGACTGTGCGTCAAATGGCTGGCATTTTCAAGAGGCTTTTTTCCACGAACCCCCTATTTGTGCTTCCTCTGTATGTGCTGTAAGAGAAACGTCTTTGTTACGGATGTAACCTCAGATCCCTGATGGAGGGAATGAGACGTTGTGTCGAACCGACAGATGGGGTTTGCCCTTGAGAACCTATCACTTCGACTGGTTTAGAAACAGGCTAATGAAACTGGCGAATTAAATTTGCATGCCAGACCCCGCCCCCGGATATCCGGGTGTATAGGGGAGACGGCGTGCTGCATTCATGCACCTTTATTTCTGAGGAGCCTGAGAAGCTCTCACCACTACTGCAGTGGTCGGCACGTGTTTGTGGCAAGAAGGACACAACGTCTTGGTCCCTCCATCAGGGAACTGAGGTTACATCCATAACGACGTTGAGTCGAACTGACAGATGGGGTTCCTATTGAAAACCGTCACAACGCTGTGCCGTATCACAATCTCTAGCGATTGACGGTGACTGGCCTGGGCGTGTCAGACGTGAGTGCTTTCGTGAAATTGTAATCTTACAGTGGATAGATAGGCAGAGGGTCCCAGAGCTTTTAGAAAAGGTGGGAATCCTCTACCTTCGGTGCCGTAAGGCCACTGGGTAAGTGCACTCCTCGAATGGGGATCGCACTACAGAGACCACTTCCAACCATCGGGAGGAGTTCTAGTGGAGACCCCGCATGGTCTCATCGTCAGGGGAGACCTCATAGGAAAAATATGCGGAATGAGGTAGTTAACCGCGAGGTGGAGGGCCACCTTGGGAAGGACATGGGCTACCAAGATGGGAACCAATCATGAGGATACATCATACGGAACCGCCCGAGTGCCGCCCAGCTGGCGAGTCTTACACAGGAGTTTAGAGATTCTTAAAAAATAACTTTGTGGCGAATACTCCAGCACTCCGTAAGATTCTTCCCAATGGGATCAGTACTCCAGTTCATCTTTCCCATTAACGATCACTCCCTCTCCGGTCTCCTGTACTCAATCGGTATCTCTCTCGCTTTCTGTCTGTTGGCCTTCCTCTTTTATCTGGTAAACAGGTGTTGATTGTTTGAACGTGTTCCACTTACTCACAGCTTGTCTCCCAACTCTCTCTCCTGCCACAGACCTCGCTAAACCACGCCCCCTTGCAACAGTTATTGACTAATATTGTCTTATAGAGTTGAACCGCAGTGTCATTGCTTTGTTTTTTGTTGTTCGACTGCAGAGTCACGTGTGTAGTCGCGTTGTTCTCGAGCTGGTTTCGCTTGTTATTGAGTGTGAAGGTCTGTCCTGCTGAATTCGATTGCCTGATTAAACGGGTATATAAATGCGTTTAACCACTGCGGGCAGCGGTAGTGTGCAGCCCTCATCGCGTGAAGACCGAAGAGGGTGAAGACCATTGACTCTACCTGCACGACTCCACCGAGCAAGGACACTGGCAAGGCACTTGAGTATTGCACTTTTATATTAAATATTTTTGCACTTCTATTTATTCCCTTCTTGTTACTTCGTATTCCTTATTCCCCGTTTAGACTATGTGTTTTCAAATCCCCACTATCCCTACAACTCGTAAATCACAGAGATCACGCAGAAGGCCACGCTATGCTAATGCTAATAATCTGCACACTCTTTCAAGACTCAAAACTACCTCTATAACATTTCCCATTGGTTTCCCGACCTAACCCCCCAGACACTACACATGCCTTCCCACTGGTCACATTCCGATGCAAACTACGTACACTCGCTCCCTCACGCTTATCCTCAGCGGTCTCCGCCCCTTTCCCTCCTTCTGAACAGCTCTCTCTCTTGGACACTAACAGCAGTGACACTCTCATATCTACACTTACCTCCTGCTTAGACAGCTTATGCCCCCTTACATCAAGGCCATCTCTTGCATCCCCTTCTGCACCCGGTTATCTGTGGTCTCCGCAAGTATCGCACCACGCTCAGGTCTGCGGAGAGAAAGCGGTACAAATCTAAATAATCCACTGACCTCAGTCTCTTTCAGTCTCTTCTATCGTCTCTCCTCTCTTCCTTCTCTGCTGATGTCTCCTTTCAAAGACTCAATACTACCATGCTAAAATCACCAACTCGCCTAACTCTCGTACACTCTTTAAAACTTTCTCTGCTCTTCTTTGCCCGCCTTCCCCCTCACCTGCTTTGGACCTAAGAGCTGATGAGTTTGCATCTTTCTTCGTTAAGAACTACAGCTATTAGCAGTCAGTTCTCTGTGCTGCTGCCTCTTGATCACTCCCTAACCCCAGACACATGCTCGCTCCCCTCTTTCTCCCTCCTATCTGAAGACGATGCTTCCAAGGTCATATCTTCGAACCACCCAATGACCTGCCCGCTAGATCCATTACCCACTCATCTCCTCCAGGCCATCTCTCCATCGGTTGTTCCCTCTCTGACCCACATTATCAACTCATCTATCATCAAAGGTACATTTCCCGCAGTCTTCAAAGAAGCCTGTATCACCCCACTACTGAAGAAACCCACTCTTAATCCTACACTTTTAGATAACTACAGACCGGTATCGCTCCTCCCCTTCATTGATAAATCTCTTTAGTGCGTTGTATGCAACCAGCTCTCCTCCTTTCTCACGCAGAACAACTTGCTGGACAGCAACCAGTCAGGTTTCACGAGCGGTCATTCCACTGAGACTGCGCTGCTCTCTGTCATTGAAGCCCTGAGACTGGCAAGAGCTGCTTCGAACTCATCAGTACTCTTCCTACTGGTTCTATCTGCTGCCTTTGACACCGTTAACCACCACATCCTCCAGTTGACCCTCAAGGCTATGGGTGTCTCTGGAATGGTACTTCAGGTCTTAGTATCCTGGAGAGGTGAGGTCTTAGTGCTCAGTTATTGGGCCGTTTCTCTTTTCTGTATACATGACATCCCTAGGCTCTGTCATTTGGAAACATGGCTTTTCCTACCACTGCTATGCGGATGATACACAACTCCACCTGTCATTTCAGCCTGGCGATCTGACTGTTTCTGCATGCATTTCAGCATGCCTGAGTGACATTTCGCTCTGGATGAAGGACCATCACTTGCTGCTGAACCTTGCAAAAACAGAACTGCTTGTTATCCCATCCGACCCTAAACTCCATCACATCTTTTCCATTCAACTGGGCTCATCAACCATCACATCTTTCAGAACGGTTAAAAACTTGGGAGTGGCTATCGACGATCAGCTAAACTTCACAGATCAGGTTGCAAGCAACACTCTGTCCTGTAGATTCATCCTCTACAATTTCAGGAAAATTAGACCTTTCATATCCGAGCATGCTACGCAGGTCCTAGTCCAGGCTCTTGTTCTGTTCAGACTGGAATATTGCAATTTGCTACTTGCTGGACTTCCTGCTTGCACGACCAAACCTCAACAGATGATCCATCCAGAATGCAGCAGCAAGTGTGGTCTTCAATGAACCGAAGAGTGCACACGTCACTCCTCTTTTCATTAATTATATTGGCTCCCTGTAGTCCCTCGCATCAAATTCAAGACTCTGCTGCTGGCCTACAAGACCACCACTGGTTTGGCACCCCCTTATCTTCATTCACTTATGCAGTATTATGTAACCACCAGATCCTTACGCTCTGCAAACGAACAACGTCTTGTGATGCCTTCCCAAAAAAGGTAAAAAATCACTCTCACAAACCTTCTGCTACAAGATCAGCAGATTCTGTTGCCATTGTGGCGAGGCGCCCATTAACTCATCAGCGTCGCCACGGTAACTGGCGCAATCAACCCCACACACCTGCCGGTCGTCAACACCTGCAGCTCGTTCCCGGGACATATAAAGGCGGGAGAGAGGAACGAGTCTGGGGGAATACGACTTTGCATGTTGTTGCATATGTCTACTGACCGTCTCTCTGTTTTTGAACAGGCTCGAGCGCAGGCGACCGGCAGAGAAGCCGACACGAATCACACCACTGGACGCACCCAGGAATTACCAACGAAACCCCTTAGGCTTTTTTTTTTGCACATATTTTCCCCTTTTGCATGTGAAATAAACTACCCTCTGGGGACGTGTACATTAACCTGAGTTTGTTTCGTGCTTCACCCGTCACACCATCTTTAAGAATCTGCTGAAAACACATCCCTTCCTTCTGCACCTGACTGATCATTTCGGATTTCTATATCTTTTCTACAATATCTAATTGAAAAAAAAGCATGCTTAGATAAACTAAACTTGGCTCTGTACACTGTAGTAGGCTTTGTGAAACATGTTTTTATTAATCTAATGCTTTTTGTTGTCCTAATTTTTTACCCAGTTGCTTCATTTGTTTACCCAACTTGTAAGTCGCTTTGGATAAAAGCGTCAGCTAAATGACTTAATGTAATGTAAATGTATATAAAAATGATTAAAAAAAACTTATTTATTTTAATATAAAATGAATTGTGGTTAACATAAATAGGAAGTAAATAAATAACAACTACATATATTTGTAATATAGATGTTTCTAATTACCTTCTCATTGTATGAAAATAATTCTGCAAATAAAATAAAACAAATTGTTTTATCAATAATAGCGGCCCAGAGACGAAAGTCGAGCATTTAGCTTGGACACGTCGCTCCGTTTGACTCGGAATTAAAAGGCAAAAGTGTGGCAAAACTAAATGAGCATCACGCTCGTTTTCAGAGAACCCCTTTCGGAAACAGAAGGGTGAAGATGTTGCACAAATCTGAATAGTTCCGAACGAGGTCGGAACACTTCCGAACAAAAGTCTGAACGATATTCGAACAACTCCTAACTAAATCTGAACGGGTCCTAACTCAAATCCCAAACTTAAAAAAATATGGGGCAAACGAGCCAATCAATTCCTACCAAGAGGAAAGAGCCAGTCAATTCCTACCAAGAGGAAAGTGCAAATCAGCAATCGAGTTGACACGCCAATCTCGTCGTTGATTGAGTTTTTCATTCGTTTCGGTACACTTAAGAGGTCTATGTTTGCGTCGCAAGGCAAGCTAACTTTACATTGACCTGTATCAGTTTTCGCTAACTAACTTTAGTTAACCGGTTCTGTATCCTGTATCTCACTCGACATGTCCCATATACCCACCACACTTTGGATTCCCCCTGGGTATTACCTACCCTTTCCCAGCTACCTACCCATTCCCAGCTAACCACCAGATCTGCCAGTGCCTCATTCTAACCAATTTATGCCCAATCCCCAATTCCAGACCCCTCCCCAATTCCAGACCCCTACCTGATTCCAGACTCCTTCCCAGTTCCGGCCACCTCCTCAGTTCCAGGCGCCTGATAATCTGCCACCACAAACTTGTCCCTCTACTCAACCCAGGCAGCACAAATGGAGAAGGCAGAAAGCTGCCCAAGAGGATGAGGAGTGAGTGGCTAGGTGTGAACCACCACGGAAACGGCATGCAAAGGATATTTATCACTATATCTGCAATCAGTGTGGGCTGGCAAAAAATAAAACAACTGGCCACACTCAGCTGAAGGGCCAGTGGTATTGTCCAGCCTCAGGCCTCTCGATTGCACAGTGGAGGGAGGATGTACAAGGTCTTTGATTTTTTTATTTCCTTTTATATATTGCAGTTATGTTTATTGTGCTACGTGTGT
Source organism: Triplophysa bombifrons (assembly GCA_029783895.1). Taxonomy (NCBI): domain Eukaryota; kingdom Metazoa; phylum Chordata; class Actinopteri; order Cypriniformes; family Nemacheilidae; genus Triplophysa; species Triplophysa bombifrons. The sequence goes on along the minus strand of CM056461.1, from coordinate 20,960,994 downwards.
TGTGAACATTTTGTTGTTACTTGCTGTGCTAATTTGCAGTGTTTGTAGAAAAAAAGACAACTCTTGTGGTGTAATAGTAACACATCCATCCTTTGGGTGGAAGATTCCAGGTGCAAGTCCTGGCAAGAGTGTGTGGTGTGTTTGTAAGACCGGTATTTTAAGTTTTTATTATAAATTGTATTGTCAAAAATCAAACAAACCCTTTACTTAAGTCCTTTGTGAGTGTTCAAGAATTATAATGTAGTGATTTTGTTTCTTTCTTTGTTCTCCCCCTTTCCCCCTCTCTTTTCCTTTCTTTCCCCCTTGTAAGCAGTCCATTTCACCCTGTTTTTGGCCGAGTGGTTAAGGCGTTGGACTAGAAATCCATCTCCCCGCGCAGTTTGAATCCTGCCGACTGCGTTTGTGGTGCATTTAGCTCAGCTGCTGATTTGTATCTCTAGAGGCGAAAGACCAAACTTCATCTCTGGCGAATCCGGGTCGAGGCAACTTTTGGGGGTGGGGCGAGTCTTGAAGAAACTGCTTCCCGCTCACTTTGCCCCTGTGTTGGTGGCAAGTGCCTTCCATCGGGTGACCGAATTTCGATTAGCGAACAACGCACTGCAGTTTGTTAAAAAAGAGCCGTGCCGAGCACTTCATCTGTTCTTTAGAATGTTTAAACCCAGCTCATCCAAGCTATTGGACAGCCTCAAAGAAAAGGCTTAACTCCCTGTCGGGAAATCATTTTGGAGGAGGCATGGGAGAAGACCTTGCCAGGCAACCGACACATGCCCGGACAGCTCAGGTCTGGGAGGAGCCTCCCCATCAGCTCGGTCTAACCGCGCGACATGCGGAGATGCTCTGCAACCTACTAACGTTTTGCGCCACAGAGCCAGAAATCAAGCATTTTGCTTGGACACATCGCTCCGTTTGACTCGGAATTAAAGGGCGTGGAAAAACTAAATGAGCATCACACTCGTTTTCAGAGAACCCCCTTCGGAAACAGAAGGGTGAGGAAGTTGCACTTGTCTCAAGAAGATCCCAGAACTGGGCCTGCTGGCCGGGGCCCCTTTAAAAAAAAGGGCCCCTGACTGGGCCAGCGCTGGCTCCCAACGTGGGGCTCGTACCCACGACCCTGAGATTAAGAGTCTCATGGTCAGGCGGAGTTATAGGGTGCCATCACTGTTAAGGAGGTATGGGAGAAGAACGTACATGAGCACCGACAATAGCCCAGATAGCTCAGTTGATAGAGCATCAGACTTTTATTTTGGAGGAGGCATGGCAGAAGAATTTGGCATGCACCGACACAAGCCCGGACAGCTCAGCTCGGTCTGGGAGGAGCCTCCCCATCAGCTCGGTCTAAAAGCGTGACAGGCGGAGATACTGTGCAACCTACTAACGAGGATTATACTTTTCATATCTTAGTTCTTCTGTCTATTGTTCACTGCTAGTACACGTGCAGAGACATGGAAAGTCTGTCCGACTTGCCTTGAAAATGTAAGGGAAGTTAGGTAAACGGTGGACAAAACCCCATTCATAATGATTACCATTGGACGACTAGGGGTGCGAAGGGATCGTGTGGCTCATTTGGACGCCCAATTCACGCACTTTGCACTGGCGAGTGGCAGTTTTTCCCTTACCGTAGTTTAGAGTCCGTTTTCCAGCAAAGGGAAACCATTTTGCCGCGAAGCGCCTAAACATCCCCTTTACTGCCTAATCTTCTTCAACGTGTCCAAGAGGTGCCTTTCACGTCCCCCAACCACCTAACTCTACCGTAGTCTTCCTCTCGTCCGTTGTGCACCTAGAGTTGGTAGATTGATGCCCCTTGCTGCCTATTGATGGCGCTTGGCCGCAAAACGCCTAAACATCCCCCTTACTGCCTAATCTTCATTAACTCGTACAAGAGGTGCCTTTCGCGTCCCCTAACCACCTAACTCTACCGCAGTCTTCCTCTCGTCCGTTGTGCACCTAGACTTGGCAGTTTGACGCCCTTGCTGCCTATTGATGGCGCAACACCCCGAAAGTGCCGAAACGCGCCGTGATGGGGTATCTGACAAAAAGTCATCGGACATGCACGCCAACCACGCCAGGCAGTGCGCGGGCACTCAGAGGTCCAAGCGAGCCATCGAGATGTACGAAAAATAAGGAAAAATGTTTAACTTCGCGTCTCGACCTAGCCCCCTCGGTATGTCGTCGAGGGCCACGTGAAGCAACTTTCTGTTAGGTTTCGGGCTTCTGGGGCCTGCGCAGGCCGTACGGGAGCATCTGACAAACGCAACCTATTCAGGTGTGCTCATAGGTGGCTATCGTACGATGATTCCAGAACTGACCAATTCAAATTCTATGTCAAGTCAAGGCCCCCTCATTCATTTCCTTGCGTACGGCCACGTTATGTGCTATATTGCCCGTTTTGCGGTCCATGTGAGACGTTAATTTTTTGGGGTTATTTTTTATGATTTTTTTTCGAGCACTTGCCCTACTGCGAGGGGTATGTGCTTTGAATATGTGTTGCTAAATGATGTGAATGACTAGCATTCGAAGCCCGAAAGCTTTTGCACAAAAATAAGGCATAAACATGAATAAAAAGCTGGGCAGAGAAACATAATTCTGTCAAAAGTCCACTTGTATGGAAAATAAGCATTTAAACAGCCTGAATTTTGTAATATATCTTTATGGGGTGCTTCTAGAATGCATATTCTGTGAGATTGTCACATGAAAGTTGTTAAAAGTCTTAAAATGAACCCTTTTCAGACAAAAGGCCCAATGAGAACATCGAGAGGAACAGAGATGTATGCAAAATAATGAAAAATATTTTAAAATATTTAAGCAGCTTTCTGTTAGGTTTCGGGTTCCTGTGGCCTGCGCGGGCCGTACGGGATTCTCTGACACCCGCAGCCTATCCCATTCATTTTCATAGTCTCATGATGGACACTGCCGCAGAATAGTCCAATTGGCCCAATTTTCACTTATGTGGCCCGTCACGGGCCCCCGGGTAGGGTCTTGGAGTTCCGCTAAGTTTGCCTAAAAAGACACAGAAAGCCTACAGATAGGTTGCTACTCTACGCTCTAGAATACAGGGGTCAAAAGGTCACAGGGCCTCGATGTTCGTCAAGGTATATGGTGGGGATCCCATGAACCTTGACAGCGAATGTCGTCATTCTAGGTCATTTCTAAGTGCCATTTTTGTGAAAAACGATTGAACCTCACTCTGGTTCATTTTGCCAATGAAAGAGGTTCTTTATGTCTTTCAGTCGAAGAGGCCTGATTGAGAGATTTGTCTGAAACACACTGAAAACTGTTTCCTTCGGATCTAGAAAGCCGCTCTTTCGGTATGTGAAACAGGGGCCTACGGACTACCAGAATATACATTTGGGGGCCTCTATAGACCGCTTGGGCCCTACGGGGGCTGCTGACACTCGTAACCTATCCCATTATCGTACGATGACCCCAGAACTGACCCTGGACGTTCGAACGACCCCAAAACAAATTCTGTCTAGTCACGGCCCTCTCCTTCGGTTCCTAGAGTATGGGGTCGGTACGGCCATGTTATATGCTATATTGCACGTTTTGGGGTCCATGTGAGACATTCATTTTTTTGGAATTTTTTTTGCAATTTTTTTTCCAGCACTTGCCCTACTGCGAGGGGTATGGGTTTGAATATGTGTTGCTTAAAGATGTGCAGGGCTAGCATTAGAAGCCCCAAAGATTTTACACAAAAATAAAGCATAATTATGCCAAAAATGCTGGGCAAAGACTTGTTTCTTTGAATAGTTCATGTGTATGCAAAGAAGGCATTTTAAAAAACCTGAAGTGGGGAATGTACCAATAAGGAGAGCTTTTAGGATACATATATTAGGGTTTGTCATACGAAAGTTGTTTAAAGTCTTAAAATAAGCCATTTAAAGTATTGTCCAATGGAAGCCTATGAGGCCACTGTCAAATAAGTTATGACTGTCAATTCCGGTGTTTTGATACGTCACAGGAAGTCCCAGTCAAAACTTTTTTGATGGCGCCCCCATAGGTGTCTCATGTACACACCATTTCTATGTTATGAATGTACACTTTGTCCATTATTTACCTATTAGGGACCTATAAGTTACAATTGGGACTTCCTGTGGTCACAGGAAGTTCCACTCATAACACTTTTGGCATGGCTCCCATAGGTAAATGATGGTCATAAGTAACAATTGGGACTTCCTGTGGTCACAGGAAGTTCCACTCATAACACTTTGGGCATGGCTCCCATAGGTAAATGATGGACACACTATTTCTAAGCTTCTGGCACACAACTCTGAGCCTTAATGCACGTCATTGTGAAGGGATGTGCCTCTTATACACTACATGGTTGTTTGAAGCTATATAACTCCTTATTTAGGCTTATGACCCTTAATAGGCTTTGTCCATTAGTTTCCTATGAGGGCCCCACTAAATAAGCCACAAATGTACATGCCCCACATAACTTGTTTGACAGGGCTTCCATAGTCATTTACATTTACATTTAGTCATTTAGCAGACGCTTTTATCCAAAGCGACTTACATGTGGGGTAGGCAATGGAAGCAATTGGGACAGCATAAGTACAACAAAAGCATAAGTGCAATCAAAAAAGAGGATTGGGTCTCATATAACCTAACACAGTATACAGAACCATTCATTCATTCATTTTTTTTTTTTAAAGAGTAGAGAAGAAAATAGAGTCAAATAATGGACACACCGTTATTAAGCTTAAAGGTTCTGTGTGTAAGTTTCAGAGGCCACTATTGGCGATGTAGGAAATTGCAACCTACAACTCCGCTACCCCCCTCTCCCTCCCATTAGAGAAGCTACGGTCGCCGTCACAGGACAAAAGGGTTCCGTAAATGATAGCGGCCATTATCGGTGGTGTTGATAATTGCAATCTAGTCTTACAGGCGAACAACAGACTGAAGTTACGGACACAGTACAGAGATGTAGTCGTCTGAGACAGCAGAGACTAACCTTTGAAAGTCAAGTGACGAGGTTTATTTACAAAGAAAAATAAATCAAATGTACTTAATTCATCATTTACTCTAATCGTTATAGTGAATATTATTGTTACTTGTTTAACATTGTGTCAGTGATTTATTCGCTTATTTTGCATTGCATTTTTTGGCACGGTAACTTGGTTTGTAATTTACAGCCTATTGAAACGGCTTGCTAATGCTAAAGTCGTGTAATCTAACCGTGAAGACTTAACACAGGTAGTAAAAGGGAGAGGAAGAGGCAGAGGAACGTATCCCGGGAGGACCGCACAAGAGAGGATGTGGAAGCTAAGCAGTATTATAATATATCTTACACCCAATTTATGCTAATTATGATTGTAAACATGATTTCTAGCTGGATTTGCACACGGCCATGTAACAAGGACTTATGATACAATTACAAAGTGCTAAAAATTTACAAGGAAAAACACTACTTCACTTGATGATCATGCTCATCTATTAGCTAAAGCTATCAAACAAACAGTTCACTTATATTGCGTAAATTAGACAAACTTACTGGTCCAGCAGAAAGCTGGCAACTTCGGCGTCGCTTAGCAAACCCGTTTCCTGCTTCAGTGCCCTCCTTTTTTAAAAAAACCACGCCGATGTTTATTCAGGTTTTCTGCCGATTTTTGTCTGGACTTGGCCTTGCTGCATCGTATTTTCTCTTTTTTGACGACACAGATTGACGCTCTGTCGGCTCGTGTGCAGAGTATGTGTGGTCCGCCATTAGCGCAGATTTCACTTCTTACTGCAACAAAGAACCGTTTCTATTTCTAATTAAAAAACACGACAAGTAAATTTTGTTATTGTTCTTCCTCTTCTTTTGCTAACCCTTCTATGTAGTGGCTTTGCAAGCTGCCTCCAAAACACAGCCGAAGAAGAAGAACATAGTGCCGTGTATCTATTAATGCTGTGCTGTTGTCACATGATGAGACGTGACGTATGTACATAGTTACGTACGGGGAGAGAAGAAAGTTGAGTAAAGATAGTTACGGATTCACTACTCTAGTGTGGCATGTATTATTCTTTATCTTGATAACACCACAAATTGGCGACGAGGATTACGTTTTTTTTACTTTCTGGTATTTCTGGTCGTGAAGATGGTTGTTGCCAACGTGCCTTTTCCGAGTTTTTTCCTGCCTTTCCCCGGCGAGCCTGCAGTGCCGTTCACCACATGGCTGCGGATCTTTGATAACTATCTGCGTGTTATCGACGCTACAGGGGATGCTTGGCCGGACGACAGACGGAGAGCTGTACTACTTCATTGCCTGGGCACATAGGGACAGCAGATTTTCTACTCATTGCCTAACATAGGTACGACATACAAGGATGCCGAGACCGCACTGAAAGCGTACTTTGTGCCAAAAGCAAATGTTGTAGCTGAACGGCATGCTTTTCGTAAACGCTGCCAGGCACCACACGAGACAGTCATACAGTACGTTGCTGCTCTGCGTGAACTTGTTGTTACATTGTGTGTTATGTGTGTTATACAGTGTTATGATTCGTGATCAGTTGGTGGAAAATGTGCTTAGCCCACGAATTCGCGAGAGACTTTTACTCGAACTTGACCTTACACTGGACAGAGCTGTTTTGATTGCGAGGCAGATTGAATCTGCTGCTGATCAGGCTAAACTTATTTCAAATGGCCGTCAAGTCACTGCCCCCGTACAAGGGGTACAGCACGTGAAGCCCAGGAGAACAGAAACATTCCGCGCACCTCCTACATCTGTTACAACAGAGAAATCGAAGTCTTGCTTTCGCTGTGGCTCGGAAACTCACATAGCTAATGTTGCGAACTGCCCTGCAGCAACTGCAACTTGCAGACAGTGTAAGAAGGCAGGACATTACGCTAAAGTTTGCCGATCGACACAACCAACTACGCACAAAGTTCATGAAATTGAATTACCTGAAGCTAATGTTCTGTACACGGAATGCCCAGCTCCTTCTCCCAGCATCACAAGTACAGTGACATAGCTACCTCTGCAGATCAGGCTTGTGTGCTGAATTTAGTGGTCGACACTGGGTCTTCTGTTTCTATCTTACCCCACAGCACTTATACATGCCATTTTAGTGATGTTGCATTATCACAACCATCGGCCAGGCTTGTGACGTACTCAAAAGCTCAAATTCCAGTCCTTGGGTGTTTGTCAGCCAACGTGTCATTGCATGATCACAAAGTTCCTGCTACCTATTTCATTGTTGACAAAGGCACACCACTAATGGGGAGGGATCTTATGTCTGCACTACATGTAAGGATTATGTAAGTACATGTAAGTACTGCCTCCTCATGGCCTCTCTGAGTCGGCTCCTATGCCAGTGTTACAGAGCACTACTGCTGATCTAACTGAGATTGGACATGTTACAAACTTCGTACACCGCGTGAAGCTGGATGAAACTGTCTCACAGGTACGCCAAAAACTGCGCCGCCTGCCACTTTCAATACAAAGCGCTGTGTCGGCAGAATTACAGTGCTTACAAGCAGCTGGAGTAATAGAACACATTGATGATTCTGCCTGGGTGTCAAAGCTTGAACAAAGTGAAACAACTGCTTGCAAGCAGCCCTTCTCTGGCGTTATTTGACCCCACGATGCATACCATTGTATCCACAGATGCTTCTGATTATGGTCTGGGGGGCGTGCTCTCCCAGGTCAGCCCGGATGGCATCGAACGTACTGTTGCGTCACGCACACTCTCCGCTGCAGAGCGTAAATACGTCACGGTGGAAAAAGAAGCGCTGGCGTGCGTGTGGGCCGTTGAGAAGTGGCGCACTTACCTCCGGGGCCGCCGTTTCACTCTGCGGACAGACCACCAGGCCCTGACAACCCTTCTCACCACAAAAGGCGTTGGTCGTGCTGGACTTCGTGTAGCTAGATGGTCTGCACGCTTACTGACATTTAATTATGACGTAATATATCGTCCAGGTTCCCAAAATGCTCCTGCTGATTATCTGTCACGTGTGCCCTTGCCTGCTTCACCAGACAATGCTGTTGCTTTAGCTCATGATGATGATGTGGAAGAGGAGTTTGTTGCTTACCTGTCTGCCACCTGCAATCCTCTGTCTGTTACTGATGTTGATGCTGCCTGTTCTACTTGCCCTGCACTAACCCAGCTTCGTTCACAGATTTCCATTGTTTGGCTTCCTTCTTCCAAGGGACTGAAGGCTGAGTTGTTGCCGTACTATCATGTGCGACTGGAACAATCTGTTAAGGACAACTTCGTCTTTCGGGGCACACGGCTGATTGCACCTGCTGCTTTTCGCCATACGCTGGTAGTCATTGCGCATGAAGGACACCAAGGGGAGTTGAGAACTAAACAACGCCTTTGCGAGGTCTATTGGTGGCCTGGGATGGACGCTCAGGTTCACGATACTGTCCGTTCCTGCAATGTCTGTCAACTTAATGATAAAACCGTGAAGTGACATCCTGCTCCTCTTCAGCCAGTGCCGCTGGCCGGACCATGGCAGAAAGTTGCTGTGGACATAGTCGGACCATTTGACACTGCAGCTTCTGATTGCAGGTTCGCTATAACTTTGACTGATTATTACAGCAAATGGCCTGAGGTCTCCTTTACCCATACCGTCACTGCTTACTCCGTGATTTCATTTCTGTCTTCGGTATTCAGTCGCCATGGCAACCCCTTGAGCATAGTGACTGATAATGGGGTTCAGTTTACATCTGCTGCCATTCCGCTTTTCTAAAAAACGGAACATTCGTCACCATCGTTCCTCTTTCTACTACCCAGCGGCTAATGGTGCTGTGGAGCGGTTTAACCATGTACTCAAAAATACTGTCCAACTGGCCATCCAACAACATCAACCTTGGAAACCTTTTGTAACTGACTTTTTGCAAGTGCACCGTGCCACTCCGCATGCTGCAACTGGTTCTTCACCTTTTCAGCTCCTTTATGGATGGAGAATGCACATTAGGCTGTCTTTTCTGCCATCTCCTCCTGTTCCCGTTTCCACTGATGTGACTGTTCGCAAGAGGGTTATGCAGTTGCAGCGCAAAATGAAACTGTATACGGAAGCGAAGCGGGGTGCGTGCACTCCCTGCTTTCAGGTGGGGGACAAAGTCAGAGTACGGAACCATCTGCATGTTCCTAAGGGGCACAGGAAATTCACAGATCCCCTCACAGTTCACAAAGTCTGGGGGTGGGTACATATGCTCTTAGTGATGGGAAAACGTGGAATGCTTCCAAACTCACTGCATTTCCATGTACAACAACAGCCCCTGCTGAGAACACTGGTATCTCTGCAAATAGTCCTAGGCCTACACGTAATGTTCACAAACCCAAACCCTGCACCAGTCAACAAGGTACTGAAAGCATTCTTTAGAAATGTTGGCCCATATTGATAGGATAGCATCTTGCAGTTGATGGAGATTTGTGGGATGCACGAAGCTTCCGTTCCACCACATCCCAAAGATGCTCTATTGGGTTGAGATCTGGTGACTGTGGGGGCCATTTTAGTACAGTGAACTCATTGTCATGTTCAAGAAACCAATTTGAAATGATTCGAGCTTTGTGACATGGTGCATTATCCTGCTGGAAGTAGCCATCAGAGGATGGGTACATGGTGGTCATAAAGGGATGGACATGGTCAGAAACAATGCTCAGGTAGGCCGTGGCATTTAAACGATGCCCAATTGGCACCAAAGGGCCTAAAGTGTGCAAGAAAACATCCCCCACACCATTACACCACCACCATAATTGCATTAATAAGAAATTGAACAGGTGTTCCTAATAATCCTTTAGGTGAGTGTATAGGTGCAATTACATTTATTGGCACCAACCCCAAATTATGAAATTTATATGTAGAGTAATTAAATCGAAAAAAAAGAACAAATGCATCTAAAGCAAATATTTATCATTTTAAGATTACTTGCAAACAATGCCAACTGCCCTCTGGTGTACAAAATGAGAAACAGCAAGCACAAAACAAAAATGGGTTAGCTACACTCCCACCAAAATTATGCATGTTTCATATTAAGTGATATGAACTACAAATAATTTTCTCAAAAAGAATGTCATTGTCCTTGTGTAGCCAAAAGCTTAAGGAGCTTCAACCAGCAGAACTAACTTCTGCACTGGGCGTTCCAATATGGAAGGTTTAGCAAGACGTTCACCTTTCTTACAAAGTCTCTTATCTCCTACTGAGATTTTCACTCTCCTTACAAGTCCATCGTTGCAGCTGATAGTCTCTATGACCCTTGCGAGTCTCTATTCACCTCTGGGTGTCAGTTCATCTTTGTTTCCACCTACTCCAGAACTGTTCTGCTAGAAACTGTACACGACGGCATCTTTTTACTTCATAAAAGTCCTCTGTAGGGAACATGCCTGGCGGATGTAGTGCTGTACTGGATTTCATGTTGATAAGATGATTGGGGGTGAGTGGTTCGAGGCTGTCAGGGAAGTTTAAGTTATCCACAGTGAGGGGTCGACTGTTGACTATGGCCATGGCTTCATAAAGTAGATTCCGTAATGAAGCATCGTTGAGTCTGCCTTGAGAAGGTGAGAGAGTAGAGCTCAGAATGCTTTTAACAGTCTTTATCTGGCGATCCCACAGCACCCCTGCGTGACTGGAGTGGGGTGCATTCATGACGAAGTCACACTGGTTTTGTGACAGAAATGTGCTCAGTCGCTATAGGTCAAGCTCTTGTAGAGCTGTCTTGAATTCATTCTTAGCACCAACGAAATTAGTGCCTTGATCACACCGAATTTGACGCACTGCACCTCGAACAGCAATAAAGCATCGCAGAGCATTGATAAAGGTATCATATAACATCTTTATGTGAATGGCTCGTGAGCAAAAGCAGGTAAAGAGCAGGCCGTATCGTTTGTGCAGTTTCCTTCCCTGTGTAGTCGTGAAAGGACCGAAGCAATCCATCCCACAGTATGTGAAAGGGGGGGATGGCTCGATGCGTTCTACAGGTAAGTCACTCATTCTTTGACCCTCTGGAGCTCTCCTGAGTTTACGACAACTCACACAGTGATGAATGTATGATGCTATTAATCTGCTCATTCCAGGAATCCAATATCCGCTAGCTCTGATTTCATTGATTGTGAAGCCTTTCCCTTGGTGTTTTGTCTTTTCATGGTTGTGAGTATTATCAACTTTGTTACATGGTGCTCTTTGTTTTTTTGCTTGAAAGAGTCAGCGAGCAACGAGTGACGGAGTCGTCCTCCCACCTTGAGGAGACCGTCTGTGTCGAGAAAAGCATCAAGATGGTGTAATTTGTTGCAACGCTAAGGTTGATTACCTTTGCTTAACAATTTGATTTCATCTTCATATGCTTGCCTTTGCAGATCACGGATTATGAAACGCTCAGCACTTTTTCTTTCGCTCACTGTAGAAAGAGCATGTGAGGCGTCCTTTTTAGCTTGCCGAAGCATACGGGCCTTGGCTCTGGTAGCCCGGGACCATGATGAGAACTTGGACAGATGGTCGGCTAGGCTCATTATTTCTCAGGTTTTTGTTTGCAAGACTTGTGCTTTTTTACTTCCAAGACCCCCTATGGATAGGTCTGGCACTGCATCATTTACCGTGGGTATCTTCCTTTCTCAGAGAAACATGGGGCCAGTGAACCAATTGGAGGTAAGTAGTTCACTTACAGTTTTACCTCGGGAGGCGCCATCTGCCGGATTCTCATCCGTGGAAACGTAGTGCCATTGCTGGGGGTTTGTGCATTGGCGGATCTTCTGGACCCTGTTGGCGATAAAGGTGTGAAATCGCAGAGCATCGTTATTTATGTAGCCTAACACTACCTTTGAGTCCGTCCAAAAGTATTCTTTCCCATCAACAATTCTCAATTCTTCTCTGAGCATATTGCTTATGGAAAATGAAACCACTGCCACGGTTAATTCAAGCCGTGGTAGTGTGGGGAAAAACGCGGGCCTTTCCTATCACTAGTGAACAGTGAATCTCTTCCATCTTGTTCTTGACTCTCAGATAAGAGCATTGCCCGTATTCGCTGGTGCTCGCATCTGAGAAGTGGTGTAGTTCGGTTTCTACGACTTCTCCGAAGTTATTAGGTAAGTAACAGCGAGCTATGTTTATTTTCTGTAGGTTGGTGAAGCCACGTTGCCAACTCTCCCGTCGTGGCTTTAGCCTCTCAGGCAGGGGTTCATCCCAGCCAGTGGCCTGGTTGCACATTTCTTGAAGGATTCTCTTCCCATTGAGGACATATTGTGCGAGAAAGCCAAGAGGGTCAGATATGGAGGCGACTGTAGACAATATGCCTCTACAAAGACTAACTAAACTAACAGGACCAGACTAGTAACACATAACTACAAGATCAACTAGACTCACTGACAAGACAGGAACTCACCCAAATGACACAAACAATGAATCAGCACAAGACAAGAGACACAAGGTCAATATATAGGGAACCAAATCAAGAGGGAACAGGTCAGGGGATTAACTAATTAACACTAACTAGGAAACAGGAGGTCAGGAACAATGACAAGACCGGAGAGAGAGAGTATGGCAACAAACGATGGCCAAAATAGTCTCTCTCAACATAAAACAAGAGATCCTGTCTGATTGAAAATTGTCATGATTCCGCCTCACCATGTCAGGTATTACTTGGTCTTGAGGCGGAATCATGACAATTTTCAATTTCACAATGCATTTGTATGGGAGTAAAGATGATCACAAGGTTACTGGTTCGAATCCCGCGGTTGGCAGAAAAGGTGTTTACTTTTTGTTGGGAATTGTGCTTCATCGTTTAAAATCACATGACATATGCTAATATTATTTGTGTTTTTCCAACTTGCATTGTATTAATGATATATTACAGATTCTATACAGTTAAACAGGTCTTTTTACAGAGTTTAAGTACTTTTAAATATATTTCTATAGTGATAACTAGTCAATCCTATTATTTATTACCTATAATTATTGACTATACAAAAGCAAAAGGTATTGAATCTGCTTCCACAACACAACAGTAGCCACCTTTAAATGCAGATTAAAAACATTTTGACTGTACAATAGCAAATGCATTGTGGCATATCAAAACAAAAAGAAAGGGAGAGAAGCGTTTATTTCAAAACTTTTCTTTTAAATTACTTTCATTCTATTACTTATTTAAAGATTAAACATACATTAATAAAACGGTTATACATTCTTCTGCAGGAGACAAATATAGTTTGAAGAACGTTGGTAACAGAAAACCATTTGTCGCCGTTGATATGTGCCCAAACAAAATAGTGAACGGGGACCAATGATTTTTGTTCACTTACTTCTTTTAAATATCTTTTGTGTTTCGCAGAAGAAAGGCAGTCAAACAGGTTTGAGATGACAAGAGGGTAATTAAATAATCTCTTCATTTTTACTTTACTTTTACTTTTTTTATATTTTCCAACCACTGTTCCTTTGGTACTGCCTCTACAGAGGGGCAGTATACAACCCCCTTGTATTGGCTGTGCCCAGTCTCTGCTGTCCTGAACTGCCCACATTTCTTGCACGTGTTTTGCAGCACTTTTGGTGTGAGTTTTCGAACTGGACCAGCAGAAGTAGCATGAGCAGAAGGGGCAGAAGAGAGGCTGACACTGGGAGCCTGTGAAGCAGGAACCAGAACAGGTCCCTGTGAGCCCACTGGTATCGGCATCAGCATCTCCATTTGAGCACCTGGGGGTGGAGCAGGAAAGAGTTGCCGTGGTGTTGGTGTGTTTTACAGCAGTTGGTGACAAAACTGTTGGTGCAGATGGGATCTTCCTCTTCCTTCTCAACTGAGCCTGGCCAACGGTGCTACTGGGCAAGTGGTATTGGTGAGTTGGGCCTGGCTGGGGGGGTGCAGATTGGGGGCGCACCTTGCCAGGGAGAAGAGGGTGAGCCGCCACAGACAAGCGACTAGGCAGTTTCAGTCCCTGCATCACGACTGCACTGTCCTGACTTTTCACCCTCTTATTGTGCCACTGAACTACAGTGGTGCGGCTCACATCCACTAGTTGCAGGGTGGTCTACTGCATCACATTCGCATTGACCAGAATGCACCGTCTGATTTTCATGTAGTCCTTCAGGATCCGATCCCATCTGGACACTGTCCCATTCCCCTTCTTCTTGGGACTCCGGTGAATGGTACAGAGCCTGACAAAAATGGTCTCAATCAGGCGACAACAATCTGACCATAGGGCAAGTGGAGCAGTGGTTGTGAGCGCGTGCCTCTCCACACTCTCCACCCCTGGACTGAACTCCTGCCTCTTTTTGGGGGGACCTGAACCTCCCTGTGTCCAGCTTGCTCTGATGTCTGGCAGCGAACACCCCCCGCTGCTTGTCATAATCCAGCAGGTTCTGCCAAAGAGCAACAACATTGCTCGCCTAAGCAGAGAGAGCATATAATGCATAGCAAATGAGAAAACAAATCATTGTCAAGTATAAACATGTATGACAAGTCAAAAAGGGAAAGTAAAGAAAGTTAAATGTTCCTGACCTGGTGGTTGGTGAGGACTAGAGAGGGCTGGTTCCTAAGGTCCACAAGATACTCTGCCAGGCTGTCGACTCTGTCCATCCCTGGCACAGCGGATTTATCCACAGCCTAAATAAACAGTGATTCACAACAATTTGTGGACCATGGAGTGAGACAAAGCACAGACACATATATACAGTTATACTTTATAACCGAACGCCTCATTGAGTTCTAAACTGCCAACAGAACAGACCAGAAGTATTTGAGCGAAAATCTTACAGTTTCTATTGACCTATTTGCAGCATTTTGTCAGATTAATCGTTTTTCAGACATGTGAGTGTTATCTATAAGACACAGTTGATTGAACAAATACAAATATATAATTATGAAGCAAATGTTACGCATTATAAAAGAGTTGTTTCCAGTTCCTGATTGTGATAAGTCAATAGCTGTGTTTTATACTAAACTCAGCCGTTTATATAGATCAATATACATATAATATGAAGCTTGAACAGAGAAGCTTGGTTCATCTGAGAGACTTGGTTCATCTGAGAGACTTGACACAGTAATATCAAGGGCCTGTTCTTCACTGAAACCCTCATCGTCCTTGTTCTCTCCTTCATCCACATCCTCAAGCATGTTCTCTGTCTCCTCTTACTCGGGATCCAACACAAGCGGCTGTCCAGTCTGACTCAAAAGGTAGTCAACACCAAGCAGCTCTCCTACGAAAAATAACAGAAATGCACACACATCACTAATTATCTAA
This sequence comes from Triplophysa bombifrons, assembly GCA_029783895.1. Taxonomy (NCBI): domain Eukaryota; kingdom Metazoa; phylum Chordata; class Actinopteri; order Cypriniformes; family Nemacheilidae; genus Triplophysa; species Triplophysa bombifrons. The sequence goes on along the minus strand of CM056461.1, from coordinate 20,945,844 downwards.
CTATTCAATAACTATAACAATATCTATTCAATATAGATAGAATGCAATTGTTATTAGACTTCTGTATTTGCCATTAGAATAATAAATGGAAATACTTAAAGGGTTAGGGTCAAAAATGAAATGTCTGTCATCAATTATTCACCCTTAGGTTGTTCCAAACCTGTATTAATTCCTTTGTTCTGCAAAACACAAAGGAAGATGTTTGGAAGAATGTCAGTAACCAGAGCTAGTAACCATTCACTCCCATAGTATTTATTTTCACTACTGTAGCAGTAAATGGGGGATTAGATATGTCTGGTTACTGACATTGTTCCAAATATCATTCTTTGTGTTACATAAATGTATTCAGGATTTCAAGCAACCTGAGGGTGAGTAAATGATGACAGAATTTTTGTGTGAACCATCCCATTTGTTCTGTTATCCTCACTTACATAAATTAACTATAGTACCTACACCTACTGGTAAAAATAATATTTAGTTAGAACATTGGAAACCCATGAACCAAAAGTATAAGGTAGCTAGAAAATCTAAAACATACCAGTGTATTTGGCAGGTGACCTGAAAGTTGGCACAAAAGCACGGCCAAACACCTTCAAGCTGTTGATTTTAACACAGTGGGCCATATCCCCGGAGTAAGTGAGGAGAGATGCTGGTTTGCTGGTCACTGCTGCATTCGACTGATCTTGATTTCACCGGTTCAAGCCTTCCAGGAGGTAGAGCTGGAAATTCTGTGCATTGGCACTGGTTCCTAGAATAAAAAATATGTATAAATAGAAAACGACATGAGTTTCTATTTGAATAATATATACAGTTGTGTTCAAAATTATTCAACCCCCAATGCTGTAAATGGTTTTAGGGAATTTAGTGTACATTTGTAATTGTATTCAGAATGAAATCCTACAAGGACTTCTTAAAGAACCATATGACATCAACTAAAATGACATCAATTAGTTTTGTAATACAGTAGTAAATGTTTCTTTTGTGAATTCTTCATTGACATAATTATTCAACCCCTTAAAGACTACCACTCTGAAGAACAGAGGTTCAATTAAGTGTTTTCAATCAGGTATTGAAAACACCTGTGGATATCAGGGAGCAGCAATAAAGCCTAATAAGCACCAATTAGGCAGCTTTAAAATGACTGTGATACTCAGCTCCTTCTAGACATTTACTGGTGTGGTTACAAACATGGTGAGGTCAAGAGAATGGTCCAGGAAGACAAGAGAACAGGTGATTACTCTTCACAGGAAGGGCAATGGCTATAAGAAGATTGCAAAGATGTTAAACATACCAAGAGACACCATAGGAAGCATCATTCGCAAATTCAAGGCAAAGGGCACTGTTGAAACGCTACCTGGTCGTGGCAGAAAGAAGATGCTGACTTCGACTGCTGTGCGCTACCTGAAGCGTAGAGTGGAGAAAAGTCCCCGTGTGACTGCTGAGGAACTGAGAAAAGATTTGTCAGATGTGGGTACTGAAGTTTCTGCTCAGACAATACGGCGCACCCTGCGTAATGAAGGCCTCCATGCCAGAACTCCCAGGCGCACCCCCTTGCTGTCCCCAAAGAATAAGAAGAGTCGACTGCAGTATGCCAAAAGTCATGTGGACAAACCACAGAAGTTTTGGGATAGTATTCTGTGGACTGATGAAACAAAATTAGAACTGTTTGGGCCCATGGATCAACGCTATGTTTGGAGGAGGAAGAACAAGGCCTATGAAGAAAAGAACACCTTGCCTACTATGAAGCATGGCGGGGGGTCAATCATGCTTTGGGGCTGTTTTGCTTCTGCAGGTACTGGGAAGCTTCAGCGTGTGCAAGGTACCATGAATTCTCTTCAGTACCAGGAGATATTGGATGACAATGTGATGCAGTCCGTCACAAACCTGAGGCTTGGAAGATGTTGGACCTTTCAACAGGACAATGATCCCAAGCATACCTCCAAGTCCACTAGAGCATAGTTGCAGATTAAAGGCTGGAACATTTTGAAGTGGCCATCGCAGTCACCAGACTTAAATCCGATTGAGAACCTCTGGTGGGACTTAAAGAAAGCAGTTGCAGTGCGCAAGCCTAAGAATGTGACTGAACTGGAGGCTTTTGCCCATGATGAATGGGCGAAGATACCCGTAGATCGCTGCAAGACACTTGTGTCAAGCTATGCTTCACGTTTAAAAGCTGTTATAACTGTAAAAGGATGTTGTACTAAGTACTAAGATTGAATGTCACTTGGGGGTTGAATAAAACTGATAATGATGTGAGCTCAGAAAAGACATTTGTGGTTATTTCATTATAAATGTTATGTTATATTTGTCTGACCTACACGTGCCTCTTTGATTTAATTGTAAGCAGGATGACTGAATGATCATAATCAATGTCAAACCGACCAAAACAATCAATTTCAGTGGGGGTTGAATAATTTTGAACACAACTGTAATTTATTAAAATATCAAACATTATTTGAGAAACCAACCTGGAATGAAACTGTTTAAGTGGGATGGTGACCCTCTGGCACAGCGATATCTTGTCAGGGTGACCCCTGCCTTCGAGGTGGTGCCGACTTTGGTATAGAGTGGCATTCCTGAAACATCCTGGATGCACCTGACATGAAGTTTCTGCACACGCCAGATGTGCTCCATGGGCACCTCATCCAGCAGTGGCACACCCATTAACTCAACTCAACTCAACTTTATTTATATAGCGCTTTTTACAATTTTCATTGTTACAAAGCAGCTGTACATGAGACACAATAGATTACAAGTAAAACAACTAAAGGCATATACCTGTAAAAACAAGAAAAAGGTGGAAAACAACAAAAGACAGACAGAGAGAGAACCACAGGTCAAATATTAAACGGACTATAAATTCTTATATATTAATTATTTCTAATTTCTGAATTCTAAAGTCTAAAGCAGCCCCCCCGGCCAGGCAGATAGTGCAAAACAATATGCAAACGGTGGCGAGGAACCCAAAACTCTAATCGAGAAAAAAAACCTCAGGGGAACCCAGGCCCGACCGGGGGATTCCAGTTCCCCTCTGGCAAAAGCTGCTGCCTCTGCACAGGCACAACAGTACTTGCACAACAAGGCTAAATAAAAAAAAAAAAATAAGCTTAATAAGGTAAATGGTAGATTTAAGATTATCATTAACAATCTAATAGCATTTGAAATGTATTAGGAAAATCAAAGTTGCCACATCCTTTATCCAGCTCTATCCTCTTAGCTCTTGTCAGGTCACCGCTTCCCATTCTCAGCTCTGCCATCAGGTCTGGGCATGAACTGCCTCCTGCGTTAACCTTGGAACAAAGAGACAAGACTGGCTGAGAGTAGAGTACTGTTCTGCACTCTTTGATGCAACAAGTACATCATTTGTTGTTGGATGTGTTCCTGGTTCCGGTTGATCTAAATAATGCAGCCTAAATCCTCTGAGGATTAATATTATGGAAGTGTAGTGTATGCAAGATTAAAAAGATGCGTCTTTAGTCTAGACTTAAACTGACAGAGTGTGTCTGCCTCCCGGACATTGCAGGGAAGAATATTCCACAGTTTAGGCGCTAGATAAGAAAAGGATCTACCACCTGCACTTGATTTTGAAATTCTAGGTATTACCAACTGACAGGACTCCTGAGAGCGTAATGCACGTGGAGGTCTGTAATACAATAGAAGTTCATTTAAATACTGCGGCGCTAGACCATGCAGGGCTTTATAGGTAATAAGCAAGATCTTAAAGTTAATGCGATGTTTTATAGGTAACCAGTGCAAGGTTGAAAGAACCGGGGTTATATGCTCATACTTTTTAGTACGTGTAAGAACACGAGCTGCCGCGTTTTGAACCAGTTTCAGTTTTTGTAATAGGCCTGCAGGGCAACCACCTAGAAGTGCATTACAGTAATCTAGTCTTGATGTCATGAATGCATGAATTAATTTCTCTGCATCTGACATCGACAGCATATGACGTAGTTTAGATATATTCTTAAAATGGAAAAATGCAATTTTACAGGTGTTGGCGACATGGCTTTCAAATGACAGAGTACTATCGAATACAACGGCAAGATTCTTAGCTGACAACGAGGATTTTATGGAGCATCCGTCAATCGTTAAGCAGTATTCTTGGTTGTTACGTATAGCGGTTTTCGGTCCCGTAAGTAACACTTCTGTTTTGTCCGAGTTTAATAGTAAAAAATTGTTACTCATCCAGTTTTTTTAAGTCAACTATGCAATCCTTTATTCGATCGAACTGCTGGGTTTCGTGAGGCTTCGAGGAAATATAAAGTTGAGTATCATCAGCATAACAGTGAAAGCTAATTCCGTGTCGCTTTATTATATCTCCTAGAGGTAGCATGTATAATGCGAAGAGCAGAGGCCCCAAGACTGAACCCTGTGGTACACCGTACTGGACTTGCGATTTACCTCATTGTTTATTGCTACAAATTGAAGACGGTCGGATAAATAAGACTTGAACCATTTCAATGCTATTCCGTTGATGCCGACGTAATTTTCGAGTCTATGTAGAAGTATGCTATGGTCAATGGTGTCAAATGCATCACTAAGGTCTAGCAGCACCAATAACGAAATACAGCCACGGTCAGACGCTAAGAGCAGATCGATTGTAACTCTAATCAAAGCAGTCTCTGTACTGTGACATGCTCGAAATCTAGACTGGAATTCTTCATTAATGTCATTCCTTTGGAGGAAGGAGCATATTTGAGTTGAAACTACTTTTTCCAGAATTTTAGATATAAAAGGTAAATTCGATATAGGCCTGTAATTCCCTAGTTCTTTAGGGTCGAGTTTAGGTTTTTTGACAAGGGGCCTTATAACAGCCACCTTAAATGCTTTAGGCACATGTCCTAGTGTCAGAGATGAGTTAATAATACTAAGAAGAGGATCTATAATTTCTGGGAGCATTTCTTTCAGTAGTTTTGTAGGTATAGGGTCTAGCATGCATGTTGTTGATTTAGATGATCTAATGATTTTAGACAGTTCATTGTGATCTACAGTAGAAAATAATTGCAATTTCTCCTTAGGGGTGCTGTAGTTAGTTTGTTCAGCGGGTTTCACTTCAGGTTGCATTGTTATAATTTTTTCTCTTATATCTTGGATTTTACTAGTGAAGTAGTTCATAAATTCTTCACTGTTATGCTGATAATCAGAATCTGACGTCGCTGACGACTTATTTTTTGTTAATTTAGCCACGGTGTTAAATAAAAACCTAGGGTTGTGATGGTTTTCCTCTATTAGTGATGAAAAGTAGGCGGATCTAGACATTTTTATGGCATCCCTGTATTTTCGAGTACTATCCTTCCATGCTATACGAAATACCTCTAAATTAGTTTTCTTAAAGTTGCGCTCCATTTTCCGGGACGCTTTCTTTAGAGTCTGAGTGTGTTCATTATACCACGGTGTTGGGCTGCCATTTTTAATTTTCTTTAAACGCAGAGGAGCAACTATGTTTAATATTTCCGAGAAGGTAGTGTTAAAATTTTCAATAGTAATGTCAAAATCGTCAACGTTTTTACTCATGCTAGATATTTTAGACAAATCAGGCAGATTATCGAGAAACGCATCTTTGGTAGTTGAGGTAATCGTTCTACCATATTTGTAACAAGGAGTTTGATTTGCAGCCGTAGGCCAGTGAAGCAAACATAATATCAGGTAATGATCCGAAATGTCTTCACTCTGCTGAACGATTTTAACATCGTCCACATTTATACCATAAGATAGTATTAAATCTAAAGTATGATTACGAAGGTGAGTGGGTCCTGACACATGTTGACTAACGCCCATGGAGTTAAGAGTGTCTTTGAAAGCTATGCCCAAGGCATCTGTATCATTGTCTACATGGATGTTAAAGTCACCAACGACAAGGACTCTATCTGCGGCCAGTACTAGTTCGGATAAGAACCCACCAAAATCTTTAATAAAATCTGTGTGGTGCCCTGGAGGCCTATATACAATAGCTAGAATAAATTTAAAAAATGTTTTATCCTTAGTATTAGGTGTTGATACGTGAAGAACCATGACTTCAAAGGAATTGTATTTAAAATTAGACTTCTGAGAGATGATAAAAGTATTATTGTAAAGTGCAGCGACACCTCCCCCTCTACCTTTTAGACGAGGCTCGTGTTTATAGTAATAATCTTGGGGAACGGATTCATTTAGAGTAATATAATCATCTGGCTTTAGCCATGTTTCTGTCAAACAGAGCAGGTCTATTTTATGATCGGTTATCATATCATTAACAAAAAGTGCTTTATTTGAGAGAGATCTAATATTAAGCAATCCGAGTCGTAAAAGTTGATTACTTGTATTTTGTTCATGTTTGATTTGTTTAACGTTTATTAAATTACTTTCAAGAGGTTTACGCAATATATTATGTTTGCTAATCCGGGGGACAGACACAGTCTCTATTTTATGTTGTTTGTAAGAAGGGGTTATTACATGTTGTATATTTTGTGTATTCTGTGACGTGAGACGGCAAGCAGACAGTTGGTTAAGCCATTCTGTCTCCTTCCTGACCTGGGCCCTAGGTAGTCAGCCTTTAGCATTATTAAGACTGTGTGCCAAATTTCTAGAGAGGAGGGAAACCCCATCCCAGGAGGGATGGAGACCATCTCGTTTCAACAGGTCAGGTCTGCCCTCAAAACTCTTCCAGTTATTTATAAAATCTATATTATTCTGCAGGCACCACTCAGACAACCAGCCATTTAGTGATGATAATCTGCTATAAATCTCATCACCACGGTAAGCAGTGAGGGGGCCAGAGAATATTACAGTGTCTGACATCGTTTTTGCGAGCTCACACACCTCTTAAATATTATCTTTAGTGATCTCCGATTGACGGAGTCTAACATCATTTGTGCCGACGTGAATAACAATCTTACTGAATTTACGATTAGCCTTAGCCAGCACATTTAAATTTGACTTGATGTCAGGCGCTCTGGCTCCCAGTAAACATGTGACTTTGGTGGCTGGTGTCTCTATGTTAACGTTCCGGACAATAGAATCACCGATCACTAGGGCACTTTCAGCAGGTTTCTCAGTCGGCGTGTCACTGAGCGGGGCAAACCTGTTCGAGACTTTAATCGGAACGGTTGGGTGATGTTTTGTCCTGCGACTATGCCGTCTCACCGTCACAAAGTTTCCCAGCTGCAGGGGATTTTCAACCGGAACCGAGCCGTGTGCGCTAAGATTGCTCGCATCCAAAATGTTTTCTACGGTCCCTACACTCTTACTATCCTCAAATAAAGATTGGATGCGAGACTCTAATTCTAAGATCTTCTCCGTCAGCCTAACTACTTCCCTACATTTATCACATGTAAAACCCTCACCGCTGACAGAGAAGGCTAAGCTAAACATATGACATGAGGTGCAAGTAACAACAATAGGAATAGAAGCCATGACTCACCGGGTATGAAGTGCAATCCTAACTTACCAAGGTTGCTTGATGAGTCTTAGTATATACGCTTAAAAAGAGAAACAGTTAGCACACAAGACAAATAGGGGGAGATGATATTCAACAGTAAACAGAAGGCAAGCTAACACGCTAATATGCTAGCGGCGTTATGTTTCAATTAATATGTTTAGAATATAAAGTTATAAATAATTCGGCAACAACAGTGATAGGTAACGATAGTAAAATACACTAGTATTAAGACCAAGAACAAATGTGAGGTGAAGCAAGTGTCAGAGGATACAAACTAGCCGCCGGCAGCGAAGGCAAACAGGAACCGGGAAATTTTCAATTTATTAGGTGCCTTCCATTTGCCCCACCCAGTTCCTGGAGTAGCTTGTCGATGAGGCGTATTGTTGCCTCCTCTCCACGTGTCCTCCTGCGGCAGGAAAGGCTGAGCTGATTTTTACTGATGCTCCTGTCCACCAGAAGGTCAGTAATAGCTGGCACACCCTCCTGCATCAGTTGCCGTTTTTTTGCCTGCCGCAACAGGGTGAGGTCTCCTGCATCCCACTCAAAGATGCAGGCGGACAGGCATCCCATGAAGCTGGGGTAGAGAGGATGGGCATCTGTGGTGCAGCCCACTGCCATCCTCCTCATAAAGTGCCAGATGTCTAGCCGTATGTGGATGTCTGGCCACTTCCCGAATCTGTTCTGCAGCTTGCTGGTTGCCCCCTCCTGCATGCAACAGTTATATTCCACATACAGCAGGACTGGGGGCGGAACGGCTGCCTGGCGGTACCGCTCCATGACACCTGTAACCATCCTGTCCAGTCCTGGCCCCTCCTGCACTGACAGGTCACTGTTGAGTACCTGTCCGACCTCGTTGCCAATGGAGGTTACCCAGATTGCTGTCCCCCGTCCATGACCAGCCAGCTTCTTTGTGATCTGTTATTTACAAATGTAACAACATATTAATGAAGTAATGTCATCACTGACAACAATGTAAACGTTTATCGGCAGTGTTAGACCTTACCAGCCATTTCTAAAGTAATATATTGGCAACATTGTTGCGTGTTGGGATTTTACAGTAAACGAAGATAGATACTAAAAATGATCTATTAACACACTTAAGTCACACAGTCTTAGATGAACTTCAACTGGAGGGGAGAAAAAAATGAAAACACCATTAACATCTTTACTTATTACAGACATCACCTTCACTATATTTCTGTCATACTTCTACAAAAGCTCTGATTGAGAATTAACAGAGGTTAAGCTCTTGTACATAGTGGTTTCGTTATTATTTTCACTTTCGAGTTGTTCCAAATCTGTATAAATTTATTTGTTGTGATGAACATGGAGATATTTGGAAGAATGCTTATAACCAGACAGATTTTGCCTTCCATTGACTCCAATAACAGGAAAAATACAATAGTATTAAAAATTAACAAACCAGTTTGCTGTCCTATATTCTTTAAAATGTATTTGAAATACAAAAACAATAAACTATCGATGTCAATGCATGTTGAGATCTTTTAGGTATAAAGCAATCTTCCAAATATCTTTCTCTGTATTCATCAGAACAAAGACATGTATGTACATGTGTACTGCTGGTGCAGAGGTTTAATATGTTGTGTATTTAACAAATCAGCACTTTTGTAAATTAATAAAGCTTTAGCACATCATTTGCGTGTCATCCTTTCGCAGGGGCCATGCTAATCTTCTCTGTATCGATCCAATTTAAGTATATGCGCTGCCTTAGCAATCACGATTTTCATGGCAAAACAATTTACCTATACGCCTCGATTCACAGTAAGCTGTCAGCTGGCTGGTAAGTACCAGACATTAATTTGACTGATTCACACCACTTCAAAACAATTATCCACTATAAAGTTACATTGTTTAGAACACACATTCCGGAAGAATTAACATAATAATAATAAGAGACAACAGCTCAACTACAACAAACACTGATCACACTAATAATGACTAACAAACATAACATCTAAACCTCAAAAGGAGCCACGATAACTAGCTGGCAACCTTTTTGGTGGAATCCATCTTTAAAATGGTACCAAAGATGGATGTGATCCTGGCCCTGATGTGACCAATTCGGGAGAGGATGTCCCTGCCATTTACAGACAGCAGCCAACGACTGGTGGGGATGTCGATGGGCTCAAGAGGCTCCTGGCACTCCACCGGAAAGAGACTGGGTCGATCCACAAAGTTGGCACACTCCCCAAGATGCGCCAACCGATTCAGCCATTCCTCCCCATTGTTCTCCTTTAACGCAGTTTACCAGAAAGTTTGGCCGCAGTTTACCAGAAAGAAACAAGGTGTTGGCAATCCACCTCTTGTCCTGCACACGGACGGTCTTGTTCCATTCACCTAGCAACCAGATTGTAGCTGAGGCATCAGCAGGTGCTGGCTGGACTCCTTCAGACTCCTCCTGTTTGGAAGACAATTATAAAATAATCCTTTGTAGTTCCAAAAAATTAAAACTGGCTACTCTAAGATACGTGACAAACTGTATAACACATTGTTGTTGCTATACTCACTGTTAATGAAACAGGAATGTTGCTCCTCACAGAGGATGGAGAAGGGCTAGGTATCCTCACAGAGGATGGAGAAAGGGAGGCGGTCCACACAGAGGATGAAGAAGGGTTGCTGGTCCTCACAGAGGATGGAGAAGGGCTAGGGATCCTCACAGAGGATGGAGAAAGGGAGACGGTCCTCACAGAGGATGAAGAAGGGTTGCTGGTCCTCACAGAGGATGGAGAAGGGCTAGGGATCCTCACAGAGGATGGAGAAAGGGAGGCGGTGCTCACAGAGGATGAAGAAGGGTTGCTGGTCCTCACAGAGGATGAAGAAGGCCTAGGGATCCTCACTGAGGATGGAGAAAGCGTGGCGGTCGTCACAGATGATGTAGAAGTGTCAGAGGGCCTTGCAGATGGTGGACAAGGGCTGGGGATCCTCACAGAAGGTAGAGGAGTAGGGCTGGGGCTCCTCCGACCTACTAAATTGGGTTAAAGTGACTGGGACCCGCCAAAGCGGGATTAAGTGAACTACAAAGATATATATTTTTTCAATTACGCAGCATGATGGAAGTGACATGCAAATCTAATTTATTTTAATTTAAGTATGTTGCATACCATCTGTTTATCTGTGTGTCTGTATTTGTTTAACTCTTCTGTTATGTGCAAATTTTAGAAATTATTTAATGTGTATTGACTCCATAAACTTTAATATATTATAAAGCACTCAGATGTATATTGTTATTTGCCTTTTTAACTCATACTTTACCTACCTGATATATTGAATAAAAATGGAAACTATGTAACTTTCTGATTTGTATGTAGTTTTTGTACATTTGATAGGTTTCAGACTTCTCCAAATTGAGTTTTTGCAGAAACCAAAAGAAGCTGTTGATTCTCATAGATGCTACAAAATTCTTAATCCCCAAAAATAACAGTTTATAACACTTATATAAGGGCAAAATTGTTAAATATTATAACTGACTAATAAGGACATTTTACTGGTCCTCGTTAGATATAAGGTCTCTCACAAATATGAAAGAATCAGTGATCTGGATTGTTATGTCTTGGGTTTTGTGATAGAAAATAACAAAAAACCTGATTGAATCACTTGAAGTCTATGCAATGTCCTCACTACAGTCACACAAAGGTGTGCATGCCTGTCTCAGACTAATACATTTGCAGAATTACGCTAGAGTCACTCTGAACTTGTAGGGCAGTGCTTTCTATCAAACAATATACAAAATAATTATAAGTCCACTTTAACTACAGAGCATATATTCACCATTGACAAACTTGGAGGGGGCCTCAAGAATGACCGTGGGACAGGATCCGTGTCTGAATCCCCAGCCTGTGGAAGTTGAGACTGTGGAGATTGAGTGGCAGTGTCAGGCTGCTAAAACAACAAGAAAAAGCCATAAGATGTAATGAAATAGCATATCATAATTTTTCACAGATATGTGATACAACATTAAATGTCCTTTTCGATTAGTTCACCTTAGTGGTGTGGAATCCACAATTGCAGTGCATAGACCTGCCAAAGAGAGAGGTCTGTCTGAACAGGGCATTTCTCAATCTGAGAAGATAAGAAACAATATCTATTTTCTGCACCACAGTAAGGTGACCTGCATACTACACGCTATCTAATAGATACAGGTAATTGTGTTTTACCTTCTGATAGAGGTCATGCCATTTTTTCTGCCTTGGGGCTGGTCTATTGCCTCCTCCAGAAGGCCAGACCCCAGAGCCGGCAAAAGTCCTCAACCTGGCCATCCATTCGCCATCTCCCATACCCTTGTGACTCTTTGGTTTAGTGGTCATCTAAGCATAACATGGGAATAAAAGCAAAAGGGTTCCTTCTTGTTGGAAGGATAAATACACTGAATACTAGTATTATTATTTCATTCAAATGTAAGGTTTAAACCATAACAACTTGTATATCAATTACAACCTGAAGCTAACGCAAATAGGGTACCCCTGATTTCATAAAAAAAAAGGAAAGAGTAGTTTGCACAAACAAATAGAAGGTTTTGCTAATCTAACCATAGTCTAACCATAACATTTGCTGTAAAACTGTGGTTAAACTTATGGTAATTATTTAAAAGGTTATTAATATGCAAAACACATGGCTAACAAAGGTTTACTCTAGTAAAACTATGGTAAATTTTCTTAAGGGATGACTACTTGAAGAAACAGCTTCCCGCTCACTTTGGCCCTATGTTGGTGGCGAGCCCCTACATCGGTCGACCGAATTTCGATTAGCGAACAACGTACTGCAGTTTGTTCAACAAGAGCCACGACGACCACTTCTTCAGCTTTTCTTTAGAATGTTTGAACCCAGCTCATCCAAGCTAATGGACAGCGGCAAAGAAAAGGCTTAACTCCCTGTCGGGGAAACATTTTGGAGGAGGCATGCAGAAGAAATTGCCACGCACCGACACAAGCCCGGACAGCTCAGCTCGGTCTGGGAGGAGACTCCCCATGAGCTCGGTCTAACCGCTAGCCAGGCGGGGATACTATGCAACCTACTCAAATGTTCGTTCTTCTTTCTATTGTTCACTGCTAGTAAACATGCAGAGAAATGGAAAGTCTGTCAGACTTCCCTTGAAAATGTGGGGTTGCAGCGTTTTTTTTAGCTCTGGGAAACAGGTGCAGTCCATGTTGCGCTTTCCGAGGTGTCCGTCGTGGTCCAGCTGGCAGGACCCCTGGTTTCACCCAAGCGGCCCAGGTTTAACTCCCGGCGTGTTAAGACAAAGGCTTCTTTTCCTTCCGTGTGTTTGCAAAGCCGTATTGTTTTAGAGTAAGACTCTGTCGAGTAAGCTTCGCTGGCAGGCCTCAGCATTTTTGGGGTCAGAAAAGTACAGCTGCTCTCCACAAAGCCTTTGTCCCTGGGTGGGCTCGAACCACCAACCTTTCGGTTAACAGCCGAACGCGATAACCAACGCTAACAGATTGCGCCACTGAGACAGAAGTCGAGCATTTTACTTGGACACGTCCCTCCGTTTGACTCGGAATTAAAGGGCAAAAGCGTGGCAAAACTCAATGAGCGTCAGGCACATTTTCAGAGAACCCCCTTTGGAAACAGAAGGGTGAGGATGTTGCACTTGTCCCAAGAGGATCCCAGAACTGAGCCTGCTGGCCGGGGCCCCTTTAAAAAGGGCCCCTGACTGGGCCAGCGCTGGCGCCCAACGTGGGGCTCGAACCCACGACCCTGAGATTAAGAGTCTCATGCTCTAACGACTGAGTTGGCCGGGCTGGATTTGTAGGGTGCCATCACTATTAAGGAGGTATGGGAGAAGAACGCTCTCAGTCGGTAGAGCATCAGACTTTTAATCTGGAGAATCATTTTAATCATTAAGAAACTGGAGATCACCCTCTTTAAACATAATGGTGTTACGTGAGTCCTCTGGTTCCACTGTTGTTGGGTATACCTCGAGTTTTTCTTCATCTACGCTTAAATCTTTCGCCTTTTAATAAAGATTTCCGTGGATGGAAGCCATTGCGAGTTTATCGTATTTTTGGGTGCTTTGCTTACAGCAGAGGAGCATACGTTTGTAAACAATAGCAGAGAGTGACATTTGTACTGGACATGTGAAACCGCAGCTCAACCGAACCTGCCTACAACTTACATTGGTCAAAGAAAATCAAGAAAACCATCAAACCAAAAGGTTATTATCGAGTGGTATCTGACAACGAAGTGGAAGGGGTAGTCTCAAGCAACTGGATGGAACAAGGAAGGGTCGTTGTAATCTTGAACTGTTTGAAATTGCCGTTAATTGTCAGTTAAGGCAGAACTTAAATCAAATCAAGCCTCCCCGTCGGGGAATCGAACCTCGGTCTTACGCGTGACAGGCGGAGATACTGTCCACTATACTAACGAGGAATTGACGTCTGTTGCACAGCCCCAACGTGGAATGCCAACTGGCTGCAAACGCCAAATTCGCTCCTGTTTGGCTATTCCTTTACAGAAAAGAGAAAGAGGAAGGGAAAGGCCTGTTACAAACTGCTGATCAGTTCAATTGTTTTAGATCACCTAAAAACAAACAGAACCAATCAAAAACGTTTCTCCTGCAAGTGGTTGAAGTTTTGAACGAAGGAAAGTTGTTTTTATTGTTAGTATAAACTAGACCAGTTTTAGTGTGATACAATTTGTTTTGCACTGAAGCTATTTTTGTTGTGTTCTTGTTGTTCCGATTGCTTCCATTGTTTACCTCATTTGTTAGTCGTTTTGGATAAAAGCCTCTGCAAAATGAAAATATGGAGCGCTTCACGGATTTGCGTGTCATCCTTTCGCAGGGGCCATGCTAATCTTCTCTGTATCGATCCAATTTTAGTATATGCGCTGCCTTAGCAAGCACGATCTTCGTGGCAAAACAGTTTACCTATATGCCTCGTTTCACAGCAAGCTGTCGGCTGGCTGGTAAGTTCCAGACAGCCCACCATCCAGTGTGGCACCACACGTATCTTCAGGCTGGACAAACAAAGCTTGACCTCACTGTTGGACGGAATGGCTAACTGGGTTTTCTAGTGGGAAGCTGAGATTTAAGGCTTCAGACAGGACGGTTCTAATCACAAAGCTGACGTAAAGGGTGTGTATAGACTCACAGGAGTCATGTGTACCAGGAGACTGGAGGTGTCGCGTGAAAGCTTACCTTTATACGCCTGTTGATCTTTGTGTGGTCTTACGGCACTGTGTTGAGTAGATTTGGAATTTCATCAAGCCAGCTCCCATTCGTATGCGTTGGTGGTATAGTGGTGGGCATAGCTGCCTTCCAAGCAGTTGACCCGGGTTCGATTCCCGGCCAACGCATTCTGGAGAGATAGATAGAGCGAGGAATGTGGAATGCATCTCTTTAACGCTTTGAATGTGTAGTCATAGCCTGCCAAACTGCAACTGTGGAATCGAGGCTTCTCGTGTACTTTAATGGGCGGCTTTGTTGTTATTTGCGCTGCCTATGTCATTCCTTGTGCAGTATAAAGTAAGAAACACTCTATCTTAAGCAAAAAACAAGGTGGCACGTAAAGAAAACTATCAACCAAAAGGTTTTTTCGAGTTGTGTCTGACAAGGAAGTGGAAGGGGTAGTCTCAAGCATCTGGATGGAACAAGGAAGGGCCGTTGTAATCTTGAGTTGTTTGAAATTGCCACTTAAGGTGGAACTGAAATCAAATCAAGCCTCCCCGTCGGGGAATCGAACCCCGGTCTTCCGCGTCCCCCGTGGGGATTGTTTTGCTAAACGGCCCTAAACAGTTTCCCATTCATTTTCAATGGTTGTGCTAAAACACTACGGATGCAATACCCTTTCGGCCACTGACGCTCTGTGGTGCACTTCCGCGTCTTGCACCGCCAGGAGATTTGAAGTCGCCATTTTTGCTTCCGCATCTGAGAGACACGACTCGCCCAGAACTTTGCTCAATTTATTCAGCCCTTTCTCGTCTCATTGATAAAAAGTAAGTTTTTTCAAATCGTCCGCTTGTGTTTTGCAATACTCGTGTGTTGATTTTAACACCAGTCGGTTTTGTCAACAAACTCCGGTAAGCACCCAATGAGATATTGTTTGTTTGTCTGTCTCCAAACTTATCTCTAACACACATCGCTGGGTCATTTGCTCGCTAATGTATGAATGAACATGACCGTAATTCGTGTTTATGGTTGTGCATTTCCTTTGTTGTGTGATGTTTACATATAGATTTGTGTGTTGTTTATTGAGGGATGTTTGGACGTTTAACGGATTTTTTTGCACATCTGCCCTCTAGTTGAGTGTCGCTGGTTACTTACAATCTTAAATATAAACATAATTCGTATTTTCTGTTAATTATAAATCACATTAGAGGATGTTTTTCTTTGTGGTAACAGTGTAGTAACCTTGTTTTCTTAGTTTTTACCACAGTATCAATGCTTTAACTATGTTTTTTAAAGCCATAGTTCTCTTTTGGTAACTATGGTTTTACTACTGTAACCCTGTTTTTTTTTCGTTTTAACTGCAATAAAACCATGGTTAATTTTCGTAAGGGACATCATTGATTATTTTACATTTTCTGAAATGTAAAATATTGGAGTGCTAATTAGAAAACAAAGTATACATTTGTCTGTTTCATCACAACACTGTTTTACTGCATGTGTGAAAACCCATCTGATTTTCAACTTTTTCATTCCAATGTAAATTTTAACATATTAAAAACCGCCATTCTTGTCTCGCATGTCATTATGCAGAAAAGGGTCATTTTTTCCTGTAAGGGTAAAGGTTGTGTTTCGTAAGGGACCGCTGGGATATCTTCTGAAGGATCCAACTGACCAGGCCAGAACGATAAAAATCAACCCATCTTTGCAGGACAAGTCGGCACCAATTAAGCAGGAGCTTGTCAGACAAAATGCTCTGAATGTGGTCCGTCAAAGAGGAGGTGAGACCTCAGACCAAAAATAAGTTTTTGGTGATTACATCCTGCAGGAAGCTCAAGAATGCCTTTGCGTTTTGTGGTATTCAGCCAGCCAACCCCACCAAGCAGCACATTCGGGAGCACTGCAGAACAAAGATTCCTGCTCCTCAAGAACTTCTCAATAGGATTGAGGGGATCATGCAGCACTTCCATTTGGCAGCTGATCCAAATGGTGTTCACCTCTACAAACCCTCTATGCTGAAGACGTGGCGCATTCAGCCTGTCCATATTTTGAGGGGATGTCTGAGTGACCCTGAAATAGCAGGTGAGATCCTGTATAAGCATGGTGGGACACTGCAGCTTAATCACGTCCAGGGTGAGGGAGCTAAAGTTGATGTCTGGGTGCCAATAAGAGGCACATCACAGCAGGAGGGCTACCACTTCCACCAGGCTCAGTGGGTCAACGGCACACGTGTTTCCTCTGAGTAGTTTCAAGCCCAGGGGATGATCGGAGTGGCACATTACTTTCAGATTCCTGGTGGACCTGAAATCACCAGGTGTTTGGCTTCCTGGTGTATTTAATCCATCCCTGATCGCAGATCTCAATACTGCGTCAGAAAGGGTGTTCGGAATGCCCAAGTATCCTGCCCTTCTAGTGTCCAGCAAGGATTCTGGGGAGAGGTTTGGGCAAGACTATGTGCAGCCTGGATGTCGCCCTGTTGTGCTAGATTGGGAAAAGCACAAGAGCAAAACTGATCTGCCTTTAGATCCTCCCGAGCAAAGCAGACCGTCCACTGCCAGGGCTGGATACCTTTCATCTGACCTTGATCCGCAGCCAGAGTCAGGTAAACCTTTTTTAAAAGAATATATAGGATGTTATCATACACTCAATGTCTTTAAAGTGACTCTATTAATGCTGTTTTGTTTCTTAGGATCCATTACCACTTTGCCTGCCCCCTTGCTGTCCTCATGCCATGGTGCTGATGTGGATCTTCAGCCTAAGCCAGGTAAACATTTTACATATGAACAGTGTCATGCTTAAAATGCCCTTTTTCATTACACATAAAACTAAATACTTGGTAAAAATACACCTTGATGAAAAAAGTATTTCTGCTGCTGCTGTTGTAGAATCTGCTGATACGCTGTCATCGTTTTACCATGCCTGCACAGAGCCTCAGTCAGAGCCAGGTAAATATTCAAAAAAATAACACATTAATTTAACAAATGGTATAAAAGCACAAATATTGATTGCCTGATTTTCTGTGCTATAGGAACAACACATGTACCGCATCTGCCTATGGTGGCCTCACCTGCAAGCGCTCGTACTGGACCTGTGAAAACTGGTGGAAGGGTGTTTGTGCTAGACCACAACAGTGGACAACGCCAATGAAGGAGGCAATTGACAACCTGCTTACTGAACATCATGGGAAGAAGGATATGCTTAAACTTGTGGATCAGGAGTATGCAGCAATGGTCCATAACTCCAGTACTGATCCCAACAGCATGGTCCATCCTACTACAAAACTGCACATAGCTCAGTATGTCAAGCACTTGGCCAAATTGCTAAACACCAGGGGCCTGTACCATGAAGCCGGTTTAGGTGGCTAGCCAGGTAAGTTTAGGATTACTTTGCGCCAACCCTGGGTTTTAGGTACAATGAAAGTAACTCAGCTTTAATCGGTGTTCATCGCCATGGTAACTTAGGCTGCACGGCTAACCTGCTCCGGAGCAGGCTATGATCTAGATTAGAGATCTCACATCAAAAATAAACCAATCAGCGGCGAGCAAATTTACTTACAAGTGAGGCAACTAACTCACAGTGCGTGTTACAATGGCTAGTTATTTTTAATAATGTTTAATAAATAAAAATACTAACATAAAATGATGTAAATATATATTACAAATACAAAATCAAAAAATGGTGACTATATAGGTAAAATCTGATTTTAGAGATGAGATTTGCTGGCTTTCCCTTACACATGAAATTAAATGTATTTATACTGTTATTGTACTACATACAATATGTATTTCTTTGGATTGCATTTTTTACATTCTTGTCTGTGGGGCAGAACATTTAGGAACACTTCCAGTTTCACTGTGTTGGGTGAAACATTTATCTTCTTTGTCCACTGAAGAAACCTTCTATTATACAGCTACAGTTAGATACATACAAAACCATAAATTGACCGGTGACATCACATATTTTTTAACACTGCTATTTTAATCTTTCTGTTATCAAGTTACACTTACAATGCACTTAAATAATGTATCATAAAGTAGGCCTACATTTTTAAATGCCTACAACATTCCCTATGCATCTGTGTTTTTGTCAGTGCTTTAAGGAAGGTAAAGTATAACAGGGCTGTTTAATAGCCTGTTGGTGGGAGACGGGGGTCCCTGTGTATGCCCGAGGTTTTTGCTATCCTGACCGCAGAACCACTTCAACATGGCCCTCAATCAAGCCAGAGTCAGGATTGAGATGACCATCGGATTTTTAAATGAACACTTCAACTGACAACTAAGTTCACATACTGGTATTTTTTTTATTTAACCTTCTTTATTAAGAGTAAGCTTCTCTAGTGTATTTTGTTCAAAAAATACATGTGTTACTTCTGTAACCTTTGGAGGTAGACACTTCAGTTTCTGGGGAAGGTTGTGAAATGTTCTACAATAAAAGAGACACCAGTAACATAAAATATAAATCCTCACATTCACACTTGTGCCATAATGAATAGTACAGTACATTTATCTCTTTAACTTTGTAAGCACACAGATCGTTTCACTTCATCATGTGCTTCATCCTCATTAATAAAGGTACACTAAATGATAACTAATGTAAGCAGGATATGTTCATCCACTGTGGGGGCACATACACACATAATACACATCATATTACATTACTGTAATATTTACCTTACTACAGTATACTACAGTAAATGTGTGTACTATATAGTCGTTCAACTTGTGCATTAACTCAATCAGCAGTGTTTCTGAAACCGTTCTCTCTTGCGTAGACAGCAGATACAGTTTTACTCCGTGGCTGAAATACATTTTTGTGTTACTAACATTTGCGCATAATTATTTCCTAAGAAATCTACGGAACTCCCTCTATCCATGTTGAACGCGATTGGTTTAGCGATCCCGACGTCACTCGTTCATGTGCACGCGCGCACAAACTAATCTTAGCTTCAGGATCAAAGCTTGAGTTGACAAATAAACTCCTGGAGCTGCTTCATGGTACCAACAAAGCTTGATCACGTTGGTTTGGTTTTGACAACCCAAAACCAATCCTGTAACCCAGAGTTTGTTCAACTACCATCATGGTACAGGCCCCAGTTCTTCGTTAAATACTTCTCCTGAAAAACTACTTCAGACACAGCGACTGTGGCTCTCTCTGACAGAGGGGAGCGAGACTACTGGTGTGCCAGTGGTTAAAATTAATCCTGCAGTTGTAAACCCACCAGCACTTGCTCTGACCACACCACTTTCACATGCAACCATTGATAGGATCGTTGAGGGTATTATGGAGAAGCATCAACAGCAACAAATACAGCAACAACAACAACCAGAACAAAAAAAGAAACAGATGAAGACTTGTGCTGCCTGCAGACAGCCCAAGTCTCGCTATGAAAGTGATGGCTCCTCCATCCATTTTTTTCACCAGCAAGGACCTGTTAGGTACTTCTACTGTTCCACTAAGGTTTTTAATGCTTATAGTGGTGAAGGGCTGACAAATCCCATAATGCCTTTTAAAGATTTTATGGAAACAGAGTTCTTCCAGAGGGAACTGGATGACACAAAAAAAAGGGTGGAAGAGAAGGGATAGCAAAAACGAAAAATGCCTGAATTTCCGCATGTAGGTCGCCTGTGTAGGTTTTGTAAAATGGAACTCAAACAAGGTTCAAACAGTCCACACATACATACAGGCTTTCCTGGAATTGCTGAGAAATATGTTTATTGTCCTGCTAAAGTATATTCCATATACAGAGAGCAGGGTATAGAGAAAGAGATGACCAGGAAAGACTTTCAAAAGTCTACATTTTACAATATGGAAAGACAGAGACGGGTTTCTGGAAAAAGTAAATGAGAATTTTATTTTGCTTGTTTGTTTTGCCTTTTAAAATGTTGAGAAAATAATAAAAACTATCTAAAAAAGCACTTATCTTGTACTCTGTTTTTATATTTATATATATACAAATAAATGGCAAATATTTTCAACATGACGTAAAATATATTTGATTTACAAATGTAATAGCACTACAAAGGTAAGAGACATATGTATTGTAATTGGAGTTTAAATAAAAAAATACTCTTCATAAATGTGAATACATTCGGTGCTCTTAAAAATATTATTTTATGTACATTTGACCAAAAATCCTACAGGGTAAAGTGAAAGTGAAAAGTGAAAGTGACCTGTTTTTGTCAGATATGGTGACCCATATCCGAAATTTATCTCTGCTTTTAACCCATCCAGAGAGTAGTGAACACACGCACAGCAAGTGGTGAACACACATACACCCAGAGCAGTGGGCAGCTATCGCT
Organism: Triplophysa bombifrons; assembly: GCA_029783895.1. Classification (NCBI taxonomy): domain Eukaryota; kingdom Metazoa; phylum Chordata; class Actinopteri; order Cypriniformes; family Nemacheilidae; genus Triplophysa; species Triplophysa bombifrons. Next base: position 20,925,002 of record CM056461.1, on the reverse strand, counting down.
GCAGCGCCCGGGGAGCAAGTAGGGGTTAGGTGCCTTGCTCAAGGACACCTCAATCGTTACCCGCTGGACCTGAGGATCGAACCGGCAACCTTCTGGTCACGAGTCCAACCCTCTAACCATTAGGCCACGACTGCAAAACATATAGTGAAGAAAACAATATAAAATAATTTCAACACTGACATTAAGAATATTTGGTTTTATTGCAGTTAAAACGAAAAAAAACAGGGTTACTGTAGTAAAACCATAGTTACCAAAAAAGTACTATGGCTTTAAAAAACATAGTTTTTACCACAGTATCAATGCTTTAACTAAGAAAACACGGTTACTACACTGTTACCACAAAGAAAAACATCCTCTAATGTGATTTATAATTAACTGAAAATACGAATTATGTTTATATTTAAGATTGTAAGTAACCAGCGACACTCAACTAGAGGGGTCCGTGTATCATCTGATCATTTGATTATTCCATTCAATACAACAAACGGGAAAAGTAAAAAAAGTGTCGATATTTCGTTTTCCGTTTTTCTTTATGCACATTTTTTCGGGAAAACGACGTTTTCTTCTTATTGTAGCTTGAAACGGGAAATCCAATAAATAAATCAACCAAATCGAAATAACCACCCGAATAACTGTTTTTTCATTTTTAGGTTATATCGCAAGCCTTCTGCGCGCGCACGCTTTGCGCAATGCACAGCTACCGGGATCCGCTCTCACTAAATCATTGGTGTTTCCAGTCTGACGTCATCACGCAACTCTGTTTTTTAGCAAGTTGAACAATCATATGTAGTTTATATGGTGGAGTTAGGTTATGGCAGGGCCGGCCCGAGGCATAAGCGAACTAAGCGGCTGCTTGGGGCCCCCTGGCCACCAGGGGGCCCCCAAATCGTTTTGACAATTAAATAACTTAAAAAAAGTTATATAAATGAATTAATGAATATGAACTTACAAATGAAATGAATAATTCAAGATAAGAAAATTCTGATTTGCCGACAACTGCTGCTGTGACTGCTAGCGGTTGAATAATGCGCAATTGCGCTTAGACACATTTCGCGTGCATTGACAATTCGCGCCTGCGCGCAAGTGCGTGTCACTGTAATTAATAAATGACAAGCCATGTCACAAAAAAGGATGTATCCCTCTGGTGCCGAAAAGAGATAAGGACAGAGGAGTAGAAAAGAGCAGGATAAAGGTATGTTTGCATGATTAGTGACAAATAGTGCTCACGTCACTTTAGGTAGCTGCGAGCCATGACTCGTGATCTTATAAGCCATCGCCAGAGCTAACGTTAAATCCCCGCCATCAACAGTTAAATGTCTCGCATTATTAATATACATTTCTCCGGGTGTATTTCACGTATTGATTATAGACATCAGTTTAAGTTGGAGAAAACAGCCGAAGGGGAACTTAACCTTCTAAGTTAAAGGGATGCCCGCTAGCATTGCTATGTGTGTTGAAGTGAATGTTAAAATATACTAAGACTAAGTGGACTTGCATTCATTAGTATTGATAACAAAGTTGGCCAAGCAATACCATACAATGATGTCATCAGTGACTTTGCCTCCAGAAAAGCTAGCAAGGAACGATTTTAAGGTCATTGTTGTACAATTGTCATTGTTGAACCCTTGCTGTTCTTATGTTTGCTTTCATTATTTAAGTATCTATTTTTTTCTAACATTCTATTTTTGATTATATGAATGTTTGTCTATTTTGGTTTTATTTAAAAGATTGCACATTTCATTTACATTTGCATTTGCACATTTGCAAATTATTTATTTCTTGTTTTGTGACAGTTTGTATTCAGAAGTTTAAGAGTAAAGTCTTTTATTTAAGTATCTATTGAGTATTTTATTTATTTATTTTGTATTAATACATAACCTCACTCTATTCATTTATAATGTAACATTATAGCATGACATTTGTGTCAATAATCTTAAATCAGGTGACTCCGCTTGCTGGGAGTGGGCCCCCCAAATCAAATTCTGCTTAGGGCCCCCAAGAGGCTCGGGCCGGCACTTGGTTATGGTTAGTATGTGGGTGAAGTACCGGGATCAAGCGCATTTACATATGCTTCGTTTGTACTTTTCAGTCCCGTTAAAAGAGTCACACTGAGAGAGGAGGACATGACGGTGGAAAATATCTTAAAAATATAATATTGGACAATGCCTAACGTTCACATACAATACTTTCCAGAGTTTATACAGTCGAAGTTTGTTAGCATTATTGCTTTTTATATGTGACATTTGTGTTAGCCACAGCTTGCTCGCAGCACCAAAGGTGTAAAGCCATACCTTACGGTTGTAATTTAGAAGTTATGTGATGCAAACAGCCCCTCCCCCCGTGACGTCACTCAACCGAATTCATTAGGTTCCCCCAGCAAACTACAGTTCTGCTAGTGAGTAATTCACAAAATTGTTCAGTTTGTGTTGAAACTGTGAGGTTTTTATGTAGTAATTTGCACTGTTACATTACATCAGCTTTACCTAAATTAACCTAGTAAACTGCCAAATGATTGCAGTCAAATGCCTATCTAGGGAATAATTTCCTTTATGCAGATTTTGCTCGCATTATGCTACTGTTTTTAGGTAACATGCCATAGCCTGTACCCGCCCATAATAATGTTGCAGTGTTCCCCAGAGAGCATATGGACTCTTTTTTCGACATCTCGTGATATGTCACATTATTTACAAACATTTCATGAATATGAAACATGTACAGCTAAAGACATTGTAAATTATAACTGATGGATCGCATTTGTGAAGAGCGTAATGCCGCGCTCGCGCGCGCAGAAGTCCGTGCGAAACTACCCCAAAATGAAAAAACAGTAATTCGGGTCGTTATTTTGTTTTGGTTTGTGTATTTATTGGATCTCCCGTTTAAGATGAAATTAAAAAAAATTTACATACAGGAAAACGGAAAAACGAAATATCGACTCTTTTTTTCTTTTCCCGTTTGTTGTACTGAATGGAATAATCAAATGATCAGAAGATACACGGACCTAGAGGGCAGATGTGCAAAAAAAATCCGTTAAACGTCCAAACATCCCTCAATAAACAACACACAAATCTATATCTAAACATCACACAACAAAGGAAATGCACAACCATATACACGAATTACGGTCATGTTCATTCATACATTAGCGAGCAAATGACCCAGCGATGTGTGTTAGAGATAAGTTTGGAGACAAACAAACAAACAATATCTCATTGGGTGCTTACCGGAGTTTGTTGACAAAACCGACTCTGGTGTTAAAATCAACACACGAGTATTGCAAAACACAAGCGGAGGATTTGAAAAAACGTACTTTTTATCGATGAGACGAGAAAGCGCTGACCCAGCTAGCAGGGAATGTTCTCAGAACTTTGACTAACATTCCCTAAAAGTTTATAAATGTTTTGAAGAAAACTTTTAAATCGAATGTTTATATAATGTTTTAAGGATGTTTAAAATTTAAGTTAATGTTCTTGTAATGTGCTGTAAATTCAAAACTAGAACATTTTATATTCAATATTTTAAGGATGTTTTGTTGATGTTGCTAATGTAACAGATAATATAATGGTATATATAAAACATTGCCACAATGTTTCAAGATATCAAAGGTAGAACGTTTTAACAGAAACATTAAGGAAACATTATAAGAACATCGTTTAGGTTTGAGATGATTTAATGATTTATAAAACGTTCCTATAATGTGATATATAAACAAAACTAGAACATTTTATATTCAATATTTTAAGGATGTTTTGTTGATGTTGCTAATGTAACAGATAATATAATGGTATATATAAAACATTGCCACAATGTTTCAAGATATCAAAGGTAAAACGTTTTAACAGAAACATTAAGGAAACATTATAAGAACATCGTTTAGGTTTGAGATGATTTAATGATTTATAAAACGTTCCTATAATGTGATATATAAACAAAACTAGAACATTTTATATTCAATATTTTAAGGATGTTTTGTTGATGTTGCTAATGTAACAGATAATATAATGGTATATATAAAACATTGCCACAATGTTTCAAGATATCAAAGGTAGAACGTTTTAACAGAAACATTAAGGAAACATTATAAGAACATTCTTTAGGTTTGAGATGATTTAATGTTTTTATAAAACGTTCCTATAATGTGATATATAAACAAAACTAGAACATTTTATATTCAATATTTTAAGGATGTTTTGTTGATGTTGCTAATGTAACAGATAATATAATGGTATATAAAAAACATTGCCACAATGTTTCAAGTTATCAAAGGTAGAACGTTTTAACAGAAACATTAAGGCAACATTATAAGAACATTCTTTAGGTTTGAGATGATTTAATGTTTTTATAAAACGTTCCTATAATGTGATATATAAACAAAACTAGAACATTTTATATTCAATATTTTAAGGATGTTTTGTTGATGTTTTTGATGTAACAGATTATTTGGATTTATTTAAAAAAAAAAAGATTTAATAACAAGGATAGAACATTCTGCCTGCAACATATAAGGATGTTTAGAATGTTGTTGAGGCACAGATTATACAATGTACAAGCATGTTCCTTGATAATGGATGCTGAGAACAAGTGTCAGAAAAGAGTTTGGCTGTTTGACTGGTGATATGGCTCACACCACATCTTCTTTGCCACTTTTTCTGACTTGATCTACTGCTTGTCCCTCAACTCTGTTTTATAACACCTGGATTAATCTTATATTTCAACACGTAACTGCTTGTAATTCTTATTATGTGCTGGTCATGTTGCCATATGCTCAAAAATATACGCTTGCTCAAATAGTTTTAAAACTCATCTAGCTCCATTTAAAACTGACATAAGTTTTGCTAGTACAACTCATACAAGTAAGCTCAAAAAACATTTTGTAGATCAAGAGTGGTGCAAGCACAATCCATCTGGCTTTCATCTTTTTGACTGCAAGACATCTGCAATATAGTTTGCTCATCTGCAAGACGTCTCGGAGACGTCTGAACGTCTGTAATACGTCTGCTAAAGATCTGGACATCTGCTGCTTAAAAACATCTGCTAAACATCTTAGAAAGAGCAGCTTTACATCCATTCTAAATCATAAACATCTTACAGATATCTTCAAGACGTCTGACAGCAGACATCTCCGAGACGTATTGCAGATGAGCAAACTATGTATTGTAGATGTCTGGCAGATATAAATGCAAAAGCCAAATAGACGTAAGCCAGATGAATGTGTGCTATCAGGGGCACATTTGTCCCCATTCCTTGTTCCCATATTAGTGAGGTTCTTTGATTTAGGAGTAAAATAAAGCTTGTGTTAAACATCTTGACAATACTTTGAATATTTTTTGTTAAATGTATGCTTTATTAAGTAACTACATAAGAATGGGGTGTGAGTGTGAGCAGTTTGCACCGAGTGTTTCGTCAAGTTTACCACAGGCCTCATTTTATTAAAATTAAGAAACCTCAATATTAATTTTATAGTGATTTTTTATTATATTTTATACATTTTATTTATTTGGTTTGTAATAAAATGAACTGAGACATTTTATGGAAACTCTGTAAATTTAAAAATCAATAAAATAGGATTTGTTAGTTCTGGAACACCTGGTTATTTTTGTTTCTCTGTTATTTTAAAGTCAACAAAAGTATTTTTCTATAACGTTGTATTGACTTTTCATTACATCTCTCTAAACATTTACTTTATCTCCATGAACTGTGAAGAAAAAGACAGGAGTTTTTAACTTTAAGACACACATTTTTATATAGTCTTAATAGTAGGTAAACATAATTAAATAGCTTAATACAAACATTTAGACAACAATATGTATTATTAACGTATTATTATAATATCAAATACTTATTATTATATTATTACTACGACTGGTGTTGCACAGCTTGAATAGAAAACGTTTGTATTTGTGTGAGCATGCGCAGGTGTGCTTCAATGAAAGCAACGCGTTAATTCAAAACTGTGAACTTCCTGGAACTAACCGTTTGGACGCACATAACAGCCAATCAGAATCTTTTGGGTCAGTTGATATAATCGAAAGAGCGAAGTTTTAGACGTCATTTACCAGGGTGCTGCAACAGATAAGGTAAATCAAAACAATGTAAATTAATATAGCTAGGCTTTAGTTATTATCCCATGTTTTGTATAACGTTTAAGCGATTGTCAGCATGATAAATTGACCCAAATGTAATTTTAGCAGTTATGTTCACTGTGGAGGTGATTGAATGTGTTTTTAGGGACAACTAGGAAAGTTGATGTGTTTTACTAACTTGTGCATAAAAAAGGAAGACAAGCAGCCAATTTTTTGGAAATTATAAAAGATTTGGCTTAAAATTGACAGCGGTGTTGTAAAGTTAAGATAAAGTTACCAAAAACGGAAGTACCTGCCGCATGTACTTTTAAATTAACCATTCAAAGAGTTTTATGATGTTGACGATTATTTAATCATTAACTTACTGACAAATACACCAAAAACACAACTTCACAAAGTCATCAATTGCACTGTAATCCAAATCTTTATAATCCATACAAAACTATCCAAATTCAAGCAACCGACTGCTAACGATCCCGCTTAAATTTTAAATAAAAAAACTGGCGCCTAAACACGCATTGCATCATCTTAAACCGAAGTGAAATCAACGCTCATTGGCTCTCCTCTGCTCCATGTTTTTTGATGCAGTACGTTTTTGGGATATAATTTTTGCCATCACAGAGTGATATCTCTGCACCGCCACAAAACACTGTTGGAGAATCGTCATTTGAATTGGTTAATACATTTATGATGAAATTACACTTCTGTACTTGTTATTTTTAATAAGGATTTAAACAACAAATGGTTTATTTTAATCTTGTGTTCCTTTTCATATTCTTGAATACTTGAAATGTTTGCAAAAAGCTTCGATAACGTTTACTAAGCGGCACACATTATTGATTGAACGGTAGACCGCAACACAAGACGACTTAAAAAAGTTCATTGTTACTAGCTAGGGCCGTCTCCGTCTCCGGAATGCAAGGGCGAACACACCGGTGGAAGCATAATCGATCTGTGCGCCAGCTCCCTCTTTGTCCGGGGAACGCGATGGCGTGTGGTGTGTGCGATTCTATAGAGAAAAAAATGTTACTTTTAGTCTATGATCCAAACTGAGACTATAAACTTCGAAGCAACGGTATGAGCTAGCAGTCACGTATGACGGTGTACGTAGTAGTGAGCAAGTTGACATTCTGTTCAAAAGTATTTTATATATGTATATTTTTTATAATCTTTTTACACTGTCTTTATCTCTATTATAATTTGTCTTGTCATTATGTTGAATGTGTGTACTAGATCCTACACCATAGAACGTTCCTTGTGTGTGCAAGCACAAGTTAATATAGATTATAGTTCTGCATGTCATTATTATGAAAAATGATGCACTTGACATGTTTACCCATACAGCCAATTGTTTGTGTTCTTTCTTTACAGTGAAAGCAGCATGGATGCAACATTGTGCTCGGTATGATTTTTTTATTTACTTTTTTCTGTGTTTTCTGACTTATCTTTTATCAGTATATAGTTGCAATGTCAGATAGAAAGTACTCTTCCCTCTGGAAAAGAGCAAAAAGATTAGAAGAAAAATGTGCAAGAGCTCAAACGGCTGCATCAGAGTTTTTGCCGACAAATGTCACTCCTTGTCCTTCATTGCTCTCCCAAGAACCTGCACAAGAAGAAGGTTGTATCAAACAGAGTAGTGCAGATGACAGAGATTTTGATAATTTTTTGTCCCAGAGCAGCAATACGGAGACTAACCTACCACTTAGACATTCCATTGCACAGTGGACAAACGATTTTCATATAAAACATAATGCAGTGGATTCTTTGTTAAAACTTTTGATAGAAAATGGGCACCCAGAACTGCCAAGGACAGCAAAAACACTGCTTGCCACTAATGAAAGTGTTGAGTTTGAGATGAAATCAGGAATGCAGTATGTCTACCTTGACTGCAAAGATCAGTTCCTCAAACATTTCAAAATCTATCCTTCACAGGATATTTCTGAATACGATTTCGTTGACTTTTCGATCAATATTGATGGCTTGCCACTTTTTAAAAGTACCAAAGTGACACTATGGCCGGTATTGTGCCAATTAAATTTATCTCCTCCCTCCATATTTCCATTGGCTTTGTGTTTAGGTACGTCTAAACCAACTGATCTTGACTTTCTTGATGATGTTGTCAGGGACCTTTCAAGTATCATAGAAAATGGATTAGAGACAGACAGTGGTGTGATCAAGCTGAAGCTGCGTTGTGTTACATGTGATGCCCCAGCCAAGGCGCTTGTGAAGTCAATCAAACTGTGTTCAGGCTACTATGGGTGTGACAAATGTACCCAAAAAGGAGTGTGGGATGGTCATCGTGTGATTTATCCTGAAGTAACTAATATAACATTGAGAACTGATAAAACATTTAGAGATCAGTCTCAGGAGTACCACCACCTGCCTTCGGTTGTGTCGCCCCTCTGCCATCTTCCAATAAACATGGTTGAACAATTCCCTGCTGACTATATGCACCAGTGTTGTCTTGGGGTTATGCGCAAGTTGATTGTCATTTGGCTGAGGGGACCACTGGGAATCAGGCTGTCATCTGGACATGTTAAGCAGGTCAGTTTACAGCTGCTGAACCTTAAACCATGCATCCCGAATGTGTTTGCAAGAAAACCAAGAGGCTTGGAAGAAGTTGACAGATGGAAGGCCACAGAACTGAGACAATTTGCCCTCTATACAGGAAAAATAGTGCTGAAAGGCATTATTTCTGAACAGCTCTATGAGCACTTCATGGTTTTTAGTGTGGCATTATGCATCCTTGTTTGCCCAAGACTGGTAAAACAGTACAGTCACTATGCAGGGGAGTTGTTGGTGTACTTTGTATCACAGGGAAGACATTTGTATGGGGATGAGTTTCTCGTTTACAATGTTCACAGTTTGGTACACCTTGCTTCGGATGCAAAAATGTTTGGCAGTCTTGATGAGTGCAGTGCTTTCTCTTTTGAAAATTACTTGCATCAGCTGAAAAGATTGGTTCGTTCTGGCCGAAACCCTCTCTCACAGATTGTGAGAAGGCTTGGGGAAGGAGACAAACTGAGAAGAATACATTGCAGACCAAAAAAGACAGTGAAAATAAAACAACCCAACAATGTCTTCACTCTAAGTGATCTAGAGTGCTGTGAAGTTGTTGCAGAATCTGGTGAGACTGAGCACGGGGAGAAAATCTTTCTCTGTCGTGTCTATGATCGACTTGAGCCATTCTTCATGCAACCATGTGACTCAAGGTTGATTGGAGTCTACATAGGCAGAGAGAGTCACACTCGGATGAAAACATTATCTGAGAGCCATTTGAGTAGGCAGGCATTTATGACCATGGCAGAGCATGGTTTGAGGATTGTAGTTACATTGCTTCATTCATTCTAAGAAGTTTACAGACTTTATACACAGTTCCATAGTTGTTTATGTATTGTGTCTCTTTTTCGTGCAATGGTTCATAAGTAAATATTGGACACAGAGGACACATTTGGCGTTTTGTTCTAGTATTTTCAGTCATTTTTAATATACCTTCTGCAACTGTTTTAAATTGTGTGAAAATTCAACAACATACATATTAGTGGTACGTACTTGTAAGAGTATATACATTTAAATCAGGCATTTGTTTGAAGAATCACAGTGTGACAACGTTATTATATTATATATATTTTTCAGGGCACTGTCAAATCTTTTGCTGTTGTCAAGTTCCTGAAGACAAACACAGTGGATGCTGTGCCAACTAACTGGCTAGAGAGAACTGAAAAGGTATTTCCTAACTTATGTATGCAATATATAATCATGTAAGCTTGTGCTGTCTTTAAGAAAATGATTCAAAGCTCGAGATTTATCTCAACGGGGACCAATGAACTATCAATTGTTCTGGATATAACCTTGATACATGTTTCAGTAAAACATGTTCACAGGCCAAAGCAACTATAGCATAAGCTAAACTTTTTAAAAACTTCAGTCAATGTGTTTTTCATTCAAATAAGCCAAGAGAGTGAAAAATATTTACCGAAAAAGTAATTTTAGTAAACTATTTAGGGCATAGATACAGACAGTCAATTTTTTAGAGCCTTGTTCTGGGAAATTGCAAGTATGACTACATTTAGCCAAAAATGGTGATGGATGGAAAGTTATTAGCTTCTTTAGCAGCAACATTATGCTGGAGAAATCTTGCAGCACCTACCGATTGCCCAAAATTTGCCGTTTGACATTTTGATTTTGTAATGAAATTGACACCTGTGCTTGAAGCCTTTAAACTCTCTGGAGTGGAAATGGTCACACTTCTGATCTATTGTTTACTGAACAAAGATATACTTATTTTCTTGTATTTTCTGTAGACTTTGCTCTGCTATTGGCCTCAGAAGAATGTCACGGCCAAAGTTAAAAGGAGAGAGACACCAGATAAAACACGTTGGGTCAAATGCAAAGTCAATGTTTTAACTTACACAGGTATTTTATTTTTTCTTACTATTTTATTTTGATATCTTTACAAACAGTCACATTCTAAAGAGATCTTCAAATTATAACATTATTGTCACATAGATAAAGGGATACTTTATACAAAAATGATAATTCTGTCAAGATGTTAATCTTGTTTTTATTTTCGCACTTACCCTGTGAGTAATTTACCTGTTATGTTCCAAACAAGTGTGAGTTTTTATTTTTTTTCGATTTCATTTTACCATTTTTCATTGTGCCATTCACACACATACATACTGTACAACTTAGGACAACACTTTAGTTATACATTTTATGATAAATATCTTATCTGTTCAACAGAAAGAAATTCATACAGGTTTGGAAAAACTTTGAGTACATTTTTGCATGCATTTTGACACTATCCCTTCAAGTATTTCATAGAAATATGAAAATGGGACATTAGTAAATACTCAACTGTTCCACACATATTGAATATTGTCTGTCTCTTCTCTGATCTATACTGACATTTTGTAGACACCTACAGCAAGGCCAGAGAAAAGGTGAACCAAGCAACAATAACCTCTAATTTGGAAAGTGACCAGGAAGAACAAACAGGCAGGAACATTGTTATTCCTGCTCGGTACCTCGACTCAGGTAAAAGACTGATTAATAAATCTTTGTGTTTTGTGGCTTTGCCCAATTTTTGACAGAATATAATGGTACCCTGTACATCAGTGGTCACCAACCCTGCTCCTGGAGATCTACCATCCGGAAGATTTTAGCTCTAACCCCAATCAAACACACCTGAACTATCTAATCAAGCCGTTCAGGTTTGCTTTGTAATTACAGACAGGTGTGCTGAAGCAGGGTTGGAGCTACAGTCTGCTGGACGGTAGATCTCCAGGAGCAGGGTTGGTGACCACTGCTGTACATGCTTACTGGACATATATGTACAAATATTTCTCATTAGATACAGACATAGATGAGCCCTCAGCAAAGAAAATAAAGAAAAACCCTGCCACATCTGCCACAATAGATCATTCTCAACAGATGCCAACAATGCCTTCCTGTAAGTTAATGGTATTGAAAAACCACAGTGTATGTTTGTGTATAATAATTGTATGTTTTGCGGGTTCATCAATTTGCAAATATAGATTACAGTGAACTGCACTGACTTTACAACTTGATATGACCTTGTGTTTTTTAGTCACTCCATCAATGGATTTATTTTCAGCCACACACCACCAGGACAGTGCAAGTAAGTCTTTATTTTAGAACATTATTAACATTGTTTTTACCTTCGTCCGACTGTACATAGATGTCCTTTTTGAATTTTTTTTTCTGAAAATCATTAAAGGGACATTTCTGGTGAAAATCAAAATTACAACATGTTTTACTCTCGATGAATCCTAGGTATCTTTGACTGTATTTGTCTGGAGGAAGAAAGTTATAGTACCATTTTTTTCATGCTCTTCCACGCTTTATAATGGTAGTCAATGGAGAATAAGGTTTTAAAACTTCAAAAAGTGAATCTATAGATCAAAAAACTGTTCCACTCGGCTCAATTGGGTTAATAAAGGTCTTCTGAAGCGAATCAATGCGTTTGTTTAAAATTAATTTTATTAACGACACTTGTTATCCGCTGGCTGTGTACGCACGAGAGGATGATGTCTGTCAGATGACGCAGACAAACATATATAGCTATAGTCCAATGTGCTTAATTCCGCCATTGGTATGAGTAGCAGAAGGGTGGAAATTGACAAGAAATTTATTTCTGTATACCATCTTGCGGTTAATGTTTCTTTGGTCATTTTGGCATCCCTATAGCCTGAACCACTATAGTGGAACCCCACTTATAGACTTAGTGTTCTATAGTGTAAGAAATGTAGTAATTATTGTGGCTGATCCATGTAATGATAAGGACAGAAACCTTTGTTTAGCTTGCAGTTTGCATATTTATTTTTGCATTGTGTTTTTTTACTGACTGGTAGTGTTTTATTCCTGAAACTCGTCAATATTTGATCAACGCTTTTCTAATTTGCATTGAAACCCTTTTAGAAGTTTCTTGAAACTGTACCTTTCCACAATTTTCAAACCTAGAACAGCTCTCAAATCTGGATATTTTTGCATTTTACTAAGTGTCCTTTTTGGAACTGTTCTGGAGATGGGGTTTATAGTACAGAGCCCTTATAACACAATTACACCCATCCTTTTCCGTTTTTTTTGCAGGTTTGCCAATACATTTGGATGTAACCTCAACCAGGACTGTGCCACATAGCAGTGGCAACGGTATGTCTGTCATCACTATAAAACTTGCTTATAAGGACATAATCGAATTGTACACAGTTTTAAGGTGTTATTTTGCAATTTAGGCTCCTCCATCACCAGCACTCCAAATACAACTCCAAGCACTCAAAGTAAGTTGGATTGTTCCCATCCAAGTATTTTCAATGAATGGTAGACAGTTTTAGTGCAGTTATATCCAAATAAAGAGAACTGTTCAGTACCTATGCCCTGTGTGACAGGATATGCACACTTAAAAGCATTGTGTGAATACATTTTTTACTAGCAAAGCTTTACACTGCAGGCAAAACATTAAACTGTAATGTCACCTTAACACTACTGAATTGTAATGTGAATATAGTAGAGTATATTATAATGTAGAGCATGTTATAATATCTTGTGGTAAATAAGGACAATTAAATGTTTTTTTTTTTTTTTCATATTTCAGATGATTCTTGCACACCACCCTATGTGAGGGCAATATTCATGAGGCTAGACCAGATTGAAATGTCTCTGACGACCATTAAATCAATTTTAACTAAAAGAATCACTTCTGATGACCCTGAATTGGAACCGATAACCAGACCACTACAGACTACAGAACAACTAGAAGAAGCTTCTGACAAGCTGAAAGAGACATCTCATAGAAAAAAAGTGGTATGTGAAAATATGTCATTGCTTTGTATTCCCAGCTAACCTTCTGTTTTTCTAATAATGTGTTCAAAACATTAGGGTTGTGTTATGGGAACATGATGTTCCTGAAAATTTCTTTAAAACATTTGAACACTTGCTGTTAAAGTTAATAGACAAAAAGAACAGAAACTACAACTGACTTCCATTTACAGCCTTAGAAAAAATCAACTGAAGACGAAGGACGTGAAATCTCTCTGTATTGGATTAATTAATTCGTTTTTTTTTTCATAATAGCGCCATTTTTACCACGCCCATGTATTTACATTCCGCGGAATACACAGAATTGAAAAATCAATTACGGTTGACATTTTATTCCGCAGTAACGGAATCTAAACATTTTAACTATGTTTCATGAATGTTATACTTATAATATCTTCTCCCAACATTATGTGGACTTTTTAAAATAATGTTTTGGTGCTACTCTTTTTAGAAGATTATTAACATTGAAGAAACATTCTATTCATGTTATTGAGAAAAATAAATATTACTTTCAGTGTGTGCCCAAAACAGCCAAAGTGAATCAACTTCAAAGTCACACACAAAGGTTTGTGTGGATTTAACATTGGTGCACGTAAATACTAAGGTGATTTGACAGATGCCAGATCTTCTGATTGTGATCTTTGGGTAAATCGGTTTTCAACTAATTTTCTGATTTTATTAAAATGTCTAGAAAAAAAATCAAGACAAGATAAAAACTACACGTGAATCAGACAACATTTTAGTTGAACAATTAAACTTAAAAGAAACTAAGAGAAAAGGAAATCACTAGATAACAAACCTTGTTCTATTAAGTGTTTTCTTATCAGGTAACTAAATGTTTTCTCTTTATAGGTTAAATATTTGTCTCTGCTGGGAGGTAAATGTCCTGGTGACTCTGTAAGACGAATAATGAAAAAACTGGGAACTAATGCCCTCTGGGCACAGTACAGTTTGAAGGGTCGAAAGGGGAAAAGAAATTTTCAGAACCTGGCTTTATGTTCCACCATAATCGGTAAGTTTTTTTTTCTGGCCCAAGACCTTATCACCGTTTTAGTACTTCTAGTACATTTATGTCTCCCCATTACATCAATTTTAACCAAAACAGTGAAGAAAAAAATTGCGGTTCCGTTTTTACTTTACATTGTGTATATATGGAAGTTTTCACTGTTAAGTGTTTTAGCCAGTTGTATATTGGCTATGTGTCTTAGCCAATCAAAGGTTTTAGTTAAAACCTTCTGATCATAACTGAAAATACAGTTTTGTTTAGTACAAACTTAGAGGTAAGCATGTTTGTTTCATTTATGTTAGTCTTTTTGTTTAGCTTTTTTGTATTTCCACAAATTAATAAGAAATGGTTGGTCTTGAAATACTGAAATCTTAAGGCTTAACGCTAACAAAAGTTATTGCTTAGGCTGGAAACGTGTGTTCTCATTCTTGTTTTTACCTCTTTTGTATTTTATATATTTAGACGCCTGCCACAAGATCCATCCCACAACCCTGCAGAAGACAGTTGAAAACTGTATAGCTGATACCCTGAGATATGCTCCTCACAGAGGGACTCGGGTCAGTGTTTGGTTGTGTATTTTTTTTAAATACACAACAATTCTGAAATTGTTAATTAAAGCAGTTTCAGTACTGAGTATTGATACATTTCTCACTTTCTTAACCTTGACAGAGATTTGACAGTGTGTACGTATTCAGAAAATAAGTACTGTTTTCATGACAGTGTTTCCTATACATTAATTCCGTGTATTCCAACCATGGTCTTTGGGCCACCCTGACAGAATATTTTAGATGTCTGCCTATTATGAACACCTGATTCAACTCAGCATACCTGCTCTGGAGTATGTTTCCCGAACACTCGCGTAACTTGCAGCTCAGCGTCCAAAGTACGATGCATCAGGATTTGGGCTAGGACCAGGGTTGGGAACCACTGCATTAATTAATTTGTGGTGTCCCACCACAATATCAGCAAAGGCTGCCACAAATAGATTTTCCTTATTTAGATAAAGGCAGTATCCAGAACTTATGAAACAAGGGAAGTCTGAGAAAATTCTTCTTCTTTGGTATGTAATGTATGTACATATATATATATATTAGGGATGCACCGGTACCAGGATTGGTATCTGACCGAGACCAAGCTCATTTACTCGTACTGGTTACGACAAACCGATACCAAAGACCGATACCTCACTTGACATACATTGAGCCCTATGATTTCTGCAATGCAAAAATGTGGCCGGAATCCAGGCATGAAAACAGAATTTGGTGTAAAACACGGAATCTGGCAAATGTATTATTTCCTTACAAGAAATTAGCGCTGAACAGCTAACTAAATATTCAGATAGTGTTTAAATATGTATTGTGCTTGTTTTGCGTGACTGTGTTTGAAAGAGTGATGCAGTTGCGTGAACTGAACGCATTGTGCTTGTGAAGCTTTCAGTTCAAGTGTTTGACTGCACGAGGACACCAACACATAAACAAACACCATTTGCGACGATCCGTCAAAATAAAAGTCCCCTTAACTTAAACAAATTGTAATACACTCACATTATACCACACCAACCCCTTGCATTTTTTATAAATTGTCCACAGAGTATATTTTTTACTTGAGTAAACGTTCTAGTAAAATTGTGCTACTTACCATCAAAAATAAAACTTCTGTTATAGGTATCTGTATCAGCGAGCACCAGAAAAAAAAATATCGGTACTCGTACTCGGTCTTTAAAAAATGGTGTAAAAAGTGCATCCCTAATATATATATATATATAAATAAATCCTGAAATAATGAGCTGACCCACTGATTTACAGTTTACAAAGTCACTGTAGCTGACATATCTGAAAATTGACATGGTATAAATCAGATTTTGGTGATTAAGGGGCTTTCAGATGGTATTGTGCATTTTGTGCAACATAAGAAGTTTACACCTTTTTTAAGTAAAGACCTTTGTTATATGAAAATTGCAGAATTGACATTGACTTAATTGGCATTTTGCCCAATTATTTGTCTTTTATTATGTTTATAAAATACTTAACCTTCAGAATCAAAGTAAATGTAATAATGTGGAGCACATGAAGGAATAAATTACTTTCTTTTTAGATACATCTTTTTACAAATAATTCTGATTTTAAATTATATTATTGTCTCTGCAGGTGGACAATGAAGGACAGTCCATGCGTCACAATCATAAAGACGCACCAGAGGAGAGTGCTATATGTCGAGACCATGAAGATGTCTCAGAGGAGAGTGCCATGTTTGAACCTGCTGCCTCCGATTGATCCCTCTTTTCAAATAAAAAACTTAAGTTCAGAATGTTGTTTATACTAGTTCATAATTTTTCATTGTTGTATATGCTGTTTTATTTTATTGTTGTATTTTTTATTCATACAGTTTACCAATTAAAATGTGCAGTGCAAAATATTTCACAAAAATAACCCCAAATGGCTTTTATTATTTGAATATAAAAATGTAAATGAATCTGTATGCTTTAAATGTGAACATTATTTTAAGAGATTAACTCATTGTTCTGTTAAAGTGAATACTTTTTTGTTATTAAAGCATTATTTGTGTATATTTAAAAAAAAGTCTGGATGGCATTATGTTCTCTGGGAACATAAATAGAACTACCTGTTGAAAACATTAAAATAATTATGTTATAACATTATTGTCACTACACATTTTTGAAATTGTTTTGGAGAATGTTAACCTACCTTAAAATAGAATGTTTTGGGAACTAAAATAAAACTACCCGCTGAAAACGTTATAAGAATGTTAAAGTATAACATTCCCAAAATGTTACCACTAAACGTGCTTATAATGTTTTTTAAAAATGTTTTCCTATCATTGAAAAAAACGTTCTTGGAACTAAAATAAAACTACCCGCTGAAAACGTTATAAGAATGTTAAAGCATAACATTCCCAAAATGTTACCACTAAACGTGCTTATAATGTTTTTTAAAAATGTTTTCCTATCATTGAAAAAAACGTTCTTGGAACTAAAATAAAACTACCCGCTGAAAACGTTATAAGAATGTTAAAGTATAACATTCCCAAAATGTTACCACTAAACGTGCTTATAATGTTTTTTAAAAATGTTTTCCTATCATTGAAAAAAACGTTCTTGGAACTAAAATAAAACTACCCGCTAAAAACAGTAATAAAACATTGCTTGGTAATATTCTCAGAACATTTTTAGAATGAAAAAATTCTAGCTGGGGAATAAACCGAGCAAAGTTCTGGGCGAGTCGTGTCTCTGAGATGCGGAAGCAAAAATGGCGACTTCAAATCTCCCTGCGGTGCAAGACGCGGAAGTGCACCACAGAGCGTCAATGGCCGAAAGGGTATTGCATCCGTAGTGTTTTAGCACAACCATTGAAAATGAATGGGAAACTGTTAAGGGCCGTTTAGCGAAACAATTTGTTCGAACCAGTTGCTTGAGACTACCCCTTCCACTTCCTTGTCAGATACAACTCGGAAAAACGTTTTGGTTTGATAGTTTTCTTTACATTCTGTTAAACTTCAGGTTCCTTTCGAACACTAAATTTCTTTCTGTGTTCTGGATTATCCTTAACTCAAATTAGAAATAGGTTGGATGTTGTGAGAGAATTCCTCTGCAGATCTGGGAGCACAAGAACTAGACACAAAGGCATCCAGCTTTTGAACTCATTTATTTCAGGGAAAACAAATCCTTATATACTGCACAATATGACACCTGTTATACCAAATAAGGTATAGAACTATGTGGAAGAAACATCTTTATATAGTGTGCCATAAGACACTGGATATTCCAAATAAGGTATAGCTAACATAGCATGTCAGACAAAGAATGTTTAGCTTTAAATAAATCCTCTACTTCCACGTTTAGCCAGCTGTCTGCTGAGCTAGCAGGTTTCCTCACTGTGAGCCTTAAAACCACACATAGGCTACACTTATTCTTGGATATATGTGGGCTTATTTATCTATGGGGAAAATAATATCTAACAGTTGCCCTCTTTAAGTCATTTATGACTTACCAATATATTTTCCACATCTATGATAAACATTCCATTCCATTTTCTACTGCTTATCCGAACTACCTCGGGTCACGGGGAGCCTGCGCCTATCTCAGGAGTCATTGGGCATCAAGGCAGGATACACCCTGGATGGAGTGCCAACCCATCGCAGGGCACACACACTCATTCACTCATTCACTCATTCACGCCCTACGGACAATTTTTCCAGAGATGCCAATCAACCTACCATGCATGTCTTTGGACCAGGGGAGGAAACCGGAGTACCCGGAGGAAAACCCTGAGGCACGGGGAGAACATGCAAACTCCACACACACACAAGTCAGAGGCGGGAATCGAACCCCCAACCCTGGAGGTGTGAGGCGAACGTGCTAACCACTAAGCCACCGTGAATCATCTTCTTCTATTAATTTAATTGCTTGTGCACCGGCAAGGATCAATAACAGAAATATGACTGACATATTGGACAATTTAGACCCAAATGTGTAACAGGGGAACCTTCAGAGGTGATCGGGAAGCTATAAATGAGGCAAAATTTGCCCAGGCCCTATGTTCAGCCGACAGGTGGCCCCCTCACTCACTACTAGAGCAAGGATCTTCTGTCTGGCGCAAGCCCTCTCACCAGTGCCCTGTCACACACTTTGGGCAGGCTTCTTAGGCCCTACAGTGTCAATTGGTAATGCAGATGTTGGCAGATGTTTCAGCCTGGATGCGTGAATCCACTATGGTTGATGATCCGTTAGCACTCCAGTTCTTGTCACAGCGATAACTACAGCTGGCCCAAGATATCTCGGTTCCCCCACGGTGACTGGTTTCAGACTCCGAATCAGCACCTGTTGGCCTGGAACGAAATTATGGGTGGGCTTATCTGACGGAATAGGGAGAGAAAGAGAAACATCAGCACACACAGAATTGAGTTTATCAATAAGGGAAATCACGTAGTCATCCAGGATCACCTCCATGTCACCTAGGAAAGAAACGCCTGCGCGACCTTTGACCCAAGGGGTCGGGAAAGGTCTACCCATCAAAATTTCAAATGGTGAGTATTTTGTCGTTGAGGATGGGGTCATTCTCATTTCTGCCAATATGGCTGGTAGCACATCTGGCCATTTCCTGCTTGTTTCCATACAGGCTTTCGTGATCTTATCTTTGATTGTTCGGTGTGTTCGTTCTACCACCCCCGACGACTGTGGGTGGTAAGGTATATTATAGTGCCAATTTATGGATAACGCTTTTGCCAATAGTTTGGTCACTTTCGATGTGAAGTGCGTCGCATTGTCACTTTCTATAGTCATTGGAATTCCATAACGAGGTATAACTTCTTTCGATAGTATTTTTACAACAGTTTTAGCATCCTCCTTCGCACACGCAAATACTTCAGGCCATTTTGAAAACCTATCAACAATAGTTAATATATATTTTAGATTTCCTACTGCTGGCATATGAGAAAAATCTATTTGAAGGCACTGAAAAGGCAGTTCTGGAAACGGTAATGCGTCGTGTGGCGTTTTTCTGTAAGGGTTTGTTTTGGCGCATATCAAACACGAGTCTACTATTAGTTTGACCATTTTCGGTGTATCCTGTATACAATACAGGCGATTGATCATTTGTGTAACTTTAGATGCGCTGTTGTGCGAAATACCATGGTAATGTCTTATCAATATTACCAAAGAAAGCTTTGGTAATGCGATTCTACCATTTTTATCTCTTATCAAACCATTAGCATCAGGTGCGCATCCATTTTCTGCCCAATGCTCCACGTCTCCCTGTGTAGGTTGACTTTGCAAAATTTTCAAATCTATGTCAGGAACGCATGATACATGTGCAAACATCATTGTTTCTACATCCCTACTCTGCGCTCTCTGATATGGAGAAAATATTGCATGTTCTGCAGCCCATTTGCCCATTTCATCAGCAATTCTGTTGCCAACAGCATCTGGTTCATCTCCTGAAACATGTCCTTTGACCTTCACTACAGCTAGTTCAGATGGCAACATTACAGCTTGTAATAAATCTCCAACCAACTCTGCATGTGATATTGGTTTGCCCTCAGATGTCTGAAAATTTCGTCTAGCCCAAGTCTGGGCGAAGTCTTGTACAACTCCATATGCATATTTGCTATCCGTATAAATGGTAGCTCTTTTGCCTTTTGTTAACTCACAAGCTCTTGATAATGCAATTATTTCTGCAGCCTGTGCTGAGTTATGGTTCAGGCGGTATGCCTCCACCCTCTCACCCTCCTTAGTCACAATGGCATATCCACACAGATACACTCCATCAGATGGTCTTGAACATGAGCCATCTATATATAAATGCTCCCCCCCATCCAGGGGCGTATCTTTCAGATCGACCCTGGCCGCAGTGGAGCGCTCAATCTCATCCATGCAATCATGAGGTACAGTTTCAGTTATCAATGTGGATAAGCCATACAGTGACTGAATTGCTGGGCTAGAAACCGAAGTGGGCTTAATGGTTAAATTTTCTGTGGCTAACAGCGTTGCTTCATAGCCAGACCTCCTCTGGGCCGTCATGTGCTGTGTCTTCAAATTGTGCAAAATAACACCCACCTGATGAGTGGTGTATAAAAATAAAGGATGTGATAAAACTATTTTTTCAGCCATTCTTACCATCTCCGCCGCCGCAGCCACTGCACGAAGACATGCAGGCATCCCATGGACTATTGGGTCTAATTGTCTGGACAAATAAGAGATAGGACGTGGTTTGCCATTATGCTCTTGGGTCAAAATGCCCATTGCGACACCCATAGCCTCCCCCGCATCAAATGAAACGGCTTTGTATAGTCTGGTAGCCCCAATGCATGAGCACGCGTGATAGCAATCTTCAACGCATCAAAATGTTCTTCCGCTTCTGAAGTCCACTTCAATGAGTCCCTTGGACCCATGCCATGTTGAATGAGACATCGTAGATTTTTGTCATGATACGCACAGTCAGGTATCCATGCACGACAATAGTTCACCAATCCCAAAAAACTTTGTAGCTGTGTCACGTTTTCAGGAGTTCGCATAGTCTTTATAAGCTGCACCCTCTCAGCTGAAATGGCCTTCAGGCCAGGTGAAATGATGTGGCCCAGGTAATGGACTTTGGGTTGCACCCGCTGCAGTTTGTCATTCGAGGCTTTAAATCCAGCGCTCGCAAGCACATTGCAAACAACAATTGAGGCCTGCAAACTGTCAGCCTCAGTTTCAGCGGAGATTAAAATGTCATCAGTGTACTGTAGGACACATACCGTAGATGGCAGATCAATGATTGTGTCCAAAACACGTTTCACCGCAGCGGAGAAGACAGCAGGGCTATCAACAAAACCCTGAGCAAGGCGTGTCCAGGTCAGCTGCGCAACTTTAAATGTAAATGCAAACAACGGCTGAGTATCTGCATGGACGGGGATAGAGAAGAAGGCTGCACACAAATCCACCACCGTGAAGTGAGTGTGATTGTGTGGTATAGAATTCAGAATAGTTGGCACATCAGGCACAATCGGGGCCAGAGGAATTATTAATGAATTAATAGCCCTCAAGTCTTGTGTCAAACGCCAACTTGTTCCATCAGCTTTCCTGATGGGATTGATTGGTGTATTGTAAGGTGAGTGAGTGGGGACAATAACCCCTTGTTTCAAAAAATTATCAATTATTGGTTGAATACCTTCAATCTTTTCAGGTGACAATGGGTATTGCTTCATATACACAGGCTTCTGTGTGATTAATTTCGCCTTGTAAGGAGGTATACCAAAAAAACCTGATTCATCTTTATACTGTGACCACAACGACGGGTTTACCTCAGCAATGTTGTATTTAACCTTTTGTGGTTCATCTTTACTCATGAAGTGTGGCATTAATTCCACAGTTGCATCTTGGAAATCTGAAAGCAAAGAAAAATTAACAGAGCTGTCTGAAAATACAATCTCAATACTAAGTTTATGCATGAGATCTCTCCCTAAAAGATTCAATGGTGAATTTGGAGTAATAACAAATTTGTGAAAGAAAGGCAGATGATTAAGTGCCTTTACCTCAATGGCAGGTGTCATGTGACAAATAACTTCAGTCCCTGAAACCCCAACAGAGCGCATAGTACGATTTGTGATCGGCCCTTCATAAAATTTAGCAGAAATAGATGAGCACGTAGCACCAGTGTCGATTAAATCTACCCCATTTACCTTTAAACTTACAATGGGTAGTTCATCTGTGCGATTGCTAAAAGAAAAACAAATCATTGACTTTGCATTTGGACTGAAATCGCTCTGTGGGCACCCCTAAGCATGTTTTGGATTATTTTGTTCACCTCTCTTGTTCACCCAAGAAACCTGATATTGATCAGCAGAACCACTGCCATATAGTGGTGCTTGAGTTTGGTTTATTTGTGGTGCCCGAGGGAGACGTTCATTGTCATGTTCCCGTTTCATTCTACACTCCCTTTCCCAATGGCCAAATTTACCACAATATCTACAAACTCAGGACCTTTTAAGATTTCCCCGAGGCGGGCCCCGATTATATTGAGGTCCGCCCCTTTGGTTCCCTCTCGTACGCACCAACACTGCAGCCATTTGCTGTTGAGAATCTGCCAGCATAACTTCCTGTTTTGTCTTAAACAGAAAAGATGAGAAACCACCAGATGCATCTAACTCACGAATGCATTTACAAAAATCTTCAACAGTTTGTTGCATTAAATTTGCAGTTGTTACACGAACCAAACGTGCCAAATCAGGATTCATATTATTCAAGCACGTATTTATAAACAGTGAAGACATTTCACCGCCTACTGGAATATGAGCATCTTCTTCCAACACACGTTTAAAACGAGAAACAAAAGTAGACGCGGATTCACCCTTATTTTGTTTGGTATTTGTGGCATGGGTCAGATCTCTACAAACATGAGCACGGGCATCTAGAAAATGTTTAACCTGATTGAAAAATCTATCGACATTATCAGGATTGGCCCACCAAAATGCATGAGGTTCTCGCTATGTACCAGAGCCCTCCAAGGCATCATGATCAAGACTTAAAGCAGGGATTTCCACAATTAAAGACGATTCAGTAACATTATCAGATAAAACTCGTAATAAAATCGATCTATAATCTGGTCCAGAAAATTGCGCATATATCGTATATGACCGCAAAACATCTACAAATTTGTGAGAATTATTTGGGTTCGGAAGAGTTTTACATATAGTATCAATGTCTGTCATTGTTGCTGGTTTAAGAATAATTCTTGGGCCCTCCTGCACCCAGGCCATTGACAGCTGAGCAGCAGGGTGTAAAGTTTCTTTATTGATCTCGAGAGGGGAAAGGGGAGGGGGTTGCGCACTAGAGGAAAAAGGAATCAAAGAAGGATATAAGTTTGAACTATTCTGAGCATGATTTTGGACAGAAATCACGGCTGTATCATAAGGTGGCGGTGTCTTTACTGTTGACGGCGCATCGATCGATATTTTGTTCGATTTATTAACACGGTCGGGACCTTGGTTCCATATTTTTTGCATTTTTTGCCAAATTTCATACGATTCACACATATATTTATAATCCCATTGGGGATCACCCCATCCACCATTAACCATGGATTTCATTAATTCCATATCATCTTTCTTAAAAGAACCGATTCTGGGATATTTATCAATTTGCGGTCCGGTGCAGACCATCCAGCCAAATTATCAACAAAGGGTTGAGTCCAAAAACCCTTGTTATTTCTGAACATAAAATCTACCGGCATTTCAGCTGGTAGTGGTTTAGATATTTCATGTCCCATACTCTACGAATGAACAAAGCAAATGTTAGTAAGAAGAAAGTAAAAAAAAACCGAAAACTTCCCCCACAAAATCCAACTCCCCTTTTATTTCGTTATTTATTACAATGATGTATGTAATAAAGTCAATATCTCAAAATACACGCGTCGTGTGCCTCTCGACTACTAAGGACGTAACCTGGCCCCCGGTTAACGTCACAGAGCGTCACACGCAAATACAGAAACTCAGCACAAAAGTGTGGTAACTGCCATCAACAGTATATCACAGGAAGGTCATTTAAAAAAAAACTCTTACCTGTGTTATACTGCTGGAACCCGTAGAACGTCTGTGAGAATCTGGATTTCGTCCTGTTCCCCACAAATACTGCATCTGTGTTTATTCCAATATTCATCATATGTATTCATAGCTTTATCTTATTATTCTCTAGTATTATCTTCTATTCATAAAATTTGCTCCTTACTTTCTTGTTGTTTAACCTCGTTGAAAGTTGTATCATGTCTTATGTTGATATAAGAATCTGTTGTTCTCCATCTCAAGGTTCCTAATAATGTCAAGGGACAATTGTTTTGTTATTGTAATATTAAACATGTAATCATATCTGATTGTTCAGGAGGAATAAGACTAAACATAAAGTCTGGTGATTTTCCACTGCTTTGGTGGTTTTATATGACGCCTCCTGATGCAAGATTATAAGTAGTAGTCCTTAATACAATAAACTTTGGACTCTGATTGAACAAGCACTTGTGTCTGTGTCAAACTCTGTCTCCAGGCCTGAAACTCTGTGTGTTCCGTCGACTAGACTCTTCAACCGTAGAATTTTATTTAGACAAGGGGACGTGAGAAGTTTACATTCTTACAACGTCTTTCAGTCTAGCGCGGTCTTCAAAACACAGAGTTATCAAGTTTTCCCGGACTGCCGATGAGTAAACCGGACGAAGCCCCCAATTGTTAAACTTCAGGTTCCTTTCGAACACTAAGTTTCTTTCTGTGTTCTGGATTATCCTTAACTCAAATTAGAAATAGGTTGGATGTTGTGAGAGAATTCCTCTGCAGATCTGGGAGCACAAGAACTAGACACAAAGGCATCCAGCTTTTGAACTCATTTATTTCAGGGAAGACAAATCCTTATATACTGCACAATATGACACCTGTTATACCAAATAAGGTATAGAACTATGTGGAAGAAACATCTTTATATAGTGTGCCATAAGACACTGGATATTCCAAATAAGGTATAGCTAACATAGCATGTCAGACAAAGAATGTTTAGCTTTAAATAAATCCTCTTCTTCCACGTTTAGCCAGCTGTCTGCTGAGCTAGCAGGTTTCCTCACTGTGAGCCTTAAAACCACACATAGGCTACACTTATTCTTGCATATATGTGGGCTTATTTATCTATGGAGAAAATAATATCTAACACATTCTTTGACCAATGTAAGTTGTAGGCAGGTTTGGTCGAGCTGCGGTTTCGCATGACTGCTATTGTTTACAAACGTATGCTGCTCTGCTGTAAGCAAAGCTATGGTGGCCGCTGGGTGTCACTGCGCTGCAACAGAAGAAAACGCATGCAAACACAAAAAACACAAGCAAATTAAGAAAGCATCATCATTAGTTTGGCGACACATGCCCTGCAAATACTTGCAACACAAACAAACACAGAAACGCGCTGCAAGCTGCACGGACGACAACGGAAGTGTTTCCGGGGGATGCCAAAAACTGATGCACCTGATTGGGACACGCTTCATTTTGTCTATTCAAATTCGTTAGTGGAGTTGTCAGCCACATTGACTATGTCGACTAGAATAAGTTGAGAAGTTTTTAATTATTTTTTTAAACCTTTAAACTTTTTTTTAGTGACACTTGTTTAAGTTAGTCGAGCAGCTACTACGTCTCATAGTTTTTGTTAAACTGTTCAAATCGACAGGCTAATAATATCCTACGGACCTACGTTAAGAAAGTGAAAGTAATTGCTTTATAACTTTATTTTAAATGTGGCAACTCCACTAACGAATTTGAACAGTCAAAATACTCGCAACACAAACGCATCCCAATCAGGAGCATCACTTTTTGCAGTCCCCCGGAAACACTTCCGTTGTAGTCCGTGCAGCTTGCAGCGCGTTTCTGTGTTTGTTTGTGTTGCGAGTATTTGCAGGGCATGTGTCGCCAAACTAATGAAGAAGCTTTCTGAATTTGCTTGTGTTTTTTTGTGTTTGCATGTGTTTTCTTCTGTTGCAGCGCAGTGACACCTAGCGGCCACCCTACAAAGCACCCAAAAATACGACAAATGTTGGACTTTTAGGCGTCCTTGCATATTCAAAAATTGGAGGGAGACGATTTCCAATAAAATGAGGTTTATTAACCATATTACAAAAATACAGCATG
The DNA here is from genome assembly GCA_029783895.1 of Triplophysa bombifrons. Lineage (NCBI taxonomy): Eukaryota > Metazoa > Chordata > Actinopteri > Cypriniformes > Nemacheilidae > Triplophysa > Triplophysa bombifrons. Next base: position 20,898,434 of record CM056461.1, on the reverse strand, counting down.
CTGGGTTGTTGGACAAGCTCCTCTCCCAAATCCACCAACAACCCCCAATTTACATAGTCACACAAACATATGGTATGTCTCGTCGTTCTCTCTTCTGCAGGGGGGCCGGGGGTCTCCCTTGTTTCCACCAATCATCAAGTTCTGCTTTGTCCTCTCTCCACCAATCAACTCCTGCTGTGTCCTTTTTGGTTCCTGGAACACATTCCTGAAAAAAAAACATTCCACAAACCTTCCACCAAACTCAACATCTCCTGTTGCAAGCACATCAATATTGCACACAGGCCGTCACTGCTTTCACAGTGCAGACCACACGATGAATGAATGTATGAAACAAAAATATATCTTCACACCATAAGAAACACGTAATAAAATATGTAATTACAACAGTAATATCCTTCACAAACTCGCAATGGTTTCCCTCCACGGAAATCTTTAGTAAAAGGCGAAAGATTTATGCGTATGTAACCAGGTCAAACGTTACCAAAGTTATCACTGGACTGATTAAGCAAAGCTCCGTGTTAAGGGACTTGCATTATAACATGTTTCCTACAAGACGCTAGCCCTTTAAGAAATGGGACCATGTGACGTTCTGGAAGTGTCGCGAGAGTAACCTGTAGCCAGCGAGGATTTCACAACGTGGTGTGAATGCTGCTCATGCGGTGCAGAGTCGAAGCCATAAAAGTCTGTTTCTGTCAAAATAATGGGAAATATGCACATATAGTGATTCGAAAGTCTTTCTTAATATTTTGTTTATGCGGATGGCTGTGTATTGTACTGGGTGACCGTGATTTTTGTCGAGACACTTACACGTGTGACGAAATCAGATCGACAATAGCTCTCAAAGCATAAGAGTTTAACTTCATCAATGACAGTTTACCATTGAGATTATTTTGTTGTGCATGATGTGATTTTAACATTCAGTAATGGGTGGTTATTTCGGTGGATTACAGAGGGGAGAAGAAAACTCTGTAGGCCTTTTTGTGTCCTCGGGCCGAGTGTGAAGCATCAGAGTGAGTGTTACTAACTAATCACTTCTAAGAAAATGTTTGGTACTCATCTACATGTGTTTTATTGTAATCAGTAGAGTGTTACAGTTGTTCTGATGTCGTGTGTTCCAAATGTTACGAACTAGAGTTGTATTGTGTCTATTACTGTCCACAGAAGGGAAATTGAGTTCATTATTGGCTGTGAAAGTGTATACAACGCTATAGTGATGCTATATGATGAACAGTATGTTTGAGTTATTTGATTTAAGGAGTGTACAAGTGTCAATTCACTGTGATTGGGCTTGAGTGAATATTAGCCGGTATAATGTGTTAATGTTACTGAGAAATGTGGTTTCTAATTTCGGTTTTATGCATGTATGTTACATATGCAGCCTTATTTGATCTTCTGTGCATGCTGACAAATCTAGTAACTTCTGTGTATTTGTTTTCTAGAATAAGAGTCCACTACCGTTGTCTACGTTGCCTATGTTGGGTCTATGTTGTCTATGTTAATGTGGTGATTAAGAACAGAAAGACAAGCGAGACTCTGTTTGATGTAAAAAGACATCTTTTTTTATTTCAATCACGGTATTAAGCCTAACTATCAAACATCCTTAACGAATCCCCTTAAAAAAAAAAAAATCCTGTGTCCGGTGTCGTCACTAACACTCTCACACCGGGCCACACGTAGATGAGGTTTTGTTTGGAAGGCAGCTATGCTCAATTGAACTGATCAGCAGTTTGTAACAGGCCTTTCCCTTCCTCTTTCTCTTTTCTGTAAAGGAATAGCCAAACAGGAGCGAATTTGGCGTTTGCAGCCAGTTGGCGTACCACGTTGCGGCTCTTCATCAGACGTCAATTCCTCGTTAGTATAGTGGACAGTATCTCCACCTGTCACGCGTAAGACCGAGGTTCGATTCCCCGACGGGGAGGCTTGATTTGGTTTAAGTTCTGCCTTAACTGACAATTAACGGCAATTTCAAACAGTTCAAGATTACAACGACCCTTCCTTGTTCGAACCAGTTGCTTGAGACTACCCCTTCCACTTCGTTGTCAGATACCACTCGATAATAAACTTTTGGTTTGATGGTTTTCTTGATTTTCTTTGACCAATGTAAGTTGTGGGCAGGTTCGGTTGAGCTGCGGTTTCACATGTCCAGTACAAATGTCCGCTCTCTGCTATTGTTTACAAACGTATGCTCCTCTGCTGTATGCAAAGCACCCAAAAATACGATAAACTCGCAATGGCTTCCCTCCACGGAAATCTTTATTAAAAGGCGAAAGATTTAAGCGTAGATGAAGAAAAACTCGAGGTATACCCAACAACAGTGGAACCAGAGGACTCACGTAACACCATTATGTTTAAAGAGGGTGATCTCCAGTTTCTTAATGATTAAAATGATTCTCCAGATTAAAAGTCTGATGCTCTACCGACTGAGAGCGTTCTTCTCCCATACCTCCTTAATAGTGATGGCACCCTACAAATCCAGCCCGGCCAACTCAGTCGTTAGAGCATGAGACTCTTAATCTCAGGGTCGTGGGTTCGAGGCCCACGTTGGGCGCCAGCGCTGGCTCAGTCAGGGGCCCTTTTTAAAGGGGCCCCGGCCAGCAGGCTCAGTTCTGGGATCCTCTTGGGACAAGTGCAACATCCTCACCCTTCTGTTTCCAAAGGGGGTTCTCTGAAAATGTGCCTGACGCTCATTGAGTTTTGCCACGCTTTTGCCCTTTAATTTCAAGTCAAACGGAGGGACGTGTCCAAGTAAAATGCTCGACTTCTGTCTCAGTGGCGCAATCTGTTAGCGTTGGTTATCGCGTTCGGCTGTTAACCGAAAGGTTGGCAATTTCAAACAGCTCAAGATTACAACGGCCCTTCCTTGTTCCTCCCAGTTGCTTGAGACTACCCTTTCCACTTCCTTGTCAGACACAACTCGAAAAAACATTTTGGTTGATAGTTTTCTTTACATTCTTTGACCAATGTAAGTTGTAGGCAGGTTTAGTTGAGCTGCGGTTTCGCATGTCTGCTATTGTTTATACAAACGTATGCTGCTCTGCTGTATGCGAACCCGGGTCAACTGCTTGGAAGGCAGCTATGCTCACCACTATACCACCAACGCATACGAATGGGAGCTGACTTGATGAAATTCCAAAATCTACTCAACACAGTGCCGTAAGACCACACAAAGATCAACAGGCGTATAAAGGTAAGCTTTCACGCGACACCTCCAGTCTCCCGGTACACATGACTCCTGTGAGTCTATACACACCCTTTACGTCGGCTTTGTGATTAGAACCGTCCTGTCTGAAGCCTTAAATCTCAGCTTCCCACTAGAAAACCCAGTTAGCCATTCCGTCCAACAGTGAGGTCACCCTTTGTTTGTCCAGACTGAAGATACGTGTGGTGCCACACTGGATGGTGGGCTGTCTGGAACTTACCAGCCAGCCGACAGCTTGCTGTGAAACGAGGCGTATAGGTAAACTGTTTTGCCACGAAGATCGTGCTTGCTAAGGCAGCGCATATACTAAAATTGGATCGATACAGAGAAGATTAGCATGGCCCCTGCGAAAGGATGACACGCAAATCCGTGAAGTGCTCCATATTTACATTTTGCAGACGCTTTGATCCAAAACGACTAACAAATGAGGTAAACAATGGAAGCAATCGGAACAACAAGAACACAACAAAAATAGCTTCAGTGCAAAACAAATTGTATCACACTAAAACTGGTCTAGTTTATACTAACAATCAAAACAACTTTCCTTCGTTCAAAACTTCAACCACTCGCAGGAGAAACGTTTTTGATTGGTTCTGTTTGTTTTTAGGTGATCTAAAACAATTGAACTGATCAGCAGTTTGTTACAGGCCTTTCTCTTTTTTCTGTAAAGGAATAGCCAAACAGGAGCGAATTTGGCGTTTGCACCCAGTTGGCGTACCACGTTGCGGCTCATCATCAGCCGTCAATTCATCGTTAGTATAGTGGACAGTATCTCCGCCTGTCACGCGGAAGACCGGGGTTCGATTCCCCGACGGGGCGGCTTCGTTTGATTTCAGTTCCACCTTAAGTGCCAATTTCAAACAGCTCAAGATAACAACGGCCCTTCCTTGTTCCATCCAGTTTCTTGAGACTACGCCTTCCACTTCCTTGTCATACACAACTCGAAAATACCTTTTGTTTGATAGTTTTCTTTACATTCTTTGACCTATGCAAGTTGTAGGCAGGTTTGGTTGAGGTGCGGTTTCGCATGTATGCTATTGTTTATACAAAAGTATGCTGCTCTGCGACAAACTCGCAATGGCTTCCCTCCACGGAAATCTTTAGTAAAAGTCGAAAGATTTATGCGTAGATGAAGGAAAACTCGAGCTATGTCCACAATCTGTTGAACCAGAGGATTTACCACGTAACAACATCATGTTTAAAGACGGTGATCTCTTGTGAACGCTTCCCAGAACATCGCATTTAGGAAGAGCGAAAGAAAGCCAGCACACGAATTTAGTGCTTCACAGAAGGCTACGGCGGCGTTGTTTCGTGGGCTGGAGTCTGACGTGCCACCTTGTTTTTTCCTTAAGATAGAGTCTTTCTTACTTTATACTGCACAAGGAATGACATAGGCAGCGCAAATAACAACAAAGCCGCCCATTAAAGTACACGAGAAGCCTCGATTCCACAGTTGCAGTTTGGCAGGCTATGACTACACATTGAAAGCGTTAAAGAGATGCATTCCACAGCATTCCTCGCTCTATCTATCTCTCCAGAATGCGTTGGCCGGGAATCGAACCCGGGTCAACTGCTTGGAAGGCAGCTATGCTCACCACTATACCACCAACGCATACGAATGGGAGCTGACTTGATGAAATTCCAAAATCTACTCAACACAGTGCCGTAAGACCACACAAAGATCAGCAGGCGTATAAAGGTAAGTTTTCACGCGACACCTCCAGTCTCCCGGTACACATGACTCCTGTGAGTCTATACACACCCTTTACGTCGGCTTTGTGATTAGAACCGTCCTGTCTGAAGCCTTAAATCTCAGCTTCCCACTAGAAAACCCAGTTAGCCATTCCGTCCAACAGTGAGGTCACCCTTTGTTTGTCCAGCCTGAAGGTACGTGTGGTGCCACACTGGATGGTGGGCTGTCTGGAACTTACCAGCCAGCCGACAGCTTGCTGTGAAACGAGGCGTATAGGTAAACTGTTTTGCCACGAAGATCGTGCTTGCTAAGGCAGCGCATATACTAAAATTGGATCGATACAGAGAAGATTAGCATGGCCCCTGCGAAAGGATGACACGCAAATCCGTGAAGCGCTCCATATTTACATTTTGCAGACGCTTTGATCCAAAACGACTAACAAATGAGGTAAACAATGGAAGCAATCGGAACAACAAGAACACAACAAAAATAGCTTCAGTGCAAAACAAATTGTATCACAGTAAAACTGGTCTAGTTTATACTAACAATCAAAACAACTTTCCTTCGTTCAAAACTTCAACCACTCGCAGGAGAAACGTTTTTGATTGGTTCTGTTTGTTTTTAGGTGATCTAAAACAATTGAACTGATCAGCAGTTTGTTACAGGCCTTTCTCTTTTTTCTGTAAAGGAATAGCCAAACAGGAGCGAATTTGGCGTTTGCACCCAGTTGGCGTACCACGTTGCGGCTCTTCCTCAGCCGTCAATTCCTCGTTAGTATAGTGGACAGTATCTCCGCCTGTCACGCGGAAGACCGGGGTTCGATTCCCGACGGGGAGGCTTCGTTTGATTTCAGTTCCACCTTAAGTGCCAATTTCAAACAGCTCAAGATAACAACGGCCCTTCCTTGTTCCATCCAGTTTCTTGAGACTACGCCTTCCACTTCCTTGTCATACACAACTCGAAAATACCTTTTGTTTGATAGTTTTCTTTACATTCTTTGACCTATGCAAGTTGTAGGCAGGTTTGGTTGAGGTGCGGTTTCGCATGTATGCTATTGTTTATACAAAAGTATGCTGCTCTGCGACAAACTCGCAATGGCTTCCCTCCACGGAAATCTTTAGTAAAAGTCGAAAGATTTATGCGTAGATGAAGGAAAACTCGAGCTATGTCCACAATCTGTTGAACCAGAGGATTTACCACGTAACAACATCATGTTTAAAGACGGTGATCTCTTGTGAACGCTTCCCAGAACATCGCAATTAGGAAGAGCGAAAGAAAGCCAGCACACGAATTTAGTGCTTCACAGAAGGCTACGGCGGCGTTGTTTCGTGGGCTGGAGTCTGACGTGCCACCTTGTTTTTTCCTTAAGATAGAGTCTTTCTTACTTTATACTGCACAAGGAATGACATAGGCAGCGCAAATAACAACAAAGCCGCCCATTAAAGTACACGAGAAGCCTCGATTCCACAGTTGCAGTTTGGCAGGCTATGACTACACATTGAAAGCGTTAAAGAGATGCATTCCACAGCATTCCTCGCTCTATCTATCTCTCCAGAATGCGTTGGCCGGGAATCGAACCCGGGTCAACTGCTTGGAAGGCAGCTATGCTCACCACTATACCACCAACGCATACGAATGGGAGCTGACTTGATGAAATTCCAAAATCTACTCAACACAGTGCCGTAAGACCACACAAAGATCAGCAGGCGTATAAAGGTAAGTTTTCACGCGACACCTCCAGTCTCCCGGTACACATGACTCCTGTGAGTCTATACACACCCTTTACGTCGGCTTTGTGATTAGAACCGTCCTGTCTGAAGCCTTAAATCTCAGCTTCCCACTAGAAAACCCAGTTAGCCATTCCGTCCAACAGTGAGGTCACCCTTTGTTTGTCCAGCCTGAAGGTACGTGTGGTGCCACACTGGATGGTGGGCTGTCTGGAACTTACCAGCCAGCCGACAGCTTGCTGTGAAACGAGGCGTATAGGTAAACTGTTTTGCCACGAAGATCGTGCTTGCTAAGGCAGCGCATATACTAAAATTGGATCGATACAGAGAAGTTTAGCATGGCCCCTGCGAAAGGATGACACGCAAATCCGTGAAGCGCTCCATATTTACATTTTGCAGACGCTTTGATCCAAAACGACTAACAAATGAGGTAAACAATGGAAGCAATCGGAACAACAAGAACACAACAAAAATAGCTTCAGTGCAAAACAAATTGTATCACAGTAAAACTGGTCTAGTTTATACTAACAATCAAAACAACTTTCCTTCGTTCAAAACTTCAACCACTCGCAGGAGAAACGTTTTTGATTGGTTCTGTTTGTTTTTAGGTGATCTAAAACAATTGAACTGATCAGCAGTTTGTTACAGGCCTTTCTCTTTTTTCTGTAAAGGAATAGCCAAACAGGAGCGAATTTGGCGTTTGCACCCAGTTGGCGTACCACGTTGCGGCTCTTCCTCAGCCGTCAATTCCTCGTTAGTATAGTGGACAGTATCTCCGCCTGTCACGCGGAAGACCGGGGTTCGATTCCCCGACGGGGAGGCTTCGTTTGATTTCAGTTCCACCTTAAGTGCCAATTTCAAACAGCTCAAGATAACAACGGCCCTTCCTTGTTCCATCCAGTTTCTTGAGACTACGCCTTCCACTTCCTTGTCATACACAACTCGAAAATACCTTTTGTTTGATAGTTTTCTTTACATTCTTTGACCTATGCAAGTTGTAGGCAGGTTTGGTTGAGGTGCGGTTTCGCATGTATGCTATTGTTTATACAAAAGTATGCTGCTCTGCGACAAACTCGCAATGGCTTCCCTCCACGGAAATCTTTAGTAAAAGTCGAAAGATTTATGCGTAGATGAAGGAAAACTCGAGCTATGTCCACAATCTGTTGAACCAGAGGATTTACCACGTAACAACATCATGTTTAAAGACGGTGATCTCTTGTGAACGCTTCCCAGAACATCGCAATTAGGAAGAGCGAAAGAAAGCCAGCACACGAATTTAGTGCTTCACAGAAGGCTACGGCGGCGTTGTTTCGTGGGCTGGAGTCTGACGTGCCACCTTGTTTTTTCCTTAAGATAGAGTCTTTCTTACTTTATACTGCACAAGGAATGACATAGGCAGCGCAAATAACAACAAAGCCGCCCATTAAAGTACACGAGAAGCCTCGATTCCACAGTTGCAGTTTGGCAGGCTATGACTACACATTGAAAGCGTTAAAGAGATGCATTCCACAGCATTCCTCGCTCTATCTATCTCTCCAGAATGCGTTGGCCGGGAATCGAACCCGGGTCAACTGCTTGGAAGGCAGCTATGCTCACCACTATACCACCAACGCATACGAATGGGAGCTGACTTGATGAAATTCCAAAATCTACTCAACACAGTGCCGTAAGACCACACAAAGATCAACAGGCGTATAAAGGTAAGCTTTCACGCGACACCTCCAGTCTCCCGGTACACATGACTCCTGTGAGTCTATACACACCCTTTACGTCGGCTTTGTGATTAGAACCGTCCTGTCTGAAGCCTTAAATCTCAGCTTCCCACTAGAAAACCCAGTTAGCCATTCCGTCCAACAGTGAGGTCACCCTTTGTTTGTCCAGCCTGAAGGTACGTGTGGTGCCACACTGGATGGTGGGCAGTCTGGAACTTACCAGCCAGCCGACAGCTTGCTGTGAAACGAGGCGTATAGGTAAACTGTTTTGCCACGAAGATCGTGCTTGCTAAGGCAGCGCATATACTAAAATTGGATCGATACAGAGAAGATTAGCATGGCCCCTGCGAAAGGATGACACGCAAATCCGTGAAGCGCTCCATATTTACATTTTGCAGACGCTTTGATCCAAAACGACTAACAAATGAGGTAAACAATGGAAGCAATCGGAACAACAAGAACACAACAAAAATAGCTTCAGTGCAAAACAAATTGTATCACAGTAAAACTGGTCTAGTTTATACTAACAATCAAAACAACTTTCCTTCGTTCAAAACTTCAACCACTCGCAGGAGAAACGTTTTTGATTGGTTCTGTTTGTTTTTAGGTGATCTAAAACAATTGAACTGATCAGCAGTTTGTTACAGGCCTTTCTCTTTTTTCTGTAAAGGAATAGCCAAACAGGAGCGAATTTGGCGTTTGCACCCAGTTGGCGTACCACGTTGCGGCTCTTCCTCAGCCGTCAATTCCTCGTTAGTATAGTGGACAGTATCTCCGCCTGTCACGCGGAAGACCGGGGTTCGATTCCCCGACGGGGAGGCTTCGTTTGATTTCAGTTCCACCTTAAGTGCCAATTTCAAACAGCTCAAGATAACAACGGCCCTTCCTTGTTCCATCCAGTTTCTTGAGACTACGCCTTCCACTTCCTTGTCATACACAACTCGAAAATACCTTTTGTTTGATAGTTTTCTTTACATTCTTTGACCTATGCAAGTTGTAGGCAGGTTTGGTTGAGGTGCGGTTTCGCATGTATGCTATTGTTTATACAAAAGTATGCTGCTCTGCGACAAACTCGCAATGGCTTCCCTCCACGGAAATCTTTAGTAAAAGTCGAAAGATTTATGCGTAGATGAAGGAAAACTCGAGCTATGTCCACAATCTGTTGAACCAGAGGATTTACCACGTAACAACATCATGTTTAAAGACGGTGATCTCTTGTGAACGCTTCCCAGAACATCGCAATTAGGAAGAGCGAAAGAAAGCCAGCACACGAATTTAGTGCTTCACAGAAGGCTACGGCGGCGTTGTTTCGTGGGCTGGAGTCTGACGTGCCACCTTGTTTTTTCCTTAAGATAGAGTCTTTCTTACTTTATACTGCACAAGGAATGACATAGGCAGCGCAAATAACAACAAAGCCGCCCATTAAAGTACACGAGAAGCCTCGATTCCACAGTTGCAGTTTGGCAGGCTATGACTACACATTGAAAGCGTTAAAGAGATGCATTCCACAGCATTCCTCGCTCTATCTATCTCTCCAGAATGCGTTGGCCGGGAATCGAACCCGGGTCAACTGCTTGGAAGGCAGCTATGCTCACCACTATACCACCAACGCATACGAATGGGAGCTGACTTGATGAAATTCCAAAATCTACTCAACACAGTGCCGTAAGACCACACAAAGATCAACAGGCGTATAAAGGTAAGCTTTCACGCGACACCTCCAGTCTCCCGGTACACATGACTCCTGTGAGTCTATACACACCCTTTACGTCGGCTTTGTGATTAGAACCGTCCTGTCTGAAGCCTTAAATCTCAGCTTCCCACTAGAAAACCCAGTTAGCCATTCCGTCCAACAGTGAGGTCACCCTTTGTTTGTCCAGCCTGAAGGTACGTGTGGTGCCACACTGGATGGTGGGCAGTCTGGAACTTACCAGCCAGCCGACAGCTTGCTGTGAAACGAGGCGTATAGGTAAACTGTTTTGCCACGAAGATCGTGCTTGCTAAGGCAGCGCATATACTAAAATTGGATCGATACAGAGAAGATTAGCATGGCCCCTGCGAAAGGATGACACGCAAATCCGTGAAGCGCTCCATATTTACATTTTGCAGACGCTTTGATCCAAAACGACTAACAAATGAGGTAAACAATGGAAGCAATCGGAACAACAAGAACACAACAAAAATAGCTTCAGTGCAAAACAAATTGTATCACAGTAAAACTGGTCTAGTTTATACTAACAATCAAAACAACTTTCCTTCGTTCAAAACTTCAACCACTCGCAGGAGAAACGTTTTTGATTGGTTCTGTTTGTTTTTAGGTGATCTAAAACAATTGAACTGATCAGCAGTTTGTTACAGGCCTTTCTCTTTTTTCTGTAAAGGAATAGCCAAACAGGAGCGAATTTGGCGTTTGCACCCAGTTGGCGTACCACGTTGCGGCTCTTCCTCAGCCGTCAATTCCTCGTTAGTATAGTGGACAGTATCTCCGCCTGTCACGCGGAAGACCGGGGTTCGATTCCCCGACGGGGAGGCTTCGTTTGATTTCAGTTCCACCTTAAGTGCCAATTTCAAACAGCTCAAGATAACAACGGCCCTTCCTTGTTCCATCCAGTTTCTTGAGACTACGCCTTCCACTTCCTTGTCATACACAACTCGAAAATACCTTTTGTTTGATAGTTTTCTTTACATTCTTTGACCTATGCAAGTTGTAGGCAGGTTTGGTTGAGGTGCGGTTTCGCATGTATGCTATTGTTTATACAAAAGTATGCTGCTCTGCGACAAACTCGCAATGGCTTCCCTCCACGGAAATCTTTAGTAAAAGTCGAAAGATTTATGCGTAGATGAAGGAAAACTCGAGCTATGTCCACAATCTGTTGAACCAGAGGATTTACCACGTAACAACATCATGTTTAAAGACGGTGATCTCTTGTGAACGCTTCCCAGAACATCGCAATTAGGAAGAGCGAAAGAAAGCCAGCACACGAATTTAGTGCTTCACAGAAGGCTACGGCGGCGTTGTTTCGTGGGCTGGAGTCTGACGTGCCACCTTGTTTTTTCCTTAAGATAGAGTCTTTCTTACTTTATACTGCACAAGGAATGACATAGGCAGCGCAAATAACAACAAAGCCGCCCATTAAAGTACACGAGAAGCCTCGATTCCACAGTTGCAGTTTGGCAGGCTATGACTACACATTGAAAGCGTTAAAGAGATGCATTCCACAGCATTCCTCGCTCTATCTATCTCTCCAGAATGCGTTGGCCGGGAATCGAACCCGGGTCAACTGCTTGGAAGGCAGCTATGCTCACCACTATACCACCAACGCATACGAATGGGAGCTGACTTGATGAAATTCCAAAATCTACTCAACACAGTGCCGTAAGACCACACAAAGATCAACAGGCGTATAAAGGTAAGCTTTCACGCGACACCTCCAGTCTCCCGGTACACATGACTCCTGTGAGTCTATACACACCCTTTACGTCGGCTTTGTGATTAGAACCGTCCTGTCTGAAGCCTTAAATCTCAGCTTCCCACTAGAAAACCCAGTTAGCCATTCCGTCCAACAGTGAGGTCACCCTTTGTTTGTCCAGCCTGAAGGTACGTGTGGTGCCACACTGGATGGTGGGCTGTCTGGAACTTACCAGCCAGCCGACAGCTTGCTGTGAAACGAGGCGTATAGGTAAACTGTTTTGCCACGAAGATCGTGCTTGCTAAGGCAGCGCATATACTAAAATTGGATCGATACAGAGAAGATTAGCATGGCCCCTGCGAAAGGATGACACGCAAATCCGTGAAGCGCTCCATATTTACATTTTGCAGACGCTTTGATCCAAAACGACTAACAAATGAGGTAAACAATGGAAGCAATCGGAACAACAAGAACACAACAAAAATAGCTTCAGTGCAAAACAAATTGTATCACAGTAAAACTGGTCTAGTTTATACTAACAATCAAAACAACTTTCCTTCGTTCAAAACTTCAACCACTCGCAGGAGAAACGTTTTTGATTGGTTCTGTTTGTTTTTAGGTGATCTAAAACAATTGAACTGATCAGCAGTTTGTTACAGGCCTTTCTCTTTTTTCTGTAAAGGAATAGCCAAACAGGAGCGAATTTGGCGTTTGCACCCAGTTGGCGTACCACGTTGCGGCTCTTCCTCAGCCGTCAATTCCTCGTTAGTATAGTGGACAGTATCTCCGCCTGTCACGCGGAAGACCGGGGTTCGATTCCCCGACGGGGAGGCTTCGTTTGATTTCAGTTCCACCTTAAGTGCCAATTTCAAACAGCTCAAGATAACAACGGCCCTTCCTTGTTCCATCCAGTTTCTTGAGACTACGCCTTCCACTTCCTTGTCATACACAACTCGAAAATACCTTTTGTTTGATAGTTTTCTTTACATTCTTTGACCTATGCAAGTTGTAGGCAGGTTTGGTTGAGGTGCGGTTTCGCATGTATGCTATTGTTTATACAAAAGTATGCTGCTCTGCGACAAACTCGCAATGGCTTCCCTCCACGGAAATCTTTAGTAAAAGTCGAAAGATTTATGCGTAGATGAAGGAAAACTCGAGCTATGTCCACAATCTGTTGAACCAGAGGATTTACCACGTAACAACATCATGTTTAAAGACGGTGATCTCTTGTGAACGCTTCCCAGAACATCGCAATTAGGAAGAGCGAAAGAAAGCCAGCACACGAATTTAGTGCTTCACAGAAGGCTACGGCGGCGTTGTTTCGTGGGCTGGAGTCTGACGTGCCACCTTGTTTTTTCCTTAAGATAGAGTCTTTCTTACTTTATACTGCACAAGGAATGACATAGGCAGCGCAAATAACAACAAAGCCGCCCATTAAAGTACACGAGAAGCCTCGATTCCACAGTTGCAGTTTGGCAGGCTATGACTACACATTGAAAGCGTTAAAGAGATGCATTCCACAGCATTCCTCGCTCTATCTATCTCTCCAGAATGCGTTGGCCGGGAATCGAACCCGGGTCAACTGCTTGGAAGGCAGCTATGCTCACCACTATACCACCAACGCATACGAATGGGAGCTGACTTGATGAAATTCCAAAATCTACTCAACACAGTGCCGTAAGACCACACAAAGATCAACAGGCGTATAAAGGTAAGCTTTCACGCGACACCTCCAGTCTCCCGGTACACATGACTCCTGTGAGTCTATACACACCCTTTACGTCGGCTTTGTGATTAGAACCGTCCTGTCTGAAGCCTTAAATCTCAGCTTCCCACTAGAAAACCCAGTTAGCCATTCCGTCCAACAGTGAGGTCACCCTTTGTTTGTCCAGCCTGAAGGTACGTGTGGTGCCACACTGGATGGTGGGCAGTCTGGAACTTACCAGCCAGCCGACAGCTTGCTGTGAAACGAGGCGTATAGGTAAACTGTTTTGCCACGAAGATCGTGCTTGCTAAGGCAGCGCATATACTAAAATTGGATCGATACAGAGAAGATTAGCATGGCCCCTGCGAAAGGATGACACGCAAATCCGTGAAGCGCTCCATATTTACATTTTGCAGACGCTTTGATCCAAAACGACTAACAAATGAGGTAAACAATGGAAGCAATCGGAACAACAAGAACACAACAAAAATAGCTTCAGTGCAAAACAAATTGTATCACAGTAAAACTGGTCTAGTTTATACTAACAATCAAAACAACTTTCCTTCGTTCAAAACTTCAACCACTCGCAGGAGAAACGTTTTTGATTGGTTCTGTTTGTTTTTAGGTGATCTAAAACAATTGAACTGATCAGCAGTTTGTTACAGGCCTTTCTCTTTTTTCTGTAAAGGAATAGCCAAACAGGAGCGAATTTGGCGTTTGCACCCAGTTGGCGTACCACGTTGCGGCTCTTCCTCAGCCGTCAATTCCTCGTTAGTATAGTGGACAGTATCTCCGCCTGTCACGCGGAAGACCGGGGTTCGATTCCCCGACGGGGAGGCTTCGTTTGATTTCAGTTCCACCTTAAGTGCCAATTTCAAACAGCTCAAGATAACAACGGCCCTTCCTTGTTCCATCCAGTTTCTTGAGACTACGCCTTCCACTTCCTTGTCATACACAACTCGAAAATACCTTTTGTTTGATAGTTTTCTTTACATTCTTTGACCTATGCAAGTTGTAGGCAGGTTTGGTTGAGGTGCGGTTTCGCATGTATGCTATTGTTTATACAAAAGTATGCTGCTCTGCGACAAACTCGCAATGGCTTCCCTCCACGGAAATCTTTAGTAAAAGTCGAAAGATTTATGCGTAGATGAAGGAAAACTCGAGCTATGTCCACAATCTGTTGAACCAGAGGATTTACCACGTAACAACATCATGTTTAAAGACGGTGATCTCTTGTGAACGCTTCCCAGAACATCGCAATTAGGAAGAGCGAAAGAAAGCCAGCACACGAATTTAGTGCTTCACAGAAGGCTACGGCGGCGTTGTTTCGTGGGCTGGAGTCTGACGTGCCACCTTGTTTTTTCCTTAAGATAGAGTCTTTCTTACTTTATACTGCACAAGGAATGACATAGGCAGCGCAAATAACAACAAAGCCGCCCATTAAAGTACACGAGAAGCCTCGATTCCACAGTTGCAGTTTGGCAGGCTATGACTACACATTGAAAGCGTTAAAGAGATGCATTCCACAGCATTCCTCGCTCTATCTATCTCTCCAGAATGCGTTGGCCGGGAATCGAACCCGGGTCAACTGCTTGGAAGGCAGCTATGCTCACCACTATACCACCAACGCATACGAATGGGAGCTGACTTGATGAAATTCCAAAATCTACTCAACACAGTGCCGTAAGACCACACAAAGATCAACAGGCGTATAAAGGTAAGCTTTCACGCGACACCTCCAGTCTCCCGGTACACATGACTCCTGTGAGTCTATACACACCCTTTACGTCGGCTTTGTGATTAGAACCGTCCTGTCTGAAGCCTTAAATCTCAGCTTCCCACTAGAAAACCCAGTTAGCCATTCCGTCCAACAGTGAGGTCACCCTTTGTTTGTCCAGCCTGAAGGTACGTGTGGTGCCACACTGGATGGTGGGCTGTCTGGAACTTACCAGCCAGCCGACAGCTTGCTGTGAAACGAGGCGTATAGGTAAACTGTTTTGCCACGAAGATCGTGCTTGCTAAGGCAGCGCATATACTAAAATTGGATCGATACAGAGAAGATTAGCATGGCCCCTGCGAAAGGATGACACGCAAATCCGTGAAGCGCTCCATATTTACATTTTGCAGACGCTTTGATCCAAAACGACTAACAAATGAGGTAAACAATGGAAGCAATCGGAACAACAAGAACACAACAAAAATAGCTTCAGTGCAAAACAAATTGTATCACAGTAAAACTGGTCTAGTTTATACTAACAATCAAAACAACTTTCCTTCGTTCAAAACTTCAACCACTCGCAGGAGAAACGTTTTTGATTGGTTCTGTTTGTTTTTAGGTGATCTAAAACAATTGAACTGATCAGCAGTTTGTTACAGGCCTTTCTCTTTTTTCTGTAAAGGAATAGCCAAACAGGAGCGAATTTGGCGTTTGCACCCAGTTGGCGTACCACGTTGCGGCTCTTCCTCAGCCGTCAATTCCTCGTTAGTATAGTGGACAGTATCTCCGCCTGTCACGCGGAAGACCGGGGTTCGATTCCCCGACGGGGAGGCTTCGTTTGATTTCAGTTCCACCTTAAGTGCCAATTTCAAACAGCTCAAGATAACAACGGCCCTTCCTTGTTCCATCCAGTTTCTTGAGACTACGCCTTCCACTTCCTTGTCATACACAACTCGAAAATACCTTTTGTTTGATAGTTTTCTTTACATTCTTTGACCTATGCAAGTTGTAGGCAGGTTTGGTTGAGGTGCGGTTTCGCATGTATGCTATTGTTTATACAAAAGTATGCTGCTCTGCGACAAACTCGCAATGGCTTCCCTCCACGGAAATCTTTAGTAAAAGTCGAAAGATTTATGCGTAGATGAAGGAAAACTCGAGCTATGTCCACAATCTGTTGAACCAGAGGATTTACCACGTAACAACATCATGTTTAAAGACGGTGATCTCTTGTGAACGCTTCCCAGAACATCGCAATTAGGAAGAGCGAAAGAAAGCCAGCACACGAATTTAGTGCTTCACAGAAGGCTACGGCGGCGTTGTTTCGTGGGCTGGAGTCTGACGTGCCACCTTGTTTTTTCCTTAAGATAGAGTCTTTCTTACTTTATACTGCACAAGGAATGACATAGGCAGCGCAAATAACAACAAAGCCGCCCATTAAAGTACACGAGAAGCCTCGATTCCACAGTTGCAGTTTGGCAGGCTATGACTACACATTGAAAGCGTTAAAGAGATGCATTCCACAGCATTCCTCGCTCTATCTATCTCTCCAGAATGCGTTGGCCGGGAATCGAACCCGGGTCAACTGCTTGGAAGGCAGCTATGCTCACCACTATACCACCAACGCATACGAATGGGAGCTGACTTGATGAAATTCCAAAATCTACTCAACACAGTGCCGTAAGACCACACAAAGATCAACAGGCGTATAAAGGTAAGCTTTCACGCGACACCTCCAGTCTCCCGGTACACATGACTCCTGTGAGTCTATACACACCCTTTACGTCGGCTTTGTGATTAGAACCGTCCTGTCTGAAGCCTTAAATCTCAGCTTCCCACTAGAAAACCCAGTTAGCCATTCCGTCCAACAGTGAGGTCACCCTTTGTTTGTCCAGCCTGAAGGTACGTGTGGTGCCACACTGGATGGTGGGCTGTCTGGAACTTACCAGCCAGCCGACAGCTTGCTGTGAAACGAGGCGTATAGGTAAACTGTTTTGCCACGAAGATCGTGCTTGCTAAGGCAGCGCATATACTAAAATTGGATCGATACAGAGAAGATTAGCATGGCCCCTGCGAAAGGATGACACGCAAATCCGTGAAGCGCTCCATATTTACATTTTGCAGACGCTTTGATCCAAAACGACTAACAAATGAGGTAAACAATGGAAGCAATCGGAACAACAAGAACACAACAAAAATAGCTTCAGTGCAAAACAAATTGTATCACAGTAAAACTGGTCTAGTTTATACTAACAATCAAAACAACTTTCCTTCGTTCAAAACTTCAACCACTCGCAGGAGAAACGTTTTTGATTGGTTCTGTTTGTTTTTAGGTGATCTAAAACAATTGAACTGATCAGCAGTTTGTTACAGGCCTTTCTCTTTTTTCTGTAAAGGAATAGCCAAACAGGAGCGAATTTGGCGTTTGCACCCAGTTGGCGTACCACGTTGCGGCTCTTCCTCAGCCGTCAATTCCTCGTTAGTATAGTGGACAGTATCTCCGCCTGTCACGCGGAAGACCGGGGTTCGATTCCCCGACGGGGAGGCTTCGTTTGATTTCAGTTCCACCTTAAGTGCCAATTTCAAACAGCTCAAGATAACAACGGCCCTTCCTTGTTCCATCCAGTTTCTTGAGACTACGCCTTCCACTTCCTTGTCATACACAACTCGAAAATACCTTTTGTTTGATAGTTTTCTTTACATTCTTTGACCTATGCAAGTTGTAGGCAGGTTTGGTTGAGGTGCGGTTTCGCATGTATGCTATTGTTTATACAAAAGTATGCTGCTCTGCGACAAACTCGCAATGGCTTCCCTCCACGGAAATCTTTAGTAAAAGTCGAAAGATTTATGCGTAGATGAAGGAAAACTCGAGCTATGTCCACAATCTGTTGAACCAGAGGATTTACCACGTAACAACATCATGTTTAAAGACGGTGATCTCTTGTGAACGCTTCCCAGAACATCGCAATTAGGAAGAGCGAAAGAAAGCCAGCACACGAATTTAGTGCTTCACAGAAGGCTACGGCGGCGTTGTTTCGTGGGCTGGAGTCTGACGTGCCACCTTGTTTTTTCCTTAAGATAGAGTCTTTCTTACTTTATACTGCACAAGGAATGACATAGGCAGCGCAAATAACAACAAAGCCGCCCATTAAAGTACACGAGAAGCCTCGATTCCACAGTTGCAGTTTGGCAGGCTATGACTACACATTGAAAGCGTTAAAGAGATGCATTCCACAGCATTCCTCGCTCTATCTATCTCTCCAGAATGCGTTGGCCGGGAATCGAACCCGGGTCAACTGCTTGGAAGGCAGCTATGCTCACCACTATACCACCAACGCATACGAATGGGAGCTGACTTGATGAAATTCCAAAATCTACTCAACACAGTGCCGTAAGACCACACAAAGATCAACAGGCGTATAAAGGTAAGTTTTCACGCGACACCTCCAGTGTCCCGGTACACATGACTCCTGTGAGTCTATACACACCCTTTACGTCGGCTTTGTGATTAGAACCGTCCTGTCTGAAGCCTTAAATCTCAGCTTCCCACTAGAAAACCCAGTTAGCCATTCCGTCCAACAGTGAGGTCACCCTTTGTTTGTCCAGCCTGAAGGTACGTGTGGTGCCACACTGGATGGTGGGCTGTCTGGAACTTAC
The DNA here is from genome assembly GCA_029783895.1 of Triplophysa bombifrons. Classification (NCBI taxonomy): domain Eukaryota; kingdom Metazoa; phylum Chordata; class Actinopteri; order Cypriniformes; family Nemacheilidae; genus Triplophysa; species Triplophysa bombifrons. The sequence goes on along the minus strand of CM056461.1, from coordinate 20,879,617 downwards.
CAGCCAGCCGACAGCTTGCTGTGAAACGAGGCGTATAGGTAAACTGTTTTGCCACGAAGATCGTGCTTGCTAAGGCAGCGCATATACTAAAATTGGATCGATACAGAGAAGATTAGCATGGCCCCTGCGAAAGGATGACACGCAAATCCGTGAAGCGCTCCATATTTACATTTTGCAGACGCTTTGATCCAAAACGACTAACAAATGAGGTAAACAATGGAAGCAATCGGAACAACAAGAACACAACAAAAATAGCTTCAGTGCAAAACAAATTGTATCACAGTAAAACTGGTCTAGTTTATACTAACAATCAAAACAACTTTCCTTCGTTCAAAACTTCAACCACTCGCAGGAGAAACGTTTTTGATTGGTTCTGTTTGTTTTTAGGTGATCTAAAACAATTGAACTGATCAGCAGTTTGTTACAGGCCTTTCTCTTTTTTCTGTAAAGGAATAGCCAAACAGGAGCGAATTTGGCGTTTGCACCCAGTTGGCGTACCACGTTGCGGCTCTTCCTCAGCCGTCAATTCCTCGTTAGTATAGTGGACAGTATCTCCGCCTGTCACGCGGAAGACCGGGGTTCGATTCCCCGACGGGGAGGCTTCGTTTGATTTCAGTTCCACCTTAAGTGCCAATTTCAAACAGCTCAAGATAACAACGGCCCTTCCTTGTTCCATCCAGTTTCTTGAGACTACGCCTTCCACTTCCTTGTCATACACAACTCGAAAATACCTTTTGTTTGATAGTTTTCTTTACATTCTTTGACCTATGCAAGTTGTAGGCAGGTTTGGTTGAGGTGCGGTTTCGCATGTATGCTATTGTTTATACAAAAGTATGCTGCTCTGCGACAAACTCGCAATGGCTTCCCTCCACGGAAATCTTTAGTAAAAGTCGAAAGATTTATGCGTAGATGAAGGAAAACTCGAGCTATGTCCACAATCTGTTGAACCAGAGGATTTACCACGTAACAACATCATGTTTAAAGACGGTGATCTCTTGTGAACGCTTCCCAGAACATCGCAATTAGGAAGAGCGAAAGAAAGCCAGCACACGAATTTAGTGCTTCACAGAAGGCTACGGCGGCGTTGTTTCGTGGGCTGGAGTCTGACGTGCCACCTTGTTTTTTCCTTAAGATAGAGTCTTTCTTACTTTATACTGCACAAGGAATGACATAGGCAGCGCAAATAACAACAAAGCCGCCCATTAAAGTACACGAGAAGCCTCGATTCCACAGTTGCAGTTTGGCAGGCTATGACTACACATTGAAAGCGTTAAAGAGATGCATTCCACAGCATTCCTCGCTCTATCTATCTCTCCAGAATGCGTTGGCCGGGAATCGAACCCGGGTCAACTGCTTGGAAGGCAGCTATGCTCACCACTATACCACCAACGCATACGAATGGGAGCTGACTTGATGAAATTCGAAAATCTACTCAACACAGTGCCGTAAGACCACACAAAGATCAACAGGCGTATAAAGGTAAGCTTTCACGCGACACCTCCAGTCTCCCGGTACACATGACTCCTGTGAGTCTATACACACCCTTTACGTCGGCTTTGTGATTAGAACCGTCCTGTCTGAAGCCTTAAATCTCAGCTTCCCACTAGAAAACCCAGTTAGCCATTCCGTCCAACAGTGAGGTCACCCTTTGTTTGTCCAGCCTGAAGGTACGTGTGGTGCCACACTGGATGGTGGGCTGTCTGGAACTTACCAGCCAGCCGACAGCTTGCTGTGAAACGAGGCGTATAGGTAAACTGTTTTGCCACGAAGATCGTGCTTGCTAAGGCAGCGCATATACTAAAATTGGATCGATACAGAGAAGATTAGCATGGCCCCTGCGAAAGGATGACACGCAAATCCGTGAAGCGCTCCATATTTACATTTTGCAGACGCTTTGATCCAAAACGACTAACAAATGAGGTAAACAATGGAAGCAATCGGAACAACAAGAACACAACAAAAATAGCTTCAGTGCAAAACAAATTGTATCACAGTAAAACTGGTCTAGTTTATACTAACAATCAAAACAACTTTCCTTCGTTCAAAACTTCAACCACTCGCAGGAGAAACGTTTTTGATTGGTTCTGTTTGTTTTTAGGTGATCTAAAACAATTGAACTGATCAGCAGTTTGTTACAGGCCTTTCTCTTTTTTCTGTAAAGGAATAGCCAAACAGGAGCGAATTTGGCGTTTGCACCCAGTTGGCGTACCACGTTGCGGCTCTTCCTCAGCCGTCAATTCCTCGTTAGTATAGTGGACAGTATCTCCGCCTGTCACGCGGAAGACCGGGGTTCGATTCCCCGACGGGGAGGCTTCGTTTGATTTCAGTTCCACCTTAAGTGCCAATTTCAAACAGCTCAAGATAACAACGGCCCTTCCTTGTTCCATCCAGTTTCTTGAGACTACGCCTTCCACTTCCTTGTCATACACAACTCGAAAATACCTTTTGTTTGATAGTTTTCTTTACATTCTTTGACCTATGCAAGTTGTAGGCAGGTTTGGTTGAGGTGCGGTTTCGCATGTATGCTATTGTTTATACAAAAGTATGCTGCTCTGCGACAAACTCGCAATGGCTTCCCTCCACGGAAATCTTTAGTAAAAGTCGAAAGATTTATGCGTAGATGAAGGAAAACTCGAGCTATGTCCACAATCTGTTGAACCAGAGGATTTACCACGTAACAACATCATGTTTAAAGACGGTGATCTCTTGTGAACGCTTCCCAGAACATCGCAATTAGGAAGAGCGAAAGAAAGCCAGCACACGAATTTAGTGCTTCACAGAAGGCTACGGCGGCGTTGTTTCGTGGGCTGGAGTCTGACGTGCCACCTTGTTTTTTCCTTAAGATAGAGTCTTTCTTACTTTATACTGCACAAGGAATGACATAGGCAGCGCAAATAACAACAAAGCCGCCCATTAAAGTACACGAGAAGCCTCGATTCCACAGTTGCAGTTTGGCAGGCTATGACTACACATTGAAAGCGTTAAAGAGATGCATTCCACAGCATTCCTCGCTCTATCTATCTCTCCAGAATGCGTTGGCTGGGAATCGAACCCGGGTCAACTGCTTGGAAGGCAGCTATGCTCACCACTATACCACCAACGCATACGAATGGGAGCTGACTTGATGAAATTCGAAAATCTACTCAACACAGTGCCGTAAGACCACACAAAGATCAACAGGCGTATAAAGGTAAGCTTTCACGCGACACCTCCAGTCTCCCGGTACACATGACTCCTGTGAGTCTATACACACCCTTTACGTCGGCTTTGTGATTAGAACCGTCCTGTCTGAAGCCTTAAATCTCAGCTTCCCACTAGAAAACCCAGTTAGCCATTCCGTCCAACAGTGAGGTCACCCTTTGTTTGTCCAGCCTGAAGGTACGTGTGGTGCCACACTGGATGGTGGGCTGTCTGGAACTTACCAGCCAGCCGACAGCTTGCTGTGAAACGAGGCGTATAGGTAAACTGTTTTGCCACGAAGATCGTGCTTGCTAAGGCAGCGCATATACTAAAATTGGATCGATACAGAGAAGATTAGCATGGCCCCTGCGAAAGGATGACACGCAAATCCGTGAAGCGCTCCATATTTACATTTTGCAGACGCTTTGATCCAAAACGACTAACAAATGAGGTAAACAATGGAAGCAATCGGAACAACAAGAACACAACAAAAATAGCTTCAGTGCAAAACAAATTGTATCACAGTAAAACTGGTCTAGTTTATACTAACAATCAAAACAACTTTCCTTCGTTCAAAACTTCAACCACTCGCAGGAGAAACGTTTTTGATTGGTTCTGTTTGTTTTTAGGTGATCTAAAACAATTGAACTGATCAGCAGTTTGTTACAGGCCTTTCTCTTTTTTCTGTAAAGGAATAGCCAAACAGGAGCGAATTTGGCGTTTGCACCCAGTTGGCGTACCACGTTGCGGCTCTTCCTCAGCCGTCAATTCCTCGTTAGTATAGTGGACAATATCTCCGCCTGTCACGCGGAAGACCGGGGTTCGATTCCCCGACGGGGAGGCTTCGTTTGATTTCAGTTCCACCTTAAGTGCCAATTTCAAACAGCTCAAGATAACAACGGCCCTTCCTTGTTCCATCCAGTTTCTTGAGACTACGCCTTCCACTTCCTTGTCATACACAACTCGAAAATACATTTTGTTTGATAGTTTTCTTTACATTCTTTGACCTATGCAAGTTGTAGGCAGGTTTGGTTGAGGTGCGGTTTCGCATGTATGCTATTGTTTATACAAAAGTATGCTGCTCTGCGACAAACTCGCAATGGCTTCCCTCCACGGAAATCTTTAGTAAAAGTCGAAAGATTTATGCGTAGATGAAGGAAAACTCGAGCTATGTCCACAATCTGTTGAACCAGAGGATTTACCACGTAACAACATCATGTTTAAAGACGGTGATCTCTTGTGAACGCTTCCCAGAACATCGCAATTAGGAAGAGCGAAAGAAAGCCAGCACACGAATTTAGTGCTTCACAGAAGGCTACGGCGGCGTTGTTTCGTGGGCTGGAGTCTGACGTGCCACCTTGTTTTTTCCTTAAGATAGAGTCTTTCTTACTTTATACTGCACAAGGAATGACATAGGCAGCGCAAATAACAACAAAGCCGCCCATTAAAGTACACGAGAAGCCTCGATTCCACAGTTGCAGTTTGGCAGGCTATGACTACACATTGAAAGCGTTAAAGAGATGCATTCCACAGCATTCCTCGCTCTATCTATCTCTCCAGAATGCGTTGGCCGGGAATCGAACCCGGGTCAACTGCTTGGAAGGCAGCTATGCTCACCACTATACCACCAACGCATACGAATGGGAGCTGACTTGATGAAATTCCAAAATCTACTCAACACAGTGCCGTAAGACCACACAAAGATCAACAGGCGTATAAAGGTAAGTTTTCACGCGACACCTCCAGTGTCCCGGTACACATGACTCCTGTGAGTCTATACACACCCTTTACGTCGGCTTTGTGATTAGAACCGTCCTGTCTGAAGCCTTAAATCTCAGCTTCCCACTAGAAAACCCAGTTAGCCATTCCGTCCAACAGTGAGGTCACCCTTTGTTTGTCCAGCCTGAAGGTACGTGTGGTGCCACACTGGATGGTGGGCTGTCTGGAACTTACCATCCAGCCGACAGCTTGCTGTGAAACGAGGCGTATAGGTAAACTGTTTTGCCACGAAGATCGTGCTTGCTAAGGCAGGACATATACTACAATTGGATCGATACAGAGAAGATTAGCATGGCCCCTGCGAAAGGATGACACGCAAATCCGTGAAGCGCTCCATATTTACATTTTGCAGACGCTTTGATCCAAAACGACTAACAAATGAGGTAAACAATGGAAGCAATCGGAACAACAAGAACACAACAAAAATAGCTTCAGTGCAAAACAAATTGTATCACAGTAAAACTGGTCTAGTTTATACTAACAATCAAAACAACTTTCCTTCGTTCAAAACTTCAACCACTCGCAGGAGAAACGTTTTTGATTGGTTCTGTTTGTTTTTAGGTGATCTAAAACAATTGAACTGATCAGCAGTTTGTTACAGGCCTTTCTCTTTTTTCTGTAAAGGAATAGCCAAACAGGAGCGAATTTGGCGTTTGCACCCAGTTGGCGTACCACGTTGCGGCTCTTCCTCAGCCGTCAATTCCTCGTTAGTATAGTGGACAGTATCTCCGCCTGTCACGCGGAAGACCGGGGTTCGATTCCCCGACGGGGAGGCTTCGTTTGATTTCAGTTCCACCTTAAGTGCCAATTTCAAACAGCTCAAGATAACAACGGCCCTTCCTTGTTCCATCCAGTTTCTTGAGACTACGCCTTCCACTTCCTTGTCATACACAACTCGAAAATACCTTTTGTTTGATAGTTTTCTTTACATTCTTTGACCTATGCAAGTTGTAGGCAGGTTTGGTTGAGGTGCGGTTTCGCATGTATGCTATTGTTTATACAAAAGTATGCTGCTCTGCGACAAACTCGCAATGGCTTCCCTCCACGGAAATCTTTAGTAAAAGTCGAAAGATTTATGCGTAGATGAAGGAAAACTCGAGCTATGTCCACAATCTGTTGAACCAGAGGATTTACCACGTAACAACATCATGTTTAAAGACGGTGATCTCTTGTGAACGCTTCCCAGAACATCGCAATTAGGAAGAGCGAAAGAAAGCCAGCACACGAATTTAGTGCTTCACAGAAGGCTACGGCGGCGTTGTTTCGTGGGCTGGAGTCTGACGTGCCACCTTGTTTTTTCCTTAAGATAGAGTCTTTCTTACTTTATACTGCACAAGGAATGACATAGGCAGCGCAAATAACAACAAAGCCGCCCATTAAAGTACACGAGAAGCCTCGATTCCACAGTTGCAGTTTGGCAGGCTATGACTACACATTGAAAGCGTTAAAGAGATGCATTCCACAGCATTCCTCGCTCTATCTATCTCTCCAGAATGCGTTGGCCGGGAATCGAACCCGGGTCAACTGCTTGGAAGGCAGCTATGCTCACCACTATACCACCAACGCATACGAATGGGAGCTGACTTGATGAAATTCCAAAATCTACTCAACACAGTGCCGTAAGACCACACAAAGATCAACAGGCGTATAAAGGTAAGTTTTCACGCGACACCTCCAGTGTCCCGGTACACATGACTCCTGTGAGTCTATACACACCCTTTACGTCGGCTTTGTGATTAGAACCGTCCTGTCTGAAGCCTTAAATCTCAGCTTCCCACTAGAAAACCCAGTTAGCCATTCCGTCCAACAGTGAGGTCACCCTTTGTTTGTCCAGCCTGAAGGTACGTGTGGTGCCACACTGGATGGTGGGCTGTCTGGAACTTACCAGCCAGCCGACAGCTTGCTGTGAAACGAGGCGTATAGGTAAACTGTTTTGCCACGAAGATCGTGCTTGCTAAGGCAGCGCATATACTAAAATTGGATCGATACAGAGAAGATTAGCATGGCCCCTGCGAAAGGATGACACGCAAATCCGTGAAGCGCTCCATATTTACATTTTGCAGACGCTTTGATCCAAAACGACTAACAAATGAGGTAAACAATGGAAGCAATCGGAACAACAAGAACACAACAAAAATAGCTTCAGTGCAAAACAAATTGTATCACAGTAAAACTGGTCTAGTTTATACTAACAATCAAAACAACTTTCCTTCGTTCAAAACTTCA